>CM077643.1:372124418-372724418 GCA_039707465.1 Rhabdophis nuchalis
TTTTTTCCATCAAGCCGGCCTAGCCTAACCTCCCATGGGGACTTTTAGAAAAGTTTTAAATTGGGTTTTTAATAATTGGTTTTTAGCACAGGATTGGGGATTATTTAATATATATTTTAAATTATTTGTCTATCTTCTATTGTGTATGTTTTTTAAATTTCCTGTGCGCCGCCCTGGGTCCTCTGTGGAGAAGGGCGGGATATAAATGTAATAAAATGAAAATAAAATGAAATGAAATCTAGATTTTTGAACTGTGCATTTCTGGTGAGCCTCATCTCATAACATAATGAGACTTAGTGACCTGGTCAGGGACTTAGGTTTGTCAAAATCAAAAGCAGAACTACTCAGTTCAAGAATACAAAGATGGTGTTTGCTACAATCGGGTATGAAAATTTCTGTCATTTGAAGCTGCCAAGCTGATTTAAAAATTATTTCAACAGATTGATAACCTTGTTTTCCATAATTGACATAGTTTGTTATTGTTATTTATTAAATGTTTATGCTGCCAATCTATTCTACAAAGTAACAAAGATTATCTAGACCCGCGCCAGTCCGGCTTCCGATCCGGTCACAGTACCGAGATGGCATTGGCCGCGTTGGTTGATAATCTCTGGAGGGCGCGGGATAGAGGGTATTCCTCTATCCTAGTCCTATTAGACATCTCAGCAGCTTTTGATACCATCGACCATGGTATCCTATTGCGCCGACTGGGGGGGTTGGGGCTGGGAGGCACCGTTCTGTGGTGGTTCTCATCCTACCTGTCTTGTCGGTCGCAATATGTGTTGGCAGGGGGGCAGAGGTCGGCCTTGAGGCCCCTCGTATGCGGGGTACCTCAGGGGTCGGTCCTCTCACCCCTACTGTTCAACACATACATGAAGTCACTGGGCGAGATAATCCATGGTTTTGGGGTGGGATATCATCTGTACACTGATGATACTCAGTTGTACATATTCACCCCAGACCACCCCAACGATGCCGTCGAGGTCATGTCCCGGTGTTTGGAAGCCGTACGGATCTGGATGGGTAGTAACAAACTCAGGCTCAACCCATCCAAGACTGAGTGGCTGTGGCTTCCGGCACCCCGATTCAGCCAGATTATTCCAACTTTGGCCATTGGGGGCGAAACACCTGCCCCCATGGAGAGGGTGCGCAATTTGCGTGTCCTCCTGGATTCCCGGCTGGCCATGGAGGACCATGTGGCGGCCGTGGCCAGGGGGGCTTTCCATCAGGTACACCTGATGCACCAATTGCGCCCCTTACTGGACCGGGCTGCCCTTCGCACAGTCACTCAGGCCCTCGTGACCTCTCGACTCGACTACTGTAATGCTCTCTACATGGGGCTTCCCTTGAGGTGCACTCGAAAGCTACAGTTAGTCCAGAATGCAGCCGCGCGGGTGATTACGGAAGCGCCTAGACACTCCCGCATAACACCAATCCTGCGCGAGCTGCATTGGCTTCCTGTGGTGTTTCGGGTGCGCTTCAAGGTTTTGACGACGGCTCTATGGCTCGGGGCCTAGTTATATGCGAGACCGCCTCCTGCCCCATACATCCCTCAGACCAATACTCTCCCACAGAGAGGGCCTCCTCAGGGTGCCGTCGGCCGGACAATGCCGACTGGCGACACCCAGGGGAAGAGCCTTCTCTGTGGCAGGTCCAGCCCTTTGGAACGACTTACCCCCTGAACTTCGCACCATCTCTGACCTCCGCCTCTTCCGCAAGTGTCTAAAGACACATTTGTTCCATCTAGCCGGCCTAGCGTAGCCCCCTAATCTGATTTTTAGATAGTTTTAAATTTGGGGATTTTAATTTGGTTTTAGCACAGGATCCATTGAATTAGTTTTTTAAATTTTATATGATGTTTTGTATCTATTTTTAATTTTCCTGGGCGCCGCCCTGGGTCCATTTGGAGAAGGGCGGGGTATAAATTGAATAAATATAATATAAATATAAATCTATACAAGAAGGAAAAATATTTGAAAATGCCAGTCTGGTTCTCTAGGATGGAGACATTGATACATCTAAATGTAGGATATATGAAAAAAATCATAACATTGACAACATTTTGAATGAGAAACGGGAATTGAAAAGCAAACAGGAACTGAATAGTCAAGGGATAGATTTAGCATGGTGGCCATAGGTACAAATACAATCAAGATATGAAAAAGATGTTAAGATGTGCATTTTTTTATAAAGAACCAACAGAGCTGGACCAGACTCTAATAGGAACTGATGAGAAAGTAATTTAAAAAATTATGTCTATCTACTGAGTATTAGAATGGAAGAACAACAAATAAAGGAAACAATAATAGTGTGGGTTAAAAACTTTGGCTATTCTATAGAAATGGATTAAATGACAAAAATTGTGGGATAGAAATTATAAATTAACAATGTCTACTGCATATAAAGAAAACCTATATAAAAAGTTTTACAGATGGCACTTCTCATCAGCAAGATTAGCTAAGATGTGTAAAGATATGTCTGCTAAATGTTGGAAGTGTAACCAGATTCCGGACTCATGGTGGACATGCCCAAAGACAAAAGCTTACTGGATAAAGATACATACTTGGATAAAAAAAATCATAAAGGAACATATAGATTTAAAACCAGAAATATTTCTGTTCGGGTATTATACCAGAAAAATAGAATAAAGGGACTATGTATCTAACACTACATGTCCTAACAGCGGCCAGAATTATATTTGCACAACATTCCTACAGAGGAAAAGATAATTAAAAAAATACTAGAATGTGCAGAAATTGATAGATTAACACTTGATATTAAAGAGAAGGAAGATACAAAATATTTTTAAATGTGGGATTAGTTTTGTCAATGCTTAACTAATAGAAACAGAAGTTAGAATATTTAAAACTATTAGAGAAGGATTAATTTTGCTATGTGGGTTTATTATGATATGTTTATTATAATACAATTAGTATTAATAATTCATAAGTATTAATATTATGTTGAGTAAATGCTGTTATTATATGACCAGTACTAAAGAACGTTTTTACTATTATATCATCATAATAGTAATAATGAATAAATGAATGAATAAATAAAATCAACCGGACAACACACTGTTTATATAGATATTGAAACTGTTGCTCTTTCTTTATATAGCCAAAATTTTAAAAAAGGGAAAGAACCCTCCCTCCCCCTCTCCCTCCTCCTCCCTCGCACACAGGAATATAATGCCGCAGGTCCCTGTTAAAGAAGTTGCACAATGTCTGCAATGATCCCTTAGAAATGATCTTGTGTAATTAGTCTGTGCCAAAAGGGAAATGAGGATACCTCAGGGACAAACTGACATGTTTATATTTTCACCTGTGTATATTGTTAGATCACATCTCTTTATTAGGATCGGTGTCCACAATACTATCCCTCACCTGTTGGCTGTGTGTGTTTGATTGCATCAGATCCTATCTGACTCACCCTCTGATCAATTGATTTTATTGTGTAGGCTATCTATTTGTTTATCCTGGTAACTAAAATAAATTTTAGCACAGTTGTTGGTATGTCTATTTAACAAACAGAATGGTCAAGGAAAATATCCTGTCTCTCATGCAGATTTCCTCTTGCTCCTTCTTCCTTTTGATTCTGCCCAAGCAACCATATCAGCTGGAAAACCTCAGTGGCAATCGTAACCATTAGAATATGTAAACAGAAGGAGAAAAACGAGACTGTGAAATTATAGCATAATATGTGGTTGAAAAGCGGACAACTTCTTTCACACCAAAATGCAGGCAAAGAGATGCCTCTCCCTCTCCCCCCTTCTCCCCCCCCCCATAGGAATATATTCCTCCAGGTCCCTTTTAAAGAAGTTGTACAATGTCTGCAATGCTCATTTTGCTTTATTTCAAGAAATATTTGCCACATTTTACTTCAATGCATAAAAGTTTTTGAGTTTGATAGAAAGCAATTTGATACATGTAAAGAAAGATAAAGCGATAGCAGGCGGTAATCTCAGGTCATTTGCCGTATCTTGAAGACATCCAGTGTGGTAGATGGAGATGGCATCACATTCCTCTGCGGCTATACAAATGAGAAAAAAATAATAGGTTGATCAAAGTGAGTTTAAAGTAAATTCTACGCTTTTGAAAGCTTTGTGAATGCAAACAATATCAGACAGATAATCTCAATTTAGTATCTCTGTTAGAGGAGAATTTTCTTACGGTCTGCAGCACTTCTGTCCCAACTGACAGTCCACTTGGCAAAGGTCTATGTTGTTAGGAGGACACTGATTGCGATGGCAGGTTCCTCCTTTAGTAAGACAGACATGGTGAGCATTCCCTATGAAAAGAAAAAGAGGAGACAGGATAATGATGAGTAAAGATTCCTTAATATTTTAATACATTTTTCCTTCCAAGACACCACCTTCTCCTACAGAATTGCAGGATTGCTAGAACTACAGCAACTTTTTTCCTTCCAGAGGAATCCATTCCTGCTGATCTCCCCGCAGCAGCTCCAATAAACCAGCTATCAACCCAGGTTTGAAGTCTGGCTCAGATATAAATCTGCTGGTAAGCCTACATTTATTAAGATGGGAGAGAATAAATAATCTGGTTCACTTGAAGGGAAGCCCTTGCTGTGATATATTTCTCTCCAGTATTACATGGATCCTTGCTTGGTAGAAAATAATGCTGAGTTACAATGGCCAGTTCTGCTGGGTCCGTGGTAGGCAAACTCATTAGTCAACAGGGCCAAATACCAACAATACAAGATTAAAATTTCTTTTGAGGGCCAAAAGAAGGTGTGGCTAGTTTTGGGGGAGTGGCTTAGTGGTCATGTGACCAGGTGGGTGTGGCCAACTTGGAAAATGTGGTGAAACTCACTTAACGACATTCTTGCTTAGCAACCAAAATTTTGGGCTCAATTGTGGTCATGTCCTCTTTCTCTTTCTTTCCTTCCTTCCTTCTTTCCTTCCTTCCATCTCTCTTTCTTTCATCTCTCCCACTTTTTCTTTTTTCTTTCTTTCATCTCTCCTACTTTCTTTTTCTTTCTTTCTCTTTCTCTTTTTCTTCTGTCTCTCTCTGTGTCTGTCTGTCTGTCTCTCTCTCTCTGTGGCTCTTTGTCTCTCTCTCCCTCCCTCCCTGTCTTTCTCTGTCATTCTCTCTCTGGGTCTGTCTCTCTATATCTCTCTCTATATATATTTCTCTGTCTCTCTCTCTCCTTCCTGCCCCATCTCTGTCACTCTGTTTGTGTATTTGTGTCTTTCTATCTTTCTCTCACTCATTCTCTGTGTGTCTGTCACTCTTCCCTCCCTTCCTCTCTGTCACTCTGTGTGTGTCTGTTTATCTCTCATTCATTCTCTGTGTGTCACTCTCCTCCCTTCCTCTCTGTCACTCTGTGTGTGTGCGTGTGTGTCTGTCTGTTACTCACTCACTCACTTAATCACTCACTCTCTGTGTCTCTCTCCCTCTCCCTCCCTCTTCCCCCTCTCTCTGCATCTGTCAGTTTCTCTCTGATTCCCTCCCTCCCTCTTTCTCTCTCTCTCTCTCTGTGCCTGTCTGGTCTTCCAGCCTTGGCCCCACTCCATGGAAAACGTAGGCACATGTGTGCGCCATGCAATTAAAGCCTGGAGCAGGACCACAGCCCCTCTCCCAAATGGTCCTTCCTTGCTATGATGGCTTTGGAGGGAAGCTTCTGCAGAAGCCCGGGCGAGTGAGAAGACGTTCCTGCCATTACGAACTGTTCAAGGCTGTAATAATTGTAAGGGCTGTGCGTATGCGCAATTATTACAGCCTCGGAGAGTTCGTAATGGTGGAAACTTCTTCTCACTTGCCCGGGCTTCTGCAGAAGCTTCCCTCCAAAGCCCTCCGAGCAAAAAAGGACCAGTTGGGAGAGGAGCTGTGGTCCTGCTCCGGGCTGAAATTATGTGGCGTACGTGTGTGCCTACGTTTTCCATGGAGTGGGGCCGAGGCCGGAAACAAGGAATGTAATGTGGTGCAGCAGTGGAGGAAGAGCCACACTCAAGGGGCCAAAGAGCTGCTTGTGGCTCACGAGCTGCGGTTTGCCGACCACTGTGCTGGGTGAAAACCTTGAGTGAGAAAGATTAACTTCCTTTAAACTTCAAGAGAAGTTTGGTTTTCATTTGGCTTTCTCCCTCTTCTCTTAATGTTTCTATCACTCTTTTTTTCTGCTCTTGAAATGCTGTATATTTATGACAATTTGCTACAATTTCTTCTATTTCCCCCCACATTAAGTACAAATATAGTAACTAGGTGATTAATATTTATCCTTTGTTTTTTCCTGTCTTTATTTTAAAAAATAAGGTGGTGAAAGAGAGAAAGAGGGAAGGAGGGGCAGGTGCAGGTGCAGGGAGAGAAAGAGAGACAGAGACCTAGCCGAATTTCATTTAATAGTCTTTCATCCTATTATTTTCTGCAAAGCACCAAGACTGTGAGAAGGTTTGGCAGGAGAGGGAGAGACTGATCCAAAGTCAGTCACCTTTCAGGCCAAACACGAGACTGGAATTCAGTTTCCAGATTTGTAGCCTTTTTTTTAAATCACTAGATCAAATTGTTTCTCTATTGTTGCTCCTTATTCAAATAGAACATATTTTGCTGAGAATTTGGTAAACCAATGTCAAAGTTCAGCAAATCAAGAAAAATAAACTACCATAACAAAAACCCCAATAACATTATTTCAAGACTAGTGAATCAATGAATTAATATTCCAGCCCCTTACTGGATCTTGAGTTTTAATGCAAAAGAAAAATCAAGGACATGTTTTTCAATTGTTTGGATGCTCATGTTGTCAATATTCCATACAGTTCAAAGCTATTTGTATAAATTAAAACAAAAAGATGTTGAAAATTATCCTGCCTTCAGTGATTATCACATGTTTAGAAAGAAGTGCGTTATCAATCCTTGTTAAATTATCACTAATTTTTTTTCTTACCTGGTTGAGACAGGAATGCAAGGAAAAGAACTGCGAAGAGCAGATAAAGGATCTTCATGCTGGGATAGGTCGGGAGCAGATCTTTGGATCCTTGGACAGACACAGCTCTCTATTTATAGAATTATAATGATTGCATTATATCTCCTCAGTGAACGATTGCAAATATTCTTAGGTGTTATTTTTACAGTTATTACATAAGGCAGTAGTGCCTCTTCCTGGTATTGAAACACTCCTGTGGGTTTGATGTTGCAAAAGTCCTCAAAAGAGCAACAGACTTAGTTCAACCGCTAACCTGCTATGGTTGTAGAAGATTGGAGGCTCAAGACTTTCAATGTCTTAATGGAAGAAAGAAAGTTCCTTACTGAATTGCTGCCCAAACTCTACCAGTCCATGATGATAATGCTCAGCCATCTTTACTAGCAGCTGGAGTTTTGGAAGACCCCTTAGAACCCAATGGTAGAAATCTGGGTCTGACACATTTTTATGGGTGGGTTTGCTTTTTGGTGGGTGTCTGATTTTTGGTGGGTGTTTGTGGTACTCAGATGAAGCACCGCTCTCTTTGGCCTTCATTGTAGTTTCCCCATCTCATGCAGGTGATTTCTATTTCCCTGAAGACAGTGCATATGTCTATTGTTGGAAATATTTGTGTAGCCTTAATCAAGAGTTATTAGGAGTCCTGTGGGACACAGAAGATTAACTGAAATTGAGAAGGAAAGCTGGGTTCTAAAAGCTGTGTATTCTATGAGTGTTGGTTCTATTGAATGTTTCCTGCTGCTTCATAAAATAAATAAATAAATAAATAATTTAATTTATAACCCGCTCTCTCTCCCCGAAGGGACTCAAGGCAGGGCACAGGGAAATTAAAAAATGCATATAAAACCACAAACAAGAAATAAGTTAAAATTAAAATAAATAAAATATTTTCATGTATTCTTCCCACTGACTCTTTGATTCAACAGCAAGAGAACTGCTATAGTAAAGGGAAAACATTTGAGGGTGTATTAGACTAGTCCATCTTCTCTTCTCTCTATCAGGTGTACAACTACTCTGAGAAAGGATCCTAATTGCTGCAGTGGAAAGGTTTACTTAGAGGGTCCTTAATGGAGCGTATTGTTGAGCCTTGTTGTGGTGGGCAATGGATAGGAAGTAGATTAAGGATACATTCCTGGCAATGAATGGAAAAGGTGATTATTGGGCAATATCTGCTAAGCTTTGCCTTGAGGGTGGAAGTTTATTTCTGTGGACTACAGATGATCCCCTCCCCTTTGAATAGACTTGCTATAAGACTGCATAAAAGATGAACATGCAAAATTAGAAATCAATTAACACAGGTCTCTTAAATAGTAGCAGATCAAGTGAGACTGAAAATGGTAAAATTGGCAGCTCTGGAAAGAAAGGAAATCAATATTTAATAATGTGGGTTTTTGCTCAAGTACCACAGAAAGTAGTTAATGAGGACACACAGAAGTCAGTTGAACTCCTGCCATTACCCAAGAAAATTACCTTGTGTAATGAGTGGGTGCCGCAATGGTAATGCGTAAACCTCAGATATAAACGGACTTTCTTATTTGGTAATGAAGTTAAGTAAGGTGAAGGGTTAAATTAGGGAAGGAGTAGTAAAATGAATGGTGTCTATTACTTACATTTAAGCTTAGAAATAATTGAGCAGTGTTTGAGAAGAAACTGCCTACATTTCTATGTGAAGAAGTTGATATTATTCAGCTGCTGTTAGAAAGGCATTTGAATTGACCAGGGCTTTTATTTATTATTGATGCTTATGGCTTTTTTTTGGTTTGGGTTTAATTGTAAGCCTTGAGAGAAGGAATGTTTTAATTTCAGTTATCTCAGTTAACTTGCCCCATGGGAAGTGAAGCTATGATACAAGGTGGAGCTCTCACCTCCCAATCAAGAGGTTGTGAGTTCAATCTTAGGTAGAGGCAGATGTAGGGTCTCCTGCTTGGGGGGTGGGGTCGGTGGACTGGATGTCCTGCAAGGTCCCTACCAACTCTGTTAATCTGTTAAATGTCTTAATGTTTGTACAGTTTTCTTCTGTACTAAGCCTCATGATTCGGGTTTTTCGGGTGCGCTTCAAGGTGTTGATTACTATCTTTAAAGCGCTCCATGGTACGGGACCTAGTTATCTGCGGGATCGCATCCTGCCCCAAACATCCCTTTGGCCAATTCGCTCGCACAGAGAGGGACTTCTCCGGGTGCCGTCCACTAGGCAATGCCAGTGGGCGACGCCCAGGGGAAGGGCCTTCTCTTTGGTGGGCCCAACCCTCTGGAACGACCTACCCCCCGAAATTAGAACGACGGACCTCCGCTCCTTCCGCCAGAAGTTAAAAACTCACTTATTTCAGCAGGCCAGCCTGGCTTAACTCTTATACCTAGCCGTAAAAAAAATAAATTTGTTTTAATTTGAATTTTAAGGGTATTGTTAAGGTTTTTAGGGATTTTAAATATTGTTTTAGCACAGGGATAATTTAATTCAGTTTTAATATTTTGTATGTTGTATATTGTTATTTATTAGATTTTAATTTCCTGTGCACCGCCCCGAGTCCCCTATGTGGGAGAGGGGGCGGTCTATAAATTTAAATAATAAATAAATAATTCTATACATTTTCCTGCTGAGATATATTTTTTAGCATTGACATTTGTCTCTTGGGAATCTGGCTTGGTAATTGCACTGATGCCCTATAGGCAACAGATGAAGGTAATTTAAGATTTATTTTGATCTTTTATGATTTTTATTATCTCAAGTCTTTTATCATTCAAAAGATGGAATGTATTGGAACATTTGAAAAGTGCACAGTTTAATGAGAACACGTCACATATCCTGCTTCCACCCAATAATCCCTCAAAGACATTTTTAAATCAAGTTTAACTCCTCTGTGTTACTGGGATGAATTTGTGGTGCTTCTCTGTATCAGGAGAGGGGAATTTTATATGTCTCATGCTTCCTCCTCCAAATCTCTCACAAAGCTGTTTGATTTTGATCCCTGATTATTCACATTGTAGTGCAGAGAAGAGAACAAGATGATGTGTTTAAAACTACAAAGAGGAAACTGTATTTGTTTAGTGGTTTCTGAAATGTATATCATGAAAAACTATGAGATAATAAATTGATTACCCAAAACCTAAAAAAAAAAAGTTAAATTATAGCACAATATTTGCTTGAAGAGCAGGTAACACGTTTCACACTGAAATGTAGACAAAATCTCTCTCTTTCGCTCTCTCTAATTTAGCTTTATTTCAATAAATATTGGCCACATTTTTCTTTCATTCATAAATGTTGTTTAATTTGATAGTCAGTTTGATTAATTCAAAGAAAAGTAGAGTGGAACCAAGCAGTGGTGTCAGGTTATTGACCAGATCTTAAGGATCTCCATGGTGGTAGATGAAGAGAGTATTATTTTCTCCAGGTGGCACAGAAATGATATAAAATAACAGATTGTTCAAAGTGCATTTAAGATCTTTCCTGTCACCTGATCCAAAACCTTTTCTCTCCTGCCCTCCGTTCTTCACAGTATTTCCCTAGAAATGCTCTGCCTGTTCATTTCAAAGCCTTGCAATGCTTTTTGAACCTCAGCAATAACAAGCAGAGTATCTACATCTATATCTATGGCATCCCTATTAGAAAATAGTTTTCTTACAGTCTTCAACATCTCTCTTGCCATCCATAGACCAGTGTCATAAGGTCAATGTAACCAAGAGGGCAGGAGAAAAGGTGAAAGTTTGTCCACTTTGATTATGACACAGGTGGTGGGCATTCCCTGTGAAAAGAAAAAGAGGAGACAGGTGAACAAAGAGTAAAGATATCTTGATATTTAGATGCATTTGTTTTCTTTCAAGACATGATCATCTTCTACAGAACTGCAGGATGCCTTTGACTTCAGGAAGTTCCCTCTAACCCAAGGAATCCATTTCTGCTGATCTCCTTGCAGCAGCCCAAATAAACCTACAGTATATGAAGCCAAATATGAAGCCTGGCTTAGAGTTTAATTGATTGGACTACCTCTATCTATCAAGAGAGTAAGGAGGAAGAAGCCTGGTTTATGCAACAGATCTTGGTATGATATATTTATCTCCATTATTATTATAGATCCTTACTTACCATGAAATAACCCAGCATTAGAATGGCTGGCTCTATTGGGGTTGTTTTGGATAGAGATCCAAATGTAAATGGTTAACTCCTTTGAACTTTGGATTCTGATTTAACTCTTTATTTCTCTCTTCTATTAATGTTAATTTTAAAAAAAAATTATTGTTCTTTTCTGCTCTTGGAAACTGTGGATAACTGTTTAAATGAAGCGCTAGAGATTTAATGAATTTTTTATTTTATTTATTTATTTTTGAATTTTTATACCGCACCTCCTCCCAGTGGGACTCAGGGCGGTGTACAGGCCTCAATAAAAATCAACTAGTATAAAATCACTAATATAAAACAATTAAAATACAATTAAAATCTATTAAACAGTACACCTGATTTTGATAAAAGCCCTATCTAAAACCCTCTCTAAAACCAATTAAAAGCTACGCCAGGCCGGCCGCACGAAATAAATGGGTCTTCAAAGCCGGACGGAAAAGGGGCAGGTCCATGATCATGCGAAGGTCAGGGGGTAGGTCATTCCAGAGGGCAGGAGCAGCCACAGAGAAGGCTCTCACCTTGGGAATCGCCAGCCGACATTGCCTGGCCAACGGCACCCTGAGGAGGCCCTCTCTGTGGGAGCGGACTGGTCTGTGGGAGGTATTAGGTAGCACAAGGCGGTCTTGCAAATAGCCAAGTCCCATGCCTTGGAGCGCTTTAAAGGTGGTTACTAACACCTTGAAGCGCACCCGGAAAGCCACAGGCAGTCAATGCAGCTCGCACAGGAGAGGTGTCACATGGAAGCATCTAGAAGCTCCCAGAATACCCTGCATGGCCGCGTTCTCTACTAACTGGAGCCTCCGGGTGCACCTCAAGGGAAGCCCCATGTAGAGAGCATTGCTGTAGTCCAGGCGGGAAGTGACGAGGGCATGAGAGACCGTGTGTAGAGCATCACAATCCAGAAAGGGACGCAACTGGCAAATCAAGCGAACTTGATAAAAAGCCCCCCTGGCCACGGCTGTCATGTGATCGTCTAACGACAGCCCAGAGTCCAGGAGGACACCCAAGTTGCGAGCCCTCCAGTTAGTACAGAATGTGGCCACGCGGGGGATTCTGGGAGCCTCAAGGTGCTCCCACGTGACACATCTCCTGCGCGAGCTGCACTGGCTAGCGGTGGCTTTCCGGGTGCGCTTCAAGGTGCTTGTAACCATCTTCAAAGTGCTCCATGGCACGGGGCCTGGTTACTTGCAAGACCGCCTCCTGCTACCAAATACCTCCCACCGACCAGTTCGCTCCCACAGATTAGGCCTCCTCAGGGTGCCGTCGGCCAAACAATGCCACCTGGTGACCCCCAGGGGGAGAGCCTTCTCTGTGGCAGCCCCTGCCCTCTGGAATGACCTACCCCCCGACCTACGTACGATCACTGACCTGCGCCTCTTCCGTCAGGCTCTGAAAACGCACTTATTCCGTGTGGCCGGCCTGGTTTAGTAGCTTTTAATTGGTTATTTTTAATTGGTTTTATTCAACTTGGATTTTAGAATGGGCCCTAATTTAATTTAATATTATTTTAAAGTATGTTATTTATTGATGTTCTTATATGTTTTTATTGATGCCTGTTCACTGCCCTGAGTCCCTCAAGGGAGAAGGGCAGTATACAAATTTAATAAACCACTAGCTATACCTGGCCACACGTTGCTGTGGCCCAGACTGGTTAAATGGCCACCCAATCTGTGTGTAGATCTACACATGCACACATACACACAACCGCCATATAACCCCCAACCTACCTACCTACTGTATTTCTTCCTTTCTCCCTCTATCTACCTACCTACTTACTGTATTTCTCCCTCTCGATCCCTCTACCTACCTACCTACTGTATTTCTTGGCTATCTATCTATACACCTACCTACCTACCTACCTTCCTACTGTATTTCTTGCTTTCTCCCTCTACCTACCTACCTACCTACTTACCTACCTGCCTACCTACTGTATTTCTCCCTCTCTATCTATCCCTCTACCTACCTACCTACTGTATTTCTCCCTATCTATCTATCCACCTACCTACCTACCTACCTACCTACCTATATTTCTTCCTTTCTCCCTTTACCTACCTACCTACTGTATTTCTCCCTCTCTATTTCTCACCCTATCTACCTACCTACTGTGTTTCTCCCTATCTATCTATCCACCTACCTACCTACCTACCTACTGTAATACAACAATACAATAGCAGAGTTGGAAGGGACCTTGGAGGTCATCTAGTCCAACTCCCTGCCTAGGCAGGAAGCCCTATACCATTTCAGACAAATGCCTATCCAACATCTTCTTAAAGACTTCCAGTGTTGGGGCATTCACAACTTCTGGAGGCAAGCTGTTCCACTGGTTAATTATTCTAACTCAGGAAATTTTTCCTCAGGTCTAAGTTGCTTCTCTCCTTGATTAGTTTCCACCCATTGCTTCTTGTTCTGCCCTCAGGTGCCTTGGAGAATAGCTTGACTTCCTCTTCTTTGTGGCAACCCCTGAGATATTGGAAGGCTGCTATCTGTCTCCCCTAGTCCCTCTTTTATTAAACTGTATTCCCCCCCCCCTCTCTCTATGGGCCACCTGGGAGTTTGCTATCCCAGTGCCTTTTTGGCCCTAAGAGGCCTCCATACGTGGCTGAGGAAATGACTGTTGGTGGGAGGAGTTACAGGGAGGTGAAAACCTGATCAGTGGGTACATTTTACATTTGTGTACCTTGCACAAAAAGAGTACTTATTCTATTATCGGAAGTCCTTGTGAACATTGTGTGAAAGTTTGTAAATCGGTGGAGTAGTTTTTGAGATTAGTGGATTTGTACAAACTAGTTTACATTTTTATTCATATAGATAAACCATAAACCACATGGCCCAATCATTTCTTCATCCCAAATAGAGACAACCCTAGTCACTCCCATCCAGGTGCAGGCTGAATGCCCTTGACTCCCAGAGAAAGGAATGTTGTTATGGCTAATCATCCAGCAACTCCTTGTTAACTCTCCCTCCCATTTTCCCAGGCACTAAATGTGGCAGCCCTGAAGCTCCAAAGAGAAAGATGGCTTCCAGGGCTGACATAATGTCAAAGACACAAATTGCAACAGCCATTTCTACATTTAATCTTGCATTAAGAAGAAACTGTTGATATATTTTGAATAACCTCTTGAAATGGTCCTTGAAAGCCAAGGCTGCTTCAACAGAGATATTTGATCAAAGTCACATGAACAATTCACTAGTGGAACAGCTTGGCTCCAGAGGTTTTGGGTGCTCTATCACTGCAGGATTTTAAGAATGGTTTGCAAAGGCATTTGTCTGGAATGGCATAGGGACCTGATGGTGAGTCTATAGCACATGTGCCAGAGGTGGCATGTAGAGCCCACTCTGCTGGCACGTGCGCCGTCACCCCAGGTGAGATCTCTGTGGTGTTTTTTCGTGAGCTTCTGCTTCCCTGCAAATGACAAAACAGAAGCTCATGAAAGAAAAATATCTTACCTCTTACCATGCTGCAGGTGTTGGGATGCCCCACCTCCCGCTGGCTAGCTGGTCTTTGGGTCTCTGCTGCGCATGTCTGCGCATGTCTGCGCATGTGTTCACATGTGTGTACACCTTTCAATTTGGGCATGCGTGCACACAGTTTGGGTACTCGGTGTCTAAAAGGTTCTCCATCACTGGCATAGGGTCTCCTGCTTGAGCAGGGGATTGAACTAGATGATTGCTTCCAACTTGGTTATTGTATATGTTTGTTGGTTCTGAAGTGACCTATCCAGTTGCCATGGATGCTATAAAAAAATAGAGATGATTCCAAAGTGAAGCACAAACCACTTCCCCTTACCTGAGTGACATAGTAACTGTTTAACATAGCATGGGACACCTATAGTTTTTTGCTGCGTGCTAAAGGAAGATTGCAACAAGAAGATTTAAATAAGTGAAAACTAAAATAGAATATATTCATGTATTCTTTCTACTGACTCTTTTATTCAACTGCAAGATAACTTTCTACAGTAAATGGAAAATATTGGAGGATGTATTAGGCTAGTCAATTTTCTCTTCTCCCTATCTGGAGTACAATTAATCTGAGAAAGGATCCTAAGAGTGAGGGATGAGAAGAGGAATAGAAAATATACCTACTCAAAGACATTATTTATTTATTTATTTATTTATTTATTTATTTATTTATTTATTTATTTATTTATTTATTTATTTATTTATTTATTTATTTATTTATTTATTTATTTATTTATTTATTTATTTATTTATTTACAAAACAATACAGAAATTGTTAAGCAATCAAGACAAAGAATTGCTGCAGTGGAAAGGCTTATTGAGAGGGTTCTTCATGGAGTCTATTATTGAGCCTTGTTGGTGGTGGGCAATGGATAGTAATTGGATTAAGGGTACATTCCAGGCAATGAGTGGAAAAGGTGGTTATTGGGCCACATTTCCTAAGCTTTGCCTTGAGGGTGGGAGTTTATTTCTCTGGACTACAGATAATCTCCTCCCTTTGAATCGCCTTGCTACAGGACCTCATTAAGATGAACATGCAAAATTAGAAATCAATTAACCGCATGTACCCTAAATAGCCAAGTGAGACTGAAAATGGTAAAACTGGCACTCTGGAAAGAAAGGAAATCAATATTTAATAATGTGGGTTTTTGCCAAGAGGTCCTGAGAGCAGTTAATGAGGACACACAGAAGTCAGTTGCATCTCTAAAAATGCCTTCAAACCTCAAAATAATGTTGAACTCCTGCTATTACTCAAGAAATGGTGATGTAATGAGTGGGTACAGTAACGGTAATGAGGAAACCTCAGATACAAACTGACTTGGTGTTTGGTAATGAAGTTAAGTAAGGTGAAGGGTAATAAAATAAATGGGGACTGTTCCTTTAATTTTGGTTTAGAAATAATTTAGGACCATTGTTTGAAAAGAAGTTGCCTAAATTTCTTTTTGAAGAAGTTGATACTGTTCAGGTGCTGTTAGAAAGGCATTTGAATTGACCAGGGCTTTTATTTATTATTCATGCTTATGGCTTTTTGTTGTTTGGGATTAATGGTCAGTCTTGAGAGAAGGCATGTTTTAATTTCAGTTATCTTGGTTAACTTGCCACATGGAAAGTGAAGCATGCCATAAATTTTACCGCTGAGAGATTTTTTTAGTATTGGCAATTGTTTCTTGGGAATTTTATATTGAAAAAGTTTTATTGGTTTTTACCATTTTCGAAAAGGGTAGGGTGAGGGATACAGAAACATATTAAGAACTTTCGTGTCGGGATCATTGGCCCTTCTAGGGCTTCATAATAAAACATTAAAAGAACATTTTTCCAAAAGTACTACAAGGTGAAAATAAGTACAAGATTCCTAAATTCTCCATTCTATGCTAGCAGTCGTATACAAACATCCAGACATAAGGTTATGCAATATTAATAATAATTTAAAAAAAAAGCAAAGTTATTTTTTCGATCTAAGTCTCTTGGCAATTGTATCTTCTTTTTCTCCTCCCTGGCCCCCAGTGGGCGGGGCCGTGGCCCCCTCCGTCCCCCCTGGATCTTCCCCCAGGATAGAGGAATGTTTTTTAAGAAAGGCTTCCGCCTCAGCAACTGTTTTAATCCTCACTCTTCCTTCATCCCAGAACACCAACATCCCTTCCGGCATCGCCCACTTAAACCAGATCCCGTGGTCAAACAATTTTCTGGATAAGAAGGAATACCTCCTTCTCATCTCCCTAATCTTTTTTGGGATCTGCTTCAAGATGGCGACTTCCTTTTGTTAGTAAATTAACGGCTCCCCTCTCTGCGCCTTCAAAATTCCCTCTCTGGTTGACCTTCTAACAAATTTAATATGTATCTCTCTGGGTACTTCATTTATCCTGGCATATGCTGAATTTATTCTGTAGACTAGGTCAATGTCCCCCCTGATCTCATCTTTAGGTTTCTGTAAATAGTCTGCTAAAATTGTACTCATGAGATCAGGAAGGCACTCAGAGGTATACTTGGTCCCTGCAAAATATTGCTGTATATTGATGATGAAAAACTATTTGGATTTGTTCTTGGGGAAAAAAAGCTTCTTGGGGTGATAAACATGTAGGGATTTTCGGATTCAGTCTTGCTTTATACCTATTCCATACCTTCAACATAGCATGGCTTATGTAATGATTATTGAAATCTATTGTTGGAAGGAAAATCCATCTGGTTCATTTCCAAACTGGGAGAAAGATACTGGAAATATCATGGAGGTTGATTGGAAAGAAATGTTCCCTTTATTGATGTAGCAGAACCATGTGATTCTGGGACAGCTGACAAAATGATGTTTAGAGTGGGTGGGTTTTATAACTTTTGGATTCCTATGGGGGTCATGTAGAGATCATATAGGTGTCAAGGCTGGCTCTACAGGCAAAAGGGGAAATTCAAGTCCTAGGTGTTTGTCTGAGCTAATTTGTCAACCTTTTGCTTGTGGGTTATCTGAGTTTCTGCCTGAATGGATTACCAAATCTGCATTTCTATAAACTGACCTCCTCAGTTTCTGCTTTGGGTAGGGAAACTGGGGTAGTTTCTTCCTCCCTTAAGGTTATTTTTTGTTCATTTCTCCTTTAGGGGAAATATTATATTCTGCCTTTTTAATATTCCCAGAAATATTTCATTTTGCTGAGGGGGCAAACTCCTCACACTATATTAACCTTAATCTAAACATGATCAACCATGTCACCAAAATCTCAAATTAACTTCTTCTTAGGTCTAATCCTAACGTATCTTTCTTTAGCATCTTGCAATCATTTATATTTGATTCTTTGTTTTGGGGTATGGATCGTTGCCCGATAAACTTGCAAATTTCTTTCTTCTGTTGTTTAAGTGGTGCATTAGTTGTCAATGTCAGTATTGTTATCAGTATTTGGTTGTATAACAACCACCAAAGTAAAACATTCATCTTAATTACTGAATGTCTACACAACAGTCACATTTGTGATTTGTCTCATTTGAATAAATGCCTCTCCTGGCTACCAGATCAAGTAAATTGAGAACGCTCATTCTTTCAGTAAAAATATACTGAAGCATAAACATTGGGTATTCACAATATTTTGCATCAAGTCCATTAGTAACGTTTTATGAAAGTCTGTAAGTAGTGCAGAAAAACACAGAGGCTATGCTTTCCTTCATTGAAGTGGACAATAATAATTCTTATTGATTAATGTTGCTTTTTTTTTAATTGAAAAAGTTTTATTGGTTTTTACAATTTTCGAAAAGGGTAGGGTAAGGGATACAGAAACATATTAAGAACTTTCGCGTCGGGATCATTGGCCCTTCTAGGGCTTCATAATAAAACATTAAAAAAAACATTTTTCCAAAAGTACTACAAGGTGAAAATAAGTACAAAATTCCTAAATTCTCCATTCTATGCTAGCAGTCATGTACAAACATCCAGACATAAGGTTAAGCAATATTAATAATAATAAAAGAAAAGCAAAGTTATTTTTTCGATCTAAGTCTCTTGGCAATTGTATCTTCTTTTTCTCCTCCCTGGCCCCCAGCGGGCGGGGCCATGGCCCCCTCCGTCCCCCCTGGATCTTCCCCCAGGATAGAGGAATGTTTTTTAAGAAAGGCTTCCGCCTCAGCAACTGTTTTAATCCTCACTCTTCCTTCATCCCAGAACACCAACATACCCTTCCGGCATCACCCACTTGAACCAGATCCCGTGGTCAAACAATTTTCTGGATAAGAAGGAATACCTCCTTCTCACCTCCCTAATCTTTTTTGGGATCTGCTTCAAGATGGTGACTTCCTTTTGTTGGTAAATTAACGGCCCCCCTCTCTGCGCCTTCAAAATTCCCTCTCTGGTTGACCTTCTAACAAATGTAATATGTATCTCTCTGGGTACTTCATTTATCCTGGCATATGCTGAATTTATTCTGTAGACTAGGTCAATATCCCCCTGATCTCATCTTTAGGTTTCTGTAAATATTCTGCTAAAATTGTGCTCATGAGATCAGGAAGGTATTCACCAGATTCTTCAAAAACATTCTGAAATCTTAAAAAATATGACATCCTTACAAAATCCATCCTAGACATATGACCAGACAAATCTGCAATTTCAATGTTGACATTTTTAAGTTCTCCCTTTGCCCCAGCCAGCCCCCCTTCCAGCTCCTCAGTCTTCTGTGAATTCTCCAACACTTGTTTCCGTGTTTCCAGAAGGTCCTCCTTAAAACTTTTATTATCAGCTCTCAAAGCTTTAATTTCCTGCACCAAAACTTGTAACACCGATTCCAAAGATGACATCCTTTGTTCCAATCCTGCCAATTCTGATTTTGATGCCATGGTAAGCTGTTAAAGTCAGTGTCACTAAGATGGCGTTTTTGAGGTGGGGCCGTTGAGGCACATCAGGAGCAAAACAGTTCAGGTGAAAGTTGTAAAAGAATTCAAGACCCAGCAGAGAAACACTTTTCACAATCAAAAACTTTAACAGAGAAGGCACTCAGGGAAGGAATCAATTAGTCCAGAAATTTCTTCATTAGTAGAGAGAGAGAGTCCATTTCACGAAAAGATGTTGGTAATTTTCCAAAGGTAAAAATAGTCATTCAGGAACAAAGGGAACCTTCCTCCACCGCCCTGCCTGGGAGCCAGGAGGAGAAAATAACCCAAGAAAAATTGTATCAAGCAAGCCAGACTTAGATACATTGTAAGAAAATAAGCAGCAGATCACTTTCGCTTATTTCAATGCAGTCCGGAAACAAAGTATCCGCTTCCTTGCAACAAGGAGCCATTTCGGAACGCCGTTTTAAATCCGAGGGGGGGGGGTTTAACCAACAAACACCCCCCTCTACATTCTTTCAATCCAGGCTGCCAGCATAAATAATATTGTAAATCACTCACTCTTCACCTCGCTGCCAAAGCCCCAGGGAGCCTTCCGACCCGACGCTCAGTTCTTTTTAAATTTTGCTGATCGTTACCGTCCTCCATTGGCGAAGGGAAACTCCCCCCGCAGCATGTCTTCCTTCGCCTAAACCGAAGACAAGGGCCGTTTCCCAGCCGCCGCCAGGATAAACCAGCCCAGGCAAGCCAGTTTTACGGAGGGACCCCCCAAAAAAGGGGGTGCCCCGCCCCGTTAGGGGCAGAAAAAAGAAAAAAACGGCGGACGAACCCCAAGGTTCGTCCGTCGCCGCCGGGAACAGGAACAGGAAGTCGATTAATGTTGCTTTTTATCTGATCACTTTACAAGCTATCTTTTAATATACTATACCTTTTGCAATATTTAGTTAGCTTCCCAGCAGAGTTTTAAGGAGGTTCTTTTCCTTGTAAATCTCATGATATACTAAAAGTTAGCTAGGAAAATATACCTGGAGATGATAGAAGGGACAGTACAGATATGACATAATATCTGATTGTTGAAGAACAGGGAATACCTTCCATACTGAAATGTAAGCAGAGACATATGTGCATGCATACATACACGCACCTTCATTTGGTCCCTTGAATATTTCAAGGAATGTTTGCCAAATTTTACTTCAATTCACAAATGTGGGATTTGATAGATAGCAGTTTGATTTGATTGAACTGGGTTTTCCCAGTTGCAATGTATGGCTGTGAAAGTTGGACCATAAAAAAGGCTGAGCGCTGAAGAATTGAGGCCTTTGAACTATGGTGCTGGAGAAGACTCCTACAAGTCCCTTGGACTGCTAGGTGATCAAACCAGTCAGTCCTATAGAAGATCGACCCTGACTCAAATATTTTGGCCACCTAATAAGGAAGGACTCACTAGAGAAGAGCCTAAAGCTGGAAATGATTGAGGGCAAAAAAGAAGGGGATGATGGAAAATGAGGTGGCTGAATACAGTCACTGAAGCAGTCGGCATGAGCTAAAATGGACTCCAGAGGATGGTAGAGGACAAGAAGGCCTGGAGGAATGTTGTCCATGGGATCATGATGAGTCAGACATGACTTTGCAATTAACAAAAACTGCAAGTTTGATTTAGAGAAAGAAAAATAGAGCAAAACTAAGCAGTGATGTCAGGTCATTTGTTAATTAATTTGTTGCATCAGTTTATAATACTTATCTTCTTAATAGTTACACATCTTGCTGTCAGATAGAGCCCTAAGTATTTTACTTTCTTAGTAATCTGGATATCAGTTCTCTTCATTAAATCTTTTTTCTGCATGTCTGTTCGATTTTTAACTAATACTTTAGTTTTCTTTTTGTTTATTTTCAATCCTGCCTATACTTCAATTTTTTTATTAGTTTAGGCTAGAGGTCGTATTCAGCCACCTCTAGCCTAAACTGGTAGGGCGAACTGGTAGTAGTGGCTGCGGGAGCCTTTACCCACCCGCCTTGATGTAATGCATAAACACAGAAGGTGGTGAACATGCACAAATGAGGCTTGTGTGAGAGAAGCAAGTGTGTGCGCTCATGCCCACATTTGATAACCGGTAGGGAAGGTAAGTGAATCTCACCTCTGGTTTAGGCCCTGTTGCTTGTGAATTTTCTAGAATGAAGACTAAATTGGATACATTTGAGGGTGTATTAGACTAGTTCATCTTTTTCTCTTCTCCCTATCTGCCATACAATTGCTCTGAGAAAGGATCCTAAGAATGAGGGATGAGAAGAATTGAAAATAAACCCACTCAATATTTTCTGTATTACATGCAGAAATATAATACAGAAATTGTTAAACACTCAAGATGCAAATGATTGCTGCAGGGAAAAGGCATCTTCAGAGGGTCCTTCATGGAGTCAAGTATGGAGCCTGGTTGGTGGTGGGCAATGGAAAGGATTAAGGATACATTCCTGGCAATAAGTGGAAAAGATGGTTATTCAGCCATATCTCCTAAGCTTTGCCTTGAACGTTGGAACCTATTTCTGTCCCTCCCCAATCAAACAGCCTTGCTACAGGAACTCATAAAAGGTGAACATGAAGAATCAGAAATCAATTAACTGCATGTACACTAAATAGTAGCAGACCAAGTGAGACTGAAAATAGTAACATTGTCAGCTCTACAAAGACTGAGAAACTGTATGTAATAATGTGGTCGCTTGGTCAAGAAAGCAGTTAGTGAGGACACACTGGAAATTAATTGCATCTCTAAAAGTGCCTTGAAACTTCAAAATAATATTGAAATCCTGCTATTACCCAAGAAATTGTGAATTACTTTAGACAATGAGTGGATGCAGTAACGGTAATGAGGAAACCATAGATACAAACTGACTTGGTATTTGGTAATCAAATTAAGTAAGATAAAGAATAATAAAATAAGTGGAGACTATTACTTACATTTAAACTTAGAAATTATTGAGAAACACTCTTTGAAAAGAATTTGTGTAAATTTTTGTTTGAAGAAATTGATAGTTTGCAATGGTTAGAAAGGGCTTTTGATCAATGGTTGACCAGGCTTTTATTAATTATTCATACTTAATGACATTTTGTTCTGGTTAGGTTTGGGAGAAGGAATTTTTAGGTTCATTTATCTCAGTTAACTTGCCCCATGGAAAGTGAAGTTATGGTACCATGACCATACCACAACGTTAGCACAGTTTTCTTTTGCATTGAGTTTCATGATTCCATAAGTTTTACTGCTGAGACAGACTTTTAGTATTGACAATTGTTTCTTGGGAATCTGGCTTGGTAATTGTGCTGATGTCCTATAGGCAACAGATGACGTTAAAGCTGATTGACTAGAAAGGCTAATTAGAGTTGACTTTGATTAGTACTTGGATGTTGGACAGGGGCTTAGTCTACACACAGACACACTTGCCCCCTGCAAACTATTGCTGTATATATGAAGAAAAAATATTTGTGTGCACATGCATGCATGCAGATACTTTTCAAATATTTTATTAACTGTTCGCTTTTACAGAGCAAGTTTGCCTGAGTAAACTTCTGTTTTTCAATATGCTGATGATGTGGTGATTACTTTGAGAAAGAAGATGTTTATAAGGAGTCACTGAAGCGTTGAGGAAGAGTGAATCAGAACAATTTGGTCAAACTTACATTTATAGGCCACATAATATCACATGGCCATAAAGCTATTCTTCCTATGCATCGGAGGCCTTTATACGTATTAAAAATGGGCTATTGCAGACAATACATTTCGTAACTTCTGAGAATGCTTCACAACGAAGTCTATGAAGGGGCAGAAACACTAGAAATCAAGTAATATTAGGCAGGTGAAGGAATTAATACAGAGGCACATGAGACAGCTGTCAACTGGGCAGTTTGTTTACCCTCCTTCAGGGGAAGAAGACTAAGTCTGTGTCCATCCCAACTGCCTAGAGGGAAGTACTAATTGACTCTTTGGATATGCTTGTATGTAAACAGAAAAAGCACCTCTTGATTTTCATATGCCCCTTGAGTAATTATGTGGGAGGTTTTGCTATAGGTGTCTACATATTTTCTTCCAGAGGGATGCTATGAAAATAACTGTTCAGTTCCAAAGAGGCTTCTTTGGAGTGGGTTAGGTTAGATAGTAGGATTTTTTCCCCTTGGATGTTTATTTTATTTATTTATTTTATTTTTATTTATTTTATTAAATTTATATCCCGCCCTTCTCCAAGAGGATCCAGGGCGGCACACAGGAAATTAAAATACATACAAAAAACACAATACAAAATTTAAAAACCTATTAGATCCCCATCCTGTGCTAAAACCAATTAAAATCCCTGAATTAAAACTATCTATGGCTAGTCCCAGCGGAGGCTATGTTAGGCCGGCTTGATGGAAGAGGTGTGTTTTTAAACACTGGCGGAAGAGGTGGAGGTCGGTGATGGTACGAAGTTCTGGGGGTACGTCGTTCCACAGGGCAGGGCCTGCCATAGAGAAGGCCCTTCCCGTGGGTGTCGCCAGTCGGCATTGTCCGGCCGACAGCACCCTGAGAAGGCCCTCTCTGTGGGAGCGTATCGGTCTAAGGGATGTATGGGGCAGGAGACGGTCTCGCATATAACTAGGTCCTGGATGTTGTTTGCTTCTAAAAATGACATTTGTTCCATTGCTCTTCTTCCTTAGGTTCATATATACCAGTGATGGCTAACATTTTTTGGCTCACGTGCCAAAAGCGGGGGAAACGCAAGGGGGTCATGTGTGGGCGTGCCACACCCATAATGCTATGTGCATTATGCTTTTGGCTCCAGAGGCTTTCTAGGAGCCTGGGGAGGATGAAAACAGTCTTCTGCCCCACCTCCAGAGGCTTCAGGAGCTTCCCTGAAGGCTCCAGAGGGCGAAAAACGGCCTCAAAACAAGGCCTAAATCAGCTGGCCAGTGAACATACATGCTGGAGCTGACAGGGCAATGCCTCACGTGCCCTAAGAAATGATTCCGCCTGCCACCTGTGGCATCCGTGCCATAGGTTCACCATCATGGGTATATATGTTCATTTTTAAAGAAGCTGTTTATTCTCAGTTGTGTTCAGTTTTGGTGTATTTTTTAGGTTCATATATGCTGTGGTTTTGAAAAGAAACTGTTTCCTGTTGTTTCTAATTATGTGTGGTCTGCTTAGTTGAAGTTGAAGTTTATTTGATTTCTATACCGCCCTTCTCCCTTTCGGGACTCAGGATGGTGTACAGCCATAATAAAATAAGTGATACAAAATCTAAAACAATGTGTTAAAAGATATTAAATAAATGGCCAACATTTTTAAAATCCCATACTAAAATCGCTATTTAAAATCCCTTTAAAACTACGACAGGCCAGCAGCGAAGAATAAATGTGTCTTCAGGGCCCGACAGAAGAGATGTAGGTCCGAGATTGTCCTTAGCCCAGGGGGTAGGTCATTCCAGAGGGCAGGAGCTGCCACAGAGAAGGCTCTCCCCCTGGGGGTCGCCAGCTGGCATTGTTCGGCCAACGGCACCCTGAGGAGGTCCTCTCTGTGGGAGCGAACTGGTTGGTGGGTTGGTGGGAGGTATTTGGCAGCAGGGAGGTATTTGGCAGCAGGAGGCGGTCTTGCAGGTAAGTAGGTCCCTTGCCATGGAGCGCTTTAAAAATGGTCACGAGTACCTTGAAGCGCACCCGGAAAGCCACAGGCAGCCAGTGCAGCTCACGCTTAGGTTGGGTATCTCGCTTTATTCTCTGAGTTTCAGAGTGGCTTCAGTTGCCTCTAGATCTTTTACTTTTTCTTCTAGTAATTCATGTAAGATTCATTCATTTGATACATTCGTAGTTTAGGTCTTCTGTGGGCATAAACTCAAACATATGACATATTTTACATGTCACTATAATGCCAGACACTTTTCCCTGACCTTTTTTTTAGTTCACTAAAACATTAAGAATTTCAAAAAAATAATATTTTCCCTGTTATTAAGTGTCAGTTTACAATATTTATAAAAGTTCTTGTCTCTTTATTCTCTGCCTTGAAATGCATCACCATGTTCCCTGTTTTGAAGAATTGGTGGCTTTTTTTCTGTGATTTTTTATATTTCCCCCCTCTTAAATGGTTAAGAATTAAAAAAAAATTCTTAAGAATTAAAATAAACAGATTTCCCTCCAAAATTTTGTAATTCAAAATGGAAACAAATTTTAAAAAGTATTTTTAAAAAGTGAAAAAATTGAAAAAGATTTAAAAAGTAAAAAAAGATTGTAAAATTGAAAAGAGAAATTGAAAAAAGTAATTTTAAAATAATTTTTTAAAAAAAAATATATCAAAATTTTAAAGTTTATGAAAGTTTTTGACCCTGTTTGAAGTGATATGTTTCCAGCTCTTTTTGCTGGAAATCTCTGGCTGATTTCTAGGAGATGCTTTGGTCTTAACACTCTACACCCTGTCTTGAAAATTTATCCCTTTCCTTGCTGTCCAGTATGTTTTGTACTTTCCTTCCTGCCTTCTTGCCCTTTGTTGGGTTTTTGGGTATGATGTGCTGACCTGGGCATTCTGCATGCTTAGTTGCTTCTCAGCTGATCCACCATGCTGCTCTCAGACACTACTATGGGCACTCTGGTCCACTGTCCTACTTGTTCTGCACTGCTGCTACTCAACTGGTCCACCTTGCTGCTCATAGCTGCTGGTCTGCTGCCACTTAGTTCGGTTTCTCTGCTCCTCAGCTGGCCTTCGTTTGCACTGCACTGCCTCCTGAATGAAGTAAATGAGGATGAAGTAATGACAAGTGGCAGCAAGGAGCCATGGGCCAAATTCCAAAGGTCTCTAGCAGTAACATTACTGCAACCTGTAATAAAAGAATGAAAATGGTTTTTTTTACATGTAAATAGTTTATTAAGCAAAGTGTAACAGCTAAAAGGGAATTAAAGAGAATTAAAGGATGGAAAAAAAGGAATTTTGGACACTCAGTCCAGGCGCCAGTTCTATGCAGGAAACTGGTTCAAAGAGGGACAATGAATGCAAGCTTTTAAAAATTATTTTGGTCAAATTTACAAGCATCACAATTTATAAATGTTTTTAAAGTTCATGTTAGGGGTGGGACTCATAGAGTTCTCTGTTAATTTATCCAGAGGGTTTGTCCATATTAGAAATGTTGTTGAAGTGATGTCCCAGTGTCTGGAGGCCGTGTGAGCCTGGATGGGGAGAAACAGGCTTCAACTCAACCCGTCCAAGACCCAGTGGCTGTGGTTTCCGGGATCACCATATAGCCAGTTGGTACCATCTCTGGCTATCGGGGGTGAGTTATTAGCTCCCGCAGAAAGGGCCCGCAACTTGGGCATCCTCCTGGATTCTCGGCTGTCATTGGATGACCATCTGACAGCCGTGGCCAGGGGGGCTTTTTATCAGGTTTACCTGATACGCCAGTTGCGCCCCTTTCTAGATCGTGATGCCCTACGTACGGTAACTCAAGCCTCGTCACTTCCTGCCTAGACTACTGTAACACTCTCTACATGGGGCTCCCCCTGAGGTGCACCCGGAGGCTCCAGCTAGTCCAGAACGCAGCCACGCGGGGGATTTTGGGAGTGTCAAGATACTCCCATGTAACACCTCTCCTGCGCGAGCTGCACTGGCTGCCTGTGGCCTTCCGGGTGCGCTTCAAGGTGTTAGTAACCACCTTCAAAATGCTCCATGGCATAGGACCTGGTTATCTGCGGGACCGCCTTCTACCACATACCTCCCTTCGACCTGTCCACTCTCACATAGTGGGCCTCATCAGGGTGCCATCTGCCGGACAATGCCGGCTGGCGGCCCCCAGAGCGAGAGCCTTCTCTGTGGCAGCCCCTGCCCTCTGGAATGGCCTACCGCCCGACCTTCGCATGATCATGGACCTGTGCCTCTTCCGCCGGGCCCTAAAAACATACCTCTTTCATGAGGCCGGCCTGGCATAGCTCTAAATTTTTAATCTTTTTAGAAATGGGGTTTAATTGACAATTTTAGCACGGGTTCAACTTAATTTAATTTATTTTTAATATTCTGTATGTATTGTTTTTTACATTTTATTCCTTTCCTGTGCACCGCCTGAGTCCCTTTGGGAGATAGGTGAGGTATATAAATTTGATAAATAAATAAATAAAAATAAATAAATAAAAATGACTCCTGCATATTCTTTCTTACGGTGATTGTTGTATTTTTAATATTTGGAGTGTTACTATTTGTATTATCCTTTCTATATGGCTCACAAGACTAGGAAAGAGAAATAGAGTATCCAAAATAATTGAAGAGTTATTGATTCCGGGAAGGTAAGCTGGGATAAGCATTTTTAAAGTATATCGCAAGAGTGAATGGCTTAATTCAGGATGAGTCCATGGAAGAAATTGATTTGATAACCTCCCCATTACTGAAGAGCAATCTTTGTTTTTTTCTCCCCCACTTGTAATTATTGTTTGCTTTGGAAAAGAGGCAGGGAAAAGAATGCTATATTCCCATAAAAATAGCAAAACAACAGCAACCCAAAAAACAGTGCCACACTTTCTATCTGAATTAGGGGTTTTGTATCTGTGTGATGTTTATGTGTGATTGCTGTATTCCTTTCTACATCTAATATTGGAATAAACTGTTGATCAACTGTTATGGAAAAAGTATTATTGGCATATCCATGGGAAATTCTATTCTACTTTATTGTCTCATTTACTCCACTCTCTTCCATGATCAAGAAACTACAGTAGCTTGAAGTACCTTGAAAGAGAAGGCTGAGAATTGGCTATGTGTTTAATGCCGTCTGAATTGCTAATGAAAGACACTTATACAAGATTTTATCTTCAAAGAAAGTAGTGAGCTGGCATATAGCCCATACAATGGGTTATGCTGGGTCTGATGGGTTATGCTGTATGTAGAAGTATGCTGTATGGAGGAGCTAAACAGTGAACCAATCTTAGAAGTACTACATGTGGCCCTGGATTCTCTTGCCTCTGGCAAGGCACCTAGGAAAGATAGCATCCCTGCCGAAGTTCTGAAGTGCTGCAGAGAAGATTCCCACTGAGCTGCATGAAATCTTCTGTCTTTGTTGGAGAGAAGGTGGAGTACCACAGGATGTGAAGGATGCAAATATCATCACACTGTATAAGAACAAAGGCGACAGGGGTGACTGTAACAACTACTGTGGCATCTCTCTTCTTAGTGTTGTAGGGAAGCTGCTTGCCTGTGTCGTACTGAAGAGGCTCCAGATGCTTGCAGAGAGAGTCTACCCAGAATTACAGTGTGGAGTCCGAGCCAGTAGGTCCACTACTGATGTGGTATTTTCCCTTAGACAGTTGCAGGAGAAATGCAGGGAACAAAGACAGATGCTTTTCATAGATCTTACAAACACTTTTGACTTGGTTAGTAGGGACGGTCTTTATAAGATCCTCCCCAAGATTGGCTGTCCAACCTTAGTTCCTCAACATCAACACATCCTTTCATGAGGAAATGAAGAGCATTGTAGTTTTTTATGACTTAACATCAGATTCCTTTGACATTTGAAATGGAGTGAAGCACGGCTGCATCCTCATGCCAACACTATTTTGGATCTTTTTTGCTGTCATGCTGAAACTTGCTTTTGGAACTGCAACATTTATATTTATATTTATATTTATTATATTTATACCCCGCCCTTCTCCAAGCGGACCCAGGGCGGCGCACAGGAATGTTAAAATACATACAGAACATAATAAAATTTTAAAAAACTTAATCTAATAAAATCCTGTGCTAAAACCGAATTTAAAATCCCAATTTAAAACTATCTAGGAGTCAGTAATGGAGGTTACGCTAGGCCGGCTAGATGGAATAGATGTGTCTTCAGACACTTGCGGAAGAGGCGGAGGTCGGAGATGGTGTGAAGATCAGGGGGTAAGTCGTTCCAAAGGGCTGGTACCGCCACAGAGAAGGTTCTTCCCCTGGGTGTCGCCAGTCGGCATTGTCCAGCCGACGACACCCTGAGGAGGCCCTCTCTGTGGGAGCGTATCAGTCTGAGGGATGTATGGGGCAGGAGGCGGTCTCGCATGTAACTAGGCCCCGAGCCACGGAGCGCTTTAAAGATGGTCGTTAAAACCTTGAAGCGCACCCGAAACACCACAGGAAGCCAGTGCAGCTCGCGCAGGATAGGTGTTATGTGGGAGTGTCTAGGCGCTCCCGTAATCACCCGCGCGGCTGCATTCTGGACTAGCTGCAGCTTTCGGGTGCACCTCAAGGGAAGCCCCATGTAGAGAGCATTACAGAGCATTACAGAAGCTATTTATCTCTGGATCAGATCAGATGGAAAATTCTTTAACCTCTCCAGATTGAGAGCAAAGTCCAGCTGAAGTGCTTATGAGATTTCGTCTTTGCTGACGATGCCGCCATTACTGTTCACTCTGTCAAAGACCTTCAACAACTTATGGACTGTTTTAGCAAGGGCTGCCAATACTTTGGAGTAACAATCAGCCTGACAAAAACAGAAGTCTTGGACCAGAACATGGATTCACCTCCCTGTATTACTATTTCTGCACAAGAACTGGAGGTTGTCCATGACTTTGTGAACCTCAGCTCAACTGTCACTGATACTCTCTCTTCAGATAAACATATTGGTAAAGCAGCCACCACATTCTCCAGATTTACAAAGAGAGTATGGCTTAATAAGAAGCTGATGGAACATACACAGATCCAGGTCTATAGAGCCTGCATCCTGAGCATGCGCAAGAATGGAGGTCCAATTTTGAGCACGGAGTGGGGCCTGGGGGTCGTTTTACCCCAGGGGGATGCAGCCAGCCCTCACTGACCATCTTCGAGGGCTGGCCCAGCAAGTTTACATGCCAGCCGTCACACCAGGCCGCTTTGGGCGCGGAGGTTGAGCCGTGGGTGTGATGGCGGGGCGAAGAACACTGGAGCAAGGATCGAGGCCCGAATCAGCCCGAATCGGCCTAGCGTGGCCTGACACAGCAGGAGAGGAGGCAGGCCTGCGAAGCCAGGATGCTGGGGGCGATCAATCGTCCAGGCCGGGAGGATTCTCCATCGGGCCGCAAGGGAAGGATGCGGATATCACGGCCTACACCCAACCCAAGGGTTTCCCACCTGATCCGGGGCTGGAGCGGCAGGAGCGGCTGAATACTGAAGAGCGAGGAAGAACAGTTGGTGTATGTTGGGAGAGCAAGGAGTAATGGAGGAACTGGGAAGGAGAGTGGACATGAGTGGAGAGTGGAAGAGAGGAAGCGCAAGGAACGGACGAAGGAGAAAGAAGGAAGGAGAAAGGAGAAAGAAGGAGAGGAAGGAGAAAGAAGGAGAAAGAAGGAGAAAGAAGGAGAAAGAAGGAATGGAAAGAAGGAGAATGAAGGAATGGAAATTGAAGGAAGGAGTGAATGGCTAGAAGGAAGGAGTAAATGGATGGAGGAGTGGGCCAAGCAGCTGGGTCATGGAGTGGTGGAACTATGGAACCCAGGAGGACCCAGAAAGATCCGTGGAGTGTGTGCACAGGGCAGGAGGAGGCAAGCCGAGCCAGCACATGGCGAGCATTTACCATCAGGCCGTGTGGCGGAACAACTGGCCGCACGGCACCAAATGCAGACTGAGGCCTACAGTATGTGGACTGATTGACTATAATTCCTCCTACCCTAATGGATTTGTCATCTTCCTATTCCAACTACCTGCACTTTATATCTTGACTCTACTTTGACTCGGACTTAGACTTGCAATCAAATTTTCCCTGGACTATACGGCCTTCGTGTTTTCCCAATAATGTATTCAAGGTGAGACTACCTTTGCCTGTGAGAGTCTCCCCTCTCACTCACAGGCGTGGCCCCCTGGTCTAACACGGGCCCACCTCGAGGATGGACTGATTGCTCCTGAGAGGTGGGCGAAGCGCAAACTTAGGGGGTTTTTATCTAAATTTTTAATTTAACCCCTTAAAAGGGGTCCCAGGGTGAGGAGAGGGTTTGGGCAGTTAGAAGTAGGTCAGTGGATAGGGCCGGCCAGAAAAAACAGGAAAAAGATGAGGTCTTTTAAGGAGGGGGGAGGGGGGGTCACCCCGACGGAGGGTTTTTCCATTGGTACAGTCCTAGGGAGGGGTAGGGGTGGCAGGAGACAGGGTGCCCATCAAGAGTCGGGTGACCGAGGCCGCTGGTTACAAGCGGTCCCTAGCCCCAACCCCCTGTGCTCCCTTCGAGGGCTAGGTGGTCAAGGATTACAGAGCTGGGGCCCCAGGCTGATGTTTTGCAATGCCAGGTCCATGGTGAATAAAGCCCCCCTCATTAATGACCTAGTGTCAGAGGGGGACCCGGACCTGGTGGGAATCATGGAGACTTGGTTGGGCCCAGAGGGGGGTTTACCCCTCATGGATATGTGCCCACTGGGCTACAGTGCATTTCATCAGCCTCAGGCCTCAGGCAGGGGTGGTGGAGTGGCGATTATTGTTAGGGAAAGTCTCAGGCCGAGGGAGACCACTGTACCTCAGACCACCGGTTGTGAGTCCCTCTATGTGAAGTGGGGCCTAGGGAGGCAGTTGGGCTTGCTGATTGCATACCTGGCTCCCCGCTATGTATCAGCAGCCCTGCCCGAGCTCCTTGAGGTGATTGCCGAGATGGCGGTTGAGACACCCAGGCAATTAGTCGTGGGGGACTTTAACTTGCCATCGACAGGCGAGACATCTGAGGTAGCTCGGGAGTTCATGGCTTCCATGACGGCCATGGACCTGACCCAAGTAGTTCAGGGCCCCACTCACGATGGAGGGCACACGCTGGATCTCGTTTTTGTCTCTGGTCAGAGGAGCAGTGATCTTGGAACCGGGGATTAAGGCATCTCTCCCTTGTCATGGACAGATCATTCCCTCCTTCGGCTGGACTTTCCAATCATCACACCCCACGATTGGGGTGGAGGCGGAATCGGAGATTCCTAGATCGTTCCACCCCAAGTGCCTGATGGATCCTGAAAGGTTCCAGAGGGAGCTTGGGCCAGTACATGTAGCCTTGACCCACGACACGACTGAGGACCTAGTGGCCCCATGTTATAGTGCAGCCGCAGGGGCCTTGGACCAGGTCGCGCCTTTGCGGCCTCTCACGCAGCGTCGTTGGTTTTCCGAGGAGCTGAGGGAGATGAAACGCCGCAAGAGAGTAGGTGGAGGTTTTCTTGGTCCAAATCTGACCGAACACTAGTAAGAGCTCACTTGAAGACTTACTTAGTGGCCATGAGGGTGGACAAACGCGAGTATTGTGGCACCCTCATCGCATCTGCAGATAACCGCCCGGCGGCCCTGTTTGGGGTGACCTGCTCCCTCCTTCAACAGAGAACACGGGAAGCCCCGTTGCAGGGCCGAGCCAATGAATTTGGTGAATATCTGCGGACAAAATCGCTCAGATCCTGAGCGGGTTACCCTCCACTGACAGTAGTCCGGGGGAAGATTCCGATGCAGGTCTTGAGACTATTTTATGGGAGGATTTTGACTTTGTTGCTGCCGATGATATGGACAGGTTGTTGAGGAGACTAAAGGCCACCACATGTTTATTGGACCCATGTCCCTCCTGGCTTGTACTGGCATCCTGGGAGGTGACATGAGGCTGGCTCCAGGACATAGTGAATGCTTCCTTGAGTGAGGGGTACTTGCCTACCACATTGAAAGAGGCAGTGGTGAGACCCCTCCTCAAGAAGCCTTCCCTGGACCCAGCATTATTGGAGAATTACCGTCCGGTCTCCAACCTTCACTTTTTAGCGAAGGTTGTAGAAAGTGTGGTAGCACAGCAGTTTCCCCGGCACCTGGAGGAAATGGATTATCTAGACTTGCGCCAGTCCAGCTTCCGACCCGGTCACAGCACTGAAACGGCATTGGTCGTGTGGGTTGATGATCTTTGGAGGGCGTGGGATAGAGGCCATTTCTCTATCCTCGTCCTGTTTGACCTCTCAGCGGCTTTCGATACCATTGACCATGGTATCCTATTGTGCCGACTAGGGGGGTTGGGGGGGGGAGGCAACGTTCTACGGTGGTTCTCCTCCTACCTCTCTGGTCGGTCGCAATTCGTGTTGACAGGAGGGCAAAGGTCGACTTCCAGGCCCCTCACTTGTGGGGTGCCAAAGGGGTCCTCTCACCACTCCTGTTCAACTGCTGATGAAGCCGCTGGGAAAGATCATCCGTGGTTTCGGGGTAGACTACCATCTGTACGCTGATGACACTCAGTTGTACATCTCTACCCCGAACCACCCCAATGATGCCGTGATGTCCCGGTGTTTGGAAGCCGTACGGATCTGGATGGGCAGCAACAAACTCAAACTCAACCCGTCCAAGACTGAGTGGCTGTGGTTTCTGGCCTCCCAGTTTAGCCAGTTGACACCATCACTGGCCATGGGGGGCCAAGTATTGGCCCCTGTGGAGAGGAGTCCTCCTGGATTCCCGGCTATCCCTGGAGGACGAGGTGGCGGCCGTGGCCAGGAGGGCATTTTACCATGTTCACCTGGTCCACCAATTGCGCCCCTTACTTGACCGGGAGGCCCTTCGCACAGTCACTCAAGCACTCGTGACTTCCCATCTGGACTATTGCAATGCTCTCTACATGGGTCTCCCCTTGTGATGCACTCGGAGGTTGCAGTTGGTGCAGAATGCGGCCACGCGGGTGATTATGGGTGCCTCCAGGCATTGCCATATAACACCACTCCTGCGCGAGCTGCACTGGCTGCCTGTGACCTTCCGGGTGCATTACAAGCTTTTGATGACCATCTTCAAGGTGCTCCATGGCACCGGCCCTAGTTACCTTCGAGACCATCTGCTGCCCCATACATCCCTACGACCAATCCGCTCCCACAGAGAGGGTCTTCTCAGGGTGCCGTCAACTGGGCAGTGCCGGAAAGCCATTCAGTGCTATATTTTTGAAAAGTGGAAAGGTTTTTCCCCCCAGCCAGTGTCTTTGCTGCTTGGACGAGAGACTGTGCCCTGCACTAGAGGGCAAAATCAATCCAGCAAGCAGCCTATTCACTCTCAAAGAGTTTAGCTGAAAATGGTTTGTCATCCAATGGTTTCTGATGGACCTTTTTCAGTCAAACCCCAGGAATTAGAGGGAATTCTGTGGCTGTTGCTTAAGACCTTCCCTCCTGGCTTCCCTGCTGCCTTTTTGAGGAAGCTGGCAAGGAAGACTACAAATGGCAATCACATAATCATAGAGGGCTTGGCAACGTCTTGTATGTATGAATAAGTTCCCAAGAATCCAGATTTCAATAATGTGATTTTGGGGATGCTGCAAGTTCAGGTGTGTGCATGGGGGTTAAGTATCTTAGTTCAGTGCCATTATACTTTCTTGTGGTTGCTGAATAAATAATCATTAGTCAAAGATTGATAACACAAGAGAGTGGTTAAAAACTCAGATATAATAGAGCCATTTTGAGGGCTTTCTAGTCCCAAGGATTCCCAAACTTGATGGAAATACAATGACTTCGGGCATCTCCAGAAGGTTGATAGGATTGACGCCTGTCAGATGGAACTCATCCTACTTGAGTTGATAGGTGGACTGATGAAATCAGGAGGATGTGGTCCCTCAAATAACTCCATACCATGTAGGGCTTTAAAGATGACCACCAGCACCCTAAATGTTCAGTTTTTATGTGTTTTATTATTTTTATAGATTCAAAAGAAAAGCATTTGCCCATGGAAATAATTCTTTCTAAATAATTCCAAAGTGTTATTTTTAATTTATCTGGATCCTGAATCAGTACATGTTTTTGCTATTTTGCTATTGATTCAGTTCTGCTATTTTCTCTAGAATAAAAAAGTCCTTAAAGTCTGTGGAGCTTCTCAACCATCTAGTTCATAGCTGTCCTAAAAGTGCTTTTTCAGAAGGCAACTGGGCTTTTTCCCCCCCTTGGAGACATTTAACTTCTCATCCAAGAACATAAGAACATAAGAATAGCCTTGCTGGAACAGGCCACAGCCCATCCAGTCCAGCATTCTGTTTCACACAGTGTCTCACCATTTGCTTCAGGGTATTCCCAAGCAGATGTCTTCACCTGCTTATGATTCCCTGCAAATGGCATTGAGAGATATCCTGCCTATCTCTCCAACCCGGAGGGTGTCCTTAGGCATCCATCATGATAGCCATTGATACCCTTGTTCTCCATGAACTCGTCTAATCCTTTCTTAAAGGTGTCGAGGCTGACAACTGTCACCACTTCTTCTGGCAGGGAGTTCCATAGACCAGTGATCGTCTGGGTGAAAAAGTACTTCCTCTTATTTGTTTGAGGTCTAGTTATCAAAAGTTTCATGGAGTGCCCCCTAGTTTTAGTGTTGTGCGATAGGGAAAACAGTTTTTCTTTTTCTACTTTGTCCACACCGTGCATGATTGCATGATTTTATAGACTTCATTTTATAGACTTTAAAGAAGATTCTTTAGCTCTGACAAAATGCTGGAAGATGAAGGATTTATATTTCTTGCAGGGATCTGCTTGTCAGCATTCTTTGCAAGAGTGTTTGATACCACTTGGAGGTTTCTCTGCATCCTCAGCATGACCTGATGTGTGTGGAGCCTTCTTGCCATTGCTAAAGTGTTGTACTGTAAACAGGATATAGATACTATCCTCAATCTTTTATTTGAAACTTATTTCACTAAGATTTGAAAGAAAGTCACCCTGTGCTGTAAAATAGGGGTCCTCAAACTTTTGAAACGGGGCAATTCATGGTCCCTCAGACTGTTGGGGGCCCCGGACCGACTGGGTAAGTGTGTGACTGGGTTGGCGTGGCTAGGTTATGTGACTGGTTGGGCATGGCCAATTTAATAGTCCATTGAACAATGCACACAAATTAAACTTTAATTTGTTTTGCCCCTAGGGGTGTTTTATATGCTTTTATTTGCATGTTGCTCTTTTGATTGGCTTTTCTTTTTAACTAGATCATTTTTTAGTTGTTTAGGAGTCTAGTGGTCCACTTCACTGCAGCAATTTTTTTCAGCCCCAAGTAGCTTGAGAAATATTTCTCCCCCTCTCTCTTTCTCGCTCTCTTTCTGTCTCCCCCGCCTCTTTGTCTATCTATTTCTCTTTATCTATCTTCTAAAGGTGGGGGAAGTGAGATATGGACCATTTTTTCCTGTTTTCTGCCTTCTGGGGTATCTGTGTGCCCTATTTTTTACCTTCCCCCACCTCCAGAACATCTCTGCAGGCCAAAATTGTTGGTCTTACCATTCAGTTCCAGCCCGTGGGGCTTGCGAAGGTAAGTTCTGTGCTCAGCCAAAGGTGGGTGGTGTGATGAGAGTGGGGCAGCCTAATGGTACTGCGCTGCCAGATTAATTGGTTTGGCGGGCCGCATGTGGCCCCAGGGCTATAGTTTGAGGACCCATGCTGTAAAACTTGACCTGTGATCAGTTTGTCATTTCTTCCGTCACCCATAGCAGTGATTGAAGTCACCTGATGTTTTCAGGTAGATGTGAAACTAGAAGGGAGAAAATACCAATCCCTGCAAAACCCTGCAGTCAGGTACATTCCAGCCAGACCGATCCCATCCTGCCCAAAAATTTAAATCTTCAGGCTGGCAAGTAATTCTAAAAAAAAAATTGTCTTAAGTCTTTACCATTTCTTCAATTTAGTCAGGCTTGGATGGCTGTTAGAGAATGGCTGCTGGACATCAACTGTCTATTTCAGCACGGTTTAATTATGTCAGATGAAATCAGATAATTAAAATCTGATCAGTTCATTAAAATCCCTTTGCTAATTCAGGTTGATTTGGGTCCAGATTTAACATTCTTCCCTCAGCACTTCTATATAGGATATTTAATGAGGTTCCTAGAGCCAGTCAGCCCTGCCCTTGTGCTAAAGGCTCAGGTTCATATCATCCTTCTTGTGCTGTTACATTGGCCATTTGATAGCAGTGTTCCAATATCTCAGGGGCTGCACAAAGAAGAGGGAGTTAACCTATTCTCCAAGGCACCTGAGGGTAGAACAAGAAGCAATGGGTGGAAACTAATCAAGGAAAGAAGCTACTTAGAACTGAGGGGAAATTTCCTGACAGAACAATTAATTAGTAGAACATCTTACCTCCAGAAGTTTTGAATGCCCCAACACTGGAAGTCTTTTAAGATGTTGGATAGCCATTTGTCTGAAATGGTATAGGGTTTCCTGCCTAGGCAGGGGGTTGGACTAGAAGATCTCCAAGGTCCCTTCCAACTCTGCTATTGTATTGTATTGTATTGAAGGAGGTTTATCTTTCCTTTGTCCCCTTTTCCTTTAGGTCAGCCTGAATTTTATGTTCACTTTCTTCTACTTAGATGGAATGGAGCTTCCTCTTAAGGAAAGTCTATCACATATATCAGCCAGTTTTTGTATGACAGAGGCAAATGTTTGTAAACAATTGGCTTTAGGCATACTTTGTTAATTAGTGTTTGTATATTTTAATAAGTCCTTTCAATGATCTGCGATTCATAGCAAAAGGTTTAAGAATTTATAGAATGATTTGTGTCCATGAGGTTTAATTATTTTGCTGTAAATTGGATATTTGTATCCCTTTTTAAATTTAAGCACTGTAATAAAGGAGAATAGGAAAGTGAGTGAACAAGACTTGAGATGGAGGAAAATTAGGAAGGTTCAGACTTCATATCTGAATATTATGTTTCTTACACTTTTGTGTACATGCTGGTTTTGAAAATTATATTTTCACTTCTGCATATCATTACAGTAAATCGCATCCCTTTATAAGCATAGGTATAACCGTGTCCACAATAGTATCTCTCCCTCCCTCCCCTCTCCCTCTCCCTCTGTTTCTGTGTGTGTGTTTGTTACAAATCCTACCTGATCCATCACCTGATAATTTTATTGTAGTCTTTCCATTTGTTTTATGCTGGTAAGTAAAATTAATAGAATACATCTGCCAGTCTGTCCACTTAACAAACAGAATAGTTCAGGAAGAGATGTCTCCCATGCAGATTTTCTCTTGCTACATCTTCCATTCTTTTAACAAGACCCAGCCTGTGCTGATAGTGAGTCAACAGATAAGGACATTCTTATTCTAAGTAGCTTCACATGGTATTTATCTTGAAAAAAAAACAATCTTAAGAGATTCTTAAATATCAGAATAGGCTGGATCTTGTATTTTCCATTGTGGGGGTCTTAGTTAATGTTTAACTTTTGTTTTGTTCTACTTCTGCTCAAGCAAACACATCAGCTGTTAGATCTCAAAGGCAAAATAACTATTTCAAAAAATAAAGGGATGGGGAAGAATGAGACTGTGTGACTTTATGGCAAATGTGTGGTTGGAGAGCAGGAAACACCTTCCACACTGAAATGTAGGCAGAGATCTGACACAGAAACAGATACATTCACATAGTCAAATGAATATACTGCTCCCAGCTCCCGCTTAAAGAAGTTGCGCAATATCTGCAATGCTCATTTAGCTTTATTTGAAGAAATATTTGGCAAATTTTGCTTCAATACATAAATGTTTTAGAGATTGATACATAGCAATTGATTCATGTAAAGGAAGATAAAGCAATAGCAGGTGGTAATCTCAGGTCATTGGTCATATCTTGAAGATGTCCAGGCTGGTAGATGAAGATGACATTATTTTCCACTGATTCTGTACAAATGACATAAAATAATACTTTGATCTAAGTGAGTTTTACATATTTGAACATGTAAAATCTCTCCTGCCCTTCTTTCTGCCTTTGAAACACCTGCTCCTCTTCAGGTCAATGCCTTGGAATGTTTTGGAAGGCAAAGAAGGGTATCCCAATGTACATCTGTGGTATCTTTATAAGAGGAATGTTTACTTACCGTACACAGCACATGTCTCCATGTCTACAGTCCTGTCTGTGAATGTCCACGGTGCCTTTTGGACAGGTACGATGGCATTGTCCTCCTTCACGAACACATACCCGCTGGGCAAGGCCTGTGAAAAGGAAAAGGGTACACAGGGGAATGTTTGTTATTTAGATAGATATTTCCTTCTAAGACATCACTTTCTTCTACAGAATTGCAGAATTCCTATGAATTCAGGAAATTCTCTCTGACCAAGGAATCAGTTTTTGTTAATTTCCCTTCAGCAGCCACACTTCATCATATATCAATCCCAGTTTTAAGCTTGCCCCAGAGCTGAATTGGCAGCTATGCCTGTATTGATTAAGATAGAACAGAAGAAATAATCTGATTCACACCAAAGGAAGACCTTGCTATGATATGTTTCTCTCCATTATGACTATGGATCCTTGCTTGCTAAGAAATAATCCTGAATTATCATGGCTGGTTCTGCTGGGTGCTTTTGATGGAGGTGTTGACTGAGAATAATTAACTTCCTTTAAACTTCAGAACTTGGTTTTCCTTTGGTTTTTTTTCTCTTCTTTTAATGTTTCTAATGCTGCTCTCCTCAAAATTTGTGACGCAAAATTTGTGTCATTTTGCTGCAATATCTTCTCTTTTTTAGAAGTTGAATATGACTAGATTCACTAGATAATTAATTTTTATTTTATTTTTTTAATCTCATCTTTATTTCTTAAAATAAGGTGGCTAATGTATCTAATACTCCTTCTTCCTCCTATTTCCATGAACACCAAGTAGCAGTCATAGGACAGGGTGAAAACTCTTTAATTTCACAGCATATGGTGAGATTTAAACATACTTTCAACTGGGGAACTCTGACCACTAGAGAATTCCTGGAAGCTTGGCACTCTGACAAATTAGCTACCAATACACACAGACATAAACAATGTGTACTTATTGTGCAACAGAGACAACCAATAAGCCAAAAACGGAACAAAAAGAGTAAAACATCTCCCCACCAGCAACCAACATCCATATGATCTCAGCACCAAGCTTAACATCTGACCAACAAACAGGAAGTAAACAATATCCCAGTCAAGGAAGCACCAAAAAGTTAATAAACAGTACAACCCAAACCTCCCAAGACCACTCCTATCAATACTAACAGGGCTAGAATATAAATTGATAGCAAATTCCATTCCTTACCGATGTTAATTAGTTTGGTAATGAAACAACTGTAAAAAAAGGAAAAGCTGAGAGAATACCAAGCATGCCTTCCCCTTTACCACAACATCAACCCTGTGAGGTGCTTTCTGCTGATAGAAGTCCAAACTTACCCAGCGATCTTTCATGCCAAAGGTGGCACAAGAACAGTCTCCTGATTTCTAGCTTGGTGCTTTGATCACTACACCAAACTGGCACTTTACTGGCTCTCAAACACTTCATAATGGTTTTGTTGAGAATTTGGTAAACCAAAAGTAAAATGAACAAACCAATAATCTACAATAATAAAACCTCCGGTTACGCTTTGTAAAGAATATGAATGAATGAATTGGTTTGCCAGTCCCTCCTTGATGCCGTATATCTCCCTGGATATCAAGTTTTAATGCAAAAGACAAATCAATGGCATATTTTTCAAATGTTTGAAGGCTCATGTTGTCAATAGTCCACAGTGTTCAAAGCTATTTCTTTACATAAACTAAAAGAAGAGGTTGAAGATTATCCTGCTTTCAGTGATGATCAAACTTGCTTAGAAAGTAGTGAGTTATCAGTCATTTCTCTATTATCAATAATTTAATTTCTTACCTGGTTCAGACAGGAATGCAAGGAAAAGGAATGCAAATAGCAGATAAATGATCTTCATGTTGGGATTGGTTCTGGACCAAATCTTACTCTTGGTATAGGACACATCTCTCTATTTATACAGTTATAATGATTGCATCACACTGTGAAATATTGCAACTACTCTTAAATGTAATTGGTCTTGTTGTATTTCCTTTATTGAAACACTCCTGAGGGTTAACTTGCAAAAGTCCTTGCAAGACCAAGAGAGTTAGTGGAATGGTTACATGGTTCTGCTTATAGCTAAGATACTTTGAAATGATAAATGTTTGGCTCCATTATTGATGGCCTGCAGAGCTGACACAACTAGTTACATGCAAATGAATTTCTCTTCAGGGTAGATTAGTTATGTGTTGTTCTAACGAACTGGTATTAACCCTTCACATGATCTTGATTCTATCCCTATTTATGCAGCCTAGAACTGTGTTGGCTTTTTTGGCAGCTGCTGCACACTGCTGGCTCATATTTAAAGGGTTGTCTACTAGGACTCCAAGATCCTTTTCACAGTTACTGCTATTGAGCAAGGTACCACCTATACTGTACCTGTGCATTTCATTTTTGTTGCCTAAATGTAGAACCTTACTCTTTTCGCCATTGAATTTCATTTTATTAGATAGTGCCCAAAGTTCAAGTTTGTCAAGATCCTTCTGTATCTTAAGCCTATCTTCTTGAGTGTTGGCTATTCCTGCCAGCTTGGTGTCATCTGCAAATTTGATGAGTTCCCCATTTATTCCCTCGTCCAAATTATTGATGAAGATGTTGAAGAGTACTGGGCCTAAAACAGAGCCTTGGGGGACTCCACTGCATACTTCCTTCCATGTAGATGCAGTTCCATTGAGGACTACACGTTGAGTGCAGTTGGTCAGCCAATTATGAATCCATCTGGTGGTGATGCTGTCTAACCCACATTCTTCTACTTTATCTAGTAGTAGGTTATGGTCTACCTCGTCAAATGCCTTACTAAAGTCCAAGTAAACTATATAGACGGCATTCCTCTTGTCCACTAATTTTGTCACATTATCATAGAATGCAATAAGATTAGTCTGGCATGATCTGTTTTTGACAAAACCATGTTGGCTTCTAGGTGTTCAGTAATTTGCTGCTTGATTATTTTTTTCCAGAATCTTTCCTGGTATTGAGGTCAGGCTGATGGGTCTGAGGTTTCCTGGATCTATCTTTTTTCCTTTTTTGAAGATATAAAAAGATAGATCCAGGAAACCACAGACCCATCAGCCTGACCTCAATACCAGGAAAGATTCTGGAAAAGATAATCAAGCAGCGAACACCTAGAAGCAAACAAAATTTAATTCCTTTTAAGTTATAGTTTAAGTCCTTAAAAACTATAGATTCCAATATATATATTTTACCCTGTTAATCATAATAATACATTTAAATATATCTAGTCCTAGTCATCCAGAAATGGATATAGCCTATTTTTTTGGACGATGGATGGTTCCCCCAATAGCTTTGCTTTAGAAAGACGAACATGCAAAATCAGAAGTTAATTAACATTATCTGACGTTAATAGAGCCATGAGGCTGAAAAGGGTAAAATTGGCAGTTCTAGAATGGGAAAAAAATTCAACTTAATATTATAGTTAATATTTAATATTGTAGCTGTTTGCTCAAGAACCATAAGTAGAAGGTGATGAAGAAACTGTGGAAGCCAAATTTATTTCTTAAAGTGCCTTGAGACCTAAAACAACATGTTTGTTGTAATCTTGCTGTAATCCAAGAAATGGCCAATTACCTTGTGTAATGAGCATGTGCAGCAAGTATAATGAGGAAACCTCAGGGGCAAACTGACTCGATGTTTAGAAATCACATTAAGAAAGATCATGGAAAGTGAATCCATCATATAAGAGGGCACAGTGTTTGGAATTGTTTTCTTCTGTATTAGGTTTTATGATTCCTTATATTTTACTGTTCTTTTAATATTAGCAATCCTTTGCCAAGGAATATGGTTTGATGATTGGATGTGATAACACAGAGGTAACAGATCAAAGTGATTCAACAAGTGATTTTTGCTTTTAGCATTTTTATTATCTTGAGTTTTTAATCATTCAAAAGATGGAACTTAGTATAAAGTTTCATGAGAACATTTTTACACATCCTATTTTCACCTGCGATCCCTCACATTTTAATTCCCCAAGTTATTGTTAAGTCCTCGGGGCTACGACACCATTGAAAGATATTGCCGGCTCCTGATTGGCCATGGCATGAGCAGCCAGCTGGTGGGAGCATGCAACCATCCTATTGGTTTAGCCATCTGACAACTCCTTATAAAAAGAGCTGTCAGATGGCAAATGTTGCTGTTTGCCTGGTCAGAGTTGCCTTGCGTTTTGCCTTGTTAATTGTTAAAATAAAGGTTGTCTGTTAACTTTCAACCTGCCTTGCCTCAGTTCCTGCCTGCCTAGTTCTCCATACAGAATACTGGTGATGAGGATGGGATCAGGACTAAGGTAAAGGTTAGCCGAAGTGACTAACAAGAGCTGAGGCACGTTTAGCTGAGCGCTGCCGCAAGTAACAGGCAATGAGATGGCTAACTCCTCTGTATTCTGTCCATTTAAGGATGGCTAATTTACCTGCATTCACAGCATTCAGCCCAGCCACTGAAACCTGGGATGCCTACCTTGAACGGTTCGAGTGTTTTCTGTAGGCAAAGATTTCACTGGGTTGTCCAGTGGTCTCAAATGAGGATATTTCCTCAGTGTGTGTGGCCACGAGATGTTTGGGAGAGCTAGGGCTCTATCGCCCCTCAAGCCACTCATTCCATGCCCTGGGAGATGTTTTTAAAGAGGCTTAAAAATAATTACTCTCCAACTTCCTCCCGCATAGCCAGACGGCATGCCTTTAGGTAGACGACCCAGAGAAAAGGGGAATCCATTAGCGACTACATGGCTTCCTTTAGAACAGCTGCCCTGCACTGTGATTTCCCTGTGCTGGATGATGCCCTGCTGGAGCAGCTGGTTTGTGGTGTTAAAGACCTCAGACTCCAGTAATGTTTGCGGGCACGAAAAGAGCTGAACCTCCAGACAGCCATGGATGAAGCCACTGCATCCGACATGTCAGATAAATCCACTGCAGAAATTCAGAGGTTCCTGCCACCCCCCTGCCCATGCCAGCAGAGGCCACACCATCCACTATGAAGAAGATACCTCAGATGAAGAGGGGGAGATCAGCCACTGCAAAATGGCCACAGGAAAAAACGGACTTAAGCTGCCCTTTTACCTCAGGCAGGCTGCCCGAATTGTGTTGGGAACCATGCTAGGTCAGCTTGCAGGTTCAAAGCCACAATATCCCATCAGTGTGGCAAGAAAGGCCATTTCAATTCAATGCATAAATGTGTTAGAATCTGATAGAGTGCAATTTAATTTATATAAAGAAAAAATAAAACAATAGCAGGAAGGAATGTCATGTTATTGGCCAGATCTTGAAGATATCTATGGTGGTAGATGGAAATAGCATTGTTTTCCAGGGAGCCTAGGGAAATGAGGTAAATAATAGGATGATTACAATGGGCATAAGGTATTTTCTTCCAAATGAACCACAAAATTATTCTCTTATACCTTTTTATCTTCACAGTGTTTTTTTAAACCCTCTTCCGGTTCACACCAGTGCTTTGCAATGCTTTCTGAATGCAAAAAATATCAGGCAGAGTATCTCAATGAACATCTGTGGCATCTATATTAGAAGAGATCTTTCTTACTGTCTACAGCACCTCCATCCCTTTGGACAGTCTAATTTCCCAAGGCATTTGATAGTGAGTAAAACACTGAATGGAAACAATTGGTTTGTGTCCATGGGGTTAAATTAATCTGTCATAAATTGAATATTTACACCCCAATTCTGGAAGTCCCTCGGCACAATCATGTCACCAATGAGGAAATTTTGCAGCAGAGTCGATTCAGAAAGTTGGAGGCCATTGAGATGGAATGTTCCATGCACCTAGCACGCAAAATGCTTTGATTGCCAGACCATTGATATCCAATAATATCAGATCATCCTTCTTTATTAGCATAGGTATAATAGTATGCACAACAGCATCTCTCATTTTGTTGGCTCTGTGTGTGTGTGTGTGTGTGTGTGATGTCCTAAGTAACAACTACAATAAATAAAAAGAGGGGGAATAATGAGATTGTGTGAAATTATAGCATACTAGCCGTTCCCGGCCACGTGTTGCTGTGGCCCAGTCTGGTTAAATGGCCAACCAATCTGTGTATAGATCTACACCTGCACACACAAACATGTACACACAACTATGGTATAACCCCCAATCTACCTACCATATTCCCTCTATCTACCTACTTACCTACTGTATTTCTCCCTCTCTCTCTCTATTCCTCCACCTACCTACCTACCTACCTACCTACCTACCTACCTACCTACCTACCTACCTATTGTATTTTTCCCTCTCTCTATCCTTCTACCTACCTACCTAACAACCTACTGCATTTCTCCCTCCCTCTCTCTATCCCTATAGCTGCCTACCTACCTACCAGAGTATTTTATGTCATAAAGAATGTCATAAAACAGCAACACCTATGGCTCACTTTCCATTGCATGTACCTGGCACATGTGTGACATCTACACCATCTATATATATCATTGGTGCTGTATTTGTAAGGAATGTTGTGTGAAGATTTGGAAGCAATTGGTGCAGTACTTTCGGAGATTACCTATTTTGAACAAACTCATAATTACATTTTTATTTATATAGATCATGTGCTTGTAGAGCAGGTAACACCTTCCAAAGGCGTATTGAGTATCCTTTATGGAGTCAGGTATGGAAGTTGGTGGTAGTGTGCAATGGTTAGGAAGTGGGTTAAGGAAACTCTCCTGGCAATGAATAGAAAAGTTGTCATCTAACCACATCTCTTAAGCTTCACCTTGAGAGTTGGAGTTTATTTCTGTGGACTACAGAAGATCCCTTTGATACAGGACTTATATAAAAGATGAACATGCAAAATTAGAAATCAATTAATCACATGTACAGTAAAGAGTAGCAGACCAAGTGAGTCAGAAAATGTTAAAATTGGCAGCTCTGGAAAGAAAGGAAATAAATATTTAATAATGTAGTTCTTTGCTAAGAAACCACAGAAAGCAGAGAGAAGCAACTTAGAACTAAGGAGAAATTTCCTAACAGTAAGAACAATTAACCTCTGGAACAGCTTGCCTCCAGCAGTTGTGAATGCCCCAACCCTGGAAGTCTTTAAAAAGATGTTAGACAGCCATTTGTCTGAAATGGTATAAGATTCCTGCCCATGCAGGGGGTTGGACTAGAAGACCTACAAGGTCCCTTCCAACTCTGCTATTGTATTGTATTGTATTGTATAAGTTAATGGGGCAACTGTTTAAGTCAGCTGCATCTCTAAAAGTGTCTTGAAACCTTTAAATAATGTTGAAGCCCTGCTATTACACAAGAAATGGACAATTACCTTAAGTAATGAGAGGGTGCAGGATGAGGAAACCTTAGATACAAACTGACTTGGTCTTTGGTAATCAAGTTAAGCCATGTAAAGAATAAGAAAATAAACGGGAACTATGATTTATATTTAGGTTTAGAAATCATTTAGGATCACTGTTTGAAAAGAAACACAGTTTGCATACATTTCTGTGTGAAGAAATATTATATTGATATTAAACAATTAATATAACTGTATTGTCAATCGCTTCTTGGGAATTTGGCTTGGTAATTGCAGTGATGTCTTATAGGCAATAGATGAAGGAACTTTGTTCTGTTAGCATTTTTTATTATCTTGAGTTTTTTTCACTCAAACCGGTAGGGGAAAAATGCTTTAAAAAGTGGGAAAAAAGCTTCCGATGATTGCGTAGCTCACAGCTGATCCCTACGATCCTCAAAAGCTTTTTTTTTTACTACCAGTTCACAGAACCAAGTACAATTATCCTTACCTGTTCAGCCACTCCCATTTATTCCATGCCTCCCAAGTCCAGTTGATTGGGAGGAAATGGGGATTTTGCAGTAACCTTCCCCTGGAGTGAGGTGGGAATGGAGATTTTTAAAAGCATCTTTCCCCTACCATGCCCACCAAACCATGCCAGCCCAAGCCATGCCACGCCCACCAAGCCACGTTCACAGAACTGGTAATAAAACTTTTTTGAATCCCACCACTGTACCAGATCATATAAATAGAAGACTCTTACTGTCAGTAATTATTTAAAATAAACACTGTTCGGGGGTATTGGGCATATTTAATGAAAATCTGTATATAGGTTATAGTACAGAAAAACAAAGACAGGTAGAAGAAAGAGACCACTCTTTCAGCTACTTGCTTTTCTCTCATTGATGTAGACCAGGGATAGTCAACCTTTTTATACCTACCACCCATTTTTGTATCGCTGTTAGTAGTAAAATTTTCTAACCACCCATGGGTTCCACAGTAATGGTGATTTATAAAGTAGGGAAGTCAATTAAATTTAAAAAAGGAAAGTGCTTCAATATCGGACAAAACCCCTACCACCCACCATAATAATAATAATAATAATAATAATTTTATTTTTAAACCGCACCCTCTCCCCACAGGGACCCGGGGCGGTGCACAGGCAGAATAAAAACAGTCAAAAAATACATACATTTCATAAAAAACGATTAAACCAACCCTGTGCTAAAAATTCGCTAAAAATATGCTACCCCATTAAAAAACCCCAAAGAGAGAGAGACTATCCTAGGCCGGCCAGACAGAAGAAGTGTGTTTTTAGCTTGAGACGGAAGGAGCGGAGGTCAGTGGTCATCCTGATATCGGGGGGAAGGTCGTTCCAGAGGGCCGGGCCCGCCACAGAGAGAGCCCTTCCCCTGGGAGTCGCCCGCTGACAGAGTCTAGTGGACGGCACCCGGAGAAGTCCCTCTCTGTGGGAGCGGATCGGCCGTGAGGATGTATGGGGCAGGATCCGATCCCGCAGATAGCTAGGTCCCGAGCCATGGAGCGCTTTAAAGATGATAACTAACACCTTGAAGCGCACCCGGAAGACGACAGGTAGCCAGTGCAGCTCGCGCAAGAGCGGTGTTATGTGGGTCGACCTAGTGGTCCCCATAATTGCTCGCGCGGCTGCATTCTGGACTAGCTGAAGCCTCCGGGTGCACCTCAAGGGGAGCCCCATGTAGAGAGAGTTACAATAGTCCAGTCGGGATGTCACGAGAGCATGAGTGACTGTGCGAAGGGCGTCCCGATCCAATAGGGGGCGCAATTGGCGAACCAGGTGAACCTGGTAAAACGCCCTCCTGGCCACGGCTGTCACTTGATCTTCCATGGACAGCCGGGTATCCAGGAGGACACCCAAATTGCGCGCCCCATCCACAGGGGCAAGATGTTCGCCCCCTATGGCCAGCGATGGAGTGAGCTGGTTGAATCGGGCAGCCGGAAACCACAGCCACTCGGTCTTGGTCGGGTTGAGTCTGAGTCCGTTCCTTCCCATCCAGATCCGTACGGCTTCCAGGCACTGGCACATCACCGCTACGGCATCGTTGGGGTGGTTTGGGGTGGAAGCTGGAATGCCCACTAGTGGGCGGTAGGGATCAGGTTGACTACCTCTGGTGTAGAAAATAGTAATGCTTATTGATTAATACTGCTTTTTAGCTGATTGCTTTATGTCAGAAATTCTGTTTATATATAGCACTAAAGATCAGACAGAATGTACAGTCACCATGTGCTTTACTGGTTAACTGTTTAACTGTAACAGGAATCAGGAAAATTTACTTAGAACGAAAAGGACATAGAGATATACTATAGACATACCATAGATCCAAACTTGTAAACACTGAGATCTACTGACTGAATACTATTGTAGTTGCATACAAATACAAGAGAACAGTATTCCGACACTTTACTTGCTAACTTTTAACATACTATACCTTTTGTGATATTTTCCATAAATAGTTCCCCAGGTTTAGGGAGGCTGTTTCCCTTGTAAATTTCATGATCTGACAGTCCAAAAATTAGCTAGCAAAGTATCCCTGGATAGGACAGAAGGGGCAGTACAAATAATAAGCCAGGAATTTATTGTGATCAAGATATAATAGTGATATGACATATTGCCTTCTAGAGAAGCTTTTGTAGAATCCTAAACAGTGCCATTTAATCTGATGGTAGGCATTCTTAGAAGTGCACCTACAAAGAAAAGCAATATCTAGGTCCTTTGAATGCCACCCAGTACTGAGTCAATGGATTTACGATTTTCTAAGATTCCAGGAGAGTTTCAGGATGGTTTGGTGAGTGGGGTGGCTTTTTTTTTTTTTTAGCATTCTACTACCCAAGAAAAAGTGACCTCCACTTTCAATACTCACCCCAAATTTTACCTCCAAAACTAACCTTTCAGGAGCCGTCTCCACCTTGTCCCTATTCTGTCCTCACAGACAATCTTTGTCTGTCCCTCCATGGTGGAAACATTCTAGCAGAAGAGGAGACATAACAACATTTGGCAATGTTGTAAGTAATGAATTCATTTGAAATATCCACCTCTTCTCATGATCCTGGTCCATGTCCATGTCCTGGCCTCAGACTATGAATCTAATGTTGAAGTTGCGACTCCAGGAGAACCTGTGGAATGTCAGCTTCAGGAGATACCAAGCCAGGAATCACATGAGGCTAATAAAAATAGGCTCCGCATGAACAATTGGAGCAGTCAGTGGAGTTTTACATACATTCCAAGCCTCAGAATCAGGAAAGTGGAAAAAAGAAGAGAGCAGAAATGACTTATGTGGTTGTCCCCCAATGCTTTTCCAAAAAGGCAACAGGACTTTCGTGCTTTTTTCTTTGAAAACATTTTGCTTCTTATCCATGAAGATTGTTGGGTAAGAAGCGAAATGGTTTCAATGAAACCCCAAGAAACTGTAGTTGCCTTTTGAAAAAGAACCTTTGGGACAATCATGACCTAAATATTTGAGAATCTCCATAGATATAGAGTCCTGTGATGTTTTTGCAAAGCAAGGAAGTAAATCGATTAATGAGAGCTGGTTGCAGCCTGATTGTGAGATAGCCCTGACCCATGACCCTTGTTATCAGGCTCTTGTGTGATGTTGATTCGGTCCATAATATTCTGAATTTGGACTGACTGCCAACCCTGTGCAGGCTCTTAGGACCTTGGACTAGATTTGAAAAATTCCTCTATGTTCGCCTGTTAAACAAAATGCTGGGCAACAAAGATTTTGCTTCTTGAACACTTTCGGATTTATCCTACAAAGATTTGCGTGCAAATCATGGAAATAACTGTATAATGATCATTTAAGTGAGCTAAATATGTCTAGCTTACTGAAGAGAAATATTAGTGAGGGTAAGTTAGTTGCCTTCCAATACTTGAGCGGCTGACACAGTGAAGGTGGGGATTCAACTTATTTCCTAAAGCCTTTTAGGGCAGAACAAAAAATAATTGGTGGAAGATTATCAAAGAGAAATCCAACCTTCATATTAAGCAACCATTTGTCTAAAATGATGTAGGGTCACCTGCTCAAACTGGGGGTTGGACTAGAAGACCTTTAATGTTTCCTTGCACTCAGTTATTCTATCTTGTATTTCTGTGTCACTTTATGGCATAATGTCTGGTTGAAGAATAGGGAATGCTTCCATACTGAGATATAAGCAAAGATATATGTACATGCATGTACATGTTTTCATTTGGTCCCTATTAATATAGCACCCCAAGCCCCTCTTAAACAAATTGTACTATATCTCAAATGCTCATTTAGTTTTATTTCAAGGATTATTTACCAAAGTTTACTTCAATTCATAAATATTGTGGAGTTTGATAGATAGCAATTTGATTTATATAAAGAAAATAAAGCAAAACAAGCAGGGATATCAGGTTATTGGCCAGATCTTAAAGATCTCCATGGTGGATGGTGACAGCAATGACATTATTTTCTTCATCTGGTACATAAATGACATAAATTAAAAGATTGTTCAAAGTGGGTATAAGGTGTTTCGCACCCCCTGACCCAAAGTCACCCAGCTGGCATCTGTCCTAAGGCAGGTCAACTATTCCAATTTGTAGATTGATGCATGAACCACTATATCCTATCTGACTCTCTCCCCAGACTTCAGGATAATTTTTTCTGTTTTTTTCTCTTCTGATTTTATCTGCGTTATGTATTATTCCTGCTTATTGACAGCAATAAGATCTGAATTTCAATAAACGTCTAGTGATTGAACGAGTGATTGTGTGAAGGAAAGGTTTTAAATACTGAGATGGTAGGTTTACGAATAATTCTTGGATGGAAAACAATTTATCCACATGTCAGTACAAGCTTTTATTTCACTGTAAATAGAAAACAGATCAAGCATTTGAGTTCCCATCTTCATTTTGGGTGAGTGGATATTTCTCCTTCCTCCATCTAGTTCCCTCAATACCTTGCAGTAATTTGGGCTGCGAGAGAATGACTGACCCAAAGTGACAGAGATGGCTTCCAGCCTAAGATAGGTCAAGAACACCCAGGCCTCCAATTTGTAGCCTGATACATGAACCACTACATGCCATTTGGCTCTCTCCCCAGATTTAAGGCTATTTTTCTTCATTCTTACCTTCTGATATTATCTGCATTATGTATTATTCCTGCCTTATTGATAGGAATAAGATTTGAGTTTCAATAAATTGCTAGTGACTGAATGAGTAATTGTGTGAAAGAAAGTTTTTAAATACAAAACAAGAGAAAGTATTTTTTATTAATGTCACTGAGATGGTGGGATTATGAATAATCCTTGGATGGAAAACAGTTTCTTTTCATGCCATTACAAGATATTCTTTCGGTGTAAATAGCACACCGACCAAGCATTTCAGTTATAACCTTCACTTTGGGTGAGTGGATAAGTGGTTGCCTCATTTGCTGTAGCAACAAAGTTATGACACCATAGAGTAATTCTGTAAATTTCAATAGCACCCAGAGTTAAAGTGGTTTAAGGACACAAATTGCAATCCCCATTTCCACATTTAATCTTGCATTAAGAAGAAATCGTTGATGGTCCTTGAGTAACCTTGAGTAATTTTGTATGTGTAAAGAACACAGTTGGCTAATGATTTGAAACTTCTTTATGGCATAATGGTTTTTCGTGCTCTGGAGGCTTCAAGCCTCCCGAAGGCAACAAATGGTCTCAAAAAAGCCCAAAGAAAGTTGGCCAATGCACACATGCATGCTGGCCAGCTGACAGGGCAACGCCTTGCATGCCCTGACAAATACGCCACATGCCAACTGTGGCACATGTGCCATAGGTTTGCTATCACGGGTATAGGGTCTCCTGCTTGAGCAGGGAATTGGACTACGGTAGAAGGTCACTTCCAATTCAGTTGTTTTCTAAATTCTGTTGGTTCTGAAGTGCAATGATAGGAAGTGGATTAAGGATACATTCCTGGTACTGAGTGGAGAAGATGGTTATTGAGCTTTGCCTTGAGGGTTGGAATCTATTTCTGTTCCCTCCCCCCCAATCAAATAGCCTTGCTACAAGACCTCATAAAAGGTGAACATGCAAAATTGGAAATCAATTAACCACATGTCCACTAAATAGTAGCAGTCCAGATCAGACTGAAAAAGGTAACATTGTAAGCTTTGGAAAGAAAGGAATTCAATATTTAATAATGTGGGTTTTGCTCAAGAACCACTGAGAGCTGTTAATGAAGACACTCTGGAGGTCAGTTGCATCTCTAAAATTGCCTTGAAATGTCTAAATGACGTTGAACTCCTGCTATTACCCAAGGAGTGGTAATGACCTTATGCAATGAGTGGGTACAGCAACGGTCATGCGGAAAGCTCAGATACAAACTGACTTGGTATTTGATAAACAAATTAAGTAAGGTAAAGAGTAATAAAATCAATGGGGATTATTACTTACACTTAAGCTTAGAAATAATTGAGGAGCAGTGTTTCAAAAGAAGCTACCCAGATGTTTATGTGAAAAAGTTGATAAGTGAAGTTATGATACAACATGCCACAATATTTGGACAGTTTTCTTTTTTACTGAGCCTCATGATTCCAAAGAGAGAGTTTTAATATTGACCTTTGTTTCTTGGGAATCTGGCTTGGTAATTGCACTGATATCATATAGGCAACAGATAAAGTTAGTTGAACAAGTACTTTTGTGCTCTTAGCAATTGTATTATCTTGAGTCTTTTTTCCAAAAGACAAAACAGTGCAAAATGTCATGAGGACATTTTCACAAAACCTGCTTCTACCTGCAATCTTTCAAAGACATTTTTAAAATTAACCAATTTTACCTCTGTGGCACTTAGAAAAATTTATGATTCTTCTCTTTCTGAGAAGAGGGCAGTGTCATAGGTCTCATGTTTCCACCTTCAAATCTCTCACAAAGCTGCTTGAATTTGATCCCTGCTTATTCACACTTTAGTGCAGAGAATGTTAAAAGAACCCCATAAAGTGTTCAAACCTGACCAATGGGAAGCTGCATTTGTTTAATGGTTTCCCAAATGTGTTTCATGAAAAACTATGTGACAGTAAGTAGATTACCCAAAACCTAAAAAAGGGGCATAGAATGAAATCTAGCGCAATGCAATTCAATGCAATGCAATCCAAGGCCAAGCCGGAGCCGGAGCCGGAGCCGGAGCCGGAGCCGGAGCCGGAGCCCGAGCCCGAGCCCCCGACCAAGCCAAGCCAAGCCAAGCCAAGCCAAGCCAAGCCAAGCCAAGCCAAGCCAAGCCAAGCCAAGCCAAGCCAAGCCCAAAATGCAAACATTAGCATTAATTCAAATAAAAATCTTGTGATTTCTGAAAGTGAAATGAAGACATGTCAATAATTTTGCAGAAAGGCACTTCTTTAGCTTTGGATCCTGCATACCTAAACCTTATTTAGGTAAATAAGGTTTAAATAAGGTTCCTGTATACCTAAACCTTATTTAGGTAAATTATTAAGGAAGGCCTTGAGCCGAGAGAGACCACTGTACTTCAGACCACCAGTTGTGAGTCCCTCTGCGTGAAGTGGGGTCTAGGGAGGCAGTTGGGCTTGCTGATTGTATACCTGGCTCTCTGCTATGTAACAGCAGCCCTGCCTGAGCTCCTCAAGGTGATCGCTGAGGTGGCGGTTGAGACCCCCAGACTGTTAGTCATGGGGGATTTCAACCTGCCAACGGTAGGCAAATCATCCAAGGCAGCTCGGGAGTTAATGGCCTTCATGACGGCCACGGACCTGACCCAGGTAATTCAGGGACTCACACATGAGAGAGGACACACGTTGGATTTGATTTTTGTCTCTGGTCAGTGGATGAGTGATCTTGGCATAGGGGAGCTAGCCATTATACCCCTGTCATGGTCAGATCACTCACTTCTCTGGCTCGACTTTCCTACCGCTGCACCCCACCGCGGGGAGGCGGAACCTTCAATTCCTAGATGGTTCTGCCCAGGTGCCTGATGGACCCAAAGAGGTTCCAGACAGAGCTTGGACCACTACCTGTGACCCTGACCCGCGCCCCGACGGAGGACCTAGTGGCAGCATGGAGTACCACAGCCACGGGGGCCTTGGATCAGGTCGCGCCCTTGCGGCCTCTCATGTGGCGTCGAACCACCCAGGCTCCTTGGTTCACCGAGGAGTTGAGGGTGATGAAATGCCATAAGAGATGCCTAGAGAGGAAATGGAGATCTACACGGTCTGAATCTGACCGAACACAGGTGAGGGCCCATTTGAGGACTTACCTTGTGGCGATAAGAGTGGCCAAACATCATCATTGTGCCACTCTCATCGCATCCGCAGATAACCGCCCTGCCACCCTGTTTGGGGTGACCCGCTACCTCCTTCAACAGAGGCCACGGGAAGCCCCTCTACAGGATAGAGCAGAGGAATTTGGAAAGTATCTGCAGGAGAAAATCGCTCAGATTCAGAGCGAGTTGGCCTCCATTGAAAATAGTCTGCAGGGATTACCCGAGGCAGGTCTTGAGACAACTTTGTGGGAGGAGTTTGACTCTGTTACTTCCAAAGACATGGACAGGTTACGTAGGCGACTGAGAGCTACCACATGTTTATTGGACCCGTGTCCCTCCTGGCTTGTACTGGCATCCTGGGAGGTTACCCGAGGCTGGCTCCATGAGATAGTGAATGCTTCTTTGAGTGAGGGGATCTTGCCTGCCATCTTGAAAGAGGCGGTGGTGAGGCCCCTCCTCAAGAAGCCTTCCCTGGACCCAGCATTGTTAGTAAATTATCGTCTGGTCTCCAACCTTCACTTTTTGGCGAAGGTTGTAGAGAGTGTGGTGGCTCAATAGTTTCCTCAGCACCTGGAGGAAATGGTTTATTTGGACCCATGCCAGTCCGGCTTCCAGCCCGGACACAGCACTGAGATGGCATTGGTTGCATTGGTCGATGATCTCTGGAGGGCCAGAGATGGGGGTTGTTCCTCCATCCTGGTCCTATTAGACCTCTCGGCAGCTTTTGATACCATCGACCATGGTGTCCTATTGCATCGACTGGAGGGGTTGGGGGTGAGGGGCACCATTCTACGGTGTTTCTCCTCCTACCTCTCTGGTCGATCGCAATTTGTGTTGGCAGGAGGGCAGAGGTCGACCTCAAGACCGCCCACATGTGGGGTGCCTCAGAGGTCGGTCCTCTAGCCGCTCCTGTTCAATACATATATGAAGCCGCTGGGTGAGATCATCCGTGGTTTTGGGGTAGAGTACCACCTGTACGCTGATGACACCCAGCTGTACATATCTACCCCAAATCACCCCAATGATGCCGTCAAAGTGATGTCCCGGTGTCTAGAAGCCGTGCAGGTTTGGATGGGAAGGAACAGACTCAGACTCAACCTGTCCAAGACCGAGTGACTGTGGTTTCCGGCGTCCCAGTACAACCAGTTTATTTATTTATTTATTTAGTTATTTTATCGAATTTATAACCCGCACCTTCTCCTAAAAAAGGACCCAGGACGGCACACAGGAAAATTTAAAAAACAATACATATATACAAAATACCATTATTAAAAACCTATACCCTGTGCTAAAACAATTTAAAATTGTTTATCCATCACTGGCCATTGCGGGTGAACATCTAGCCCCTGTAGATAGGGCACGCAACTTGGGCATCCTCCTGGATACCCGGCTGTCCATGGAAGATCAAGTGACAGCCGTGGCCAGGGGGGCATTCTACCAGGTCCGCCTGGTATGCCAGTTGCATCCCTTATTGGCTTGGGACGCCCTTCGCACAGTCACTCATGCACTTGTGACATACCATCTAGAGCCAACATGGGTTTGTCAAAAGCCAACATGGGTTTATCAAAAACAGATCATGCCAGACGAATCTAATTGCATTCTTTGACAAAGTAACAAAATCAGTGGACCAGAGGAATGCTGTTGATATAATTTACCTGGACTTCAGTAAGGCATTTGATAAAGTAGACCATAACCTACTATTAGATAAAGTAGAAAATTGTGGGTTAGACAGCACCACCACCAAATGGATTCGTAACTGGCTGACCAACCGCACTCAACGTGTAGTCCTCAATGGAACTGCATCTACATGGAAGGAAGTATGCAGTGGAGTCCCCCAAGGCTCTGTTTTAGGCCCAGTACTCTTTAACATCTTCATCAACGATTTGGATGAGGGGATAAATGGGGAACTCATCAAATTCGCAGACGACACCAAGCTGGCAGGAATAGCCAACACTCCAGAAGATAGGCTTAAGATACAGAAGGATCTAGACAAACTTGAACATTGGGCACTGTCTAATAAAATGAAATTCAATTGTGAAAAAAGTAAGGTCCTACATATAGGCAAGAAAAACCAAATGCACAAGTACAGTATAGGTGGTACCTTGCTCAATAGTAGCAACTGTGAGAGGGATCTCGGAATCCTAGTGGACAACCATTTAAATATGAGCCAGCAGTGTGCAGCAGCTGCCAAAAAAGCCAACACAGTTCTAGGCTGCATCAACAGAGGGATAGAATCTAGATCGCGTGAAGTGTTAATGCCACTGTATAGTGCCTTGGTAAGGCCACACTTGGAATACTGCATACAGTTTTGGTCGCCACGATGTAGAAAAGACGTGGAGACTCTGGAAAGAGTGCAAAGAAGAGCAACCAAGATGATTAGAGGACTGGAGACTAAGACATATGAAGAACGGCTGCAGGAACTGGGTATGTCTAGTTTGATGAAGAGAAGGACCAGGGGAGACATGATAGCAGTGTTCCGATATCTCAGAGGGTGCCACAAAGAAGAGGGAGTCAAACTTTTCTCCAAGACACCTGGGGGCAGGACAAGGAGCAATGGGTGGAAACTAACCAAGGAGAGAAGCAACTTAGAACTAAGGAGAAATTTCCTAACAGTAAGAACAATTAACCTCTGGAACAGCTTGCCTCCAGCAGTTGTGAATGCCCCAACCCTGGAAGTCTTTAAAAAGATGTTAGACAGCCATTTGTCTGAAATGGTATAAGATTCCTGCCCATGCAGGGGGTTGGACTAGAAGACCTACAAGGTCCCTTCCAACTCTGCTATTGTATTGTATTGTATTGTAATGCTCTCTACATGGGGCTTCCCTTGAGGTGCACCCGAAGACTACAGCTAGTCCAGAATGCGGCCGCCCGGGCAGTCCTGGGAGCCTCCAGGTTCTCCCACATAACACCCCCTCCTCAAGAAACCTTCCCTGGATCCAGCATTGTTAGCTAATTATCGTCCCGTCTACAACCTTTGAGACTACAGCTGGTCCAGAACGCGGCCGCGCGGGCAGTTATGGGAGTCACTAGATACTCCCATGTAACACCACTCCTGCGCGAGCTGCACTGGCTTCCTGTGGTCTTTCGGATGCGTTACAAGGTGTTGATTACCATCTTTAAAGCGCTCCATGGCACAGGACCTAGTTATTTGCGGGATCGTATCCTGCCCCATACATCCCTCCGGCCGATTCGCTCACACAGAGAGGGACTTCTCCGGGTGCCGTCCACTAGGCAGTGCCAGCGGGCAACGCCCAGGGGAAGGGCCTTCTCTGTGGTGGGCCCGACCCTCTGCAACGACCTACCCCCGAACTGAGAACAACCACGGACCTCCGCTCCTTCTGCCAAAAGCTAAAAACTTACTTTTTTCATCTGGCTGGCCTGGCCTAATCTATCCTTCCTAGGCTGTAATATAAATTTAAATTGTTTTAATAGGGATTGCTGGGAATTAGTGTAAAGGGTTTTTAAGGTTTTAAGATTTTAAACTTTTAGCGTAGGTAAATTATTTAATTCTATTTTAAATATTGTTTTGTTGTATTTATATATGTTTTAAAGTCCTGTGCACCGCCCCGAGTCCCTTCGGGGAGAGGGTGCGGTCTACAAATCAAATAAATTGAATTGAATTGAATTGAATTGATAAACCTGACTGAGTAGAAATGCTAATTAGAGTTGATTAGTACTTGGATGGCGGACTTGTTCTTCCAATTCTGCTATTGTATTGTATTGTATTATTAGTGTACAGACAGGTAAACGTGGCCCCTACAAACTATTGATGTATATATCATGAAAGACTATTTGGATGTAGTTTTCAAATAGAGAAAAAAAAACCACATACACAAACACACCACAAACATTTTTGAATGACATTTATAAACAGTTTGTTAGCGACAGCTACTATTTTTCAGTATGCTGATGAATACTCTGAGAAAGAAGGAATCACTGTAGCCTTGAGAAAGATTGCAGAGTGAATTAGAAGACTTTGGATTCACTCTGCAGTCAAACAGTTTGGTCAAACTTTTACATTTATAGGCCACATAATATCACATGGCCATAAAACTATTCTTCCTGTACATCTGAGGTCTTTATTTTAAACAATACATTTCCTAAATCCTGAGAACACTTCACAACCAAACCTACAAAGGGACAGAAACTCAGAGGTTCAAATAATATTATGCAAAAGAAGGAATTCAGAGGCACAGGAGACAGTTGTCAACCGTGAAATTTGTTTATCCCTCTGCAAGGGAAGATGACTAAGTCTGTGTCCATTCCAACTGCATAGAGGGAAGCATCCTTTCCAGAGGGTGCACATTGACTTTTTGGATATGCCTGCATGTAAACCCTCTTTGCTTTCTTATGCCCTTCGAGTAATTATGTGGGAGGTTTTGCTACTAGAAAAAGAGGTGCTAGGGACCATTCTTGTAGGTAATGCAGACCATGATCTAGGATATGAAAGTTCTCTTGATGACACCAGTTTTTTAAGCCAGTGGTTCTTTGCTCCCTCATTGGATATTGGCCATTTGTTTCCATCATAGATGAAAACACCAATTAGGAATGCTCCTAATTCTTTAACTTTCTTCTCTAGCTGTTTGTAATCTCTTGTTATTGTTTTCATATTAATTATTTCATTTGTCCCTGCTTGTAGAAAAAGGAAGAGGTAATAATACATAGGACTAATTATTTTAGAAAGGTACTCAGTTATATCTTTGATTTTTCTCCAGGGAGGCAACATATCTGCCAAGATTGACTATCTGGTCTATTCCCCTAAGAATTGAATCTTCTATCACCAATGCTCACCTTTTACTCCCCAGGGAAGTCTGGAATAATAATAATAATAATAATAATAATAATAATAATAATAATAATAATAATAATAATAATAATAATAATAATAATAATAATAATAATTTATTATTTCTAGACCGCCCCCTCTCCCCATGGGGACTCGGGGCGGTGCACAGGTAGCATAAAAGCAATATATAAACAACAACAATAAATATAACAACAAAATTTAAAAACCAATTAAATAAACCCTGTGCTAAAATCCCAATTAAACTAAAACCTATTCTATAAAATCCCAAGGCAAGGAGGCTATCCCAGGCCGGCCAGACGGAAAAAGTAAGTTTTTAATTTAAGACGGAAGGAGCGGAGGTCCGTAGTTGTCCTAATGTCGGGGGGAAGGTCGTTCCAGAGGGCCGGGCCCGCCACAGAGAGCGCCCTTCCCCTGGGTGTCGCCCGCTGACACAGTCTAGTGGACGGCACCCGGAGAAGCCCCTCTCTGTGGGAGCGAATCGGCCGTGAGGACGTATGAGGCAGGATCCGATCCTGCAGATAGCTAGGTCCCGAGCCATGGAGCGCTTTAAAGATGATGATTAGCACCTTGAAGCGCACCCGGAAGACGACAGGCAGCCAGTGCAGCTCGCGCAAGAGCGGTGTTACATGGGTAGACCTTGCGGTCCCCATAATTGCTCGTGCGGCTGCATTCTGGACTAGCTGAAGCCTCCGGGTGCACCTCAGGGGCAGCCCCATGTAGAGAGAGTTACAATAGTCCAGTCGGGATGTCACGAGAGCATGAGTGACTGTGCGAAGGGCGTCCCGATCCAATAGGGGGCGCAATTGGCGAACCAGGCGAACCTGGTAAAACGCCCTCCTGGCCACGGCTGTCACCTGATCTTCCATGGACAGCCGGGCATCCAGGAGGACACCCAAATTGCGCACCCCATCCACAGGGGCAAGATGTTCGCCCCCTATGGCCAGCGATGGAGTAAGCTGGTTGAATCGGGCAGCCGGAAACCACAGCCACTCGGTCTTGGTCGGGTTGAGCCCGAGTCCGTTACTTCCCATCCAGATCTGTACAGCTTCCAGGCACTGGCACATCACCGCTACGGCATCATTGGGGTGGTTTGGGGTAGAAATGTACAGCTGGGTGTCATCAGCGTACAGATGGTATTCTACCCCAAAACCACGGATGATCTCACCCAGCGGCTTCATGTATGTGTTGAACAGGAGGGGCGAGAGGACCGACCCCTGAGGCACCCCACATGTGAGGGGTCTCGCGGTCGACCTCTGCCCCCCTGTCAACACAAATTGCGATCGGCCAGAGAGGTAGGAGGAGAACCACCGTAAAACGGTGCCTCCCACCCCCAACCCCCCCAGCCGATGCAATAGGATACCATGGTCGATGGTATCGAAAGCCGCCGAGAGGTCTAATAGGACCAGGATGGAGGAACAACCCCCATCTCTGGCCCTCCAGAGATCATCAACCAACGCGACCAATGCCGTCTCGGTGCTATGCCCGGGCCGGAAGCCGGACTGGCGCGGATCTAGATAGTCTACTTCCTCCAGGTGACGGGGAAACTGTTGTGCCACCACACTCTCGACAACCTTCGCCAAAAAGGGAAGGTTGGAGACGGGACGATAGTTGTTCAAAGAAGCTGGATCCAAGGAGGGCTTCTTAAGGAGGGGCCTCACCATCGCTTCTTTTAGGGAAGCAGGCAAGGCACCCTCACTCAAGGAAGCGTTGACCACCTCCTGGAGCCAGCCTCGTGTCACCTCCCAGGATGCCAGTACAAGCCAGGAGGGACACGGGTCCAATAAACATGTGGTGGCTCGCAGTCGCCCACGTAACCTGTTCATATCCTCGGAAGTAACGGAGTCAAATTCCTCCCAAACAAGATCTCTCTCGTGGCATCCCACTGGGCCATGAATGGGGGCTAACTCGTTCTGTATCTGAGCGATTTTCTCCTGCAGAAAAGTCACAAATTCCTCTGCTCTACCCTGTAGTGGGGCTTCCCGCACCCTCTGTTGAAGGAGGGAGCGGGTCACCCTAAACAGGGCGGCAGGGCGGTTTTCTGCGGATGCTATGAGAGTAGCGCAATGATGACGTTTGGCTACTCTCAGCGCCACAATGTAAGTCCGTAAATGGGCTCTTACCTGTGTCCGGTCAGATTCAGAACGAGAAGACCTCCATCTACTCTCTAGGCATCTCTTGCGGCATTTCATCACCCCCAGCTCCTCGGTAAACCAAGGAGCCAGGGTGTTCTGCCGCCGCAAGAGAGGCCGCAAGGGCGCGACCCGATCCAAGGCTCCCGTGGTCGCACTATTCCATGCGGCCACGAGGTCCTCCATCGGGGCGCGGGTCAGGGGTACAGGAACTGGCCCAAGCGCCGTTTGGAACCCATCCGGGTCCATCTGGCGCCTGGGGCGGAACCAGATTGGTAACTCAGGTCCCGCCTCCCCGCGGAGGGGAGCAGCGGTCGGAAAGTCGAGCCGGAGAAGTGAGTGGTCTGTCCATGACAAGGGTGTAATGACTATGTCCCCTATACCCAGATCACTCGTCCATTGGCCTGAGACGAAGATGAGATCCGGTGTATGTCCACCCTCGTGAGTGGGGCCTTGAATTAGTTGGGTCAGGTCCATGGCCGTCATGGAAGCCATGAACTCCCGAGCTACCTCGGATGATTCGCCCAACGATGGCAGATTAAAGTCCCCCATGACTAAAAGTCTGGGGGTCTCCACTGCCATCGTAGCGATCACCTCGAGGAGCTCGGGCAGGGCTGCTGCTACATAGCGGGGAGCCAGGTATACAACCAGCAAGCCCAACTGCCTCCCTAGGCCCCACTTCACACAAAGGGACTCACAACCGGTAGTCTGTGGCACAATGGTCTCTCTCGGAATACTTTACTTCCTGTCACAGGAATGCTGGCTAAATAGTTTTTCAGAAACTATTGATGATTGCTGTTTTATAGATGTCTGTACATTTTCTTCCAGAGGGAGGCGATGAAAATAATTCCTTTTTGGAGGGACTTGTTCGGAGTGAGCTAGGTTAGATAGTAGTTTTTTCCTCTTAGTTGTTGTTTTCCTCCAAAAGTGACATTTTTCCATTGGTCTTCCTCTTTAGGTTCATATATAGGGTCATTTTTATAGGAGCTGTTTGTTCTCTGTTGTGTTTAATTTGTGTGAATCAGTTTTGTTCTTTAGTTTAATATAAGGGGTCGGATTTTTTAGAAACTGTTTCCTATTTTGTCTAATTAGGGTGTGGTCTTCTTGCTTAGATTGGAATATCTCAGTTTGTTCACTGAATTTCAGAGTGGCTAGAGATGCCTCTAGATCTTTTCCTTTTCCTTTTAGTAATTTGTGTAATTTACATTTGATTCATTCATAGTTTGGGTCTTCTGTGGGCATAAGCTCACATATATGGCAAATATTTTGCATGTCACTATAATGTCAGCCTCTTTTCCATGACCTTTTTTTAGTTTGCTTAACAATTTAAAATTTCTAAAAATTATTATTTTTCCTGTTGTGAAGTTTCAATTTCCAATATTTTAAAAAGTTCTTGGCTCTTTATTCCTTGCCTTGAAAATGCATCACTTTGTTCCCCATTCTTAAGTATTGGTGTTTTTTTCCTGTAATTTTTTAAAATTTTATTTCCCTCATAGATGTTTAAGATGGTTAAGAATTTAAAAATTTCTCAAGAATTTAAATTTAATTAAAAAAAAACTATTTAATGAAAATTAAAATAAACTGCTTTTTAAAATTTTGTAATTGAAAATCGAAAAAATATGATATTGAAAGAAATATTTTTTTAAAAAATGAAAAAAGAATTTGAAAATTGAAAAAGCTTAAAATAGTGAAAAAAGATTTTAAATTTTAAAACTTGAAAAAATTGGAAACTGATTTTTTTAAAAAAAAAGATTCTTTAAAAAACCAGATTTTAAAAATTAATGAAAGTTCTTCGCCCTCTAAGAAGTGATATGCTTTTCTTTTTGCTGGAAATCTCAGGCTGTTTTTTAGGAGATGCTTTGCTCTGAACCCTCCACTCCCTGCCTTGAAAGTTTATCCCTTTCCTCCCTATCCAGTGTTTTTTTATGCATCATTTTCCTCCCTGCCTTCTTGCCCTTCATTCGGTTTTTGGGTATGATGCGCTGATCTGGGCATTCTGCTCTCCTTAGTTGCTGCTCAGCTGGTCTACCGTGTTACTCTCAGCCACTGCTGTGGGCACTCCACTGTCCTCCTTAGCTCTTCACTGCTGCTGCACAACTAGTCCATTGTTACTTGCAGGACCGCCTTCTGCCACATACTTCCACCCGGCCTGTCCGCTCCCACAGGGTGGGCCTCCTTAGGGTGCTGTCCGGCGGACAATGCCGGCTGGCGACTCACAGGGGAAGAGCCTTCTCTGTGGCAGGCCCAGCCCTCTGGAACGACCTGCCCCCCGACCTCCGCACAATCACGGACCTTCGCCTCTTCCGTTGAGCACTTAAAACACACTTCTTCCATGCGGCCGGCCTGACATAGCTATGTATATTATTGATTTTTTAGCTGGGTTTTTAAATTAAGTTTTAGCACGGGCCAAATTCATTTAATTTAATTTTAAACTTATTTGATGTTTGTATATTTATATTTATATTTTTTATTCCTGTGCACTGCCCTGAGTCCCATTTGGGAGAGAGGGCGGTATAAAAGTACGAACAAATAAATAAATAAATAAATTGCACTGCTCATAGCTGCTGGTCTGCTGCCACTTAGCTCTGTTTCACTACTGTTCAGCTGGTCTCCATTTGCACTGCACTGCCTCCTAAGTGAAGTATGTGAAGATGAACAAGTGGCAAGTGGCAGCAAGGAGCCATGGATCAAATTTCAAAGGTCTCTGAATAAATAGGCAGTAATGTTACTACAACCTGTAAAAAGAGAATGAAAATGCTATTTTACATGTAAATATTTTAATATTAGTAAATATACTAATATTCTTTAGTATAACAACTAAAAGGTAAAAGAGAATTTAAGGGAGTTAAAGCAGGGAAAAGGTATATGGTCACACAGTCCAGGCACCAATTGTATGAAGAAAGTGATGGGGGAGAATAAAGACAAGCTGTTAAAACTATTTTGGTTAAATTTCCAAGCACCACAATCTGTAAATGTTTTTAAAGTTCACGTTACAGGTGGGTCCATGGTAAAATCATCAAGAAAAACTAGAAAAAGAGGTTGCAATACAAATCTCTTTGAGAGCAAACTGCTGCTTGCCAGTCTCTCAGAGCTCTTTTGCTCTTAATGAGGCTGAGCAAAGAAGTCCCCTCTGTGAGAGAGATTTTCCTGCAACCTCTTTGAGACCAAAGCGCTGCTTGCCAGAGAGAGCTTTGGAATTCCAATTTCCATTCTCAAGCACAGGCAGCAGGTTTCTTTCCCTTCCCTTCCCTTCATTAACTAACTTTCTGCCTGGAAAGCCATTCAATGCTATATTTTTGAAAAGGGGAAAGGCTCCCCCCCCCCCCCAGTCTGTGATTTTGAGAATGACAGGGCTGTTTGGAGGAAGGACTGTGCCCCACACTTAGGGCAAATTCCATCTGGCAGGCTGCCCATTCACTCTCAAAGAAGTTAGCTGAAAAAGGTTTGTCCCCCCCCCAATGGTTTTTGATGGACCTCCTCCCACTTATGACTGCAGGACTGTAACTTTGTTGCTTGTATCCTTACAATTTATATTGGTATTCATTGCTTCCTGTTTACTTATTTGTACCCTATGACTATCATTGTGCTATACCTTATGATTCTTGATGAATGTATCTTGTCTGTTTATGTACACTGAGAGCATATGCATAAAAGACAACTTCTTGTATGTGTGAATAGATTCCCAAGAACCCAGCAGTGACATTGCTGTGAGGTCGACACAGGGGAACAAGGTGCCAAACTCCTCTTTGTCAGAGCCCTCCCGCAAGGGGCTAAAGATACTCTGTAGGGGTGACTAATAAGGAGGGGCTTCCTGTGGGTCATGGAGAGTGACAGCTCTCCAGCTGAACCCAGGGTTTTTTCTATATTGAAGATGAGGTGGCCATCATGGCCACTGCGAAGCACGGGCTGCCAAAGAAACCAAGATTGTGCTGGAGCTGTGAGAATGGACAGTTATTGGAGCTGGGTAAGGCGAATCTTATCTTTTGCATAGGATAGACCTGAAAAGAAAATTAATCTGGAAAAAGAGGCTCTCTGGAATACCTTTGAATGGCGATTGGGAAGAGGTGGAGAAAAACTGCACCCTAACAGAAAATCAGTAAAACATTTAAAAAGATGTAAACTATGAAAAGACTGAAGGTATAAATTTTATTAGTGTGATCTAGATTAGGCACTTGATAATGCTGAACAGTTGACTGCCTATTGGATATTTTGCTTGAATTAATTTGAAATATATAATTGGCAGAATAGCTTTAAAGTGACTTTTTGACGTTGATTTTTAAGCCAAGACACCACCTACTGGTGAATGGATGGATACTAGGTCATACTGCTAAAATAATAAAACAGCCTTGGAAATTTCCGACAAGAGGAGGACAATAGTTAGAGGTCTGTTGTATTATTTACTGTTCTACACTTACCTGCTTCATGGTTACTAGAGGCTCAACCTTGAAAACCTGGAGGACTTTGAATACTGGAACTAATTAGCAACCCAAAGAGTGTATCTAAAGGATAATTTTGGGATTTCCGGTGACGTCACGACAAACGGAGCAGGCAGAAGACTTTGGTCCCAAGCCGATCACGCTGTTTACCGCGTTGGAGGCTTCCTGGAGGGCCGTTTTGTGGCCAAGAAGGAGCCATCGCTGGGTGGGAAGCCCAGTGAACAGAGGGGGAACTTGCCAGCCCCGTTCGGACCCTGCAACCTGAAGGTGAGGCTGAAGATATCCCCCGGTGCCAGCGCGCTAAGAGGGTGATAATATGGCGCCCCAGAGTCGTTGACAGCTGAGGAAGGAAGGATCGTGATCCCAGTTCTGACAAACCTTTCCTTTTTTTCGCTGATGCTGATTTGAGAAGATATTGAGATTTAATGCCTAAGATTCCCAAATTACTTATAAAGTGAAGCCAACTCTCAAACGAGTGGCAGGAAACTTTGTGGGGCGAACTGGAGGATTTGTATGACTACAATCAACTCTCAGACTAAAAGACCTTTGAAATTCCGCTAATCTAATCTCTTTGGATAACCGGAATTGACAATTAACAGTGAACAATACCTGAATTTTTGGTGTGGCTACATAATTTAGACATTCTTTATTTTTGACAATCCTTCTTTCCCCCCTCCTCTTTTTTTTTCCTCAGACAATTTTGAGTTCCGTTTGATTGTAATAGCTCCTTCCACTTTTGACCTATTTCTTAGCTTTCTCTCTCTTTATTCTGATACTAAGCTGCCACCTAGTGGCTGATAGCAGAAGTTTGATTGTAAAATTAATTGTATTTAGCTGTGATAAGCCAATAACTATTGAAGTAATTGTGATTATATTAGGATTATATCAAATATTATAGAACTGGTCTGCTAGACTTTATAATTTAACCTGGGAATTTTGGGAACCTGATTGAATAATTTAAACCTAATTATTGGTATATTGGATTAATTGTTTGCTATTATTAATTAATATTATTGTGATTTGTAACTATATACTATCTGGTCTAACTTGATAATAGATAACTAAGATAGGTCAGTTTACCTAAGTGAGGGAATAAGCTAAAACTACTATTGGCGACAATGACTTCTACTACTACTACTACTACTACTACTACTACTACTACTACTACTACCAAAAGGAATATACCAACTATATCCAGCTGGGCATCCTCTTCTTCCCCAGCGACAACCAAGAAAGCTACAGAAGACCCCTCGGCAGTAGACAAAGCAACACCTGTGTTCCAAGCTCTACAAGATACCCTGCAAGGGATCCAAGATATTCTAGCTAAAAATCAAGAGGCAACAGCTAAAGTACTAGAAAATCTGACAGAATACATTAACGATGGAGACACGCCAGATCCATAACAAATTTGAAGAAATCCATGCACATCTAGTAAACCACAAAGAGAGACTGCAAACAGTGGAAGAGAATATGACAAAGACGGAACATAATAGACCGCAATGAAAACCGACATCTTGTGACGGAAAAAAAGATGCAAGACGAGATCTTATTTTTGGAAATGGATCGGTCCAGATATTTTATACGGGTTCAAAATGTGATAGATGACAATCAAGAAAAAATAGAAGAGGTGATGGAGGAAATTATAGCAGGCATCCTCAAAATTGACCGCTCGGAAGCAAATAGATATATTGATGAAGTATTTTGCATATATACATCCTACGCCCGGTGTCACAAGCTCCCTCGTGAGGTGCACGTAAAATTAATTAAGAAATCTATACGAGAGGAAATCCTTAAGAAATCTAGAGATCAGACCTTCACATACAAAGGAAATGAACTTATAATTCTACCTCAAATACCAAGAAATGTAAGAGAATGCAGAAGAAAATATGACTTTCTTACCACACGCCTCAGGAAGCAGGGAATACAGTACAGATGGCGCCTCCCAGAAGGTTTAACATTTACATGGCAAGACCAGCACATCAAGTTAGCCTCCTTTCAAGAGGTGCATGATTTTTTAAAACTACAACAATCTTTAAATGATCTGGAAAACGAAGAAGAAGGCGAAAGAACTAAAAGTGAAGAAGACCTAACAATGGAAAAGACGACAAGAAACCCTAACGATCGAGAGGTGAAGACAGTAGAGGAGGGAAAAACATCCAATGGAAAGGCACCATACCACCAAATCGAAACAAGGTCAAAGACCCAGAAAACTACAAATCGATAAAAATGGAAAAGAAGAACTCTGTCTTTGCTCTGTTAATATTAATGGATTAAATAACCTGTCTAAGAAAAAGAAAATTTGGCTAAATCTACAAAAAGAAAAATATGATATAGTATGTCTTCAGGAAGTTCATATAAGGAAAAGGCATCTTAGGGTTTTGACTTGTCCTAAATTGGGGAAATTATACGCATCCCTGGCCAACCAAAAGAAGAGAGGAGTGATTGTCTATGATAAAAAAAACCTAGTATCAAAACAAATATATGCAGATAACGAGGGTAGAATTTTATTATTGGAAATAAAAATTGGATCAAAGATGGCCCTCTTAGCTAATATTTATGCCCCAAATGTAAATCAAAGACAATTTTTTAAAAATCTGTTAGACAAATTAAACCAATTAAATTACGAACATATCTATGTAGTAGGTGATTTCAATGCAATTGCGGACATAGAGAAAGACTATAAGCCAGGATTTAAGACCCCAAAACATAACCTGAAACGAAAAAAAATATTTCCCCAAATATGGGGTGACCTGAGGGATCAGCTAGGATTAAGGGATGTATGGCAGGACTTGCACCCCTGTGAGAAGCAATTTACTTACTACTCCTATAGACATAGATCATGGTCAAGTGTAGACATGGCTTGGGCATCGACAGTAGCCGCTGAGGAGATCGAATCTCTTGAAATTGGGCCGAATATATGGGCAGACCACCACCCGCTAATAATGAAATGGGCAATTCCACAGGTTAGGACAAGATGGTCCATGTGAGCCAGTCTCATGAAAGATGATAATTTTGTAAAAATGACCCAAAAAGAGCTCCAATACTTCTTCCTTGAAAATAAAAGATAGGATACATCACTACAGATTATATGGGACACAGCTAAAGCAGTAATAAGAGGAGCAGCAATAAAATATACGGCTAGACAATGGAAATTAGAGAAAGAAAAAAGAATGGAATTAATAATAGCACTACAAAATCAAGAGAAGGAAGCCCAGAATGATTCACAGAATATAAGGGTAAGAGAAAAAATTAATCTTTTGAGACATAAAATCTCCCTACTAGACCAGAACCAACTAGCAGAAAAAATAAAGAAATGTAGGCAATCCCACTTTGAACATGCAAACAAAATTGGAAAATGGTTGACATATAGGTTAAGAAAAGAAACAGAAACAAGAAAAATAGAATCTCTTCAAGATAATAATGGGAAAATTGCAAACACTATAGAACACAAACTTAAAATAGCACAAGATTTATTTAGCTCACTTTATGCAGAGGAGACACAACAAAGGGATAAGATTAATTCCTATCTCACAAAACAACACCTTGGAGTAGTCCCTGACATACACAAAAATACATTAAATATAGAAATAACAACTGAAGAGATAGAAAACGCAATTAGGAAACAGGCAAATGGGAAAACTCCAGCCCCAGATGGATTGCCAGGAGAACTGTATAAAGATATTTGGGAAATTCTGGTCCCACAAATGAAAGATTTATTCAATGAAATTTTGGAAAAAGGGGAAACGCTCCAATCATGGACTGAAGCCTTTATCTCTCTAATCCCCAAACCTGATGCAGACCTAACCCAAATCCAAAACTATAGACCTATATCACTTCTAAATGTTGACTATAAGATATTTGCGACAATCCTGGCCGAAAGATTGAAACCATTTCTATCTAACTATATTCATCAAGACCAAAACGGATTTTTACCAGGTAGGTACTTAAGAGACAACGTACAGACAATAACTAATTGCTTAGAATATTATGAGGCACATCCAAACAAAGAAATGAGTATGATTTTCCTAGACGCACAAAAAGCATTTGATAGGGTTAATTGGGAGTTCATCACACAACAATTGCAAACTATGGAATTTGGCCCTAAATTCATTAATGCAGTTCAGGCCATTTATACAACACAATCGGCAAGACTGCTATTCAATAAGGTTTTATCAGACCGGATCCCAATAAGTAGAGGCACTAGACAAGGTTTCCCGCTATCGCCCCTTTTATTTATTCTGACATTAGAACCCCTCCTAAATATAGTTAGACAAGAGAAAAGCATTAGAGGACTGCGAGTTAGAGGGGAAGAATACAAAATACAGGCATTTGCCAATGACTTGGTCTTTGTGATAGAAGAACCTCTGACCTCAGGACCAAAACTAATCACAACAATAGAAGAATATGGAGAGGTGGCCGGTTTAAAAATTAATAAACAAAAAACTAAAATGCTGGCAAAAAATATGACAGGACAACAAAAGGAACAGATACAAAAATTACTGGGAATTGAAATTGTTAAAAAAGTTAAATAATAATAATAATAATTAATAATTTTTAATTTTATATCCCGCTCTCTCCCCCCAAAGGGACTCGAGGCGGGGCACAGGCAATTAAAAATACAGTTAAAACCACAGACAGAATACAAAATTAAAAATGAATTAAATTAATCCTGCGCTAAAAACCCATAAACTAAAACTACCCCTAAAACCCCTAACCTTAAAAGAGACTACCCAAGGCCGGCCAGGCGAAAAAGATGTGTCTTTAATTTTAAACGGAAGGAGCGGAGGTCCGTAGTTGTCCTAATGTCGGGGGGAAGGTCGTTCTAGAGGGCTGGGCCCGCCACAGAGAAGGCCCTTCCCCTGGGCGTCGCCCGCTGACAGAGTCTAGTGGACGGCACCTGGAGAAGTCCCTCTCTGTGGGAGCGAATCGGCGGTGAGGATGTATGGAGCAGGATCCGATCCCGCAGATAGCTAGGTCCCGAGCCATGGAGCGCTTTGAAGATGATGACTAACACCTTGAAGCGCACCCAAAAGACGACAGGTAGCCAGTGCAGCTCGCGCAAGAGCGGTGTTACGTGGGTAAACCTAGAGGTTCCCATTATTGCTCGCGCGGCTGCATTCTGGACCAACTGAAGCCTCCGGGTGCACCTCAAGGGGAGCCCCATGTAGAGAGAGTTACAATAGTCCAGTCGGGATGTCACGAGAGCATGAGTGACTGTGCAAAGGGCATCCCGATCCAATAGGGGGCGCAACTGGCGTACCAGGCAAACCTGGTAAAACGCCCTCCTGGCCACGGCTGTCACTTGATCTTCCATGGACAGCCGGGTATCCAGGAGGACACCCAAGTTGCGCGCCCCATCCACAGGGGCAAGATGTTCGCCCCCTATGGCCAGAGATGGCATCAACTGGTTGAATCGGGCAGCCGGAAACCACAGCCACTCGGTCTTGGTCGGGTTGAGCCTGAGTCCGTTACTTCCCATCCAGATCCGCACGGCTTCCAGGCACTGGCACATCACCGCTACGGCATCGTTGGGGTGGTTTGGGGTAGATATATACAGCTGAGTATCATCAGCGTAGAGATGATACTCTACCCCAAAGCCACGGATGATCTCGCCCAGCGGCTTCATATATGTGTTGAACAGGAGAGGCGAGAGGACCGACCCCTGAGGCACCCCACAGTTGAGGGGTTTCGAGGTCGACCTCTGCTCTCCCGTCAACACAAATTGCGATCGGCCAGAGAGGTAGGAGGAGAACCACTGTAAAATGGTGCCTCCCACCCCCAACTCCCCCAGCCGATGCAATAAGATACCATGGTCGATGGTATCGAAAGCCGCCGAGAGGTCTAATAGAACCAGGATGGAGGAACAACCCCATCTCTGGCCCTCCAGAGATCATCCACCAACGCGACCAATGCCGTCTCGGTGCTATGCCCGGGCCAAAAGCCGGACTGGTGCGGGTCTAGATAATCAACTTCCTCCAGGTGACGGGGAAACTGTTGTGCCACCACACGCTCAACAACCTTCGCCAAAAAGGGAAGGTTGGAGACAGGACGATAGTTAGATAATATTGCTGGATCCAAAGAGGGCTTCTTGAGGAGGGGTCTCACCATGGCCTCTTTTAGGGAAGCAGGCAAGGAACCCTCACTCAAGGATGCATTGACAACCTCTTGGAGCCAGCCTCGTGTCACCTCCCAGGATGCCAGTACAAGCCAGGAGGGGCACGTGTCCAGTAAACATGTGGTGGCTCGCAGTCGCCCACGAAGCCTGTCCATATCATCGGAAGTAATGGAGTCAAACTCCTCCCAAACAAGATCCGCCTCGTGGCATTCCACTGGGCCATTAATGGGGGTTAGCTCATTCTGTATCTGAGCGATTTTCTCCTGCAGATAAGACACAAATTCCTCTGCTCTGCCCTGTAAGGGGGCTTCCCGCACCCTCTGTTGAAGGAGGGAGCGGGTCACCCTAAACAGGGCGGCAGGGCAGTTGTCTGCGGATGCTATGAGAGTGGCACAATGGTGGCGTTTGGCCACTCTCAGCGCCACAATGTAAGTCCGTAAATGGGCTCTTACCTGTGTCCGGTCAGATTCAGATCGGCTAGACCTCCATCTTCTCTCTAGGCGTCTCTTGTTGCGTTTCATCACCCTCAGCTCCTCGGTGAACCAAAAAGCCAGGGTGGCTCACCACCGCAAGAGAGGCCGCAAGGGCGCGACCCGATCCAAGGCTCCCGTGGTTGCAGTATTCCATGCGGCCACGAGGTTCTCCATCGGGGCGCGGGTCAGGGGCACAGGAAGTGGCCCAAGCGCCGCCTGGAACCCATCAGGGTCCATCAAGCGCCTGGGGCGGAACCAGATTGGTGATTCAGGTTCCACCTCCCCACGGAGGGGAGTAGCGGTCGGAAAGTCGAGCCGGAGAAGTGAGTGGTCTGACCATGACAAGGGCGTGATGGCTATATCCCCTATACCCAGATCACTCTTCCATTGGCCAGAGACAAAGATGAGATCCAGTGTATGTCCACCCTCGTGGGTGGGGCCTTGAATTAATTGGTCAGGTCCATGGCCGTCATGGAAGCCATGAACTCCCGAGCTACCACGGATGATTCGCCCACCGATGGCAGATTAAAGTCCCCCATGACTAAAAGTCTGGGGGTCTCAACTGCCACCGTAGTGATAACCTCCAGGAGCTCGGGCAGGGCTGCTGCTACATAGCGGGGAGCCAGGTATACAACCAGCAAGCCCAACTGCCTCCCTAGGACCCATTTCACGTAGAGGGACTCACAACCATTGGTCTGTGGCACAATGGTCTCTCTCGGCTCAAGACCTTCCTTAACTATGACCGCCACCCCACCACCCCTGCCTAGGGCCCGGGGCTGATGAAAAGCGCGGTAACCTGGTGGGCACATTTCAACGAGGGGAAGTCCCCCCTCGTGGCCCAACCAGGTCTCCGCAATTCCTGCCAGGTCCGGCTCCCCCTCTGACACAAGGTCATGGATGAGGGGGGCTTTGTTGACAACGGACCTGGCGTTGCAAAACATCAGCCGCAGGCCCTGGCTCTGTACACCCTGACCACCTAGTCTGCGGGGGTTGTGGCACTTCACCGTTTGTAGCCAACGGTTCTGTGCCCCCAACCGGGAGGATGGAATATGACTCCCCTCAGATCTGCCTCTCCCCATCAGCCTCTCGATGGGAAAGCCCTCTATGGAAACGACCTGTGTATCCCCCTCTTAGCGGATCCATCCGCCTCCTTCCGTAGTCTGCTGGCTCGGCCCGTCTCAACCTGTCTACACCCTCCCCCCTCCCTGGTACCCCCTAAAATACACAACAGTTTTCTAACTAAAAAACCCCTGAGGCCGCGCTTCACCCACCTCTCCGGATTGATAAATCCCTCCTCAAGGCGGGCCCTCGTTAACGAGGAGGGCCAAACCTGCGAGAGCGGGGACTCTCGCAGTAGCATAAGGTCTGCCTTAGAGTACATGATCATAATTATATTATATAAATATATAAATACATAGACACATATAAATACATAAATATATAAATATATATAAAAATATAATACAAATATAAATACGAGATATAAAATGGGTCACAGTTGATTATGGGGAGCATCGTTGGCAATTTGAATGGTAAAAATAGATGTTAAAATTAATGATTAAATAATTCACATGCACAGTGAGATATAGTCCGGCTTGATCTTAAAATTCATCGCAGATGTTAAAATAGTCTGTCAGTCTGGGGGGGGGGGGTCATGAGTATAATTTGGGGAATAGTTGGGATGGAGGAGGGGGGGAGGGGAGTGGGCTGTCTCTGGAGCCCAGCTTTTAAAAAGGGCTCTTCTGGTCTTGCATCCTCTCAGAAAAGGCCAGGCCAAGACGTTCCTCCTACTCCTGGCCAGGCCCGGGTAACAGTTCTTATAGGCCTCGATCATCCAGTTCTTATAGGCCTCGATCATACCACTACCAAGAATCACCAAGCTCCTCTGGTCTCCAGGATTCATCTCCTCCTGGAGGCCTCGGACCTCGGGCCTCGGATCTCGGGCCGACCACTCTTCCGTCTCCCAGGCCCGGCCTCCCCACAACCAGCGAAGCCCCCGTTCCGGCCCAATCCGGCCCATCCAGAGGCTCCAGTGGGTGGGTGATGACACACAGGATGCATAAGCCACGGCCATGATGTTCAGATCTTCAGCCGTTCTTTTTCCGCCGCCCAAAAAAGAGTCTCACCTCCTCCTAGAGGCCTCGGGCCGGCCGCTCTTCTCCCAGCCCGATCCAGTCTCTCCTCCGTTTCCAAGCCTCCCCGATGGCCGCAACTCAGTAGCTCACCCAAGCTCAGAAACGCGGCTCCGTAGATCGTCCCAGTGCCGCTCTAGCCCCGGCCACCACACCCTCCTGGCCTCCAGCTCAAAATCAGCTTCGAGTCGGCACTCACATCGGCCTTCGCATCGACCTCCTTCTCCTCAGGCCGGCGTTCCGGCTGCCACGTTTCCGCCGCCATCCACGCCCGGCGTCCTCGGCGTCCTTGGCGATATCTCCGCCGCTATCTTACCCTAGAGGGCCGTCCAGGTCTCAATCTGTTGCTAGGGTAAGCAACTCACTGGGCCCGGCCCTTAAGAATGGAAAACATACCGGGCTGCATGTATTTTTTAAGCCAACGAGCTCCAGGACCCAACGGAGCTCAGAGGCAGACCGCCATCTTCGCGCCTGCGCAGTCCAAGGAGCCTTGGGAATCTGGTTAACCAGTAGATGCTCCACGATCAAAGAATTAAATTATAACAAACTAATAGGTGAAATGATCAAGGAACTTGAAAAATGGAGCAAAATCCCTCTATCACTGCTAGGGAGGATAGCTGCTATTAAAGCATACATCCTCCCAAAATGGATATATCTGTTCCAAACGGCACCCATAAAGTTAAATAAAGATTTTTTTCAAAAATTAGACTATACCACATTGAAAAAATCACGCATAAAAAAGAAAATGTTTCAGGAACACAAATTGAGAGGAGGCTTGGGACTCACAAACTGGGAACTTTACTATCATGCCTCATGAGAGGACGGATCCTAACAATTGAAGGTTATGATCTCCTTCAAGATTGGCATTCATCACTTTGGCCTAAAAACAATAGACAACCCAAAAGTTTTACCACCCACCACACAAGAGCGACCCTCTTCATGACATGGCAGAAAATTAAACAACAACTGTACACCAAAATCCCAAGATGGCTAGCCCTAATCAAAGCAATAACCTACCCAACCGTTCACAACCCAAAGAGAAACCTAACTTATGGAGATTTGATAGATAATTTAATAATAATTTAATAATTAATAATAATAATAATAATAATTTTAATATTTCTAAACCTTTTGATTTTGATACCACATTTTCTTCATTAATCTAGGTCTTTTCCCACCATTGCAAAATTCCTCTTCAGGTCATTACTTTGGAATACAAATAAGAGTATCCCAATGTACATCTGTGGCACCTTTAATAGAGGAGTTTTTACTTACGGTCGACAGCATATCGATCTCGAAGGACAGTCCAGTTTCCCAATGTTCACGGTGTTTATTCCACAGCGAGGGTAAAAGCAGCCTCCTCCTTGATGATGACACCGGTGCTGAAGGGAAAGACCGCGATCCCAGTTCTGACTAACTTTTTTTTGTTGATGCTGATCTGAGAGGGCACGGTGGTTTACTATTTAAAATTCCCAAATTATTGATAAAGTGAAGCCGACTTTCAGACGAGTGGCAGGAAATTCGGTGGGGCGGACTGGAGGATTTGTATGATTACAATCAATTCTCAGACCGAAGACCCTTGGAATTCTGCTAATTTAAAACCCTTGGATATCTGAAATTGACAATTAACTGTGGACATACTCTCTTTTTCAACTAACCAAATACTCGGACTTTGGTGTGACTCGATATTTTTGATATTTTTTGAGTTCCGTTTGATTACAACAGCCCTTTCATTTTTCTTCTTACCTCTTCCCTTCTTGTTTTGATATTGGACTGCCATCTAGTGGTTGAAAGTGGAAACATGATTATATAGTAATTGTATTTAGCTGTAATAAGTGAATAACTATTGAAGTAATTGTTAAGATTATCAAATATTATAGAGTTGGACTGTTAGACTTTACTTATCACAATTTAATTTGAAAAATTAATTGATCAATTTAAGCTTAATTAATAGGATAACTGATTAATTGTTTACTATTATTAATTAATTATTGTGATCTGTAATCATACACTATCTGGTTTAATTAGATAATTAGATAAAATAGATAAAGTAGATTAATTAGTTCAGCTAAGGGAGGGGCTAAGTTAAAATTATTATTGGCTACAATGACTACCACTATAAAAAGGAATATACCAACCATATCTAGCTGGGCATCCTCCTCCTCCTCCTCTCCAGCGATAACTAAGAAAGCTACAGAAGATCTTCCGGCAGCAGGTAAAACACCAGTTATGTCTCAAGCTCTACAAGACACTCTACAAGGGATCCAAGATACTCTAGTTAAGAATCAAGAGACAACTGCTAAAGTACTAGAAAATCTGACAGAAAAGGTGGATACATTAACGATGGAGACACGGCAGATCCATAATAAATTTGAAGAAATTCATGCACACTTAGTAAATCACGAAGAGAGACTGCAAACAGTGGAAGATAAAATGACAAAGACAGAACATAAAATAGAGCCTAATGAAAATCGACATCTCATGACGGAAAAAAAGATGCAAGACGAGATTCTATTTTTGGAAATGGACTGCTCCAGATACTTCATACGGTTTCAAAATGTGATAGATGATAAACAAGAAAAAATAGAAGAGGTGATGGAAGAAATTATAGCAGATATTCTCAAAATTGATCGGTCAGAAGTAGCTAGATACATTGATGAAGTATTCCGCATGTACACGTCCTATGCCCGGCGTCACAATCTCCCTCATGAAGTGCATGTAAAATTAACTAAGAAATCCATACGGGAGGAAATTCTCAGGAAAACTAGAGAGCAAACCATTACATACAGAGGAAACGAACTCATAATTCTACCTCAAATACCAAGAAATGTGAGAGAATGTAGGAGGAAGTATGACTTTCTCACCACACGCCTCAGGAAGCAGGGAATACAATATAGATGGCACCTCCCGGAAGCAGTGGCGTAGCGTGGGGGGTGCAGGGGGTGCCGGCCGCACCGGGCGCAACATTTTGGGGGGCGCAACCTTCGACACGCCGCCCACGTGATAGCCGCGCTCAGCTCATCCTGCAGCCGAAGGAAAGCGGCGGCGCCGCGGCGGCGGCCGTTTGTTGCAGGTGACTCCGGCTCTGCTTCTTTGCTGTGGGCTGCCTGCCCTAACCCTTTCCCTGCGATCCCATCCGCCCGTTTCCATTAAGCTCTCCGGTTGTGTTGTATGAATCAAATACAAGGTCAGCTATCTTCCTTTTCTTCTCGGTGAAAAAAGACTTGTATGGGCGGCCACCGCCCCCCTCCCTCTCCCCGCCGATGAAACAACGGGGCTGGGGAGAGAGAAAGAGGGAAGGCGCCGAGCTGGGGGTGGAGGAAGAGTTCGCTTTGCAACAACCCCCCCCCTCAGCAAAAGAGCTTAGGCCCCCCCCACACACAAACACACACACACACCGGCGTCGTCTGCCCGGGAAGGCGCAGCTTGCAAAGAGGACAGGTTAAAAGACGGTTAAACTACTAGAGGCAACCAGATGCCTCTAGTAGTTTTGAGAAGGGAGGTGGTGGCAGAAAGAGGAGTCGTCCCTCTGTATGGTTTGGGGGTTTTAGGTCGGGTTTCCTAAGCATCCATTCAGAGGTCAATCACGACATCTACAATCCGTATCTACGAGGCAGCTTTTGTGGCCCTTAGAGAAGATGACCAGTTGTGGAGTAAAGCCCATTGAATTGAAGGACCCTTGTATAGGGTTTTAAAACCAAGGTACTCAAGTTAGCATCCCCTAAAAGTGTTAAATAAAAAATGTCACCAATTCTGAAGAACATCCTGATTTGCTGATGTTTTGCAGTAAGCACATATATTTTTAAAAACAAATTTAAAAGTACAGTATTTGAAACAATTTTTTCAAAAAGACAGTCTGAGCTCAGCAATCCTTGTTCTTCCTCTCAGAATTTCATGCCAATATGAAGGAACTTGCATTGGTTTCATTGTTTTTAAGGTGGGAACTTACACCTTTTCCTTAAAAGTTTTTATTATTGTCCCTTCTGACATTTTCTGCCTGAATACTTTTTTTTGACTTGGGATAAATGAAAATTAGTTTTTTTTTAAAGACTTTGAGGTTGTGTTTTAGTCGGTTTTCAGAGTAACCTAGCAGAAATGAGTCATAACTTGATTACTTTGAGGCTTTAAAGGCCTATTGTTGCAGATATTTACCCAACTACACTTGTATGTGCTATTAAGTTTGTGATATAGATAAGTAAGTACTGTGTACTTTGACCACGCCCATTACTTGTACTGTACTGTTCTATATACCTCCCTTGGTAAGGTTTGAAAGGGCAGTTAAAATTCCAAGACGCCACCATTATTTTAATTGCTAGGCCTATGTAAATCCTGAGTATCCACCATGAAACAGAAATTGGACGATACAGCCTACAAGGACACAAATTCTGAATGAGCAGACTGTGTTGAAGGTGGGGTTTCTGAATGGGAAAGAAGCCTTTCTTTTGCCTCCTTTGAAACGATAAGCTCTATCTTGTGAACTCTGTTCTGGTGCTTTGAATGACTTCTGTGAACTTGCTTCTTGTAAACCGGTCAAGTGTTGGTGAACTTGCTCCTTGTGATAAAATGGTTGAATGCTGCTTGGGTAACTACAGAAAAATGATGCATTGGTTCGGTGGTCCTTTTTCCTCCTGCAGTATGCCACCATGTCCCACTGCTCTCATGTCCTCAAAAGGTCTAAAAATTCCAGCTGAAGAATGTGCTGTTTTTCCTCTGACAATTGTCATAAATTGAGGACTATGCCAAACTCATTTTCGTAGTATGGAAATAGTTTGCTATTGACTTCTTCTGGAATTCTGGTCTACTCTACAGTCTTGATATCTTCTGGTAGTATCTTATCTCTGAATGATTCAGGCCTGATTCTATGTGCCTCTGAGCTCACACAAGGTTGGCTAAATGGTTGCCTCCTCCTGAGACTTGAAGTCAAATAATGAGAGTTAAAAAACCACTTCGATGACTGGTCTAGTTTATGAACTTTCATAAGAGCTTACTTCATCATACTGAGTTACTGCCGAAGTGTCATCTTTTCTTAGACTGCATTTTAAATGGGCATTTCAGTATACTTGACTGTTTATAATTGGTTGCATGCATGAAGTTTTGAATCTAAAAGTATAACGTGAATTATATCCCATGTCACATGCTTCAATTTCTACTTGTAGAATGTACATACCCTTCCTATGAGAAGGAATTGCAGAGATTATAAGGAAAATGGTTATGATTTTTCATAATGATTAGGTTATTTTTTGTACAATTGTAATGTTTTTAACAGGGGACTGTATTTAAACAATGTCTCTTTAAAAACAAACCATTGCTAGCTATGTACATTTTAGTATCTATAACATTATGTTTTCTTGACCTAGCTTTTAGCTACATATAAATAGAGATTGCAGTAATTTTGACAGCTAGATTTGATACTAATCATCCTTTTTATACATAATTAATATATTTGCTTGATGTAAAGTTCATCATCAGGATGACCTGATTTTGGGGAGAGAAAAGCGCTTCGATGTCACAGTTAACTATAAATTTATATCAAGCAAATAAATCATATTTATTTATTTACTAGCCGTTCCCAGCCACGCGTTGCTGTGGCCCAGTCTGGTTAAAAGGCCAACCAATCAGTGTGTAGATCTACACCTGCACAAACAAACACGTACACACAACCACCATATAACCCCCAACCTACCTACCTACCTACTCCCTTTCTCCCTCTACCTATGAGCCAAGAAAGACTGAGTAATCTAGCAATACTGTCCATTGAGAGAGACTTTAATGTAGATTTCAATTCCGTTGTTGAAAAATTTGCGCTAATTAAAAGCAGGCGAATTTAAATTAATCTGTATATTATATACAGATTGATATCTTGCACTTCTATTAAAGAATTACAATTAGAGGTACAGGATTGAGAAAGTTGGCTCCATCTAGCCCAGTCTTGGATCATCTCCAGGGCATGGTTCCATTTTGATGTTTGGTTTTTGTTCTTGATATTGATATCATCTTGATATGATGGTTGTGAGACGACATATAATAGCATGGCCCATGCTAGGTTACTACATTTGTAGATTTGTATTCATAGACCTGCTGAAAATGTGGAGAATGTGTAATGCATGTTCGCACTCAATAAAGTGTTTGAAAATAAACTTGTATTTAGATGCATTTTACTTTAATTACATCAGTATTTTCATAACAAACAATACATGTGCTTAGGGGGTAAGGGTTTCTTTAACTAATCTAGTGGAAGAGACTCGAGTGCTAAAATCCACGGGTTAGGGGGCGCAAATTACTTGCCTTGCCCCGGGTGCTGACAACCCACGCTACGCCACTGCCCGGAAGGTTTAACGTTTACATGGTAGGATCAACACATCAAATTGGTCTCCTTTCAAGAGGCGCAGGACTTTTTAAAATTACAACAATCTTTAAATGATCCGGAAAGCGAGGAAGAAGATGAAGGAACCAAAAGTGAAGAAGATTTAATAATGCAGAAGACGACACGAAATCCTAATGGTCAAGACGTGAGGACAGTAAAATAAGAAAAAACATTAAATGGAAAGGCATCGCATCACCAGATTGAAACAAGATCAAAGTCACAGAAAGCTACAAACAGATAAAATTGGAAAAGAAGAAATTTGTCTCTGCTCTATAAATATCAATGGGCTAAATAACCCATCTAAGAAAAAGAAAATTTGGTTAAATTTACAAAAAGGAAAGTATGATATAATATGTCTTCAAGAAGTTCACATAAGAAAAAGGCAACTCTGAAGATGCGTTTCTGGTTTTGGAGGTGACGGTCGTGTTTCCTACACGTCTGCCGCTGGGTTTTCTTGACAGGCACCTTCGGGGGCAGGGGGGCGCGAAGAGCCCCCCTCCGTAAGGGCGGTTGTGGTGAGACCCCCACCTCAATGGCAGTTGGGAGGCCCATCCTGCTGCGCCCTAGGAGCCAAGAAACGGAGTGGGGGGAGTTTTCCTCTTCGCTGTTAAGGAGCCGGAACAGATGGAGGATTTCATACAGGAGCAGAAATACCGGGGTTGAATGGCTGCGCCGAGACTCTGGATTAACAACATATGGTATGTGAGTTACTTGTCTTGATTTTCTACATTCAATTTTTGAAAAGAAGAAATAGAGGGGGGAGTTAGAGAAACCCCACCCTTGGAAATAAAAGAGGCATTTGGAAATCGCCCCCGTGATCGGGAGAGAGTGAAAGTGACATCCGATTGACTGTTACTAAAAGGAAATGTATCATTAACAAGGAATTGCTGTAAAAACATTCCATCTGAGTCTTGTTACAGTTAGAATGAACTTGTTACAAACTTTCACTTCTTCCACCGCTGCTGGCAAGGCGGAAAGATGGCGCTTCTTTGTTCCCAGAAGAGAAAGGATTTTTTATTTCAAACATTCCTCCAGCTTAACAAGAATGCAATATATATATATATATAAAGCCCACTCTAGTGACTTTCAGCATTCTCTCCTATTGTGAAACCTTCTGGTTTTTTTTCTTTTGGATAATACAATTTGATTTCTTCTCTGGACTTTCTAAAAACAATTTGAACTTTAACAAAGCTTTGTCTTTGTCTCAGACTTCACGGACTGTCTGCCCACCAATGCCATTTTTTTCAAAGTTCTTTTATAAAGACTTAAAACCTTAATTATGACAACAACAAAGCCTCCACCTGGCAAATCAGTTTCAGCACCATCGTCTACAAAACCAAGCCCTACGTTACAGACAAAAATCACTACAATGTTGCAGAAGGAAACAGAAGCAGAGGAACCTAAATCAACATCGGTAGACGAGATGTTTCAGAAAATAATGAATGAAATACAACAAATTCGGAAAGACAACTTAAGCACAAGATTGGAATTGTTGGAGGCACAAAGAGAAATAACAAATAATAAGCAAAAGATTGAGGGGTTGGAGGGAGGGGCAGTTGGGATGAAGGAAGAGATAAAAAAACTTTAAAAAAGAACTTACTGATCATATGTCTAGAATTGATTTTGAACGTATGTCATTTTTTTTAAGATTTCAAAATGTCCCAGAGTCAGACACAGAGAATCTAAAAGAATTAATTACTACGATCTTAGCGGATTATACCAAAAAAAATAAAGAACACATCTGGGGGGACATTGATCTGATATACAGAATCAATTCAGCATATGCCAGGATAAATAATGTACCCAGAGAGATACACATTAAATTTATAAGAAGGTCAACCAGGGATGAGATCCTGAGAGCACAAAGAGGGGGGTCTTTGATATATCAGCAAAACAAGATAGCCATATTGAAGCAAATCCCCAAAAAGATCCGAGATATAAGAAGGAAATATTCTTTCTTATTGAAAAAATTACATAATAAGGGGGTTTGGTTCAAATGGCTGATGCCTGAAGGAATGTTGGTGTTATGGGAGGGAGGAAGAGTTAGAATGAAAACAGTAGAAGAGGCAGAGGCCTTTCTTAAAAAATATTCCTCAATCCTAGATGATGAAGACACCGGAACGGGAGGGGCCGCGGCTCTGCCTGCTGGTAGGGTGGAAGAAGAAGAAACAATAGCAAAGAGACTCAGATCACAAAAATCATTTTTTCTGTTTTTTTTTAATATATGGTAATTCCTGTAAGGATGTTAATAGAAACAAAATAACTGAATGTATGAGATTTCTGATTATGAAACGTATGACTTGAAATGTATGTACCCCTTCCTATTTTTCCTATTTCCCAATGAATTTAACCTCGAAAGAAGACTCGGAGGTGGTCACCAACCCCGATATGGAAGCTCTAAAATATTGTTAAAATACCCTATTTACCCCTTTCCTTTTAAAAATTGTAAAACTAATAAAAATTACTTTAAAAAAAAAGAAAAGGGCAACTTAGAGTTTGACTTGTCCAAAATTGGGGAAACTTTACGCATCCCTGGCCGACCAAAAGAAGAGAGGTGTAATCGTTTATGACAAAAGAAATTTAGTATCGAAACAAATATATGCAGATAATGAAGGCAGAATTTTACTACTGGAAATAAAAATTGGACAAAAGATGGTCCTTTTAGCTAATATTTATGCTCCAAATGTAAACCAAAGACAATTTTATTAAAAACTGTTAGATAAACTAAATCAATTAAAGTATGATCATATCTATGTAGTAGGTGATTTTAATGTGATTGTGGATGTAGAGAAAGACTATGAGCCAGGATCTAAGACCCAAAGATATAAATTAAATCAGAAAAAAGTACTCCCTAAAACATGGGGGGATCTGAGGGATCAGTTAGGATTAAGGGATGTTTGGCGGGACCTGGACCCCTTTGAGAAGCATTTCACATACTACTCCCCCAGGCACAAATCATGTCAAGAATAGATATGGCCTGGGCATCAACAGTAGCCACTGAAGAAATCGAATCTCTTGAAATTGGGCCGAATACCTGGGCTGATCACCATCCCTTGCTAATGAAATGGGCAATCACACAGGCTAGGACAAGATGGACTATGAGGGCTAGTCTTATGAAAGATGATAATTTTGTAAAAATGACTAAAAAGCAGCTTCAGTACTTCTTTCTCGAAAATAAAAGACAGAATACCTCATTACAGAACATATGGGATACGGCTAAGGCAGTGATAAGGGGGGCAGCAATAAAATACATGGCTAGACAATGGAAAATAGAGAAAACAAAAAGAATGGAATTAATAACGGCATTACAAGAACAAGAGAAGGAAGCCCAGAAAGATCCACATAACATAAGGGAAGTAGAAATAAGAATAGAATCCCTTCAAGATAGTAATGGAAAAACCGTAAATACTACAGATCAGAAACTAAAAATAGCACAAGATTTCTTTGGTTTACTTTACGCTGATGAGGCACAACAAAAGGAAAAGATTAACTCCTATCTTACAAAACAACATCTTAGAGTAGTCTCTGATACATATAAAAACACATTGAATACAGAGATAACAACTGAAGAGGTAGAAAATGCAATTAGAAAACAGGCAAGTGGGAAAACCCCAGGTGCAGATGGAATACCAGGAGCATTATACAAAGGTATTTGGGAGACTTTAGTCTCACAAATGAAAAACCTATTTAATGAAATCCTGGAAAAAGGGGAAATGCCCCAATCATGGACCGAGGCTTACATTTCTCTAATTCCCAAACCTGACTCAGACTTTACCCAAATTAAAAACTATAGACCTATCTCACTTTTAAATGTCAACTATAAAATATTCGCGACAATTCTAGCTAGAAGGTTGAAACCATTTCTATCTAATTTTATCCATCAAGATCAAAGTGGGTTTCTACCAGGTAGGTACTTGAGGGACAACGTACGAACAATAACTAACTGCTTAGAATACTATGAGGCACACGCAGATAAACAAATGAGCATGACTTTCTTAGACGCACAAAAACCATTTGATAGGGTTAATTGGAACTTCATCATACAACAATTGCAAATTATGGAATTCGGCCCTAAATTTGTCAATGCAGTACAGGTCATTTATACGATACAATCGACAAGGTTGATATTTAATAAGGTCGTATCAGACAGGATTCCAATATGTAGGGGCACTAGACAAGGATGTCCGTTGTTACCCCTCTTATTTATTTTGACATTGGAACCTCTCCTAAATACAGTTAGACAAGAAAAGAACATTAGAGGACTGCAAGTCAGAGGAGAAGAATACAAAACTCAAGCATTTGCTGACGATTTAGTCTTTGTAATAGAAGAACCTCTGACTTCAGGACCAAAATTAATCACAACAATAGAAGAATATAGAGAGATGGCCGGTCTAAAAATTAATAAAGAAAAAACTAAAATGTTAGTTAAAAATATGACAGGACAAGAAAAGGAACAGATACAAAAACTAATGGGAATCGAAATTGTCAAAAAAGTGAAATACTTGGGAATCTGGCTAACTAATAGATGTTCCGCAATTAAGGAATTAAATTATAATAAATTGATAGGTGAAATGATTAGGGAGCTCGAAAGATGGAGCAAAATTCCAATTTCAGTGTTAGAGAGGATAGCTGCTATAAAAGCATACATCCTCCCAAAATGGATTGATCTGTTCCAGGCAGCACCTGTAAAGCTAAATAAATAATTCTTTCAGAAGTTAGACCACATCACTTTGAAATTTATCTGGCAGGGAAAAAAATCACGTATAAAAAAGAAAATGCTGCAAGAACATAAATTGAGAGGAGGCATGGGACTCCCAAATTGGGAGCTCTACTATCATGCCTCAATACTAATTTGGGTCAAGGACTGAGTCACCCTAATAAGAAGACGGATCTTAATAATTGAAGGCTATGACCTGCTTCAAGGTTGGCACTCATGTCTGTGGCCTAAAAATAATAGGCAACCTAAAAGTTTTACTACACACCACACTAGGGCGACCCTCTTCAAGACATGGTGGAAAATTAAACAGCAACTATACACTCAAATTCCAAGATGGTTAGCTCAAATTGAAGCAGTAACTTACCCAACTGTCCACAACTCAAAGAGAATCTTAACATATGGAGACCTGCTAGATGAAGTGGGCAATATTAGAACACAGACAGACCTACAACTAAGGGGTTGGAAGATAGACTGCGGGTCATATACTCAGGCAAAATCTAAATTCAACAAAGATAAACAAGAATTTGGAATATATATGACAAACCAAGACATTGATAAGATCCTGTGGGACACACCAACAAAATTTATTTCTAGGGTATATAAATTGTTATTGCAAAGATATATTGGAGAAGAGATAATTAAAGGTGCCATGATTGTCTGGGGGAGGAATATAGGGAGGAATATTAAATTAGAAGAATGGCAAACAATCTGGGGCAAAACTATGAAAATGACCCTGGCCTCCTCATTTAAGGAAAACCTATATAAAATGCTATACAGGTGGTATTTACCACCTGCCCAAATTGCAAACATGTTTCCAAACACTTCAGATAGATGCTGGAAATGCAAAGCGGCCAGGGGTATGTTCTTTCACCAATGGTGGACCTGCCCAATAATCAATCAACTTTGGAAAAAGATACAACTCTGGCTCCTGGAAATAATAGGTATGAATTTCCCCCTCAAACCTGTTTTATATCTGCTGGGCATTAAACCAAAGGAAATTCGAAATCAAGATTGGTACCTCTTCACACATATAAGAACAGCGACTAGGATGGCCATTGCGCAACATTGGAAAGATGTCAATCCACCAACAGAGCACCTAATCATATCCAAAATCTTTAACCGCACAGAATCGGATAAGTTAACTTATATTTTAAAAGATAAGCCAAATTCAACCTATGCCCAAAGCTGAAATAGATGGTGTGCATGGTATAGCAGGAGAATAATAGATACCAAGGAAACTAATTAGATAGAATAAATGTGAAAGAAATGTGAGGAATAGTAACAGTGAACTTGAGGGAAATATATATATGAGAGAATATTATCACAGCTCCTGTTCAGGGTCCCTTTAAGGGGAGGAGACTTAACGTCATCCCTCTCTGACCTTCGACTCAACCTAGAGATCATCCAGACAGAGAACCAATTAGATTACTGCTGTGTGACATTTTTTAGATATGTGTTAGATTTTTAAGGGCTGAAAATAAAGAGACCAGGATGGATCCATTTCAGGCTTATTAGCCTTCTTCAGCTGGCCATACTCCTTCTACTGGGATTTGAACGGGTGCTTCCCAGCATTTGAGGCAAGCCTCTCTATGCCTTGAGCTATCCGGTATCCCTGATACATCAGCCAATTTACAGGACTCTTAAATGAAGACTAATTATCACAGCTCCTGTGAAGAGGTCCCTTTAAGGGGAGGAGACTCAACGTCATCCGTCTCTGCCCTTTGACTCAACCCAGAGTCATCCAGACAGAGAACCAAATTACATTACTGCTGTGTGACATTTTTTGACTCTGGGTTGAGTCAAAGGGCAGAGAGGGATGACGTTGAGTCTCCTCCCCTTAAAGGGACCTCTTCACAGGAGCTGTGATAATTAGTCTTCATTTAAACTCTGGCTCACCCCTCTCACCGGTCATCGCAAACTTATACATGGAACACTTTGAAACCAACGCCCTAGACAAATCGCAACACAAACCCAAACTCTGGCTCAGATATGTAGATGACACTTTTGTAATTTGGCCACATGGGAAAGAAAAACTGGACAACTTCCTCACACACCTCAACTCCCTACACCCCAAAATACAATTCACCATGGAAATAGAAGCCAACAACCAACTCCCTTTTCTAGACGTCCTAATCTACAAAAAACCTAATGGCTCCCTAGGACACACCATCTACCGGAAAAAAACACACACCAACCGCTACCTAAATGCACAATCCCATCACCACCCTGCACAGAGAAACTCTGTAGCCAAAACCCTCATACACAGAACCAAACGCCTAGCTGACAAAGACCATCTGAAAACCGAAATACACTTCCTCACAAATACATTAATATCCAACAGATTCCGAAGAAAAACAATCACCAAACTAATCCAACAAGAGACACCCCCCAGGAACCAAGACAAAGAACAGGAAAATGGCATTGCCCTCATCCCATACATTAAAGGTACCACAGACAAAATCAGCAAAATTCTCCACAAGCACAACATCAAGAAAGCCTTCAACACCGACCAAAAAATAACCAATATCCTAAGGAACCCAAAAGACAAGATCCTGCTAGAAAACCAAGGAGTCTACAAAATTCCATGTAAAAGCTGCCCTGCCACTTACATAGGACAAACCAACAGAAAGATTAGTGCACGTATTGCTGAACATAAAAATGCATTAAAAAATCATCTTTATACCTCATCTCTCTATCAACATTTCAAAACTACAGGACATGACATTGACTTTCAAGGAACTAAAATGATCTCCAAGACGGAACAGCTCAACAGGAGAATAATCAGAGAAGCCATTGAAATAGAGAAACAATCTAACAGCATGAACAAACGTGATGATACCTCCCGCCTACCAGATATCTGGAAGCCAGCATTGACCAGCAGACGAGCCCCACCCTCCACCCAAGCCATTGAAATTCAAAACAAGGAGAAACATACAAATGAGACCAATCAGCATCAATCTACGAGTCAGGATGCAGCTACACAGCCAATCAACCCACTCACAACAATAGTCAGCACTCCACCACCCCCACCAAGATTTAAAGAGGGGCGATGCCTCCGCAGTCACACTCACAGACACAAGCCTGCCTGATGATGACAAGTGAGACCTTGTCGAAACGTTGCAATAACATTTCTATGCCCTATACACGGGAAAATCCCCGAAGCCAGCTATACCAGCATATATATATATATATATGAGCTGATTTAATTTATTGATCAGCTCATAAAACTAACACACATATGTAAAATATTATACAACGTAATTCTTGGCTTGCTGTCTGGATGGTCTCTAGCGATGAGCCGATAGGCAGTAAGGGAAACAGTATGTCTCCTCCCTAAACAATTACATATATATATATGTCATTCCCCCTCCCCTTCCTGTTGTATCTTCATCCAGTTACCCTTACCTTATACCTGTTGAGTGTTTAATTTTATACTGTAGTAAGGAAATGTCCTTCTGGGTTTGGCTCAAAGTGGGGAAGAAGACACTGGAGACATGGAGGCTGCTTGGAAAGATGGTTTAATGGTGGACAGGACCACATGGCTGGAGTCCTGACCAGAAAAGGTGCTTACATGCTTCAATGTAAGCTAACTCTGGAGCTCCGTGTGTGCCATGGAGATTGTTAGCCTCTATCCGTGCTCCCAGCCCTCCTGCATTAGTCGGAGGGTATGGGACTGATAAGGAATCCACCCTGGCGTCTCGGGGTGAGGTTCTCGATGTCAATGGGTGTAGCGGGAACGAAAACGGCGCGGGTGAAGGCGAGAGCGCCGGAGCGGAGGACGGCGTCCCTGGCGTCCGAATGAGGGCGGTGGTGACCGACCACGCTTGTGAGTCCCCGATGGCGGCGGCAGCAACGGGCCAGGGGGATAGACGGAGGAGAAGGCGGTGAGAGCGCCGGGAAGCCAGCGGCAGTGGCGGTGGCGGTGGCGGAGGCGACAGACCAGATATGGAGAGAAAGACGCCGGTGGTGAGAGCACCGGGAGGATGTGTTGTGACGGCCGCTGGAAGCCAGGCCGGGCGGTGGGAGCGCCGGGAGGCCTGGCTGAGGCGGTATTCTAGGAGATGGCGGCGGTGGGAGCGCCGAGATGGTCACGCTGAACCCTGCCCTGCTGACTGACCATGGAAGACTCGAAGGGCGGCGGTGGGAGCGCCGTGACTGAAACTGAAGCTGAAGCCAGCCTTGCAACGACAGCGGTGAGACGGGGGTTAGAGCCCCGGACGGAAGGCCGGTGTCCCCGAGTTTTTTAGTGGCGGGGGCTCGGACCGGACTGTCGGCTGCAGGGCTGACTGGTGGCTGCCAGAAGAAGCTGACTGAGCCCTGGGCTGGGGAGGACAGTAATCCCCCGACCCTGGTGATCGGTCGAGGGGAGAGGCCCGCACAACAGGCCCCAGGCCGGGAAATTGGAGGTTGGAGACTGGAGTTTTCTGGCCTGTTAGGCCGGGTCGGGCTAGGAGGTTGGATAGCCGGCCTGGGCCTGGTTAAACCCCCAGCTGGGAGCAATTTTCCATCAGGGAGAACAGACTCCTTTCCAGCTTAGCTGGCGCCAAACCTACATTCCTCAGCAACATGAGAAGAAACCCTTCCCCCTGTGATGGTGATGGTGATGATGATTTGTTAAGACCAATAGAACTGTGCCGTATTAAGACCTTTTTAAAGACCTTGTGAATGTCCTAAAGATCTTTTGGACTGGAACATCAAATGGACACCCAATTGACATTGTGAACTTCCTTACTATAGCACTTATTCACTTTATTAGATCTTTGATGAATTTAAATTTGGCTAATGATGTTTTTTAAGATCCTATTTTAACCCATGACACACCAATGAAATTATTCTTACATTGTTTATATTGATGATTAGTTTTAATTATTTATTATAGCGCAATGTACTCCAGAGCAAATCTTTTGTTTTTACGAGAGTCCCAGCTCTCACAGGCTTGGCCCTCTGCTCTATCGAGGGCCCATCTTGATGAGGGATTCATTAATCCGGAGAGATGGGCGAAGCGTGGCCTTAGGGGGTTTTTAGTATCTAAATTATTGGTTCTTTTAGGGGGTACCAGGGAGGGGAGTGGGTTTAGATAGGCAGAGACAGGGGGGAATTAATGAAAGTAAGGGCCGGACCAGCAGGCGGCGGAGGGAGGCGGAAGGATCCGACAGGAGGGGGGAAACACGAGTCGTTCCGACGGAGGGCCGACTGATCCAGAGGGTCGTGGGGAGAGGCAGGTCCGAGGGGAGACAAGTTCCATCCTCCCGGTTGGAGGCACGTAGCCGTTGGCTTCAAACGGTCAGGTGCCACAACCCCCACAGGCTAGGTGGTCAGGGAGTACAGAGCCAGGGCCTACGGCTGATGTTTTGCAACGCCAGGTCCGTTGTCAACAAAGCCCCCCTCATTAATGACCTTGTGTCAGAGGGGGGGCCGGACCTGGTTGGGATTGCGGAAACCTGGTTGGGCCATGAGGGAGGACTTCCCCTCGTTGAAATCTGCCCACCAGGTTACCGCGCTTTTCATCAGCCCCAGGCCCTGGGTAGGGGCGGTGGGGTAGCGGTCATTGTGAAAGAAGGTCTTGAGCCAAGAGAAACCATTGTGCCACAGACCACCGGTTGTGAGTCCCTCTGCGTGAAGTGGGGCCTAGGGAGGCAGTTGGGCTTGCTGGTTGTATACCTGGCTCCTCGCTATGCAGCAGCAGCCCTGCCCGAGCTCCTAGAGGTGATCGCTACGGTGGCAATTGAGACCCCCAGACTTTTAGTCATGGGGGACTTCAATTTGCCAACGGTTGGCGTATCATCCGAGGTAGCTCGGGAGTTCATGGCTTCCATGACGGCCATGGACCTGACCCAAGTAATTCAAGGCCCCACCCACGAGGGTGGACACACACCGGATCTCATCTTTGTCTCTGGCCAATGGACGAGTGATCTGGGTATAGGGGATATAGTCATCATGCCCTTGTCATGGTCAGACCACTCACTTCTCCAGCTCGACTTTCCGACTGCTGCTCCCCTCCGCGGGGAGGCGGAACCTGAGTCACCAATCTGGTTCCGCCCCAGGCGCCTGATGGACCCAGATGGGTTCCAGGCGGCTCTTGGGCCACTTCCTGTACCCCTGACCCGCGCCCCGATGGAGGACCTCGTGGCCGCATGGAATATTGTGACCACGGGAGCCTTGGATCGGGTCGCGCCCTTGCGGCCTCTCGTGTGGCGCCGAGCCACCCTGGCTCCTTGGTTCACCGAGGAGCTAAGGGTGATGAAACGCCACAAGAGATGCCTAGAGAGAAGATGGAGGACTACCCGCTCTGAATCTGACCGGACACAGGTAAGAGCCCATATACGGACTTACATTGTGGCGCTGAGAGTGGCCAAACGCCATAATTGTGCCACTCTCATAGCATCCACAGATAACCGCCCTGCCGCCCTGTTTAGGGTGACCCGCTCCCTCCTTCAACAGAGGGTGCGGGAAGCCCCGTTACAGGGTAGAGCAGAGGAATTTGTGTCTTATCTGCAGGAGAAAACCGCTCAGATACAGAATGAGTTAGCCCCCATTGCTGGTCCAGTGGAATGCCACGAGGCGGATCTTGTTTGGGAGGAGTTTGACTCCGTTGCTTCCGATGATATGGACAGGTTACGTGGGCGACTGCGAGCCACCACATGTTTATTGGACCCGTGTCCCTCCTGGCTTGTACTGGCATCCTGGGAGGTGACACGAGGCTGGCTCCAAGAGGTTATCAACGCATCCTTAAGTGAGGGTTCCTTGCCTGCTTCCCTAAAAGAGGCCATGGTGAGGCCCCTCCTTAAGAAGCCCTCTTTGAATCCAGCTCTTTTAAACAACTACCGTCCAGTCTCCAACCTTCCCTTTTTGGCGAAGGTTGTTGAGAGTGTGGTGGCACAACAGTTTCCCCGTCACCTGGAGGAAGTTGATTATCTAGACCCGCGCCAGTCCGGCTTTCGGCCCGGGCATAGCACCGAGACGGCATTGGTCGCGTTGGTTGATGATCTCTGGAGGGCCAGAGATGGGGGTTGTTCCTCCATCCTGGTCCTATTAGACCTCTCGGCGGCTTTCGATACCATCGACCATGGTATCCTATTGCATCGGCTGGGGGGGTTGGGGGTGGGAGGCACCGTGTTACGGTGGTTCTCCTCCTACCTCTCTGGCCGATCGCAATTTGTGTTGGCAGGAGGGCAGAGGTCGACCTCGAGACCCCTCACATGTGGGGTGCCTCAGGGGTCGGTCCTCTCGCCCCTCCTGTTCAACACATATATGAAGCCGCTGGGCGAGATCATCCGTGGTTTTGGGGTAGAGTATCATCTCTACGCTGATGATACTCAGCTGTATATATCTACCCCAGACCACCCCAACGATGCCGTAGCGGTGATGTGCCAGTGCCTGGAAGCCATGCGGATCTGGATGGGAAGTAACGGACTCAGGCTCAACCCGACCAAGACCGAGTGGCTGTGGTTTCCGGCTGCCCGATTCAACCAGATGATTCCATCTCTGGCCATAGGGGGCGAACATCTTGCCCCTGTGGATGGGGCGCACAACTTGGGTGTCCTCCTGGATACCCGGCTGTCCATGGAAGATCAAGTGACAGCCGTGGCCAGGAGGGCGTTTTACCAGGTTCGCCTGGTACGCCAGTTGCGCCCCCTATTGGATCGGGACGCCCTTCGCACAGTCACTCATGCTCTCGTGACATCCCGACTGGATTATTGCAACTCTCTCTACATGGGGCTCCCCTTGAGGTGCACCCGGAGGCTTCAGTTGGTCCAGAACGCAGCCGCGCGAGCAATTATGGGCACCTCTAGGTTTGCCCACGTAACACCGTTCTTGCGCGAGCTGCACTGGCTACCTGTCGTCTTCCGGGTGCGCTTCAAGGTGTTAATTATCATCTTCAAAGCGCTCCATGGCTCGGGACCTAGTTACCTGTGGGATCGGATCCTGCCCCATACATCCTCACGGCCGATTCGCTCCCACAGAGAGGGACTTCTCCGGGTGCCGTCCACTAGACTTTGTCAGCGGGCGACGCCCAGGGGAAGGGCCTTCTCTGTGGCGGGCCCAGCCCTCTGGAACGACCTTCCCCCCGATATCAGGACAACCACGGACCTCCGCTCCTTCCGCTTAAAATTAAAGACACACTTTTTTCGCCTGGCCGGCCTTTGGTAGTCTCTTTTTAGGTTAGAGGTTTTAGGGGTAATTTTTAGTTTAGTGTATGGGTTTTAGCGCAGGATCAATTTAATTCATTTTTATTTTGTATTTTGTATTTTGTCGGTGGTCTTATTTGTATTTTTAATTGCCTGTGCCCCGCCTCGAGTCCCCTTGGGGAGAGAGAGCGGGATATAAAATTAAATTATTATTATTATTATTATTATTAATGTTGGTGGACAGGAAGAGAGAAGGGCTGAGCAAGGGCTTGCAGGGCTTTTTATCAACTGTTTGGCCCCACCTATCTGTTTCCTGTTCCTGTGTAAAGTACTGTACTCTGATTGGTTGCCAGGCTCACATGGGGCAATGCATGGGCAACTCTCTAGGCTGAGTTCTCAGATGCCATGTTGTCAGAAAGGCTTATACTAGCCTGCCTTGATTCCATCACCTGGAGCTGATGGGGAGGGGTCTTTTGTTATGTGAATAGACTGGCTTGGCCTCTTAATGGCCCATTGACAAAAGGTGGAGTAGGCAGGAAACTGCAGGAATCAAAACATGTTTTTCCCTTATCACATTCAGAGTAGAATAGTATTCTGCCTTTTCAATATTTCCTAGTGCATTTCATTTTTCTGAGAGAGAGATGGTGATAACTTCCCACAATACTAATAAAGAATTATTATTTTTTTTAAAAAGAAAGTGGAAGGAAATAAAACCCCCAGGATTTCAATGCCTTAGAGCCCTGGATTATCCAAAGATTTGGTTTCTGTGAAATGTGGACAAGTCAATATAAAATCTGCAGTTTTGTGGCAGAAAATAATATCAAGTGACTATTTTAAAAATGGTTACCCAGTCACTTAATTATGGCTTCATTATTGTAAAGTGACCCAACAGCTGAGTCATTTCCATAAGTATTTTGCATACTTAACTGCTTAGCATACAGGGAGTTTACATTATGCTCTGTTGCCTTGACCAGGAGCAACAAAAAGAATGCAGTTATTTCCTTGTACCTGAAAATCTATGGAAGATGAAAAATACATAGAAGGCACACAGCCTTTCTGGCAACACTCTTGGGTAGGTTTTTCTCACACACCTTTCCATTATTCTGAAGCCTCCCTTGGTGCCCCTCAGCCCAGTGTGAAAAAGTCTCTTGGGAGGAGGCCCCTGATGTTACCTCATTTTCTGGGATGAGAATGAAATGCCAGTTGCCATGGAGGCTATAGAGATATAGAGATGATTTCAGAGTGAAACACAAGGCATTCCCTCATACATCCACTGACCTAGTAGCTTTAGTGTTACTTAGTGTTACAGTTATACTCTTAGATCCAAAGTAAACACAGCTGTTTAATATCTGTTTGTGGCACCTATAGCTGTTGGCTGCCAGCTGAGGGAATATTTTAGTGAGATAGGTGATAAACAGATTTAATAAATGAAAATAAAATGTATTCACCTGGCAGAGCAACAGAGTTACACCATTCAGTGTCAGAATTTCACATTCTTCACATTAGCTCTTTTACAGAAGAAAAGTGCTCTCGAAAAGGGACAACATTTCAGGCTGTATATTTGACTAGTCCCTCTTTTTCTCTCCTCCCTATTTGTGATACAGTTGCTCTGAGAAAGGATCCTAAGGGTGAGGGATGAGGACAATAATGGAAAAGAAATCTACTCCAAGATGCAACATTTCTGTATTACATGGACTCTGCTGATAAAACTGAAGTGAGCAATCAAGATGCAAAATATATGTTGTATGTTCATCCAGTTATCCTTACCCTATACCTGTTGAATGTTTAATTTTATACCAATAAAGAATTATTTTTTTAAAAAAGATGCAAAAATTAGCTGCAGTGAAAAGGCATATTGAGACGGTCCTTCATGGAGTCATATATTGAGCCTGGTCATTGCAGGCAATGGGCAGGACTTGGGTTATTGACAGTTTCACTGCAATGAGTGGAAAAGATAGTTATTCAGCCACATCTCTCAAACTGCCTTGAAGATGGAACCCATTTCTGTGGACTATAGATGATTTCCACCACCCACAGACCCTTATGAAAGATGAACCTGCAAAATTAGAAGTTGCTTAACCACAGGCACATTAGTAGATCTGTCAGACTGAAAATCGCAAAAATGGAAGCTCTAGAAATAAAAACGTCAACTTAATATTATAACCAACATTTAATATTGTAGCTGTTTGCTTAAGAACCATAGGTAGAAGGTGGTGAAGCAACTGTGGAAACCAGCTATTTCTCTAAAAGTGCCTTGAGACCTAGAAATAACATTCTTGTTGTAATTTTGCTGTAATCCAAGAAATGGCCCGTTAACTTGTGTAATGGTGTGAGCAGAGGTAATGAAGAAATCACAGGGAACAACTGACTTGATGTTTAGAAATCACATTAAGTAAGGTAATGGAAAGTGAATCCATTGTATAAGAGGCCACAATGTTTGGATGGTTTTCTTCTGTATCAGACTTCATGATTCCATATATTTTTAGTATTAGCAATCCTTTTCTAAGGAATCTGGCTTGATAATTAGATGTGATAATGTACAGGTAACTGATAAAAGTAATTCAACAAGTAATTTGATTCATGAAGAGTAGACTGTAAACTTGTCAGTACTGAAATGTTCTTCATCCAATTAACCTATAGAAGAGTGCATTCCTTTAGTGGTTTCTAAGAAATCTTTGATAGAAAACCTATGAACAAAACAGTATGAAAGAATTCACACTGAATACCTCAGAATGCAAATATGTGACCAAATGATCTCTCCTCAACACTCTACTCTTTCCCCATGGAAATGTCATTTCTGGGTGCCATTCCTTGTGCTGGTGAGACTCTAAATCAAGCTTGTATTTAAGAGTCATCTTTCATTAAGAGTTATGAGCCCTTCAAAGTAGACCAGACTAGGAAGCAGACAGGCAGCGCAATACAACTTGAATTATAATTTATTCATTTACATACCACCTTTATTATTTTTACAAATTACTCATGGCAGCAAATATACAATATCTGACACAATTTCCTCTTATTTTCACCACAACAAGAAGTCTGTGAGATTGGTTGGTCCAAGAGAGAGACAACTGACTGAAAGTCAACCAGGAGGCTTTTATAATTATAGTTCATACTTTCCAATTTTCTAGCCTGGTGCCTTAATCACTAGATAAACCTGTCTGTACAGAATACAAAGAAATCAATTTGCATGGCATTATTTGAAGGGACTACAGATCAAGATTGTTAGAAGTAAAAGGAAGGAACATAAAGTTGGTTTATTTGATCAAGATAAAAATGGTAACACTTTATGGATTTTTGCTGATATCAGGACTCAAATAATGACATTTTAAAAGTTTACTTTACTTTATTCTCATTGCCCCTCATACAATGAAATTAAATTCCATCTTCAGTGTACACTATAACTATACCAATAAAACACAAACCCTTCACATTCTGTACAATTCAATTGAATTGAAAACCCTTGATATTGCAATAATATTGTACTATACAGTAGAATTCACTGTCCTGGGTTAGAAGCTGTTTTTCAGCCTATTTGTCCTTGTTTTTATTATCCTGTACCCATCTTCCAGATGGTAATAGTTCAAAAAAGGGTGCCGGGGATAAGATGGTACTCTAAAGTTCTTCCAAAGAGGGGAAACGGCAACCAATGATTCTCTGGGCAATGATGTTAACCCTCTGGAGCACTGTCCTACCTGCCACGGTGCCATTGGCAAACCATACACAAGTGCAGTTAGTTAAAATTCTATGGTGCAGTGGTAAAAGGTCAATAACAGTTTTTTATTCAGTTGTTGCTTCCTGAGAAGTCTCAGGTAGCATAACCTCTGCTGTGCCCTTTTGTCTAGTGTTGCAATGTGAGTGCCCCAGGTCAGTTCCTCTTTTATGATAACACCCAGAAATATAAAACTGGCCACTTTCTCCACTCAGTCTTCATTGAAAAACAAAGGCTGAATATCTGATGCAATCCTTCTATAGTCCACTATAAGCTCCTTGGTCTTATTGGTGTTAAGGAAGAAATTATTGTCTGCACACAATGAAAGCAATCAGTCCACCTCATCTTGATTGGCAGACTCATACTCCCCAGAGATGAGTCCCACACTGTTGTATAATCTGCAAATTGAGTAATAGTATTACTAGCACGAGTGGCAATGCAGTCATGCACATAAAGTGGGAATGCAGTCATGCACATGAGTGGGACTGCAGTCATGCACATAAAGAGTATAGAGTAAAGGAATCCACATGTAGCCCTATGGTGTACCAATGTTAAGAATAAGGACTGATGAGACATGATTACCTAATCTGAACCTCTAATAGCAGTCAGACAAGAAATCCATAATCCAAAAGCAGATTGAAAACTCCAAGATCCATACATTTAGACACTAGTCTATGTGGAAATATTGTGCTAAATTCAGACCAGAAATGATGTGCTGGCAGACCAATCTCTCAAAGCACTTCATGATGATAGGAGTGAGTGTCACTGGTCTGTAACCAGTGAGGTTATTGATAGGGAACTTCTTTGGCAACGGAACAATGGTGGAAGCCTTCAAACAAGATGGAATAGTGGACTAGGATAAGGATTGATTGAAGATCCTGTTAAAGACTCCAGCCAACTGAACAGCACCACCTTTAAGCACTCAGCCAGAGATACCGGCAGGACTGGCAGCATTTCTTATGTCCACAGCCTTCAGAATGCTCCTCACCTCCTGTTCCACCACAATGAGGCAGGGGCTACAATGGGCTGGTGGCTGTATTTTAGCTGTCTCTGATGTCTCCACTTCAAAGTGAGCAAAGAAATGATTCAGCTTCTCTGCCAACAAAGATGACATTGGTCGGTTGATGGTTTGTAATTTGTGGAATACCTCACCACACCTACCTCATATTATTACTATAAAAATTATCCTCAATCTTCTTCTTAAAACCAATCTTGGCCTTCCAAATACCTTTCTTCAGACTAGCTCTGAGAACACTGTATCTTGCTCCATCACTGGACCTAAAGGCCTTGGTCCTGACATACAAGTGGTGCTGGACTCACATGGTCATCCAGGACTTCTGACTGGGATAGATCCTAATACATTTATAGATTTTTATACATAAGAGATGTAATAATAATAATAATAATAATAATGTTGAATTTATTGACCGCTCCCTCTCCCCACAGGGACTCGGGGCGGTGCACAGGGAAAATAAAAGCAATAAATATACAAAGTACATACAAATTTAAAACAAATTAAACTTATTCCTGTGCTAAAATCCCTTAACTAAAAATTCCCACTAAATATATATGTACATTTAAAAACCCATAGAGAGAGAGACTACCCAAGGCCGGCCAGGCGGAAAAGATGAGTCTTCAATTTCAGGCGGAAGGAGCGGAGGTCCGTGGTCGTTCTGATATCGGGGGGAAGGTCGTTCCAGAGGGCCGGGCCCGCCACAGAGAGAGCCCTTCCCCTGGGCGTCGCCCGCTGACAAAGTCTAGTGGATGGCACCCGGAAAAGTCCCTCTCTGTGGGACCGAATCGGCCGTGAGGATGTGTGAGGCACAGATAGCTAGGTCCCGAGCCATGGAGCGCTTTAAAGATGATAACTAACACCTTGAAGCGCACCCGGAAGACGACAGGCAGCCAGTGCAGCTCGCGCAAGAGCGGTGTAATGTGGGTAAACCTAGTGGTTCCCATAATTGCTCGCGCGGCTGCATTCTGCATTCTGAACTAACTGAAGCCTCCGGGTGCACCTCAAGGGGAGCCCCATGTAGAGAGAGTTACAATAGTCCAGTCGGGATGTCACGAGGGCATGAGTGACTGTGCGAAGGGCGTCCCGATCCAATAGGGGGCGCAATTGGCGAACCAGGCGAACCTGGTAAAACGCCCTCCTGGCCACGGCTGTCACTTGCTCTTCCAAAGACAGCCGGGTATCCAGGAGGACACCCAAATTGCGCACCCCATCCACAGGGGCAAGATGTTCGCCCCCTATGGCCAGCGTTGGAGAGAGCTGGTTGAATCGGGCAGCCGGAAACCACAGCCACTCGGTCTTGGTCGGGTTGAGCCTGAGTCCGTTACTTCCCATCCAGATCCGCACGGCTTCCAGGCACTGGCACATCAACGCTACGGCATCGTTGGGGTGGTTTGGGGTAGATATATACAGCTGAGTATCATCAGCGTAGAGATGGTACTCTACCCCAAAACCACGGATGATCTCACCCAGCGGCTTCATGTATGCATTAAACAGGAGAGGCGAGAGGACCGACCCCTGAGGCACCCCACATGTGAGGGGTCTCGGGGTCGACCTCTGCTCCCCTGCCAACACAAATTGCGATCAGCCAGAGAGGTAGGAGGAGAACCACCGTAAAACGGTGCCTCCCACCCCCAACCCCCTCAGCCGATGCAATAGGATACCATGGTCGATGGTATCGAAAGCCGCCGAGAGGTCTAATAGGACCAGGATGGAGGAACAACCCCCATCTCTGGCCCTCCAGAGATCATCCACCAACGCGACCAATGCCGTCTCGGTGCTATGCCCGGGCCGAAAGCCGGACTGGCGCGGGTCTAGATAATCAACTTCCTCCAGGTGACGGGGAAACTGTTGTGCCACCACACTCTCAACAACCTTCGCCAAGAAGGGAAGGTTGGAGACGGGACGATAGTTGGTTAAAAGAGCTGGGTCCAAAGAGGGCTTCTTTTTTTAAATTATTATTTTTATTATAATTTTCCACAAATTATACATCTACACATAAAATTTACTTTTTTTTTAACAATAATCCACCCAGTGCTATACAAAACGAAAGGAAGAGTTGGTTCTTTGGATATCTTCAATTGTCTTTAAGATCTCCAAAATCCGCGTTCCCTGGGTACAGGTGTCGAGGCATCCAAAGTTCCAAGTGCATAGTCCACAAATGGGTTCCAAATCTTCCAGAAAATGTCTTTTTTATAGACCCCCTCTCTGAATTTAATATCACAAGTCATTTTATCATTTAAGGCTAATTTCCACATTTCACAATACCACTCTTCTATTTTAATATTTACCTCTATTTTCCAGTATCTTGCTATTATAATTCTACCCATTATAATCATAATTCTAATCAGTTCTTTCTCATATTTTGTTAATTCTAATTCCTTAATTATCAGTAATAATATAGTTTCTGATCTCAAAGTTATTCTTTTCTTCATCATTTCAAACATCAATTCCTCCAATTGTTGCCAAAACTTTTTAATTTTTTCACATTTATACCACATATGTTCATAAGTTCCCACTTCCATATTACATCTCCAACATTTATTACTAATTTTTTTGTCCATCAATGATAATCTTAATGGAGTCCAATACCATTTCCAAACAACCTTAAAGTTGTGCTCTTTAATCCTTATAGACATAATCCTCATAATTCGACTTTTCCAATTCACATTCCAATCCGAGTCTAATATTTTAATCTTAAATTCTTCCTTCCAATTCGTCTTCATTACCATTTGTGGATTTCCATCAAAGTTTATAATCTTATATATCTTACTAACGAGTCCCTTTAACCCAATTTCATCCTTGATAATTTGAGATACTAAACTTTCAAATTCAGTTTTACTTCTGCCTATTTTACATGTTCCCCTTACTTCCGTAGACCATTTTTCTACCTGTATTTTTTCAAACCAATTCAACTCCAATTTTTCAATTATTTCTTTTTTTCTGCTCTCAATTTCTAATGCTCTTAACCAATTTACTATACTTCCTATATTTTCATCCTCAATTACTTTATCTCGACTTATATTTGTTTTAATCGGCCAACTTCCAAGTGTCTTCCCCAAGAAGGATATATCCGGAATCAATATTTTAACAAATTTATTCCAAATTTTACTCAATCCCTTTAACCAATAACTGTTAATTGCCTTTTTTGTTTTTATTTTATCTAAAAACCATGTAGGGCCAAATCTCTTAATATCCTTTAACTCTAGATCTCCCCAATGTCCGTCTCCTCCTTTAAGTATTTTTATTACAGTTCGAATATTATAGGCCCTATAATAATTAAGTAGATTGGGAATTCCCAATCCACCTTCCTTTTGATTTTGATACCACATTTTCTTCATTAATCTAGGTCTTTTCCCACCATTGCAGAATTTATCTAATTTCTTCTGATATCCTTCCATATCCTTCTCTGTCAAATTTAATGGTAGCATCTCAAATAAAAAATTAAACTTTGGTAACAGCATCATCTTACACATTGCAATTCTGCCAAACCAAGACAACTTTATCTCTTTATATTTATCTATCTTTTTCTCTATTTCATTCAACATCACATCATAATTAATTTTTTTCAATTCTCTAACTTTAAGTGAAAGTGTTATTCCCAAATATTTCAGTGTATTTTTAATTCTTATCCCAAATTGTTCTTGCATACTCTCCCACTCTTTATCATTTTTGTTCATTAATAATTCAGATTTTGACCAATTTACCTTTAAACCTGTCATTTCTTCAAATTCTTTCAAATGTTTATTTATCCTCTTCAAATCTTTCTCTATATCTTTCAAAATAATCAAGGTATCATCCGCGTACAAATTTATCTTATATCCCTTGTATCCTTCCACTTCTTCATCTTTTTCTATCAATTTAGTCAAAACTTCCATAATTAATAAAAATAATGTTGGGGACAAGGGACATCCCTGTCTCGTACCTGCTTCCAATTTAATCTCTCCCGTCATTATTCCATTCACCTTCACTTTTGCACTATTTTTTGATACAATTTTGAAATAACATGTATAAACCTATTACCGAAGCCTAATGCCTCGATAATTACCCTAATAGTTTCCCATTGTACAGAATCAAAGGCTTTAAAAATGTCTAGTGATACTATACCTATTTTATCCCCATTACTCTCAGCTACATCTATAATATTTAATACTCTTCTAATTATATCACTCATATATCTACCTTTAACAAAACCAACCCGATTATAGCTTATATACTTATCTATAAATCTATTTAACCTATTACTTATAATGGCAGTAAATATTTTGGCATCCTGGTTAATTAAAGAAATGGGTCGATAGGACTCGATCCTCTCCAAATCTTTATCAGGTTTAGGAATTATAGTTATTACCGTTCTATTCCATGACATCGGGACTTCTCCACCGTGTAAAATTCCATTAAATAATTTTTGCAATTTTGGTATTATTATTTCTTTAAAATCTTTATAAAATTCAGCAGGTAACCCATCTTCACCTGGAGTTTTCCCTAATTTTATCCCTTGTATTATTTCGTTAATCTCATCATATGTAATATCTCCTTCCATCAAGTCCTTATATGTTTGATCTATTTTCACAGCATACTTTTCAAGATGATTTTTCAATTTTTCCAAATCAATTGATTTCTTTGAGTATAATTTTTGAAAAAACTTCCTAACTACTTCACATTTCTCCAGTCTCTTATAACATCTTGTACCTTTTTCATCTATCAAGGAGCCGATTTCTCTCTTTTCGCTTTTATTTTTCGCCATCCTTGCTAATAACCTAGAGTTTTTATTACTAAATTCAAAAAAATCCCTGTTTAAATATCTTATATTTTTTTAACCAATTCTATATCTTCTTCTATCAGTTTAGTTTTTAGTAAATTCAATTCTTCCAAACATTTTCTATCCTTTGTAAGTAAAAGTTGGTTCTCCAATACCTTAATCTGTCTTGTATCCTGTTCCATTTTACTTCTATATTCTCTGTATTTCCTACTTGACAACTTAATACTTTCTCCTCTAAATACTGCTTTCATTGTGTCCCAAACAGTTTCAAATTTAACCTCTCCATTATCGTTGAATCTCCAACTTTCCTCCCATTTTTTAAGTATCCATGTTTTATCTTCCTCCTTTTTAAACAATTTTCCATCATATCTCCAACCTCTTTCTTTTTTTCTAAAATTAAAATCTATATCCATCGTAACTTCTGGATGGTCGGAGTCCTTGAAAACTCCCACATCTATTCTATCTATATTATTCAACAGGTCTTTAGAGACAAAAATATAATCAATTCTTGAATATGTATTATGTACCTTAGAGCAAAAAGTATACATCCTTTCAGTACCTTTCAACTCCCTCCAAACATCTACCACACTATTTCGAAACATCCATTTATTTAAAATTTCCCCTTTATTTGTTTCTCTAAAGCGGGTGGGGTTAGTGCTATCTATTTTATCTCTAATCATGTTAAAATCCCCAGCCACAATCACTTTCCCTACACTTTCAGTTTCCAAAATCTTAGTTATTTTATCAAGGAATCCCTTTTGTTTTTCATTTGGTAGATATAAATTAACCAGTGTCACTTTTTGCTCGTTAATATTCCCTATAATTATTAAATATCTTCCTTCCTCGTCCCTAATTACTTGTTTTTTTTCAAAATATACCCTATTTGATATCAATGTTGCCACACCTCTAGCTTTGGAGGTTCCGAAAGATTTTTCATAAACTTGCATACCCTTTATATTCATTCTATTGAAATCCTCAGATTTTTGATGAGTTTCCTGCAAAAATAATATGTCTGGTAAGTCCCTTTTAATTTTAAGCTCCAATCTCCTCCTCTTTATTTGGCTACCTGTGCCCTTCACGTTCCATGTCATTATTTTTATAAACCGCATTTACGCGGTAACTTTTTTAATCCTAGCCCCTTCTCTTCCTTTACGTGCCCACCCAACACCAAACGAAGATAACATACAAAAAAAAAGACATAAGACACAACAAAGACAAACTTAAAACACAACAACAACAAATAACAATTAATCTTCACCCCCCACATCCTCATTCGAGTTGCGCCTCTATATAAAGAGTGTGTGTGTGGGGGGGGGAACATGCCCATGATCGGGTCATTTCTTTCGGGTTGTTCTTATATTCCACTTTCAAAGAAAGAAGATAATGCTGGCTTTTCCCCGCACTCAGCTTCCTGCTTACTTCTAAGATCCTCCTCCTTGGCTGACTCTCGCTTGGTTTCTTCACGGGTTTTCTTATGTTCGGACATTGCCGGAGAGATTTCTTTCCGTTTTAAACTTTTAGGATCTTGGCCACCAACCGCTCCTTTTTCCTCCAATGTTGGAGATTCCACTTGTATTCCACCCATCTTAAGCATATGATCTTTAATTTCTGTTAAATCCTCGTCTTTCTCAATCAGCCCGAGCTCCCGTATTAGTCGTTTCCGAAGTAATAGTTTGCATTCTCCCCTTGTAAAAAAATTTCAACTGCTGTAATGGTCTCCAATTATACTTAATATCATTGTCTCTCAGGACTTTTGTAATTGGTTTAAAAAAAAATCTCCATGCTCTTTCTTCTCTAGATATATCTGGAAAAACTTGAATTTCCTTCCCCTCAAATTTTGGGGGTTCTCCCAGGTCCCTTATTTTTCCCATAACTTCTAATTTATCTCCAAGGTTTGCAAATCTCACTAGAACATTTCTATTAGCTCCACTTTGTCTCTTATAACCGATTCTGAAAACACTTACTAGGTCTGCTGCCGTATATACAATTGATGCATCAAGTTCATTCAGCCATTTTAACATTCTTTGCTTCAAATTATCCACCCTATCCTCCAAAATTCCACGAATAACAACATTATATTTTCTTGCATCTTCTTCCAATAGACTGATTCTCCTATCCTGTTGCTGATTTTTAAAAAAAATCCCTTCAAACTTACGATCAGTCTGTTCCTCATGAACATAAATCTGTTTAATTTCGTCCTTCATAAAATTAATTTCCACATTTTGCTTTGCAAAATTAATATTCATGTCACTAATTTCTTCTTTGGTTTTTTGAATTTCCAATGTCAAATTATCCAAACGGTCAATTACAACAGTTAGTTTTTCCCCAATTGTATTTAATGCCCCGATGATTCGTTCGAGTTCAGAAGGCTGTTGAGTCATCGTGTCGAATCAGTAGTCTCTTTTTTTTAAAAAAGAAAAAAAATAAACCTCTCTGCCAAGAGGGTCTTTATTGAGGAAAAAGAGCAAAAACCCAAGGGTAGAGCAGAGGAATTTGTGATTTATCTGCAGGAGAAAACCGCTCAGATACAGAACGAGCTAGCCCCCATTCATGGCCCAGTGGGTTGCCACGAGGCGGATCTTGTTTGGGAGGAGTTTGACTCCGTTACTTCCGAGGATATGGACAGGTTACGTGGGCGACTGCGAGCCACCACATGTTTATTGGACCCGTGTCCCTCCTGGCTTGTACTGGCATCCTGGGAGGTGACATGAGGCTGGCTCCAAGAGGCTGTCAACGCTTCTCTGAGGGAGGGTTCCTTGCCTGCCTCCCTTAAAGAGGCCATGGTGAGGCCCCTCCTGAAGAAGCCCTCTTTGGATCCAGCTCTTTTAAACAACTACCGTCCCGTCTCCAACCTTCCCTTCTTGGCGAAGGTTGTCGAGAGTGTGGTGGCACAACAGTTTCCCCGTCACCTGGAGGAAGTTGATTATCTAGACCCACGCCAGTCCGGCTTTCGGCCCGGGCATAGCACCGAGACGGCATTGGTCGCGTTGGTCGATGATCTCTGGAGGGCCAGAGATGGGGGTCGTTCCTCCATCCTGGTCCTATTAGACCTCTCGGCGGCTTTTGATATCATCGACCATGGTATCCTATTGCACCGGCTGGGGGGGTTGGGGGTGGGAGGCACCGTTTTGCGGTGGTTCTCCTCCTACCTCTTTGGTCGGTAGCAAATTGTGTTGACAGGGGGGCAGAGGTCGACCTCGAGACCCCTCACATGTGGGGTGCCTCAGGGGTCGGTCCTCTCGCCCCTCCTATTCAACACATATATGAAGCCGCTGGGTGAGATCATCCGTGGTTTTGGGGTAAAGTACCATCTCTACGCTGATGATACTCAGCTGTATATATCTACCCCAAACCACCCCAACGATGCCGTAGCGGTGATGTGCCAGTGCCTGGAAGCCGTGCGGGTCTGGATGGGAAGTAACGGACTCAAGCTCAACCCGACCAAGACCGAGTGGCTGTGGTTTCCGGCTGCCCAGTTCAACCAGCTGTCTCTATCGCTGGCCATAGGGGGCGAACATCTTGCCCCTGTGGATGGGGCGCGCAACTTGGGTGTCCTCCTGGATTCCCGGCTGTCCATGGAAGATCAAGTGACAGCTGTGGCCAGGAGGGCGTTCTACCAGGTTCGCCTGGTTCGCCAGTTGCGCCCCCTATTGGACCGGGATGCCCTTCGCACAGTCACTCATGCTCTCGTGACATCCCGACTGGACTATTGTAACTTTCTCTACATGGGGCTCCCCTTGAGGTGCACCCGGAGGCTGCAATTGGTCCAGAATGCAGCCGCGCGAGCAATAATGGGTACCACAAGGTACACCCATGTAAAACCGCTCTTGCGCGAGCTGCACTGGCTACCTGTAGTCTTTCGGGTGCGCTTCAAGGTGTTAGTCATCATCTTTAAAGCGCTCCATGGCTCGGGACCTAGCTATCTGCGGGATCGGATTCTGCCCCATACTTCCTCACGGCCGATTCGCTCCCACAGAGAGGGACTTCTCCGGGTGCCGTCCACTAGACTTTGTCAGCGGTCGACGCCCAGGGGAAGGGCTCTCTCTGTGGCAGGCCCTGCCCTCTGGAATGACCTCCCCCCCGATATTAGAATTACCACGGACCTCCGTTCCTTCCGTCTGAAATTGAAGACGCACTTTTTCTGCTTGGCCGGCCTAGGGTAGCCTCTTATTACAGTATTATAGGGTTTAGGGTTTTAGTGATTGGTTTTGGGGAATTTTAGCGCAGGGTCTTAATGTTTAATCTGTTTTTAATTGTTTTGTATATATTTATTGTCTTAATTTCCCTGTGCACTGCTCCGAGTCCCCTTGGGGAGAGGGAGCGGTCTAGAAATTAAATATATTATTATTATTATTATTATTATTATTATTATTATTATTATTATTATTATTATTATTATTATTATTATTATTATTATTATTATTATTATTATTATTATTATTATTATTATTATTATTATTATTATTATTATTATTATTATTATTATTATTATTATTATTATTATTATTATTATTATTATTATTAATGTCAGTTAATGTGCATTAGTTCTTCCGGTCTAAGATCTTTTAGGACAAAGTTAACATCTTTCAGGAAACGTGGTTCAGCTCTCTAGGTCTTACATCCTGGTCTTAGGAAACCACGGGGAAGATGTTAAAGTTATTAAAGGTGGTCAAAGTCAAAATCTAAATTTGGTCAGCAGAATCCGCGTGGTCAGCCTGGTAGTTCAAACTCACATTCAGTTCGGCGCTCACACCGCCGCCTTCTCCTATGCCACCGCCTTGGCCGCTGGCCTCTCGGCGCTCCCACCGCCGTCGGCCCGGTCTCCAGCGGCTGCTCCATCCATTCCTCTCCCAAAGCCTCGCGGCATTCTCACTGCCGCTACCTTCTTCCTTTTACCCTCTATCCTCCGGTACTCTCCCCTCTCCGGCGCTCCCACCGGCGCCATCTCCGGCAGCCGCCTCGCCACTCGGCGGCTGCCATCATTCACAGCTCTTTCTTTCTCTCACCAACCATCTTCTTTCTTTCACGCCACCAGGCCGACGCTGCTGACCTCGCAGCGCTCTCACCGCCGTCTTGGCCCCATGGTGAACTCAACCACAGCAGCGTTGGGAGCCCCCTACGCGCGGCCAGCACCCCCCGTTCTGTTCCACCGGGGACGCCGGCCTCCACTCCGACACCGGCCTCCATTCCGGTAACACCCCGACGCTCTCACCGTCCTCCGCGTCCCCGGGGCCGCCTCTGCTCCCAGCGCCTCCGAGAATTCCACGAACCTCATCCTGAGAAGCCAGGATGGATCCCTCACAGAGACCCCAGCCCACAAGTGATGGAAAGAAGGGGCTGGGGGCACAAAAGGCCCACGACCTCCGCAGCCCACACGGAGCTCCGGAGCTAGCCCGCCATCTTGCGCATGCGCAGTTTCTTCTCTTCTGTAATGGTAAAAGCCCAGATTCAAAAGGTCCTAAAAACAAAAACCACTCAGTTTTGACTGATTCCGTCCTTCGTGTGCTATTACATTGCCTATTTGCAATAGTAGCTGAAGAAGGTTCATTTTTCTTCTGTTCTCTTATGCTTCAGGTTGGTCTGAAGAATTTTATGTTTGACTTTCTTCCACCAGAAAAAGAAAACTCTATCCAATATAACTATTTTGTGTGTGAGAGTCAGAGACAAAGAGAGATAGAGACAGACAGAGAGAGAATTTGTGATCTCATTCCCAAACCTGATTTCTGCAGTGCATTTTCCAGGGTCCTCCATAGATATGGCATCATCAGATGTAGGCATGCTTATTTTTACGTGTATTCCATGGGTTTTTGTTGAATACATTTATTTATTCATTTATCTTTTATGTTTTATTGAAAGTTCTTAATATTTTAGGATTTGTTTTGTATTATTTCTTCCCAAGCAACCACATCAGCTAGGATAACTTTTTTTGTTCTATTTGTTTCTTTGTCTTTCTTTTGGAATTTTTTTTGGCAATTCAAAAGAGAGTAATTTTTTACTTTAAAAATTCCATCAGGTAACTGGACTTTCTTGGTTTTTTCCCCTTCACTTCTCATCCAAGAAGCTTCCTCAGTTCTGACTGAATGGTTGGTTTCCACAATGGAGGTCAATGGCAATGTAATTACTTCAGTAAACTAACAAATAGACAGAGAAGAGACATTCTGTGTGACTATGTGGCACAATGTATGGTTGAAGAGCAGGCAATGTCTTCCTAACTGAAATATATTCAAAAAGGTATGGATGCATGCATACGCACATGCACAAATGCACTGTCAGATCCCTTACATGTATCTTCCATTCAATTGGGAGGAAGGGGGGGCTTGGAATTAAATTACTAGCAGTACCTACAACAACTAGGCAGGGGTGGTGGGGTAGCGGTCATTATCAAGGAAGGCCTGGAGCCGAGAGAGACCATTGTGCCGCAGACCTCTGGCTGTGAGTCCCTCTGCATGAAGTGGGGCCTAGGGAGGCAGTTGGGCTTGCTGGTTGTATACCTGGCTCCCCGCTATGTAGCAGCAGCCCTGCCCGAGCTCCTGGAGGTGATCGCTACGGTGGCAGTGGAGACCCCCAGACTTATAGTTATGGGGGACTTTAACCTGCCATCGTTGGGCGAATCATCCGTGGTAGCTCGGGAGTTCATGGCTTCCATGATGGCCATGGACCTGACCCAAGTAATTCATGGCCCCACCCATGAGGGTGGACATACGCCGGACCTCATCTTCGTCTCGGGCCAATGGAAGAGTGATCTGGGTACAGGGGACATAGACATCATACCCTTGTCATGGTCAGACCACTCACTTCTCCGACTCGACTTTCCGACCGCTGCTCCCCTCCGCGGGGAGGCGGAACCAGAGTTACCAATCTGGTACCGCCCCAGGCGCTTGATGGACCCGGATGGGTTCCAGACAGCGCTTGGGCCATTTCCTGTATCCCTGACCCGCGCCCCGATGGAGGACCTCACGGCCGCATGGAATAGTGCGGCCGTGGGAGCCTTGGATCGGGTCGCGCCCTTGCGGCCTCTCTCGCGGCGGCGAACCACCCTGGCTCCTTGGTTTACTGAGGGGCTGCGGGTGATGAAACGCCGCAAGAGATGCCTAGAGAGAAGATGGAGGGCTAGCCGCTCTGAATCTGACCGGACACAGGTAAGAGCCCATTTACGGACTTACATTGTGGCGCTGAGGGTGGCCAAACGTCATCATTGTGCCACCCTCATAGCATCCGCAGAAAACCGCCCTGCCGCCCTGTTTAGGGTGACCCGTTCCCTCCTCCAACAGAGGGAGCGGGAAGCCCCGTTACAGGGTAGGGCAGAGGAATTTGTGATTTTTCTGCAGGAGAAAACCGCCCAGATACAGAGTGAGCTAGCCCCCATTCATGGCCCAGTGGGATGCCACGAGGGAGATCTTGTTTGGGAGGAGTTTGACCCCGTTACTTCCGAGGATATGGACAGGTTACGTGGGCGACTGCGAGCCACCACATGTTCATTGGACCCGTGCCCCTCCTGGCTTGTACTGGCATCCTGGGAGGTGACACGAGGCTGGCTCCAAGAGGTTATCAACGCATCCTTGAGTGAGGGTTCCTTGCCTGCCTCCCTAAAAGAGGCTATGGTGAGGCCCCTCCTCAAGAAGCCCTCTTTGGACCCAGCTATTTTGAACAACTACCGTCCAGTCTCCAACCTTCCCTTCTTGGCGAAGGTTGTTGAGAGTGTGGTGGCACAACAGTTTCCCCGTCACCTGGAGGAAGTTGACTATCTAGATCCGCGCCAGTCCGGCTTTCGGCCCGGGCATAGCACCGAGACGGCATTGGTCGCGTTGGTAGATGATCTCTGGAGGGCCAGAGATGGGGGATGTTCCTCCATCCTGGTCCTATTAGACCTCTCAGCGGCTTTCGATACCATCGACCATGGTATCCTATTGCATCGGCTGGGGGGGTTGGGGGTGGGAGGCACTGTTTTGCGGTGGTTCTCCTCCTTCCTCTCTGGCCGATCGCAATTTGTGCGGGCAGGAGAGCAGAGGTCGACCCCGAGACCCCTCACATGCGGGGTGCCTCAGGGGTCGGTCCTCTCGCCTCTCCTGTTTAATGCATATATGAAGCCGTTGGGTGAGATCATCCGTGGTTTTGGGGTAGAGTACCATCTGTACGCTGATGACACCCAGCTGTACATATCTACCCCAAACCACCCCAACGATGCCGTAGCGGTGATGTGCCAGTGCCTGGAAGCCGTGCGGATCTGGATGGGAAGTAACGGACTTAGGCTCAACCCGACCAAGACCGAGTGGCTGTGGTTTCCGGCTGCCCGATTCAACCAGCTTTCTCCAACGCTGGCCATAGGGGGCGAACATCTTGCCCCTGTGGATGGGGCGCGCAATTTGGGTGTCCTCCTGGATACCCGGCTGTCTATGGAAGAGCAAGTGACAGCCGTGGCCAGGAGGGCGTTTTACCAGGTTCGCCTGGTTCGCCAATTGCGCCCCCTATTGGATCGGGATGCCCTTCGCACAGTCACTCATGCCCTCGTGACATCCCGACTGGACTATTGTAACTCTCTCTACATGGGGCTCCCCTTGAGGTGCACCCGGAGGCTTCAGTTAGTTCAGAATGCGGCCGCGCGAGCAATTATGGGCACCTCTAGGTTTGCCCACGTAACACCGCTCTTGCGCGAGCTGCACTGGCTACCTGTCGTCTTCCGGGTGCGCTTCAAGGTGTTAGTTATCATCTTCAAAGCGCTCCATGGCTCGGGACCTAGCTATCTGCGAGATCGGATCCTGCCCCACACATCCTCACGACCGATTCGCTCCCACAGAGAGGGGCTTCTCCGGGTGCCGTCCACTAGACTTTGTCAGCGGGCGACGCCCAGGGGAAGGGCGCTCTCTGTGGCGGGCCCGGCCCTCTGGAACGACCTTCCCCCTGATATTAGAACGACCACCGACCTCCGCTCCTTCCGTGTAAAATTGAAGACCCATCTCTTTCGACTGGCCGGCCTTGAATAGTTCTCTCTGTCTTTTAATTATAAATTTTAAATGGGTTTTTAATTTATGTTTTTAGCACGGGTAGATTTATTTAATTCGATTTTAAGAAATATTTGTATTATTGTATATTGTTTTTAATTATGCCTGTGCACCGCCCCGGGTCCCTGTGGGGAGAGGGTGCGGTTAATAAATCCCAATTTATTATTATTATTATTAACTAACATTTACAGCTGGTTTCCTGTTGCGTGGAAGGATGGAGGTTCCAGCACCTCTGGAGGAATGTTTATGATGGCCATGTGGGATACCTTACTCTATTGTCAAACTAGAGGTAGTCATGGGAATCTGTGGTTTATTCGGCTCTTAGGGCAGAAGAGTAAAGGAAACATGTTCACACTTGTGTATTGGCCAGAATCTGCATTCTGACAAAGGGGAGAGGTCATTGTCAGTTTAATGCCACTTGCATTGCCTAAAGGGTTTCAGATGCTCCTTTGTTTCTAATGGCTACCATTCTGCTTAATTAAAGGTTCCTTTTGAAATAATCCATTTCAAGAGTCTTTACTTTTTTCAATTAGGAGAGGAGCTATTACACACACATTCTTGTAATCAAATGAATATAATGCTACAAAGTCTCACAAGATGTCAAACAAGAAATACAACACAGTGTCTGGGGGTTTAAGTCCTAACAAGAAGGTTTCTGGTTTCAACTCTAATCGATGTTGGGTAATTTCTGTTAACCACTGCCTGATATTTTTTCAGTATTTAATCGCCATTGGGCAGGTCCACCACTGATGGAAATAGGTCCCCTCTCTGTGGCCACGTTTCCAGCAATTAGGCATGGTCTCAGGGAACATTCTGGCAAGTGTTGCCGTGGGTAAATGCCATCGATATATCATTTTATATATATATTCCTTATACGAAGCTGCCATTGTCAATTTCATGTTTTTGAACCAAATTTCTTCCCAACTTTGAAAGTCCAGTGTACGTTCTATGTTCCGTCCCCAAGCAATCATACAGTCTTTGACCCCTTCCTCCCCTATGTCTAATAACGATAGATATGCATAACACTTGGAGAGCATCACTTTCTCTTTCCCAAAAAGAACCATGTCCAGTTCTTGTTTATAGGGATATATCCCTTCAACCTTCTGATCTTTTTTGTATCTTGAGAATATCTGGGAGTATGGCCAGCAATCCATATGGTATCCTTGCAAGGCTAATATTTCCCTGGTCTTCAAATTCCCCTGTGCATCTAAGATCTCCTCATATGTCAAAATTTTCTCTCCTCTATATCGTGTTGGATAGACAAGGGCTTCCTGAGTAGAAATCCAACACGGCACCTTCAAATATATCTTCCTCCTCAACTTCTCCCAAGTATAGCTCAAGGTCCTATGAACAAGATGGTCATAGAAGTGCTTGGGTCGCTCTGAACCAGCCCAAATATAATAATGCCAACCATACAGGAGGCCCCAACCTTCCATTGTCAGGAGCCGTGTTCTTCTCAGGGTCATCCACTTTTTTATCCAAATTAATAAAGCCGCCTGATAATAAAGCTGCCAATTGGGGAGGCCAAATCTTCCTTTGATTCTAGGTTCCTGCATCATTTTCAGTTTAATTCTGGGCTTTTTACCTTGCCAGATATCAATATGGAGATATGGTTTCTGGTGTTGCACATAATTATTGCGCCAAGATTGGCATTTGCCCAGGAATGGAAGAGTGATCAAATACCGACAGATAGGGCAGTAATAAATAAAATTAATGAGTGCACAGAGTCAGATAGATTAACAAAATTAATTAAAGGAAAAAAGGATTCAGAATTCTATAACTCGTGGAAGAGGTGGTATAATTGGATACGGGAACGACCGAATAATAACAACTGAAGCAATAATATATGTTTAAATTGGATATTGGTGAATAATATCAATAAGAAATTTAATGACGAATAAGAATTGATGATGTAGGTAGGTTAACTAGATGGGCTGTATATAGTGTAAATGCTGGTGTTAAAAATAAGCCTACTATTAGGACTTTATTGTTAAGTTTGGTTATTTATATGTTGTCGCTTTCTCGCGTTGTGACGGCAATGTGTTTAAAATTATGTTTGTATGATTTTTTTATAAGAATAAATAAAATAATTTTTTAAAAAAGAAATACAACACATTGGTAGTATTTCAAAGGGATAAATATGTTAGAATTGGATAGATAGCAATTTAATTGTATAAAGAAAAATAAAGCAATAGCTTTATCTGACTCACCCTCTAATAATTTGATTTTTTGATTAGACTTTCTATTTTAATATGCTAGTTCCTAAAATTAATAACATACATTTGCCGGTCTGTCCAGTCAAAAAAAAAAGAATGGTCCAGGAACAGATTCTCTCTCCCATGCAGATTTCCTCTTGCTACACCAGGGGTGTAAAACTCAAGGGCCAGATCCAGCCTATGGAGTTCTTAGACCTGGCCCATGGGGCCACCCTGGAAACAGCTAAGGAATGGCCTGTGGTGCCTCTGTCAGTGAAAATGGAGCTCCAGGCTCCATTTCTGATATTCGGGCCTCCTGCAGACCTCTGTCAAAAAAAGCAGAGCTCAGGGAGACCTTGTCGCCCCCCCCCCACAGCTCCGTTTTTACTGGCAGAAAATTGTAGGAGGCCATTGCAACTGCAAATAGAGATCAGGAGCCCATTTTCTTTGACAGAGTGTTTTGCCACCACAGGCGCCTCCAACCTCAATATGGTCATGCCCACCAGGGCCAAGCCCACCCTGGGCCCCCTGAGGTCAAAGCCAATCTTGGTGTGGCTCCCAATGACATTGAGTTTGATATCCTATGCTAAATATTCCTTTATTTTATCAAGACTCAAGCTATGCTGATATTGAGTCATCACAACAGTCATTCTTATTTTAAGTAGTATCCCATGGTATTTAATTTGAGAAAAATATAAACTTAAGAAATTATTTTCTCTTCCTTTCCATGGTTTTAACTGATAACTTAAACTTTATTTTATACTACTTCTTCCCAACAATCACATCAGCTGGAAGATCTCTGTGGCAAAATAACCACTACAATTAATAAACAAAGGGGGAATAATGAGATTGAAATCAAAGCATAATAGGTGCTTGATGAACAGGTAACATCTTCCAAAGTCATATTGGGAGGATCCTTTAGGGCAGGGGTCCCCAACCCCCAGGCCGTGGACCGGCCGCAGGGAGGAGGGGGCAGCCCCCTGGGCAGAGTGCACGCTGGATGCAGGAGAGCGCAGGCACAGCCGTTCGCGCCGTTCGAGGCCCTAGAGCAGTGGTCGTCAAACCCTCTTTGGCCCCTTGAATGTGGCTCTTCAGTCTCTCACTGATTCCCTCCCTCCCTCCATCCCTCCCTCTGTCTTTCTCTCTCTGTGTGCCTCTTTCTGTCTGTCTGTCACTGTCTCTGTCCACAAAATACTGCATGGAGGAGCGCGGGCTCTGTGGTGACAGTGAGGCCATCCATGGGGGGTGTCCCCTTCATGTTCCTTGTCTCCCCAGATGCCATCTGGAACCATTAGCAGCCGTGCAGTGACTTGCCGCTTTTCCATGCCATGGAAAAGATAGGTGCATGCATGCCCCACCCAATTACAGTCTCAGAGAATTCGTAACAGTGGGAACTTGGGCTGTAATTCTGCGGGACATGCACGCGCCTATCATTTCCACGGTGAGAAAAGCAGCGAGTTTCTCTATGGCTGCTGATCACTCCAGACGCCATCCGGGGAGACGAGGAACAGATGGCCTCACCATCACCACAGAGCCCGCTGCTCCTCCATGCAGTTTTTTATGGACAGAGACAGAGACAGACAGACAGAGAGAGGCACAGAGCAAGAGAGAGATGGAGGGAGGGAGGAAATCAATGTCTGACAGACAGACAGAGAGAGACAGAGGGGAAGGAGGGAGGGAGAGACAGAGAGAGACGGGAAGGGAAGGAGGGAATCGGAGACTGACAGACATACAGAGACAGGGAGAGAGAGGGAGGGAGGGAAGGAGAGACAGACAGAGAGAGAGAGAGAGAGGGAGTTAGTGCGAGACAGACAGACACACAGACAGAGAGGGATGGAGGGGAGAGACAGAGATAGGGAGGGAGGGAGACAGAGAAAGGGAGACACAGAGAGAAACAGACAGACACACAGACAGAATGACAGAGAGACCGAAAGGGAGGGGAGAGACACAGAGATAAGAGGGAGGGAGGAGAGAGAGATACAGAGAGGCAGACACAGAGAATGACAAAGACGCTTCACAATGTCTGCAATGCTCATTTTGTTTTATTTCAAGAAATATTTGCCAAATTTTACTTCAATGCATAAAAGATTGATAGATAGCAATTTGATTCATGTACAGAAAGATAAAGCGATAGCAGGCGGTAATCTCAGGTCATTGGTCATATCTTGAAGACATCCAGGGTGGTAGATGGAGATGGCATCATTTTCCAATGCGGCTATACAAATGAGAAAAAATAATAGGTTGATCAAAGTGAGTTTAAAGTAAATTCTATGCTTTGGAAAGCTTTGTGAATGCAAACCATATCAGGCAGAGAATCTAAATATATACTGCAACTGTAGTATCTCTATTAGAGGAGAGTTTTCTTACGGTACACAGCACTTCCATCCCGGTCTGCAGTCCGATTGCCCAATGCACCTGCCGACAGTAGGAAAATAACGGGGAAAGCAGCGTCGTCCACTACTATGACAGCGGGGTTGGGCATTCCCTATGAAAAGAAAAAGAGGTGACAGGTAAACGACAAGTAAAGATTCCGTAATATTTAAATATATTTTTCCTTCTAAGACACCACCTTCTCCTACAGAATTACAAGGTCTCCCTGCAGCATCTCATAAAACAGCTATTAACCGAGGCATGAAGTCTGGTTCAGAGATGAATTTGCTGGTAAGCCTACATTTATTAAGATATGAGGGAAGAAACATTGTGGTTCACTTGCTGTGATAAATTTATCTCCAGTATTACATGGATCCTTGCTTGCTGGAAAATAATGCTGGGTTACAGTGGCTGGTATTGCTGGATGAAAACCTTGAATGAGAAGGATTAACTCCCTTTAAACTTCAGGAAAAATTTGGTTTTTACATGGCTTTTTCCCTTTTCTCTTAATTTTTCTATCACTCTTCTTTTCTGCTCTTGAAATGCTGTGTATTTATGACATTGTGCTGTAATTTCTTCTCTTTCCCCCCCACATTAAGTACAAATGTAGTCACTAGATGATTAATATCTATCTTTTATTTTTTCCCATCTTTATTTTTAAAAAAATAACTTAAGGTGGTGAAAGAGAGAGGGGGTAGGAGGGGAGGGGGATGGAGGGAAGGATGGAGAGAGAGAGAGAGAGAGAGAGAGAGAGAGAGAGAGAGAGAGAGAGAGAGAGAGAGAGAGAGAGAGAGAGAGAGAGAGAGAGAGAGAGAGAGAGAGAGAGATGTAGCCAGGTTTCATTTAATAGTCTTTCATCCTCTTGTTTTTTTCAAAGCACCAAGACTGTGAGAAGGTTCTGCTGGAGAGGGAGAGACTGATTCAAATTCACCCAGTCACCTTTCTGGTCTAAGGTGGGACTGGAATTCAGTTTCCAAGATTCTACTTCTTTCATGTGGCCGGCCTGGAATAGCTGTTTTATCGCTGATTTTAGTTGGGTTTTAATTATGTTTTTAGCACTGGTCTAAATTTTATTTAATTCAGTTTTTAACTACTTTGTTTGTTTGTATATTTTATATTTTTATTGTTCCTGTATACCGCCCTGAGTCCCATCTGGGAGAGAGGGCGGTATAGAAATACAATAAAACAAACAAAACAAGATTTGTTGCCCTTTGCTTTAATCATTAGATTGAACTGTTTCTCTAATGTGCCCCTTTAGTCGAATAGAACACATTTTGCTGAGAAGTTGGTAAGCCAATCCTAAAGTTAAGCAAATCAACAAAAATAAACTACAGCCACAAAAACTCTTAATAAAGTTCTTTGGAGAATAGTGAATCAATGAATTAATTTTCCAGCCGCTCCTCAATGCCTGATAATTTACTACAAAAGAAAAAAATCAATGGCAGGTTTTTCAAATGTTTGGATGCTCATGTTGTCAATAGCCCACCCAGTTCAAAGCTATTTCTATAAAATAAAACAAAAAGAAGACGTTGAAGATTTTCCTGCCTTCAGTGATATTCATGCTTGTTTAGAAAGAAGTGAGTTATCAATCCTGGTTAAATTATGACTAATTTTTTTTCTTACCTGGTTGAGACAGGAATGCAAGGAAAAGAACTGCGAAGAGCAGATAAAGGATCTTCATGCTGGGATTGGTCCGGAGCAGATCTTAGTCCTTGGACAGACATAGCTCTCTATTTATAGAATTATAATGATTGCATCATATCACCTCAGTGAACTATTGCAAATATTCTTAGGTGTTATTTTTAAAGTTATGACATAAGGCAGAAGTGCCTCTTCCTTGTATTGAAACACTCCCGTGGGTTTGATGTTACAAAAGTCCTTGAAAGACCAACAAACTTAGTTCAACCGCTAACCTGCTATGGTAGTAAAAGATTGGAGGCTCAGGACTTTCAATGTCTTAATGGAAGAAAGAAAATTCCTTACTGAATTGCTGCCCAAACTCTACCAGTCCACGACAATAATGCTCAGCCATATTCACTAGCAGCTGGAGTTTTGGAAAAGCCCTTAGAACCCAATGGTAGAAATCTGGGTCTGACACATTTTTATGGGTGGGTTTTGGGAAACAGCAGGTCTGCTTTTTGGTGGGTGTTTGTGGTACTCATTTTATTTTATTTTATTTATTTTATTTTATTCGATTTATATCCCGTCCTTCTCCAAAAGGACCCAGGGCGGCACACAGGAAATTAAAACAGCATACCAAACAATACAAAAATACAAAATTTTAAAAACCTATTAAATATGAAATCCTGCGCTAAAACCAATTAAAATCCCCCATTTTAAAACTATCTAAACTGGTCAACAGATGAAACATCGGCTTCTTTGGCTTTCATTGTAGTTTCTCCATCTCATGCAGGTGATTTCTATTTCCCTGAAGATAGCACGTATATCTAGTGTTGGAAATATTCCCGTAGCCTTAATGAAGAATTATAAGGAGTCCCGTGGGACACAGAAGATTAACTGAAATTGAGAAGGAAATCTGGGTTCTAAAAGCTGTGTATTCTCTGAGTGTTGGTTCTATTGAATGTTTCCTGCTGCTTCATCTATAGAGGATCTCATGGGGCCATCCTTTTATTACTCAACTCTAGATTTCAGTAGTGAGAACAATATGCCTTTAAACCTAGGCAAGAAAAACCAAATGCACAAGTATAGAAGAGGTGATACATGGCTCAATAGCAGTCCCCACGAGAGGGATTTCAGAGGCCTAGTGAACACCCATTAACATATGAGCCAGAAGTGTGATAGAGGAAAAAAAGCCAAGGCTGCTTCAAGAGAGAGATTTTATACTTCTTTGCTAAGAAAATCCCTGGAATACTGTATCCTTTTTGTCACCAGGATAGAAACTTTAGAAAGGAGCAATAAAGGTGATTAGGGGGCTAGAAACTAAAACATAGGATGAAGGCCTGAAAAAAAATGAGTTTATCGAGATCGTTTCTGGCTTCGGACGCGGACGGACGTGGATTCCACGTCCGCCGCTGTGTCGCCTTGGCTGCGCCTTCGGGGACAGGGGGACGGGCATATTCCCCCCTCTGTATGGGCGGCTTGCGGTGAGGGCCCCCATCCCGACGGCGGTCGGGGGGGCTGCTCCCACTTCGCCCCAGGGGCTGAGGAACTTTCGCGGGAGGAGTTTCCCTTTCGCCGAAGGAGCTGGAACATGGAGGATTTTACAAGGAGCTGAAATGCCGGGGCTGAATGGCTGCACCAAGGCTCTGGATTAGAAAAATGGTATGTGCCTTATTTGGACTTTTTTGCATTCAATTTTACGGAAAGAGAAGATAGGGGGGAGCGGCATTGGAGAAAGAGTCCCACGATGCGGAGAGAGTGAAAGTGACAGCCGTTGGATTTATTGAAAGAGGAAATCTATTGCTAAATAAGGGATTGCTGTTAGACAATGTATCCTGAGCCTTGCTACATTTTAAATTGATTGTTTTCACTTTTGTTCTTTTCACCCTGCCGGCAAGGCGGAAAGATGGCGTTCTCTTTGTTCCCAGGAGGAAACTTTTTTTTTTGGAAATAAGCATTCCTCTATTTTAACAAAAATTAGATTAACTTTAAAATATATAAGAAAAGGACCTGCTCTGGTGTCTTTCGGTGCTCTCCTCCCTTGTGAAACCTTCTGTTTTTGTTTGAAAAGTTTTTTCCGTTTTTTACTTTCTCTCTGGACGTTGCAAACTTAATTTGAATAACAGCTGCTTTTGTCTCGGACTTCACGGACTGCCCGCCCAACAGCACCATTTTTTCCCCTTTCTTCTATATGCCCTAACATTTAAAATTTTAATTATGGCATCGAGAAAACCTCCATCTGGGAAACCATCTGGGAAACCAAGCTCTGCTCCAGCATCTACAAAACCCAGCCCATCCTCACAACCCAAGATTCCCTTGTTACAGTGGAGGATCCTAAGCCACCAACTCCTCAGCCATTAAACGTAGAGGAGATGTTTCAAAAAATAATGAATGAAATGCAGCAAATCCGGAAAGACAATTTAAGTACAAGATTGGAACTATTGGAGGCGCAAAGAGAAATAACAAATAATAAACAAAAAATTGAGGGACTGGAAGGGGGGGCGATTGAGATGAAGGAAGAGATAAAAGATTTTAAGAAAGAAATTACAGATATTACTGGTCAAATGTCTAAAATTGATTTTGAACGCATGTCTTTCTTTTTAAGATTTCAGAATGTTCCAGAATTACCTAATGAAAATTTAAAAGAGTTGATGGCTACTATGTTAGCGGATTATATTAAGAAAGATAAGGAATTTATTTTGGGGGACATTGATTTGATTTATAGAATTAACTCAGCATTTGCCAGAATAAATGAGGTACCCAGAGAGATACATACTAAATTTATAAGAAGGTCAACGAGGGATGAGATACTGAGAGCGCAAAGAGGGGGCCCTTTGATGTATCAGCAAAACGAGGTGGCCATATTGAAGCAGATCCCAAAGAAAATACGAGATATAAGAAGGAATTATTCCTTCTTAACCAAAAAATTATACAAAAAGCGGGTGTGGTTCAAGTGGTTAATGCCTGAAGGGATGCTGGTATTCTGGGGGGGAGGAAGAGTTAGAATCAAAACAGTAGAAGAGGCACAGAATTTTCTTAAAAAACATTCCTCAATTCTGGAGGATGGTGAGATGGGAACAGGAAGGGCCACGGGTCCGCTTGCTGGTGGGGGGGGGGGGAGGAAGAGACTATAGCCAAGAGGCTCAGATCGCAAAAATAACTTATCTTTTTTTCTACGATGGTAATTCCTGTATGGATGTCAATAGAATAAACTAATTGAATGTATAAAATAATATGAAAATTTATGATGTTAAATGTATGTACCCCCTCCTTTTATTATTTTCTAATGGAATATGTACGAAGACTCGGAGGCAGTCATCAAACCCGATGTGGAAGCTCTAAAATATTATTCAACACCTTATTTACCCCTTTCCTGTTATAAATTGTTAAAACCAATAAAACCTTTTTTTTAAAAATGAGTTTGTCCAGAATAATAAAGAGAAGGACTAGGGGTGACATGATAGCCGTCCTCCAATATTTGAGAGGTTGTCGCAGCGAAGAGGGGGTCAGCCTACTATCCAAAGAACTGAGGGAAGGACAAGAAGTAATGGATTGAAATATATCAGAAAGAGATCCAACCTAAAATAAAAGAGAAATTTCCTGAGGATGTGGACAATTAATTGGTGGAACAGCTTGGCTCCAGAGGTTTTGCATGCTCTGTCACTAGAGGTTTTAAAGAATATTTTGCAAAGAAATTTGTCTGGGATGATATAGGATGTCCTAATTGAACAGAGTATTGGTCTGCCTTCCAACTTGTTTAGTCTGTAAAGTATGTTGGTTGGTTTTGAACTGTCGCATCCAGTTGCCATGGATGCTATAGAAATGTAGAGATGATTTCAAACTGAAGCCCTATCCTCGTGATGGTGAATCTATGGTACCTGTGCCACAGGTAGCATGCAAAGCCATTTCGTAGGGACCGCAAGACGTTGCCCTGATGGGTTCAGCATTTATTTTATTTTTATTTTTATTTTTTATTTTATTAAATTTATACCCCACCCTTCTCCAAACTGACCCAGGGCGGCGCACAGGAACACCAAAATACATACAAAATACATAAAAAATTTAAAAAACGTATTCAATAAAAACCCTGCACTAAAACCAATTAAAATTCCCGAAATTTAAAACTATCTAAGAGTCATTTTGGGGTTACCCTAGGCCAGCCAGATGGAACAAATGTGTCTTTAAACACTTGCGGAAGAGGCGGAGGTCGGAGATGGTGCAAAGTTCAGGGGGTAAGTCATTCCAAAGGGCTGGGCCCGCCACAGAGAAGGCTCTCCCCCTGGGTGTTGCCAGTCGGCATTGTCCGGCCGACGGTACACTGAGAAGGCCCTCTCTGTGGGAGCGTATCGGTCTTAGGGATGTATGGGGCAGGAGACGGTCTCGCATGTAACTAGGTCCCAAGCCATGGAGCGCTTTGAAGATGGTCGTCAAAACATTGAAGCGCACCCGAAAGACCACAGAAAGCCAGTGCAGCTCGTGCAGGATCGGTGTTATATGGGAGCATCTAGGGGCTCCCCTAATCACCCGCGCGGCTGCATTCTCGACTAACTGTAGCTTTCGAGGGCACCTCAAGGGAAGCCCCATGTAGAGAGCATTACAGTAGTTGAGTCGAGACGTCACGAGCGCTTGAGTGACTGTGCGCAGGGCAGCCTGGTCCAGTAAGGGGCGCAATTGGTGCATCAGGCATACCTGATGGAATGCCCCCCTGGCCACGGCCGCCACATGGTCCTCCATTGACAGCCGGGAATCCAGGAGGACACCCAAATTGCGCGCCCTCTACACGGGGGCTGGTGTTTCGTCCCCAATGGCCAGAGTTGGAATAATCTGGCTGAACCAGGGTGCCGGAAGCCATAGCCACTCAGTCTTGGACGGGTTGAGCCTGAGTTTGTTACTACCCATCCAGATCCGTACGGCCTCCAAACACCGGGACATCACCTCGGCGGCGTCGTTGGGGGGGTCTGGGGTGGATATGTACAGCTGAGTATCATCAGCGTGTAGATGATATCCCACCTCAAAACCACGGATGATCTCGCCCAGCGGCTTCATATATGTGTTGAATAGTAGGGGAGAGAGGACCGACCCCTGAGGAACGCCACATACGAGGGGTCTCGAGGCCGACCTCTGCCCCCCTGCCAACACATATTGCGACCGACCAGAGAGGTAGGATGAGAACCACCGCAAAACGGTGCCTCCCAACCCCAACCCCCCCAGTCGGCGCAATAGGATACCATGGTCGATGGTATCAAAAGCTGCTGAGAGGTCTAATAAGACTAGGATAGAGGAAAATCCTCTATCCCGCGCCCTCCAGTGATCATCAACCAACGCGACCAATGCCGTCTCGGTGCTGTGACCGGGTCGGAAGCCGGACTGGCGTGGGTCTAGATAATCAACTTCCTCCAAGTGTCGCGGAAACTGTTGGGCCACCACACTCTCTACAACCTTCACTAAAAAGTGAAGGTTGGAGACCGGACGATAGTTCTCTAATAATGCTGGATCCAGGGACGGCTTCTTGAGGAGGGGCCTTACTACCGCCTCTTTCAAGATGGCAGGCAAGGACCCCTCACTCAAAGATGCATTGACAATGCCCTGGAGCCAGCCTCGTGTCGTCTCCCAGGATGCCAGTAGAAGCCAGGAGGGACACGGGTTCAATAAACATGTGGTAGCCTTGTCTCTTTGACAACTTGTCCATATCCTCGGTAGTGACAAAGTCAAACTCCTCCAAAGATGGTGTCTCAAGAGCTGCCTCGGGGCGTCCGACTGGACCACTGTCGATTGAGGATAACTCATTCCGAATCCGAGTGATTTTCTCCTGCAGATAAATCCCAAATTCCTCTGCGCAACCCTGTAGAGGGGCTTCCCGCAGCCTCTGTTGAAGGAGGGAGTGGGTCACCCCAAACAGGGCGGCAGGGCAGTTATCTGCGGATGCAATAAGGGTGGCACAATACTCGCGTTTGGCCACCCTTATCGTCACTACGTAGGTCCTAATATAGGTTCTCACTAGTGTTCGGTCGGCTTCGGAGCGAGAAGATCCCCATCTGCTCTCTAGGCGTCTCTTGTGGCATTTCATCTCCCTAAGCTGCTCGGTAAACCAAGGAGCCTGGGTGGTTCGTCCCCGCAAGAGAGGCCGCAAGGGCACGACTCGGTCCAAGGCCCACATGGCTGCATTTAACCATGCGGCCACTAGGTCCTCAGTCGAGTCGCGGGGCAAGTCCACAGGAATTGGCCCAAGCTCCCTCTGGAACCTTACCGGGTCCATCAGGAGCCTGGGGCGGAACCATATAGGAATATCAGGTTCCGCCTCCCCGTGGTGAGGTGCGGCGATTGGAAAGTCCAGCCGAAGGAGAGCGTGATCTGTCCATGACAGGGGTGTAATGGCTAAATCCCCTATTCCCAGATCACGACTCCACTGTCCCGAGATGAATATAAGATCCAGGGTGTGTCCACCCTCGTGGGTAGGGCCTAAAACTACCTGGGTCAGGTCCATAGCTGTCATGGAAGCCATGAACTCCCGAGTTGCACCAGAGGTTTCTCCTACCGACGGCAGGTTGAAATCCCCCATGACCAGAAGTCTGGGGGTCTCAACCGCCGCCTCAGCTATCACCTCTAGGAGCTCAGGCAGGGCTGTTGTTGCATAGTGAGGAGCCAGGTATTCAACTAACATGACCAACTGCCTCCCCAGGCCCCACCTCAGGAGGAGGGACTCACACCCCGTCATCTGAGGGATCGTGGTCTCCTTCAGCTCAAGACCTTCCCTAACCATAATCACCACCCCTCCACCCCTCCCTAAGGCCCTGGGCTGATGGAAGGCTCGGTAGCCTGGTGGACACATTTCCACAAGGGCTAACCCTCCCTCGTGGCCCAACCAGGTTTCTGTGATACCCACCAGGTCCGGGTCCCCCTCTGACACAAGGTCATGGATGAGGGGGGCTTTTTGTACCACGGACCTGGCGTTGCATAACATCAGCCTAGGGCCACGGGTCTGTGGTTCTTGCCCACCTAGTCTGCGATGGGAGCATGGGGGGTTGGTGTACGTGACCGCCCATAGCCAGCAGCCGCGGTCCTCCAACCGGTAATGTCCATCCCGTCTCCCACCGCCCATGCCCCTCCCCAAGACCGAACTGATGGAAGATACCTCAGTGGAAACGACCCCCCCTCCCCCCTCCTCCGTTTCTCTACTTCCGCCAGCCGGCCCTATAAATTGTCACCCCCCCACTTGACTATCTCTCCCCTCCTCCCTGGAACCCCCTAAAATCTGAATTAAAAAGTTAAAAAGACCCCCCCTGAGTTTCTGCTTCGAGTCTGCATGTGCTTGCTGGCTGCCTGATTTGCCTTTCATTTTTGGCTGTTTATCGCTGTCTTGAGGCTTTCCTGAAGCCTAGAGAGAGTGAAAAACAACCCAGCCTGCAAACCAAAATCTCAGGAATAAATGTCTGGTTTGCAATTCAGCTGTTTTTCTCCCTCTGGAGATTTCAGGATGGCATCGTAAATCAGCCTTGAGAAGGGGAAAGTCCTCCCTTCGCAAAACAATGCTGGTAAAACAGCACTGTTTTGAGAAGCTACCCGTCGAAAGGCAGTCTTGAGAAGAGGAAAGTCCTCCCTCTGCAAAAGAGCGCTGTTAAAACAGTGAAGGGGAAAGTCCTCCCTGAGAAGGGGAAAGTCCTCCGTCCACAAAACAATGCTGTTAAAACAGTGCTATTTTGAGAAGCCACCCATCGCAAGGCAGACCTGAGAAGGGGAAAGTCCTCCCTCCGCAAAACAACACTGTTAAAACAGTGCTGTTTTGAGAAGCCACCCATCGCAAGGCAGCCCCTAAAAGGGGAAAATCCTCTATCCGCAAAACAACGCTGTTAAAACAGTGCTGTTTTGAGAAGCCACCCATCGCAAGGCAGACCTGAGAAGGAGAAAGTCTGCCCTCCGCAAAACTGTGCAGTTAAAACAGTGCTGTTTTGAGAACCCTTCCATAGCAAGGCAGCCCCTAGAAGGGGAAAGTCCTCCCTCCCTTTTAACGCTGTTAAAACAGTGCTGTTTTGAGAAGCCACTCATCGCAAGGCAGCCCTGAGAAGGGGAAAGTCCTCCCTCCGCAAAACAATGCTGTTAAAACAGTGCTGTTTTGAGACTTCCATAGCAAGGCAGCCCCTAGAAGGGGAAAGTACTCCCTCCGCAAAACAACACTGTTAAAACAGTGAGGTTTTGAGAAGCCACCCATAGCAAGGCAGTCCTGAGAAGGGGAAAGTCCTCCCTACACAAAACTGTGCAGTTAAAACAGTGCTGTTTTGAGAAGCCACTCATTGCAAGGCAGCCCCGAGAAGGGGAAAATCCTCCATCCGCAAAACAACGCTGTTAAAACAGTGCTGTTTTGAGAAGCCACCCATCGCAAGGCAGCCCTGAGAAGGGGAAAGTCCTCCTTCCGCAAAACAATGCTGTTAAAACAGTGCTGTTTTGAGACTTCCATAGCAAGGCAGCCCCTAGAAGGGGAAAGTACTCCCTCCGCAAAACAACACTGTTAAAACAGTGCGGTTTTGAGAAGCCACCCATAGCAAAGCAGCCCCTAGAAGGGGAAAATCCTCCCTCCGCAAAACAACGCTGTTAAAACAGTGCTGTTTTGAGAAGCCACCCATCGCAAGGCAGTCCTGAGAAGGGGAAAGTCCTCCCTCCTCAAAACAATGCTGATAAAACAGTGCTGTTTTGGGAAGCCACCCATCGCAAGGCAGCCCTGAGAAGGGGAAAGTCCTCCCTCCCCAAAACTGTGCTGTTAAAACAGTGCTGTTTTGGGAAGCCACCCATCGCAAGGCAGCCCCTAGAAGGGGAAAATCCACCCTCCGCAAAACAACGCTGTTAAAACAGTGCTGTTTTGAGAAGCCACCCATCGCAAGGCAGTCCTGAGAAGGGGAAAGTCCTCCCTCCTCAAAACAATGCTGATAAAACAGTGCTGTTTTGGGAAGCCACCCATCGCAAGGCAGCCCTGAGAAGGGGAAAGTCCTCCCTCCCCAAAACTGTGCTGTTAAAACAGTGCTGTTTTGAGAAGCCACTCATTGCAAGGCAGCCCCGAGAAGGAGAAAATCCTCCCTCCGCAAAACAACGCTGTTAAAACAGTGCTGTTTTGAGAAGCCACCCATCGCAAGGCAGCCCTGAGAAGGGGAAAGTCCTCCCTCCACAAAACAATGCTGTTAAAACAGTGCTGTTTTGAGACTTCCATAGCAAGGCAGCCCCTAGAAGGGGAAGGTCCTCCCTCCACAAAACAACGCTGTTAAAACAGTGCTATTTTGAGAAGCCACCCATCGCAAGGCAGCCCTGAGAAGGGGAAAGTCCTCCCTCTGGAAAACTGCACTGTTAAAACAGTGCTGTTTTGAGAAGCCACTCATTGCAAGCCAGCCCTGAGAATAATAATAATAATAATTTTAATTTGTAGACCGCCCCCACTCCCCGAAGGGACTAGGAGCGGTGCACAGGGGAATTAAAACATACAAACATAATAACATAAATATATATAAAATCAGATTAAACAATTTATCCCTGCGCTAAAAACCCAATATACTAAAAATTAAACCCCTTAAAAACCCGATTAAAACAGTAAACAGATGACTAACCTAGGCCGGCCAAGCAGAAAAAGTGTGTTTTTAATTTTTGATGGAAGGAGCGGAGGTCTGTAGTTGTTGTAATATCGGTGGGCAGGTCGTTCCAGAGGGTCGGGCCTGCCACAAAGAAGGCCCTTCCCCTGGGCACCGCCCGCTGGCATAGCCTAGTGGACGGCACCCGGAGAAGTCCCTCTCTTTGGGAGCGAATTGGCCGCAGGGATGTATGGGGCAGGATGCGATCCCGCAGATAGCTAGGTCCCATGCCATGGAGCACTTTAAAGATGATAACCAACACCTTGAAGCGCACCCGAAAGACGACAGGCAGCCAATGCAGCTCGCGCAGGATCAGTGTTACATGGGAAAACCTAGAGGTTCCCATAACTGCCCACGCGGCTGCATTCTGGACAAGCTGAAGTCTTCGGGGGCACCTCAAGGGGAGCCCCATGTAGAGAGCATTGCAGTAGTCCAGTCGGGATGTCACGAGGGCATGAGTGACTGTGCAGAGGTCATCCTGATCCAATAGGGGACGCAACTGGCGTACCAGGCGAACCTGGTAAAACGCCCTCCTGGCCACGGATGTCACTTGATCTTCCATGGACAGCCATGCATCAAGGAGGATGCCCAAGTTGCGTGCCCCATCCACAGGGGTTAGATGTTCAACCCCTATGGCCAGTGATGGAGTCAACTGGTTGTACCGGGATACCGGAAACCACAGCCACTTGGTCTTGGACGGATTGAGTCTGAGTCTGTTACTTCCCATCCAGGCCCGCACAGCTTCCAGGCTCTGGCACATCACCTCTACGGCATCTTTGGGGTGGTTTGGGGTAGATATATACAGCTGCGTGTCATCAGTGTAGAGATAATACTCTACCCCAAAACCACAGATGATCTCGCCCAGCGGCTTCATATATGTGTTGAACAGGAGAGGCGAGAGGACCGACCCCTGAGGCACCCCACAAGTGAGGGTTCTCGAGGTCGACCTCTGCTCTCCTGCCAACACAAATTACGATCGACCAGAGAGGTAGAAGGAGAACCACCACAACACGGTGCCTCTCACCCCAACCCCTCCAGCCGATGCAATAGGATACCATGGTCGATGGTATCAAAAGCTGCTGAGAGGTCTAATAGGACCAGGATGGAGGAACAACCCCCATCTCTGGCCCTCCAGAGATCATCCACCAACGCGACCAATGCCGTCTCGGTGCTGTGCCCGGGCCGGAAGCCGGACTGGCGCAGGTCCAGATAATCAATTTCCTCCGGATGACGGGGGAACTGTTGTGCCACCACACTCTCTACAACCTCCGCCAGAAAGTGAAGGTTGGAGACCGGACGGTAATTTACCAACAATGCTGGGTCCAGAGAGGGCTTCTTCAGGAGGAGTCTCACCATCACCTCTTTAAGGGAGGCCGGCAAGAACCCCTCAGTCAAGGAAGCATTGACCACCTCCTGGAGCCAGCCTCGTGCCACCTCCCAGGATGCCAGTACAAGCCAGGAGGGACACAGGTCCAATAAATATGTGGTAGCTCGCAGTCGCCCACGTAACCTGTCCATATCTTCAGAAGTAACAGAGTCAAACTCTTCCCACAAAGCTGTCTCAAGATCTGCCTCGGGGCATCCCACTGGGCCACTTTCGATGAAGGCTAACTCGCTCCTAATCTGAGCGATTTTATCCTGCAGATATTCCCCAAATTCCTCTGCTCTACCCTGTGAAGGGACTTCCCGCACCCTCTGTTGAAGGAGGGAGCGGGTCACCCTAAACAAGGCAGCAGGGCAGTTATCTGCAGATGCGATGAGAGTGGCACAATGATGACGTTTGGCCACTCTCACGCCACAAGGTAAGTCCGTAAATGGGCTCTCACCTGTGTTCGGTCAGATTCAGACCGTGTGGATCTCCATCTCCTCTCTAGGTGTCTCTTGTAGTGCTTCATCAGCCTCAGCTCCTCGGTGAACCAAGGCGCCTGGGTGATTCATCGCCGCAAGAGAGGCCGCAAGGGCGCAACCCGATCTAAGGCCCCCGTGGCCGCAGTATTCCATGCGGCCACGAGGTCCTCCATTGGGGCGCAGGTCAAGGACACAGGTAATGGCCCAAGCGCCGTCTGGAACCTATCTGGGCCCATCAGGCGCTTGGGGCGGAAGCATATAGGTGACTCAGGTTCCGCCTCCACGTGGTGGGGTGTAGCGATTGGAAAGTCGAGCTGGAGAAGTGAGTGGTCTGACCATGACAGGGGTGTGATGGCTATATCCCCTATACCCAGATCACTCTTCCACTGACCAGAGACAAAAATTAAGTCCAGCGTGTGTCCTCCTTCGTGCGTGGGCCCCCAAATTACTTGGGTCATGTCCATGGCCATCATGGAAGCCATGAACTCCCGAGCTGCCTCTGATGATTCGCCTACCGATGGCAGGTTAAAGTCCCCCATGACAACCAGCCTGGGGGTCTCAACCGCCATCTCAGCGATCACCTCAAGGAGCTCGTGCAGGGCTGCTGTTACGTAGCGGGGAGCCAGGTATACAATCAGCATGCCCAACTGCCTCCCTAGGCCCCACTTCACACAGAGAGACTCACAGCCGGTGGTCTGTGGTACAGTGGTCTCTCTTGGCTCAAAACTTTCCCTAACAATAACTGCTACACATCCACCCCTGCCTAGGGCCCATGGCTGATGAAAAGCATGGCAACCTGGCGGGCACATTTCTACGAGGGGAAGTCCTCCCTCGTGGCCCAACCAGGTCTCCGCAATTCCCACCAGGTCCGGCTCCCCCTCCGACACAATGTCGTGGACAAGGGGGGCTTTGTTGACCACAGACCTGGCATTGCAAAACATCAGCCTTGGGCCCTGGCTCTTTAATCCCTTACCACCTATCCTGCAGGAGTTGTGGCATCTGACCGCTTGTAAACAATGGCCTTGTGCCCCTAACCAGGAAAGAGAAACCTGTCTCCCCTCGCACCTGCCCCTAAAAGAAGTTAAAGAAGTTAAATATTATCCTGCTTTCAGTGATGATCATACTTGCTTAGAAAGTAGTGTGTTATCCATCATTTCTAACTTATCAATAATTTAGTTTCTTATCTGGTTCAGACAGGAGTGCAATGAAAAGGAGTGTGAACAGCAGATAAAAGATCTTCATGTTGGAATTGGTTTTGGACCAAATTTATTCCTGGCACAGGACACAACTCTCTATTTATGGAGTTATAAGGATTGCATCACTCTGTGAAATATTGCAACTGCTCTTAAAAGTAATTGGCCTTGTTGTATTTCCTTCTATTGACACATTCCTGAGGGCTAGCTTTGTAAAAGTCCTTTTAGAACATTTTAATTTCAATTATGTCAGGCCTGCTTCTAACAATAACCAGGAAAGAACACACTCAAATCCATTTTGGAAGATTTCAGGTTACTTTTACTGATTACGAAAAGACAGCAGTGAGTTTCAAGCAAGGAATGAGATATTCAGGTGTGAAACTATAGATATTAAGCATTGCCCATCCCATTTACCCTACAACCCCCAAGTTATTATCCAATGCTAAAACCCCTTTGATGTCAGGTGGGTAGCATCTTCAGAAGCATCATCCGATTGGAATGTAAGACCGTTGGCCTTGGTCACTGGCGATGTCAGCTTCTGGCTCCAAACACCTCCTGCATTATTCAATGCCCATTACCCACAGACCCCTCCCTGCCAGTTTCAATGGCAGCCGAAGCAAGCAATAAAGCAGAGGCTGACATCCAGCCCTCCTCCAGAAAAGTGGAATTAGACCTGCAAAACAGACAGAAATGAAACAAGTAGACAGACCAATAGACAACAATCATTAAAAAGCGATTAAGGTTTGTCAGGGTATTTAGCATAAAACTTCTTCAAGAGTTATGGGGCTCTGATATGACTTCTATCCACCCACTCAGTTTGGGATGGGGGAAAGTGTTTCCAGACAACAAGGTATTGCACTCTGTTTCTGTGACTTCTTGAGTCCACAATGTCTTTGATTTTGAAATACAATACAATACAATAGCAGAGTTGGAAGGGACCTTGTAGGTCTTCTAGTCCAACCCCCTGCATGGACAGGAACCTTATACCATTTCAGACAAATGGCTATCTAACATCTTTTTAAAGACTTCCAGGGTTGGGGCATTCACAACTTCTGGAGGCAAGCTGTTCCAGAGGTTAATTGTTCTAATGTCAGGAAATTTCTCCTTAGTTCTAAGTTGCTTCTCTCCTTGATTAGTTTCCACCCATTGCTTCTTGTCCTGCCCCCAGGTGCCTTGGAGAATAGTTTGATTCCCTCTTCTTTGTGGCACCCTCTGAGATATCGGAATACTGCTATCATGTCTCCCCTGGTCCTTCTCCTCATCAAACTAGACATACCCAGCTCCCGCAACCGTTCTTCATATGTTTTAGTCTCCAGTCCCCTAATCATCTTGGTTGCTCTTCTCTGCACTCTTTCCAGAGTCTCCATGTCTTTTCTACATTGTGGTGACTAAAACTGTATGCAGTATTCCAAGTGTGGCCTTACCAAGGCACTATACAGTGGCATTAACACTTCACGTGATCTAGATTCTATCCCTCTGTTTATGCGGCCTAGAACTATGTTGGCTTTTTTGGCAGCTGCTGCACACTGCTGGCTCATATTTAAATGGTTGTCCACTAGGATTCCAAGATCCTTCTCACAGTTGCTACTATTGAGCAAGGTACCACCTATACTGTACCTGTGAATTTTGTTTTTCTTGCCTAAATGTAGAACCTTACTTTTTTCACAATTGAATTTCATTTTATTAGATAGTGCCCAATGTTCAAGTTTGTCAAGATCCTTCTGTATCTTAAGCCAATCTTCTGGAGTGTTGGCTATTCCTGCCAGCTTGGTGTCATCTGCAAATTTGATGAGCTCCCCATTTATCCCCTCATCCAAATCATTGATGAAGATGTTGAAGAGTACTGGGCCTAAAACAGAGCCTTGGGGGACTCCACTGCATACTTCCTTCCATGTAGATGCAGTTCCATTCAGGACTACACATTGAGTGCGGTTGGTCAGCCAGTTGCGAATCCATTTGGTGGTGATGCTGTCTAACCCACATTTTTCCATTTTATCTAATAGTAGGTTATGGTCTATTTTATCAAATGCCTTACTGAAGTCCAAGTAAATTATATCGACAGCATTCCTCTGGTCCACTAATTTTGTCACTTTGTCAAAGAATGCAATTAGATTAGTCTGGCATGATCTGTTTTTGACAAACCCATGTTGGCTTTTGGCTATTACTTTGTTTGCTTCTAGGTGTTCACTTATTTGTTGCTTAATTATCTTTTCCAGAATCTTTCTTGGTATTGAGGTCAGGCTGATGGGTCTATAGTTTCCTGGATCTATTTTTTTTCCTTTTTTGAAGATGGGAACCACATCAGCTCTTTTCCAGTCTTCTGGCAGTTCCCCGGTGCTCCAGGATCTCTGAAAGATATAGTTCAGTGGTTCTGAGATCTCGTCTGCCAGTTCCTTCAGAACCCTGGTGTGTAATCCATCAGGTCCTGGTGATTTGAACTCGTCCAGGGCAGACAGATGCTCACTTACCATTTTCTTCCCTATTTCAACTAGTGTTCCTAATCTGATTTTTGTGGTGCTGTTTTTGATTGGTTGGACTGTTTTATCCCTTTGTGTAAAGACAGGTGCAAAAAAAGAGTTAAATAGTTCTGCTTTCTCCCTGTTGCTTATCATCTTCTTGCCATTTTCTCTCAGCAGTGGACCAATTGATTCCTTAACTTTTTTCTTGTTTTTAACATGTTGGAAGAAGCTTTTTTTGTTATTTTTTACTTTTTTGGCAAGCCTTTCTTCATTGTGAGCCTTAGCTTTCCTCACTTCATCTTTACAGGCTCGGGCTATTTGCTGATATTTTGCCTTAGTTATGTCCCTCTCTTTCCACTTTTTATAGTTATCCTTTTTGTCTTTCAATTTGTCAGAGAGTTTTTTATGCAGCCATGCTGGTTTCTTTTGGGAACTGTTATTTTTCTTCTTCATTGGTATTGCGCTGGACTGGGCTTTTATAATCTCATTTTTCAAAATTTCCCAAGCTTCTTGAGTTGTTTTCCCCTTGAGGATTCTCATCCATGGAATCCTTCCCAAGCTCTCTCTAAGTTTATTGAAATTAGCTCTCTTAAAGTCTAAGACTCTAGTTTGACTTTGTTCTACTACTTTTGTTTGCATAATGTTGAATTCCAGTATTTCATGATCGCTTGCCCCCAAAGTTCCTGTAGCTTCTACACCTTCTATCATTTCCTCTCTGTTAGTGAGAATTAAGTCCAATATTGCTGATCCCCTTGTTCCCTTCTCTACCTTTTGGGAAACAAAGTTGTCTGCTAGGTTTGTTAGGAACCTGTTGTATCTTCCACTTGGTGCAGAGTTTGTTTCCCAATTGATGTCAGGGTAGTTAAAATCTCCCATTACTATTGTAGTGTGCTTCCTACATACCTTAGTTAGCTGGTTAGCAAAAAGTTCATCCACTTCCTCTGCTTGGTTGGGTGGCCTGTAGTATAGACCTATGACAATATCATTCCCCCCCCCAACCTTTAATATTGACCCAAATACATTCAAGATAGTTCTCATCATTGTTGTGCTCTATTTCTGTAGAGATGTAATTATTTCTTATATATAGTGCAACTCCACCTCCTCTTTTATTTGGTCTATTTCTTTTAAATAATTTAAATCCTTCTAGCTGTATGTTCCATTTGTGGGTTTCATCCCACCAAGTTTCTGTAATGGCAACAATATCATATCTGCCCTCATTTACTTGCATTTCTAATTCACCCTGTTTATTCCTCATACTCTGTGCATTGGTGTATAGACATTTGAGTCCATTTTGATTGACCCTGTGTTTACTTTCTATGTAACCTGTGTTATGCCTGACTATGGTTCTCTTTGCCCCTATTTCTTTGCCACTTGTATGGTTCATGCACATGGTATGGCACTCACTGTTAATTGTTTGGTTTTGCTTGACAGCAGTGGTGATAATATTACCCGCACAAACATCTATGTTACATGCACTGATAGCCCTATGAATTTTAGTTTGCTGGGAACAGAAATGTTCTTTATGTATTGATTCTCTGTTCTTTATCTATTGATTGTCTGCTCACCATCAACCAAAATGGGGGGGGGGCAGGTTGTGACAGCCGAAGAGGGGACAAACGTTCAGGTTTCAACAAGCGTATGTGAAAAATAGGGTAAAGTCGCCGGAGACTTTTAAGCCAATCCAATTTTACTGATACCGAACTAATGACCTTAATAATCGGAAAAGGACCCACATATTTTGGAGACAATTTCTTGCATTTTTTCGGGCTCTCTAGAAATCTAGTAGAGACGTAAACACAATCACCAACTTTATATTGCGGAGGTTGTGCTCTTTTCTTATCAGTGTACTTTTTATGAGACTGATGGGCATCGTCCAAAGTCTTACGTGCAATGGGCCAAAACTTCGAAAGTCGAGCACTCCATCCCGAAAGGGATAAAATGGTGGGAGTCTCATGAGGCAGTTCAGGAATCGGAATGAATCTTGCCCGTAAATCACCTTGAAAGGAGTCATGCCAGTGCTGCTATGCACCGAGTTATTGTACGCCACCTCATCATGAGGCAACAGGTCAGCCCAGTCATCTTGTTGGTAATTTATAAAACAACAAAGATATTGTTCCAGAACAGAATTGGCCCTTTCACAAGCTCCATTAGTCTGAGGGCGGTGGGAGGAGCTTAACCCCTGGGAGGAGCCAATTAATTTCAGAAACTCCTTCCTAAATCAAGAAGTGAACTGAACACCCCTATTAGACATAATACATTTAGGAACCCCGTGTAATCGATAAATGTGAGAAAGAAACAGCTTAGCCAACATTTTAGCTGATGGGATCTTTGAACAGGGCACAAAAGGAACTTGTTTAGAGAACAAATCTGTAACCACCCATATAACAGTATAACCCAGGCTACTTGGCAGGTCGACAATGAAATCCATAGATATTTCTTTCCAAGGAGACTCCAGGCGGGCAACAGCTTGGAGGAGTCCATGAGGCTTGCCCAGAGAATGCTTTGACGCTGCACAAACTGGGCAACTGGCAATGTAGGATTCAACGTCTTTTTTCAAACACTGGCGGAAGAGACTGAGGTCAGTGATGGTATGGAGTTCTGGGGGTAGGTCGTTCCATAGGGCAGGGCCAGCCACAGAGAAGGCCCTTCCCCTGGGTGTCGCCAGTCAGCATTGTCCGGCCGACGGCACCCTGAGAAGGCCCTCTCTGTGTGAGCATATCGGTCTGAGGGATGTATCCTTCATGAGGGGAAGGGGGTAGATATTTTCAGCGCAAATTGTATTTAAGCTCCTGTAGTCTACCACTAGGCGGAGCTTGCCATCTTTTTTTTCTCTAAACATGACAGGTGCTGCCACACGAGGTCTAGCTGGCTCAATGAAACCCCTGGCCAAATTTTTGTCAATTAACTTGTGAAGTTCAACCATCTCCCAGGGTGTCATGGAGTAAATGCGGGGTTATGGAACTTGAACCCCTGGGAGGAAATCAATGGTGCAGTCCATCGTACGGTGGGGCAGTAAGTTGTCAGAAGATTTTTTGCTAAAAATATCCTTTAAATCCCAGTACTCCTTAGGAATTTTTTCCTCGCCCACAATTTTTTCTGAAAAGGTTGCTCCTAACCCCGCTTCAACCCCCTGAATAGGGGGTGAGGGTATCGCCATATGGTCTCTTTCATCTGGTGGTGTGGCGGATCGAATGCATAATCAACCCTTAGTCCAGTTAATTTTCGGGTTTCACTTCTGCAACCAAGGCAAACCCAAAATAATAGGGTTGTCTACAGCAGGTGCAACTATAAAATTTAAAATCTCTTGGTGACTGCCTATCCACATCTCAATAGGCTCTGTGACAAATTGGGCTGGAGCCCCCCCAGCTACGGAACCATCCATTTGACAGAATGCAATGGGTACTTTCAACATTTTTAGTTTAAGTCCTAGTTGTTCCACTATATTGGGGCTGATAATGCATCATGTGCAACCAGAGTCCAAAAGGGCTAGCACTTAGGACTGGTGACCACTAGAGGGCACTCTAAGATTTATAGGGATGGTCATGGGGCCTGAATGAGAACTCACCCAACGTTCGTCGTCATCATTGTCAGTTTTGGTTTCTTTCTCCCAGTCATCTGGCTCCTCCTCTCCCTGGTGGTGCTGAGTTCTAAGGGTTCCACACCCCTCATGGCATGTTTAGTGCACAGCCCCGGGTCTTTGGCACTTTTCTTCATTCCAGAAGAAATCTGGAGTCAGGGTTTGGGCTTCATCCTGCAATTAGCAGCCCAGTGTCCATCCTTCCTACACTGGAAGCAAGTAGTGTTGCGAGGCTTTCAGACAGACCCTCCCTTTCCTCCTCTTAGGACATCTCTGCGGAAGGGGGGGAGGACTTATTTTCCCTTTCAATTTTTTCAAGGCTTTTATTTCTAGCCAGGTCAATTTCAACATCAGCCGCAAATTCATACCAGCCCTGCAGAGTACGTGGGTTTCGTCTATTGACACACCCTTGGAATATCTCTGGAGACAAGCCCTCTTTGTAACTATTGACCAGGGCTTCTTCTTTTTTTTATATTGAAAAAGTTTTATTGGGTTTTTACAATTTTTCAAAAAGGATAGGGTAAGGGATACAGAAACATTTTGAGAACTTTCGCGTCGGAGTCATTGGCCCTTCCAGGGCTTCACAATAAAATATTAAAAAAGACATTCTTCAAAGATACTACGAGATGAAAACAAGTGCATACATCCTAAATTCTCAGTTCTATGCTGGCAGTCATATACAAACATCCAGATAACAAGATTATAGTATATTAATAAAAAAACAAACAAGCAAAGTCATTTTTTTGATCTAAGTCTCTTGGCAATTGGATCTTCTTTTTCTCCTTCCTGGCCCCCAGCGGGCAGGGCTGTGGCCCCCCCTGCCCTCCTGAATCTTCCCCCAGGACTGAGGAGTGTTTCTTAATAAAGGCTTCCGCCTCAACAACTGTTTTAATCCTAACTCTCCCTCCTTCCCAGAACACCAGCATCCCTTCCAGCATTGCCCACTTAAACCAAATCCCGTGGTCAAACAATTTTTTGGATAAGAAGGAATACCTCCTTCTCATCTCTCTAATCTTTTTTGGGATCTGCTTCAAGATGACGACTTCCTTTTGTTGGTAAATTAATGGGCCTTCTCTCTGTGCCTTCAAAATTCCCTCTCTGGTTGACCTTCTAACAAATTTAATGTGTATCTCTCTGGGTACTTCATTTATCCTGGCATATGCTGAATTTATTCTGTAGACTAGGTCAATGTCCCCCCTGATCTCATCTTTAGGTTTATGTAAATAGTCTGCTAAAATTGTACTCATGAGATCAGGAAGACATTCACCAGATTCTTCAGAAATGTTCTGAAATCTTAAAAAAATATGACATCCTTTCAAAATCCATCCTAGACATATGCCCAGTTAGTTCTCCAACCTCACTATTAACATTTTAAGCTCTCCCTTTGCCCCAGCCAGCCCCCCTTCCAGCTCTTCAGTCTTCTGTGTATTTTCCAGCATTTGTTTCCGTGTTTCCAAAAGATCCTTCTTAAAGCTGCAATTATCTTCTCTCAAGCCTTTAATTTCTTGCACCAAAGCTTGCAACACGATCTCCAAAGAAGACATCCTTTGTTCCAAACCTGCCAATTCTGATTTTTGTGCCATGGTAAACTGTTAAAGTCAATGCCACTAAAATGGCGTTTTTGGGTGGGGCCGTTGAAGCAAATCAGGAAGAGAAAAGTCCAAATCAGGGTTAAAAAGTTCAAAATCCAGAGAAAAAACACCTTTCACAATCAATAGTTGTAGCAGAGTAGGCACTCCAGAGGTGGAATCAATTAATCCATAAATTTCTTCATTAATAAAGAGAGGAAGTCCCAGTCACAAAGGAATGTTGGTAATTTTCCATAAATAAAATAGTCATTCAAGAACAGAGAGAAGCCATCTTCCGCCGCCCACACTGCGAGCCGAGAGGAGAAAGTGGTAAAGGAAAAATTGTTTCAAGCCAGTCGGACTTAGATACATTTTAAATACACAAGCCGCAAATCACTCTCGCTTGCTTCAAAGCCGTCCAGATAAGAAATAAGAAACGTCCGCTTCCTCACAGTGAGGAGCCATTTCCAGCGCCGCAATAATTCCGAGGGGGGGTTAAACAAACAAACACCCCTCTCCACATTCTTTCAGTCCAGGCTGCCAGCAAAAATAGTTTTAAAGTCACTCACTCTCCACCTCGCCGCCAAAACCTCCGAAAGCCTTCTGACCCGAACACTCAGCTCTCTTCAAATTCATCGTGCGTTGCCGTCCTCCATTGGCAAAGGGAAACCCCCCCCCGCAGCATGCCTCTCCTCACCTAGACCGAAGACAAGGGCCGTTTTCCCGCTGCCGCGAAGAAAAACAAACCCAGGCAAGCCAGCCTGACGGAAGGACCCCAAAATAGGGGTGCCTCACTCCCGATGGGGGGCAGAAAAAAGAACAAAACGGCAGACGAGTTCAGGACTCGTCTGTTGCCGCTGGAAGGCGAAACCGGAAGCCAACCAGGGCTTCTTCTGACCACCCTCTCATGTAAATTGATAGTTCACGAAATCTCTGGGTGTAGTCTTGAACTGGTTTTGACCCTTGTTGAAGGGTTTTCATTTCTAGTCTAGCTTTTCTATTGAGGAGGGGGTCTTCAAAGCACCTTCTTAAAGCGGCCATAAATCTATCGAAATTCCTCATTAGGGGGGAATCATCATTGTGTAAAGACACTATCCAGTCTGCAGACTTCCCTTCGAGTGCTAAGGACACGGCTCTTATTTTGGCTTCGCCACTTGGGAGACCGTAGCCAAACTGCCTTACAAAGTTGCTCACTTGTAGTAAAAAGAATCCCAGATATTTAGGGTCCCCCCCCCAAATTTCACCCCTAGGGGAGGGACTTTAGCCATTCTGCATTCAGCGAGCCTTGCATCTCCTCTTAAATTGACTCTGGGTGCTGCTGCTATAGCAGCTGCTATGGCTGGTGGGGCCTCATCACCTTGGTTAGTGCCCCCAGCCACTTCGAGGTTTTCTCTCAGGTGGGCTTCTTCCTCCCCCCTCCTCACTCCTGGCTCCCATGGGTTAGGCTCTCTACCCCCTCTGCTTTCTCTAGCACGACGTTTCTCATCTGCCTCTCAAAGTAGTTCTCTGGCATGCTCTCTCAGGAGATTCTCTTCCTCGATCTGTTGCCAAAGGGGGGGGGGAGAATGGGGCACCTGAGTCTGGTGGTCGAATTTGCCCTTAAGCCCCACTCTCACAGACCAGCGGTGATGAACAGATTGCTCTTTAATCTTCTCCCCCAAATCCATTTTTCCCAAAGTTTCCGCAACTGACCTTTCTTCCTCCTGCTCTGGTTTCAGGATGCAAGATACAGCTGCCGTTGCCCCCAAGGTTTCTTCTTCACTGAGGTCTGACATCTCTTTGAAGCTTTTATGGTTTTATTACACTCCCTGCTGAAGTTAACTCAGAGATGAGTGTGTTATGGAATTCCTTGCTTCTTGTCAGGCCTGCTTCTAACAATAACCAGGAAAGAACACACTCAAATCCATTTTGGAAGATTTCAGGTTACTTTTACTGATTACGAAAAGACAGCAGTAAGTTTCAATCAAGGAATGAGATATTCAGGCGCAAAAGCATAGATATTAAGCATTGTCCATCCCCTTTACCCTACAACCCCCAAGTTATTATCAAATGCTAAAACCCCTTTGATGTCAGGTGGGTAACGTCTTCAGAAGCATCATCACATTGGAATGTAAGACCGTTGGCCTTGGTCACTGGCGATATCAGCTTCTGGCTCCAAACACCTCCTGCAATATTCAATGCCCATTACCCACAGCCCCTCCCTCCCTGTTTCAATGGCAGCCGAAGCAAGCAGTAAAGTGGAGGCTGACAATTATCTCAGTTAACTTGTCACATGGTAGATCAAACCATGATACAATATGCCATAATGTTTGGACAGTTCTCTTCTGTACTAACAGAAAAACAGACTTGGAAGGGACCTTAGAGGTCTTCTAACCCAACCCCCTGCTTAGGCAGGAAACCCTACAATACTTGAGACAAATGGTTTTCCAACATCTTAAAACTTGGAGCATTCACAACTTCTGGAGGCAAGTTGCTTCACTGATTAATTGTTCTAACTGTCAGGAATAGGTTGACTCCCTGTTTTATTGGAACACTGCTATCATGTCACCCCTAGTAGTTTTCCCCCCCATTAAACTAGACATACCCAGTTCCTGCAACTGCTTTTCATATGTTTTAGCCTCCAGTCCCTTAATGATCTTTTTCTCTTCTCTTCTCTTTCTACATATTTCTACATATTTTTATATCATGGTGACCAAAACTAGATGCAGTATTCCAAGTGTGGCATTACCACAGCATTATAAAGTGTATTAATACTTCAGGTGATCTTTATTCTATCCCTGTTTATGCAGCCTAGAACTTAGTTGGCTTTTGGCATCTGTAGGACAGTGCTGGATCATCTTTAAGTGATCATCCTCTAAGACATTAAGATATCTCACAGTTGCTACTATTGAACCGGGTACCACGTATACTATACCTGTGCATTTTGTTTTCCTTTTCCTGAATGTAGAGCCAGTGGTGGGTTTCAAAAATTTTACTACCCATTCTGTGGGCATGGCGTGTTTTGTGGGTGTGGCTTGGCAGTCATGTGACTGGCTGGGAGTTGCTTGGTGGTCATGTGTCTTGGTGGGCATGGCCAACTTGTAAAATGTGATGAAACTCACTCAACAACGCTCTTGCTTGGCAACCAAAATTTTGGCTCAATTGTAGTAATACATTCTCTTTCTTTTCTTTCTTTCTTACTCTCCTTCCTTCCTTCCTTCCTTGTCTCTCTCTCTCCTTTCCTCTTTCTTTCTCTTTCTCTTTCCTTTCTATTTCTTTCTCTCTTTCTTTGCTTTTCTTTTTCTCTTACTCTTACTCTTTCTTTCAAAAGGGACACAATAGGTGGACCTAACTAGATGTTATGCACCATAAAATATGTGGCACTTTACAAATCTGACCCACCAACTGAGCAACAGACACTTCACTGCTGTGAAAAAAAATTCCTTGTGTTTACATAGTATTCCACCTTTCATAGGCTTTATAAACATATTTATTTCCATAAGAGAAGAGAGAGATCAGCTAGCAGAAGTGGGCTGCATTGTTAATCTGAGGGGACAGACAGCTTTCCTTTCCCTTTCATCCAAAGCTGGTAAAATAGTTGTTATTCTGAACTGGTGGCAGAAAAGTATGAGGGGCCAATGTTTTTGTCTCTTGTATCCATGCAATATAAAGACATTATTGCGGTGCCTTATTTGTCCGGATAACAAGAACAGCTTGAGAGGAACAGACATTTTATCAACTCAGGTACCCTAACAGGTTTAATACTGTTTGGACAGTGATAGCTATCTATCTATCTATCTATCTATCTATCTATCTATCTATCTATCTATCTATCTATCTATCTATCTATCTATCTATCTATCTATCTATCTATCTATCTATCTATCTCTAGTCTAGATAGATAGATAGATAGATAGATAGATAGATAGATAGATAGATAGATAGATAGATAGATAGATAGATAGACAGACAGACAGACAGACAGACAGATAGATAGGAAGGAGAAAGGAAGGAAGTAAGTTCCATCTTCTGAATCCATTTTGCAGTATAGGAAATATTATTCAAAATTTTGTCATGAATCCAGATGGACCCAAAAACACCTTTGATGCTTACAGGGTGGACACTTTCCCAATCTTTAATATGTCAACATTATAGAAAAATTAGTTGTTATACTCCATCTTCTTATATCTAGAAAGGTTCCTGAGATCAATTATATTTCCCCAAAGAGTTTATCCTTCCTTCTCTCTCTCCCCCCCCCCTCTCCCGCTCTCTGAGTTCAAGTAATATTGGGCAGGTGAAGAAATTCATATAGAGTCACAGAAGGTAGTGGGCAATTGTGCAATTTTTGTCTCACTCCAAGGGAAGAGGAATAAGGCTAGGCTCATCACAATTGCCTAGAGGAAAGTACTTTTCCAGACTGATTTTTGGGACAGGTAAACAGAAAAAGGAGCAATTGGTTGAAATATCCCTCTCTACTAATGAATTGTGTGTGTTTATGTGGAGGGCTGTTACTAGAAAAGCAGGTGCCAGTGCAGTGGCCAAGGGCTTATTAAATGAACTGGTGCCCAAATGGGGTTGCAGCAGTGAGGGAGTCATTTTGCAAAGCAAGCCATCTAATTAATAAGTAATGCTCTTGACAGAACTAAAATATCTGCTCCTTTTGGCCACACTCATATCCTCTCTGGTAAATCACTTGGCCAAACAAGTAGAAATAATCAATTGGAAATGGATGGATTCCTAATCTTTGCCTCTAAGAGTCCCTCCCTGCTGGGAACATTCTAGCCGAAGAGGAGACCTAACAATATTTGGCAATGTTATAAGTAATGAATTCCTTTTAAATATCTGATTAGTTCCCAAAGGCAGAAGCATCAATCACTTGCACTTCCACATTCAGGCTGAGGCTATGATCCCTCAAATCCTGGTCTCTGCAGCATCCATATTTTAACTCATAGAATCTTCCCTTTATGTGTGTGTGCGTGCATACACATACACACAATATCAAGACTTCCAGGTATCCAGTGAAAAATCCTTAGAGACTCTTTTACTCACCTACTTCCCTTGTGCCCTTTCATACATGCTCCACCTCCTGTCATGATCCTGGTCCATGCCCTGGCATCTGACTCTGAATTTAATGTTGAAGTAGCCACTCCAGGAGAACCTGTGGAATGTCAGCATCATAAGACATCAAGCCAGGAATCACATGAGGCTAATAAAAATAGACACCACCTGAAAAACTGGAGTAGTCAGAGGAGTTTTATATACATTCCAAGTCTCAGAATCAGGAAAGTGCGGAAAAAAGAGAGCAGAAATGCTCTCCTATGAGGTTGTCCCAAAGGCAACTGGACTTCCTTGGTTTTTTGAAAACATTTTGCTTCTTATCCAAGAAGATTCTTGGGTGAGAAGCCAAATGTTTTCAAAGAAAACCCCAAGAATGTGCAGTTGCTTTTGAAAAAGAACTTTTGGGACAATCACGACCTAGATGATTGAGAATATAGATATAGAGTCCTATGATGTTTTTGCCAAGCAAGAAAGTAAATCACTTGATTAATGGGACCTTGTTGCAACCTGATTGTGAGATAGCCCTGAGCCTTGACCCTTGTTATACAGTATGCTCTTGTGTGATGTTGATTCTGTCCATAATATTCTGAATTTGGACTGACTGACAACCCTGTGCAAGCTCTTAGGACCTTGGACTAGATCTGGAAAACTCATCTGGTGCTCCTGTTAAACAAAATGCTTCCAATAGCCTTGATACAGACCTTTATGAAAGATGAACCTGCAAAATTATAAATCAATTAATCACATGTACACTAAATAGTAGCAGACCAAGTGAGTCAGACAATGTTAAAATTGGCAGCTCTGGAAAGAAAGGAAGTGAATATTTAATAGTGTAGTTCTTTGCTCAAAACCACAGAAAGCAGTTAATGTGGCAACTGTTTAAGTCAGCTGGATCTCTAAAAGGGTCTTGAAACCTCTAACTAATGTTGGAAGTCCTGCTATTACCCAAGAAATGAACAATTACCTTAAGTAATGAGAGGGTGCAGAATGAGGAAACCTCAGATACAAACTGTCTTGGTATTTGGTAATCAGGTTAAGCTATGTAGAATGAATGTCCATAATGTTCTGAATTTGGACTGACTGACAACCCTGTCCAGGCTCTTAGAACCTTGGACTAAATTTGGAAAATTCATCTGCCCAAAATGCTGGACAACAAAGATTTTGCTTCAGGAACACTTTGGGATGTATTCTATAAAGATTTGAGTGCAACTCATGGAAATAACCTGTAATTTTACATGTAATTCTACATGTAATTCTACATGTAATTTTATATGTAATTTTACATGTAATTTTACAAATAATTTACATAATCTGATGGCTCCCTCCCTGTGGAACCTCATGGAGATAGGATTGGTCCCCATTTTGACATTCTTTCACAAGGTCCTGAAGACCTGACTTTGCCAATGGGCCAGGGAAGTCCAGAGTGGGATGGAGCCAATCCAAGGGCTCATTTGATTGTTATCACCAAGGGAGTGGGGGAAGGGGTTATTGCTTTTTATTGTTTTTGTATTTGGGCTCTTCTCCTTGTAAACATCCCAAGGTCACTGAGAAATAAATTTTCTTAAGTAATCTATATAAATAAAAATGTAAAATAATTTGTACGAATCCACTAATCTCAAAAACTACTGGACCGATTTACCTCAATTTTTCACACAATGAACTTCACACAATGAACATAATGAATTTTTCACAGAATGAACTTCTCATAATAGAATAGCTACTCATTTTGTGCCTAGCACACGTGTATCGTGTGCAAGGTACACACATGTAAAATGTACCCACTGAAAATGTTTTCACTTCCCTGTAGCCATGCCCATCAGACTGCTTTTCAACTGTCAGTGTTGGAAGAGGCCACATATGGAGGCCTCTTAGGGCCAAAAAGGCACTGGGATAGCAAACTCCCAGGTGGCCCATAGAGAGAGGAGGGGGAAGAAATACTGCTCAAGGCTGTTCTCTAAGGTAAAAACATGGAGGCGGGGAGCTGTTTTAAACTGTTTAATACGAACTGAACCAAACTGTAACAAAAAAACCACCCATCTGACGGCAAATGCAGTTTAATAAAAGAGGGACTAGGGGACACATGATAGCAGCCTTCCAATATCTCAGGGGTTGCCCCATAGAAGAGGGAGTCAAGCTATTCTCCAAGGCACCTGAGGGCAGGACAAGAAGCAATGGGTGGAAACTAATCAAAGAGAGAAGCAACTTAGAACTGAGGAGAAATGTCCTAACAGTTAGAACAATTAATCAGTGGAACAGCTTGCCTCCAGAAGTTGTGAATGCCCCAGCACTGGAAGTCTTTAAGAAGATGTTGGATAGCCATTTGTCTGAAATGGTTTAGGGAGTGATGGCTAACCTTTTTTGGCTTGTGTGCCAAAAGCAGGGGGGGTGCAGAGGCGATGTGCACAGGTGTGCCACATCCATAATGCTATGTGCATGACACCATGCATTTGGCATGCTTTTAACGTCCTCCCCAGGTTCCAGAGGCTTTATAGGAAGGCTGTTTTCACCCTTCACCCTTTCATCCAGAGGGCAAAATATGGCCTCAAAAGAAGGCATAAATCAGCAGGCCAGGGCACACATACACACTGAAGCTGACAGGGCAATGCCTCGCATGCCCTAAGAAATGGTTCCGTGTGCCACCTGTGGCACCCATGCCATAGGTTCACCATCATGGGTATAGGGCTTCCTGCCTAGGCAGGCAGTTGGACTAGATGACCTCCAAGGTCCCTTCCAACTCTGCTATTGTATTATTGTATTACAGTAGGTAGGTAGATAGAGGGATAGATAGAGAGGGAGAAATACAGTAGGTAGGTAGGTAGGTAGGGGGAGAAAGGAAGAAATATAATAGGTAGGTAGGTAGGTGGATAGATAGATAGAAATACAGTAGGTAGGTAGGTAGAGGGATAGATAGGGAGGGAGAAATACGGTAGGTAGGTAGGTAGGTAGGTAGGTAGGTACTGTAGGTAGAGGGAGAAAGGAAGAAATATAGTAGGTAGGTAGGTAGGTAGGTAGGTAGATAGATGGGGAGAAATACAGTAAATAGGTAGAGGGATAGTTAGAGAGGGAGAAATACAGTAGGTAGGCAGGTAGGTAGGTAGGGGGATAGATAGAGAGGGAGAAATACGATAGGTAGGTAGGTAGGTAGGTAGAGGGAGAAAGGAAGAAATGCGGTAGGTAGGTAAGTAGAGGGATAGACAGAGAGGGAGAAATACCGTAGGTAGGTAGGTAGGTAGGTAAGTAGGTGTAAAATAGATAGGGCGAAATACAGTAGGTAGGTAGGTAGGTAGGTAGGTAGGTAGGTAGGGGGATAGATAGAGAGGGAGAAATACGATAGGTAGGTAGGTAGGTAGGTAGGTAGGTAGGTAGGTAGGTAGGTAGAGGGAGAAAGGAAGAAATGCAGTAGGTAGGTAAGTAGGGGGATAGACAGAGAGGGAGAAATACCGTAGGTAGGTAGGTAGGTAGGTATGTAGGTAGGTAAGTAGGTGTAAAATAGATAGGGAGAAATACAGTAGGTAGGTAGGTAGGTAGGTTGGTAGGTAGGTAGAGGAATAGAGAGAGAGGCAGAAATACAGTATGTAGGTAGGTAGAGGGATAGAGAGGGGGAAATACAGTAGGTAGGTAGGTAGATAGAGGGAGAAAGGAAGAAATACAGTAAGTAGGTAGGTAGAGGAATAGATAGAGAGGGAGAAATACAATAGGTAGGTAGGTAGAGGGATAGCTAGAGAGGGAGAAATACAGTAGGTAGCTAGGTTGGGGGTTATATGGTGGTTGTATGTATGTGTGCAGGTGTAGATCTACACACAGATTGGTTGACCATTTAACCAGACTGGGCCACAGCAACGCGTGGCCGGGTATAGCTAGTTAAATAAATACAAAGTATGCAAATTATAGACTTGCTATAGAATGATTGGTGACAGTCCCACCAATGTTCTGCTTCATTTGTGGTGAGTAAAACCTTAAGCTTCAAAGACGCACCATGGATTGTTAAGAAAGCACATGAACTGCACTTTGGCTGTAAAACTGCTGATTGAAACAAGGCCTGGACTCCTCACATTTATTGTGCAAGATTTGCAATAGTTTTAAACAACAGGAAAATATTTCATATTAGAAAATATTTCATACTAGAACAACTTAATTTTGAGTTTTTAATATTATTTTTTAATATTATTCAATATTTAGGTATTTTTATTTTGTTTTTTTTAATAAATGCATATACCTAATTCTCCTGCCTTCACTATTTTCTTCAATATCTTGCAGTAACTTGTGCTGTGAGAGAGTGACTGATGCAAAGTCACCCAGCTGGCTTCTGACCTCAGGAAGGTCAGGAATACCCAGGCCTCCATTTTGTAGCCTAATATATGAACTACTACATCTCCCCTGGCTCTCTCCCCAGAGTTAGGCTACATTTTTCTTTCTTTTTCTCTTCTGAGATTATCTGGGTTATGTATTCTTCCTGCTTTATTGACAGGAATAAGAGCTCAATTTCACTAAACTTCTGGTGACTGAATGAATGATTGTGTGAAGGAAAGGTTTTAAAGATTAGCCTGGGCGGACCGTCCGAGGCAGGTCTTGAGACCGTATTATGGGAAGATTTCGACCTTGTTACTTCAAATGACATGGACAGGTTGCCGAGGCGACTGAATGCTACCACATGTTTATTGGACCCATGTCCCTCCTGGCTTGTACTGGCCTCCTGGGAGGTTACACAAGGCTGGCTCCAGGAAATAGTGAACGCTTCTTTGAGTGAGGGGTTCTTGCCAGCCACCTTGAAAGAGGTGGTGGTGAGACCCCTCCTCAAGAAGCCTTCCATGGACCCAGCGTTGTTAGTTAATTATCGTCTGGTCTTCAACTTTCACTTTCTTGTGAAGGTTGTTGAGAGTGTGGTGGCACAGCAGTTCCCCCGGCACCTGGATGAAACTGTCTATCTAGAGCCGTGCCAGTCCGGCTTCCGACCTGGACACAGCACAGAGACGGCATTGGTCGCGTTGGTTGATGATCTCTGGAGGACCCGAGATAGAGGTCCTATTAGACCTCTCAGCGGCTTTTGATACCATCGACCATGGTATCTTATTGCACCGACTGGAGGGGTTGGGGTTGGGAGGCACAGTGCTGCGGTGGTTCTCCTCCTACCTCTCTGGTTGGTTGCAATTTGTATTGACAGGAGGGCAGAGGGTGACGTCGAGGCCCCTCACATGTGGGGTGCTCCAGGCATCGGTCCTCTTGCCCCTCCTGTTCTACACCTATATAAAGCCGCTGGGCGAGATCATCTGTGGTTTTGGGGTAGAGTACCATCAGTATGCTGATGATACTCAGCTGTACATATCTACCCCTAACCACCCCAATGATGCCGTTGAAGTGATGTCCCAGTTTCTGGAGGCCGTGTGGGTCTGGATGGGGAATAACAAGCTTCGACTCAACCCATCCAAGACTGAGTGGCTGTGGTTTCCGAAGTCCTATAGCCAGTTGACTCTATCACTGGCTATCGGGGTCGAGTCATTAGCCCCCATGGAAAGGGCTCACAACTTAGGCATCCTCCTGGACTCATGACTTTCCCTGGATGACCATTTATTTTATTTATTTATTTATTTTATTAAATTTATACCCCGCCCTTCTCCAAACGGACTCAGGGCGGTGCACAGGAATACTAAAAATACATATAAAACATAAAATTTAAAAAAAACTTATTCTAATAAAATCCTGCGCTAAAAACCAAATTAAAATCCCAAAATTTAAAACTATCTAAGAGTCAGTAATGGAGGTTACGCTAGGCCGGCTAGATGGAACAGATGTGTCTTTAGACACTTGTGGAAGAGGCGGAGGTCGGAGATGGTGTGAAGTTCAGGGGGTAAGTCGTTCCAAAGGGCTGGGCCCGCCACAGAGAAGGCTCTTCCCCTGGGTGTCGCCAGTCGGCACTGTCCAGCCGACGGCACCCTGAGGAGTCCCTTTCTGTGGGAGCGTATTGGTCTGAGGGATGTATGGGGCAGGAGGCGGTCTCGCATATAACTAGGCCCCGAGCCATGGAGCGCTTTAAAGATGGTCATCAGAACCTTGAAGCGCACCTGAAAGACCACAGGAAGCCATGCAGCTCGCGCAGGATTGGTGTTATGTGGGAGTGTCTAGGCGCTTCAGTAATCACCCGCGTGGCTGCATTCTGGACTAACTGCAGCTTTCAAGTGCACCTCAAGGGAAGCCCCATGTAGAGAGCATTACAGTAGTCGAGTCGAGAGGTGACGAGTGCTTGAGTGACTGTGCATAAGGCATCCCGGTCCAGTAACGGGCGCAATTGGCGCATCAGGCGTATTTGATGGAATGCCCCCCTGGCCACGGCTGCCACATGGTCCTCCATAGACAGCCGGGAATCCAGGAGGACACCCAAATTGCGCACCCTCTCCATGGGGTCCCAATGGCCAGAGTTGGAATAATCTGGCTGAACCGGGGTGCTGGAAGCCACAGCCACTCAGTCTTGGACAGGTTGAGCTTGAGTTTGTTACTACCCATCCAGATCCGTATGGCCTCCAAGCACCGGGACATAACCTCGACGGCATCGTTGGGGTGGTCATGTGATGGCCGTGGCCAGGGGGGCGTTTTACCAGGTTCACCTGGTTCGCCAGATGCGCCACTTTCTAGTCTGGGATGCCCTTCGCACTGTCACTCAAGCACTCGTTACGTCCCGCCTAGACTACTGCAATGCTCTCTACATGGGGCTACCCTTGAGGTGCACCTGGAGGCTCCAGTTAGTACAGAATGCGGCCGTACAGAGGATCTTAGGAGCCTCATGGTATTCCCATGTAACACCTCTCCTGCGCGAGCTGCACTGGCTACCGGTGGCCTTCCGGGTGCGCTTCAAGATGTTGGTAACCATCTTTAAAATGCTCCATGGCACAGGGACTAGCTACTTGCGGGACCGCCTCCTACCACACATCTCCCTTCAGCCTATCCACTCCCACAGGGAGGGCCTTTTAGGGTGCCGTCTACCAGTCAATGCTGGCTGGCGACCCCCAGGGGAAGGGCCTTCTCTGTGGCAGGTCCAGCCCTCTGGAATGACCTACCCCTCAAACTTTGTACCACCATGGACCTTCGCCTCTTCCGCTGATTGCTTAAAACACATTTTTTCCATCTAGCTGGCCTAGCTTACATTCTGATGTATTTATTACAAATTTAGTTTTTTAACAGTTTTAACTATATTTTAGCACAGGTCACATTTAATTTAATTATATTTTAACTATATTATTGTATTTATTATTGTATGTTTGTTGTATTCTTTTTAATTTTCCTGTGCACTGCCCTGAGTCCCATTGGGGAGATAGGAGTGGTATAGAAATGGAAATAAAGTAAAGTAAAGTAAATAGTGAGATGGCGGGTTTGCAAATCATCCTTGGATGGAAAACAGTTTACCTTCATGCCAGTACAAGTTTTCGTTCAGTGTAAATAGTAAACAGGCCATAAATTCAGTTTCCATCTGCATTTTGGCTGAGTGGATAAGTGGTCATCTCATTTGCTGTGTCAACTATGTTATGTCACCATAGAACAATTCTCCTATAGCACCAAGAGGTAGCAATTTGACAAGAGTCATGTGTTTTTCTAGATTGCTAGGAGTTTTCTTCTGCAAGGTGGCTTGAGTTGTATCTACCTGATTCTGGAAACAGAGGCCCCCTTAGTGATTTACTGAATGACAGAATAACAGAAAAATATCAGAATACAGAATAGCAGAATTGGAAGTGACCTTGGAGGTCCAAATCTTTGCTCAAGCAGAACCTATTTTTTTTCCAGAGAAGTGACTGTCCAGTCTCTTTTTAAAAACCTCCAGTGATGGAGCATCCACAACTTTGGAAGACTAGCCATTTTTCTAGTTTTACAATTATAATGGGAAAAAGGGTGTGTAGGGTATTTTTAACATTTCAGGGCTTCCATGCCGGGGGCGATAACTGCCCCCAAGGCTTCATACAAAATATAATTAATTAAATGGTGACAAGAGATACATATATGTCATATCATAATCTCATACATTCAATCATTTGTTTCGTATCAACATCGTCTTCAGGAATTACAATATAATTTCAAAATAAACTCATTTTTGTGATCTGAGTCTCTTTGCTATTGTGTCTTCTTCCTCCTTCCTGCCATGGCCCCTCCCGTTCCCTCTTCTTCATCTCCCAGGATTAAGGAATGTTTTTTTAGAAAGGCCTCCGCCTCTCCTACTGTTTTAACTCTTACTCTACCTCCATCACAGAATACCAACATTCCTTCAGACATCAACCATTTGAACCATACTCCTTTTTTGTATAATTTTTTGGACAAGAAGGAATACTTCCTTCTTATCTCACGAATCTTTTGTGGAATCTGTTTCAATATGGCAACTTCTTTCTGCTGGTATATCAAAGGCCCCTCTCGATGTGCCCTCAGTATCTCATCCCTTGTAGACCTTCTTAAAAATTTAATATGAATCTCTCTAGGTACATTATTTATTCTAGCATATGCTGAATTAATTCTGTAAATCAGGTCTATATCCCCCAGATATATTCTTTATTCTTTTTAGTGTATTCTCATAACATTGTACTCATTAAATCCTTCAAATCCTCTGCTTCTGACTCTGGAACATTCTGAAACCTTAAAAAAAGACATTCCTGAGGCTTCCGGTTCCGGCTCCTGCGGCGACGGGCGAGCCTAGCGCTCGCTCGCCGCTTTGTTTCTTCTTCTGCCCCCCAACGGGGGCGAGACTCCTCTTGTTTGAGGGTCTCCCGTAGGGCCGGCTCGTCGGGGGGCGTGCCCCCCACGGCGGTGGAGGAAGCGGCTCCCGGCGCGGCTCAGGTGAGGGAGAACATGCTAGCGGGGGGTTTTCCCTTCGCCCAGGGAAGACGGCGCCATTTACAATTATGAGGAGGGCTGATCGGCTCAGTCAGAAGGACTCCCGAGGCTTCAGCTGCGAGGAGAGAGTGAGTCTTTAAAAAACTTTTTTTTCCTGCTGCCAGCCAGACTGAACGGACTGGGAGGGGGGTGTTTATTTTTTAAAAAAAACCCCTCGGATTTAAGCGGCACGTTAAAATGGCTTCTCTGCAAAGGGAAAGCGGAAACTTTCACTCCGGACGGTCTCTAACAAGGGAAAGTGGAATGTGACTTTTTGCAACATTGTTTCTAGGTCTGGCTGAGTTTAAAAAAATTCTTTTTTTGCTACTCTCTCCCTCTGGCTGAGATGGGCGGTGGAAGTGGCTTCTCTTTGTCCCTGCCTGATTATTTCAACTAAGGAAAATTTCCAGCGTCTCTTTGAAAGCAGGACTCTCTCTGGATTTTTGGAAAAAAAAAATTTCTTGATGGATTTGTGATTTCTTCTTTGGAATACCTTCGTTATTACTATTTGCTGATTTGGGAAATTGTGTCTCTTTTGGTTTCTGAATTGTTTGCAACTTCACGGCCCTGAACTGAACTGAGCTCCTGATCTGCCCCACCAGCCCCACCCGGAAAACGCCATCTTGGTGGCAGTGATTCTAACTTTTAACCATGGCACAAGAAGCAGCACTTGTAAATTTGGAACAAAGGATGGCTTCTCTTGAAACCTCTATGCAGACTTTGATATTAGAAATAAAGGCCCAGAGGGCTGAAAATAGTACTTTCAAAAAGGAACTATTGGATACCCGGAAGCAAGTGTTGGAGAATACACAGAAGAATGAAGAATTGGAAGGAGGGTTGGAGGGGGCTAAGGGAGAGATTAAAAATGTTTCTAATGAGGTGGGGGAAATAAATGGGCGTGTGTCTAGGATAGATATGGAAAGAATGACATATTTTTTGAGATTTCAGAATGTTCTTGAGGATTCTGGTGAATGCCTGCCTGATCTTATGAGTACAATTTTAGCAGACTATTTACAAAAACCTAAGGATGAGATCAGGGGGGACATTGACCTAGCCTATAGAATTAACTCTGCATATGCCAGGATGAATGAAGTGCCTAGAGAGATACATGTGAAATTTGTTAGAAGGTCAACCAGAGAGGAAATCCTGAAAGCGCAGAGAGAGAAACCTTTAACTTATCATCGAGAAACGGTCACTATCTTGAAGCAGATCCCTAGAAAAATTAGAGATTCAAGAAGGAAATTTTCCTTCTTGTCTAAAACCTTGTTTGATCACGGGATTTGGTTCAAGTGGATGACACCTGAAGGGATGCTGGTGTTCTGGGAAGGAGGAAGAGTGAGGATTAAAACAGTTGCTGAGGCGGAAGCCTTTCTTAAAAAACATTCCTCTGCCCTGGGGGAAGATCCAGGGGGGACGGAGGGGGCCACGGCTCCGCCTGCGGGGGGCCAGGGAGGAGAAAAAGAAGATACAATAGCCAAAAGACTTAGATCAAAAAAATAACTTTGCCTTGATTTTTTCCTGAACAATTTTGCATAATATTTCTATCCGGACTTTTTGTAAATGTCTGACAGCATGGAAGGGAGAATTTAGGTAAATGTACTTGCTTTCAACTTGTAGTGGTATGGAAAATGTTTTCTATGTTAACTTTTTTAATGTGTATTTTGAGGTCTCGGAAGGTCCGATGACTCTGACGTGAATGCTCTCAAAATTTCTTTGTAACCATTACCTTATCCTGTTAAAAAATGTAAAACCAATAAAACTTTTTCAATAAAAAAAAAAAAAAGACATTCCTTCAAATTCCATCCTTGACATATGCCCAGAAATATCTATATTTTCTTTTTGTAATTCCCCTATCTCTTCTTTCATCTTAACTGTTCCCCCCTCCAACACCTCAATCTTTTTGTTTATTATCTGTTACAGTTCTTTGTGTCTCCAACAGTTCCAGTCTTGAGCTTATCAGGTCTCTCCACATTTCTTTTATTTCTTTTATTATACTTTGGAGCATTTCATCTGTTGTTGATCCTTGGGTGTCCTCTCCTGGAGCTTCCTTTTGTAGCATTGTAGTGATCTTCATCTGTTGCAGAATAGGACTGGCTCTAGCTGTAGCTGGAGCAGATAGAGACTTCTCAGTCGGAGGCTTTCTTGAAGCCATTGCTGTAGTTTTAAGTTTTTGTGTCAAATAAGATGGTGTCAATGAGCAAGCAGTTGGCGAAGTCCGAGATTTCAGGAAAAGTTTGTGTCAGATTTCAAACCATATATTGTATAAAATCCAGAGAGATAATTGTATTATCAAATCCAAAAAAGAAAAAGAAGAATCCACAAATTGGAAGAAACACAAAGAGCTTCTTGAGGAGGCTTAATTATAGGTTTTTAACGTGATCTTGTAAAGTTGAAGGAATGGTCATAAATCAAAGGAAAGTTTTCAGCTGGGAACAAAGAAACACCATTTTCCCGCCTCAACGGGAAAGACACTCTGTGCAGCTTAGGGCACCATGGAGGAACCTGAGAATCTAGATTAAATGAACTTGGGGTGCTAGCCTTCCCCAAAAACCTCTGGGAACTCTTCAGTCAAACGCTCGAAATATGGATTGCATTGGATCTGGTCAATTCCAGTCACTCTCAACCCAAGGGCCTCAAACCACTCCAACCCTAACAGGCTTGGTCATGGTCCCTTAACTATAATTAAAGGCAACTTCCTGCAAAACTGTTTAAATTGTACCCTACAAAGGTATTTGCCTAAGACAGGAATGGGATTTCCCTGGAAATCCCTTAGTTTCAACAAGCATGGTCTCAACCTTTTCTGAACCAAATTAGGCATGAGTCTTTTAGCAGTTGTCCAAGATACTATGGAGACAGCGGACCCTGTGTCCAGCTCTGTAGGGCAGGACTTCCCCTCTAATTTGACCGTGATAATTTTTTTCCCCCTTGGGCTATATTTGGTCTACTCCCTGTCCTCATTGACAGAGAAACAGGATTTTTTTTTCCTGAGAGGAGACCCCATAGTGAATTTGGAAGACTTCCTGTAATATTGGCTAGGGCTTGGTGAGGTGCCCTCTACATGGCGCTCCCCTTGAAGAGCACCCGGAGGCTCCAACTCATACAGAATGTGGCTGCATGGGTAATTATGGGGGCGATGCGACGCTCCCATGTAACACCCTTCCTGTGCATGCTACACTGGCTTCTGGTGGTCTTCTGGGTGCAATTCAAGGTGTTGGTTACCATCTTTAAAGTGCTCCATGGCTTAGGACCTGGTTACCTATGAGATCACCTTCTGCCACCGAGAGCCTCCCACCGGCCAGTACGCTCCCATAGAGAGGGTCTCCTCATGGTGCCGTCGGCTAAACAATGTCAACTGGCGACACCCAGGGGGAGAGCCTTCTCCATGGAGCATCTGTCCTCTGGAACGAATTGCCCCAGGAGTTATGAATTATCCCTGACCTGCGGACCTTCCGCCGTGCTCTTAAAACTTTTCTTTTTCAACAAGCCGGGCTAGCATAAATACAAATTTTATTAATTTTAATTGGGCTTGTTTGTTTTTTAACTTTATTATGTGCCAAATTATTTAATATGTTTTTAAATTGTTTTAACTTTTGTATATCTGTGCTTTATTTCAGCTGTACACCACCCTGAGTCCTTTGGGAGTAGGGTGGTATAAAAATACAAATAAACTAAACTAAACTCTAAAGCACTATTGCAAGGAGCAGCTGCCCTACAGATCTTGGCTAAATGGCTGCGTTTCCCACAACAGAGGCAGATTGTGTTTTTAAAACGACCCTCTACTCTAGTGTGTTTTCCTCTGCACCCAGTTAGTATTAGTGGAAAGTGGGGGCTTACCCTGCGACCTCTGGCCTGCTCTTCCTTCAACCGGTGGACCTCATCGTCCTCAGTAACTGAGTCTTCAGGGCTAACATCTTCATAATGCACATCGAGCGGTTTTCCTGTGGCTTGGAAGATCTTTGAATTTCTTCTGTCGATCGTGTTGACAGTTCCATTGCTCTGACCTTGTCTAGCATGGTCTGCAGATCTAATTCAGGTTTAGCCAGGAGGCGGCCCTGTATACAGAGGTCTTGAACACCACCAACGATCTGGTCCAGAAGGACATCATCTAAATCTCTAAAATTGCAATGTAAAGCAGCAGCCCTTAAAGCAGCCACATATTCATTGATCGTTTCTCCCTCACGCCTCTTCTATGAAAAGTATGCCGGCGAGCTGTGCCGGATGGTGTTGAAGCATAATGATTTCTTAGTTTCTCCATTAACACATCCCATGTAAGAGTGTGTATGGATTGGGGTGCCACTAAGATGCCTGCAATATTAAATATCTCTGTGCCACACAAATTTAAAAAATACAACTTTTTTTGGTTTTCAGATAGCCTAGTGTAGTCGTTGGCTTCTAAAAAGCATTCAAATATGCTATATATGAGTCCCAGATATCTATGGTCCCATTAAAAATTGCTAACCTGTTCATTGAAGCCATTATGAGATAACTTGTTGGCTCAGTTGATGATCAGACCACAGTCCTTGAAGGTTTTGTGACTTCACTCAACCTCTCATAGTGTGATTCTTCTGAGAGAATTCAGCTCTTGTGACTCAGCTCTATGGTAGTGACTCTTGTCAGCTCTGCCTGGGCTCCACCTCAGTGTCCTCCCATCCTCGTTGCCAATGTTCTAGCTTGGCGGACGTGGGTGGACAAACTGAGGCAAGCCAGGACTTCATAAACTCTAACAGTTTAATGCTAACAGGTTGCCAAACGTGGCACTTCACAACATGTGTGTCTCAACTAACTGGCAACAAAACAAAACAAAACAAAACAAAACAAAACAAAAGCAAAGAATGCAATAAGATTAGTCTGGTATGATCTGTTTTTGACAAAACCATGTTGGCTTTTGGTTATTATTTTGTTTGCTTCTAGGTGTTCACTAATTTGTTGCTTGATTATTTTTTCCAGAATCTTTCCTGGTATTGAGGTCAGGCTGATGGGTCTATAGTTTCCTGGATCTATCTTTTTTTCCTTTTTTGAAGATGGGAACCACTTCAGCTCTTTTTAATTCCTCTGGTAGTTCCTCGGTGTTCCAGGATCTCTGAAAGATATAGTTCAGTGGTTCTGAGATCTTACCTGCCAGTTCCTTCAGAACCGTAGGGTGTAATGCATCCAGTCCTGGTGATTTGAACTCATCTAGGGTAGACAGGTGCTCACTTACTAATTTCTTCCCGATTTCAATTTGTGTTCTTAATCTGATTTTTGTGGTGCTGTTTTTGATAGATTGGGCTGTTTTATCCCTTTGTGTAAAGACAGATGCAAAAAATGTGTTAAATAGTTCTGCTTTCTCCCTGTTGCTTGTCACCTTCTTGCCACTTTCTCTCAGCAACGGACAAATTGTTTCTTTAACTTTTTTCTTCTTTTTAATATGTTGGAAAAAGCTTTTTTATTTTTTTATTTTTTTACTTTTGTGGCAAGTCTTTCTTCATTGTGAGCCTTAGCTTTCCTCACTTCATCTTTACAGGCTTGGGCTATTTGCTGATATTTTGCCTTAATTATGTCCTCCTCTTTCCACTTTTTATACTTATGTTTTTTGTCTTTCAATTTGTCAGAGAGTTCTTTATGCAGCCATGCCAGTTTCTTTTGGGAGCTGTTATTTTTCTTCTTCATTGTTATTGTGCTAGACTGGGCTTTTGTAATTTCATTTTTCAAAATTTCCCAAGCTTCTTGAGTTGTTTTCCCCTTGAGGATTCTCATCCATGGAATTTTTTCCAAGCTCTCTCTAAGTTTATTGCAATTAGCCGTCTTAAAGTCCAAGATTATAGTTTGACTTTGTTCTACTACTTGCGTTTGCATAATGTTGAATTCCAATATTGCATGGTCACTTGCCCCCAGGGCCCCTGTGGCTTCAACACCTTCTACCATTTCTTCTCTGTTAGTGAGAATTAAGTCCAATATGGCTGATCCCCTTGTTCCCTTCTCTACCTTTTGGGAAACAAAGTTGTCTGCTAGGTTTGTTAGGAACCTGTTGGATCTTCCACTTGGTGCAGAGTTTGTTTCCCAATTGATGTCAGGGTAGTTAAAATCCCCCACTACTATTGTGGTGTGCTTCCTACATACCTTGGTTAGCTGACTAGCAAAAGTTCATCTACTTCCTCTCCTTGGTTGGGTGGTCTGTAATATAGACCTATGGCAATGTCATTTCTCCCCCCCCCAACCTTTAACATTGACCCAAACACATTCAAGATAGTTCTCATCATTATTGTGCTCTATTTCTGTAGAGATGTAGTTATTTCTTATGTATAGTGCAACTCCATCTGCTCTTATTTTTTTTTTGAAAAAGTTTTATTGGGTTTTAGAATTTTTTTACAAATAGGGTAAGGGTATGGTGTGAGAAAAATATTGTGAGAACTTTCACGTCGAAGTCGTTGACCCCTTCCGAGGCTTCATAACAAAATATAGATAATACATAATTTTCAATTGTACTACAAAGTGGAAAGAAATGCAAATATATCATTGTAAAATCTATGCTAACAATCATGTATAAACATCCAAACAAAAGTTAAGCTGTACTAAAATAAAGTCACTTTTGAGATCTAAGTCTTTTGGCAATTGTATCTTCTTCTCCCTGGCCCCCAGTGGGCGTGGCCGCGGCACCCTCTGCTCCCCCATTTTCATCCTCCAGGATTGAGGAATGTTTTTTAAGAAAGGCTTCCGCCTCTGCAATTGTTTTAATTCTTATTCTTTCTCCCTCCCAGAACACCAACATTCCCTCTGGCATCACCCACTTGAACCAAACCCCCTGCTTAAATAATCTTTTAGACAAGAAGGAATACTTCCTTCTTACCTCTCGAATCTTTTTCAGGATCTGCTTCAAGATGGCAATCTCTTTCTGCTGGTAAATTAAAGGACTGACTCTCTGTGCCCTCAGGATCCTTTCCCTTGTCGACCTCCTTACAAATTTAATATGGATCTCTCTGGGTACTTCATTTATCCTGGCATATGCTGAATTTATTCTATATATCAGATCTATATCCCCCCTAATATCTTCTTTAGGCTTTTGTACATAATCTGCTAAAATTGTGCACATTAAATCATTTAAATCTTTACCGCTTGTCTCAGGAACGTTCTGAAATCTTAAAAAATATGACATCCTTTCAAAATCCATTCTAGACATATGACCAGTTAAATCCCCTATTTCATTATTAATACTTTTAAGCTCCCCCCTTGTCCCAGCCAACCCCACCTCCAGTTCATCAGTCTTTTGCGTATTTTCCATTAATTTCTTCTGTACCTCCAAAAGTTCCAATTTAGAACTGACATGGTCCTTTCTCATTTCTTTGATTTCTTTCATAATGTTCTGAAGTGTTTCATCCATTGCTGCTAATTTAGCATCCGTATCTGATTTTTCAGGTAACATCGAGGTGATTTTAGGTTGATGCGTCTGCTTCTTTGAAGCCATGATGAAAGATTTAAGTCTTTGTCAGTAAAATGGCGTCTGCTGAAGAGGAGTCAGTGAGACAGGGTATGAGCAAATTCCAATAAGCAAAGTCACAATTTTGTCCAATTTGAGTCCAGAGAAAACCAATTTTTTCAAGCAATCAAATAAAAAGAAAAAGAAGAAGGCACTTCAGGGAAAGGTCCAATTAATCATTTACATGCAATCATTAATAAAGAGAGAAAGGCAGTCCCGAGCACAAGGGAATGTCAGCAGTTTTCCATGAAAAGTATGTCTCCTGAGAACAAAGGAACGCCATCTTCCCCTGCCCATCTGGAAGCCACCGGGAATTAGCAAGTAAAAATTGTTTCTTTGTTGCCAGACTTCGATACTAAGTATCCAGCGGTCATTCCGGAAAGACTTTCACTATCGTTTAAAGAAATTCAGGTGGTGATTTCTGCGCTTCCTCAAGCCTGAGGAGCATTGTTAAAATGCCGCTTTTTTTCCAATCCAAGGTTTTTTTTTACAAACTCCCCCCTCCATCTTCTTTCAAGGCAAAAGTTGCAAGCAATAAAATAAGTTCACTCACAATCCACTCTATAGCCAGGAGTCTCGGTGTTGCCTCCAACTCCAGTGATTCAGCCCTCTCGAAACAAATAAATGTTCCGATTCTCCATTGGCAAAGGGAACCAAGCCCCCTGCAGCATGTTCTCCCACGCCTGGGTCGAAGACAAGGACCCCCCCTGACCGCCATCAGGATGGGGAGATTCCCAGCAAGCCGACAGTACAGCAGAAGTCCTTTAGAAGGAACTCCCTGCCTGTTAGGGGCCGTAGAAGAAACACCACTTTAATCACACATTAAACTCTCCTACATGCTGACCCTTCCCTTTTTGTTCCTTATATCCTGGTAAAACCTCTGAAAAGATCAGCCTACAACCTGTACTGTTAAATTCATACCCCAAGCTCTGGAAATCATTCTTCACAGAAAGTACATCTGTTTGGGACAGATCATTAGTGCCAAGATGTATAATAGCATCAACATCACAATCCTTACTTACAGATGAGCCCTGTGTGACAGCTCTTTATATATGCCAGCTGTCAAACAGGTAGCCAATCAGGAGCGAGAACAGTGCCCCCTAGTCAAACGGACAAGAGGGAAAACTATAGAATGTAGCAGTAATTCAGAAAGCTAAGGCTTTGAACAAAGTAAGACTTTCAGCAAATATTAAAAGAATAAAAAATATTGCTTTCAACAAATAAAAGAAAAGAAAAAGTCAAACAAACAATCTTTTCAGTGAAGTCTGATTCATAGCTGAGTTTTTAACATTTTATAAGATGATTTGTGTAACAAGTTAAATATTTACATCCCCTTATAAATTTAGACACCGTAATAAAGGAGAAAAAGAAGAATACTTGAGTGGTGGAGAATTAGAACTAGAATCAGTTTCCAGATAATAGTGTCCACAATAGTATCCCTTACTTGTTGGCTGTGTGTGTTTGTGTGCATTAGGTCCTATCTGACTCACCCTCTGCTCATTGATGATTTTATTGTATAGTTTATCTATTTGTTTATCCTGGTAACTAAAATCAATTTTATAATCTCTGTTGGTCTGTCTATTTAAGAAAAAGAATGGTCCAGGAACAGAATCTCTTTCTCATGCAGATTTCCTCTTGCTACATGTTCCTTTCCTTTATCAACGCTCAACCGATGTTGATATTGAATCATCAAACAAAGTCCTTCTTACTCTAATTAGTATCCCATGGTATTTAACTTGAGAAAAATATAAACTTAAGACATTATTATCTGCTCTTTTCTGAGGTTTTAGCTAATAGCTTAAATTTAATATTATACTACTTCTGGCCAAGCAATCACATCAGCAGGAAGACCTCAGTGGCAAAGTAACTGCTACAATAAATAAATAGAAGGGGAAGAATGAGCCTGAGTGAAATTACAGCAAACTATCTGCTTGAAGAGCAGGAAACATCTTTCACACTGAAATATAGGCAAAGAGATTAATCTCTCTCTCTCTTTCTCCCTCCTCTCTCACAGTCATAGGAATATATTGGCCTAGGTCCCTGTTAAGGAAGTTGCACAATGTCTGCAATGCTCACTTAGCTTTATTTCAAGAAATATTTTCCTAATTTTACTTCAATGCATAAATGGTGTACAGTTTTATGAATAATAATAATAATAATTTAATTTATAGACCGCTCCTCTCCCCATAGGGACTCGGAGCGGTGCACAGGGAAACTAAAACCACAATACAATATACACATACAGTTAAGAAAAAAATTAAATATGAGCCTGTGCTAAAATCCCCTTAATCTACTAAAATACCCAATTAAAAACAGCTAAACCCTGTAGAGAGAGGTTAACCAAGGCCGGCCAAACGGAAAAGATGAGTCTTCAATTTCAGACGGAAGGAGCGGAAGTCCGTGGTTGTTCTGATGTCGGGGGGAAGGTCGTTCCAGAGGGCTGGGCCCGCCACAGAGAAAGCCCTTCCCCTGGGCGTCGCCCGCTGACACAGTCTAGTGGACGGCACCCGGAGAAGTCCCTCTCTGTGGGAGCGAATCGGCCGTGAGGATGTATGCGGCAGGATCCGATCCCGCAGATAGCTAGGTCCCGAGCCATGGAGCGCTTTAAAAATGATGACTAATACCTTGAAGCGCACCCGGAAGACGACAGGCAGCCAGTGCAGCTCACGCAGAAGTGGAGTTATGTGGGCAAATCTGGAGGTACCCAAGATTGCCCGCGCGGCTGCATTCTGAACCATCTGAAGTCTCCAGGTGCACCTCAAGGGGAGCCCCATGTAGAGAGAGTTACAATAGTCCAGTCGCGATGTCACGAGAGCATGAGTGACTGTGCGAAGGGCGTCCCGATCCAATAGGGGGCGCAACTGGCGAACCAGGCGAACCTGGTAAAACGCCCTCCTGGATAGTAATTTGATCTATATAAAGAAATATAAGAAAATAGCAGTGTGGTAGGTGGAGATAGCAATATTTTCCAAGGAGCCTATAGAAATGAGATAAAATAATAGATTGATGCAAGTTGGTTAAGGTTTTTATTCCCTCCTATCCTTTTTTTTACATAGTAAATTCCTTTTCCTTTTCATTTCAATGCTTTGCAAAGCTTTGTGAATGCAACCTGTATCAGGCAGAATTTCTCAATGTAGACGTGTGGTGTCTCTATTAGAGGAGATTTTTCATACTGTCTATAGCACAACCATCATTTTGGACAGTCTCGAAACAGAAAATTGTAAGCATCACAAACCAAATTCACTGCCCTCCTAACCTATAACAACAGTGGCTGGCATGCCCTATGATAAGAAAAAGAGGAGAAAGAATTACCATATTATTCAGAATATAAGACGAACCGGAGTATAAGACGCACCCAGGTTTTGAAGAGGCAATTTTTTTTTAAAAAGTAAGTAGGTAGATAGAGGAATAGAGAGGGAGAGAAAGAGAGAGAAATATAGTAGGTAGGGGGAGAGAGAGAGAGAGAGAGTAGCTACGTAGTTAGGTAGGTAGGTAGATAAAGGGTTAGAGAGAGAGAAAGAGAGAGAGAGAAATACAATAGGTAGGTAGGGAGAGAGTGTGTAGATAGGTAGGTATATAGGTAGATAGAGGTGGAGAGAGAGAGAGAAATACAGTAGATAGGTGGGAGGGAAAGAGAGAGATAATAGGTAGATAGGTAGGTAGGTAGGTAGGTAGGTAGGTAGATGTTTCCAGGTGATTTATCCATGTGCTGGAGAAGGAAATTACTGACAACCTGTAGCACTTAAAACTTTGTTTCTGCTGGCACAGCACTTGACCAATGTAATTCTCATCAACCCCTCTAACTAAACAGCTTTCCGAAAGGGAAAAAAAAGTTTTTGCACTCTGCAAACCTCCGAAACAGACCCATTTTTTTAAAAAAAGACATGAATAGCCTTGGGAAAAGTAAAATGAACTAAATCAATGATAACATGCAACAAGAACAAAACACCTAGTAATGCTCTTTTAAGACTATTGAATCAATGAATTAGTTGTCCAGCCTCTCCACAATGCCTGATAATTTGGATCTTGAGTTTTAATGCAAAAGAAAAAAGTAAGGGCATACTTTTCAAATGTTTGCAGGCTCATGTTGTCAGTCGTCCACACTGTTAAAAAAGCCATTTCTTTAAAGTAAAGCAAAGAGATGTTCAAGATTATCCTGCTTTATCCTGTATTAAATATTTCCTGCTGCTACAGCTAAAATGGATCTTATGAGGCCACACTTTTCATTATGTTTCTAACCTTTGGTGTTATTTTCAGTGGTGAGAAAAATATGGCTTTACATTAACTATAAGAGGGATCTCAGACTCCTAGTGGACAGCCACTTACATATGAGCCAGCAGTGTGCTGCAGCTGCTAAAAGAATCCAAGAAATCAACCCTGCATCATCACAGAGATTTGCTGAAAAACCAACACTTGGACCACTGTATTCAATTTTGGTTACCTTGTTAGAAAGGGTGCAATGAAGAGAAATAAAGATGATTAGGGGGCTGGAGTCTAACACATAGGAATAATGGTTGCAGAACTGATTGTTTCCAGGATAATAAAGAGAAGGAGTGGTATGTGTATGTGTGTGATGATATTTGAGAGGCTGTCACAGAGAAAGGATGGTGGTCAATCTAATATCCAAAAAACTGAGAGAATGATGGATGGAAACATATCAGAGACCATTCTAGAATGAAAGAGAAATTTCCTGAGGGTGAGAACAATTTCCCAGTAGAACAGCTTGGCTCCTGAAGTTTTTGCTACTACATAGTGGAGGTTTTTAAGAAAAATTTGGAAAGCCATTTACCAGGAATGATATAAATGTCACATTTATAGCCACTCCTCTGATGAATGGGCATAAAAACCAAACAATAAAAATGGAAATAAAAACAGTAGAAATAAATAACATGTAGACAATGCAAGAGAGTAGACTCAGACATAACAGAACCAACTTGAGGGCTTCCTGATCCCAAGGATTCTTAGGCTTGCTGGAAATGCAACGATTTCAGACATCTCCAGAAGGTTGATAGGGTTGATGCCTGTCAGATAAAACCCATAACATGTCCTTCTTCCTGCCTAACTTGATGGATGGACAGATGAAATCGGGAAGAGATGGTCCTTCAATAAACCTGGCTCCATGCCATGTAGGGCTTTTAAAGATGAATACTAGGATTTAAATGTTCAATTCTTATGGTTTTTTAAATAGATTTCAAAATAAAAGCATTTTCCCATGGAAAATGGAATTGCATTTTGAAATTAATTATAATTAATACCAAAATGCAACTTTAAATTTATCTGGATCCTTAATTAGTACATAATTTGAACTTCTAAAATCAAATTATTACTTTTACTATTTATTTATGCTACTTTTCTATTTATACAGTTTTGTTATTTTCTCTAGAAAAAAGATGAAATCTTTAAAGTCTATGGAGATTCTCGGTCATACAGGTCATAGTTGTCCAAAATTGCTTTTTCAGAAGGCAACTGGGCTTTGTCCCTCCCCCTCACCAATAAATTTCACTTCTCATCCAAAAAGCTTCCTCAACTCTGACCAAATGGTGGAGGATGAAGGATTTGTATTTCTTGCAGGGAGGTTTCTCTGCATCCTCAGGGTCATCTGAATATTGCAAATATGTGTGCAGCCTTCTCGGCATTGCTAAAGGGTTTCTATTTAAAACAGGAGATAGGTGGTGTCATTAAACTTTTATTTAAAACTTATTTCTCTAAGATTTGAAAGAAATTTACCCTATGCAGTAAAGCCTGAACTGTCATCATTCTTTGCAAGAGTGTTTGATGCCACTTGGAGATTTCTCTGTATCCTCAGGGTCACCTGAATATTGCAAATGAATGTGAAGCCTTCTTGGCATTGTATTGTACTGTAAACAGGATATAGGTGGTATCCTCATTCTTTTATTTAAAACTTATTTCACTAAGATTGGAGAGAAACTCACCTTATGAGATAAGACCCGAACTGTGATCAGTTTGTCATTTCATCCCTCACCCATGGCAGTGGATGATGTTAATAATAATAATAATAATAATAATTTTAATTTGTTGACCGCTCCCTCTCCCCATAGGGACTCGGAGCGGTGCACAGGGAAAACTAAAACAATAAATATACAAACACATTAAAAATAAATTAAACATATACCTGTGCTAAAAAATGCCCCATTAAAATACTAAAATTCCCAATTATAAGTAACTAAAACCCCATAGAGAGAGACTACCCGATGTTACCCGATGTTTTCAGGTAGATGTGAAACTAGAATGGAGACAATACTGATCCCTGCAAAAACCCTGCATTCTGGTACGTTCCACCAGACTGATTCAATCCTATCCAAAAATGTATGTCTTCAGGTTGGCAAGTATTTCTAAAAAAACCCTCTTTGTCTTAAGTCTTTATCATTTCTTCTATTTAGTCAGGCTTGGATGGCTGTTAGAGAATGTCTGCTGGACATCAACTGTCTATATCAGCACAGTTTAATTATGCCAGATGAAATCAGATAATTATATGAATTCATTAAAATTCCTTTAATAATTCAGGTTGATTCAGGCCCAAATTCAACAGCCTTCCCTCAGCACTTCTATGTGGGACACTTAGTGAGGTTCCTAGGGCCAGGCAGCCCTGCCCTTGTGCTAAAGGTTCAGGTTCATATCATCCTTCATGTGCTGTTACATTGTGCATTTTATTACAATCCCTTTTCCTTCAGGTCAGCCTGAGGAAGTTTCTGTTGACTTTCTTCTAGTTAGATGGAATGGAGCTTGCACAAAAGGAAAGTCTATCCCATATAACAGCCAGGTTGTGTATGATAGAGGCAAATGTTTGTAAACAATTGGTTTTAGGCATATATTGTTAATTACTATTTGTGGTTTAATAAATATTTTCAGTTATCTATGACATAGCTCAGATTTTAAGTATTTAGAGGATGATTTGTGTCCATGAGGTTAAAACATTTAGTTGTAAATTGAATATTTGTATCCCTTTCTAAATTTAGGCACTGTAATAAAGGATAATGGGAAAGTGAGTGAATATGAATTGCGAGGGAGGAAAATCAGGAAGGTTCAGACTTGATTTCTGATTATGTTTCTTACACATTTGTATATATGCTGGTTTTGCAAATTATATTTTTGCTTGTGCATATCATTACAGTAGATCATATCCCTTTATGAGCACAGGTACAACAGTATCCACAATTATATGCCTCATTTGCTCCTCTCTCTCTCTCTGACTTACTCACTCTCTTTCTCTCTATCTCTCCCTTTTGCTCTCCCTCCCATTCCCTTTCTGTGTGTGTTTGTTACAGATCCTACCTTATCCACTGTATGATAATTTTCTTTTATTATAGTCTCTCTATTTGTTTTATGCTGGTGAGTAAAATTAATACACTACATTTGCCAGTCTGTTCACTTAACAAACTGAATGGTTCAGGAAGAGATCTCTCCCATGCAGATTTTCTCTTGCTATGTCTTCTTTTAACAAGACCCAGCCTATGCTGATACTGAGTCAATAGACAAAGGCATTCTTATTCTAAGTAGTATCCCACAGTATTTAGCTTGAAAAAAATAATTGTAGGAGGTTTTTAAGTATCAACATAGGCTGGAGTCTAAGTTAATAGTTTAACTAAGTTTTGTTCTACTTCTGCTCAAGCAACCACAATAGGTGGAAGACCTCAATGGCAAAATAACTGCTTCAATAAATAAACAGATGGGGAAGAAGGAGACTGTGTGACTTTATGGCATAATGTGTGGTTGAAGAGGAGGGAACACATTCCACCCTGAATATAGCCAAAGAGATATAACAGACAAACAGACACATTTACATAGTGAAATGAATATACTGTTCCTTGCTCCCTGTTAAGAAGTTGCACAATACCTGCAATGCTTTATTTCAAGGAATGTTTGCCAAATTTTACTTCAATGCATAAATATTTTCATAGATAGCAATTTGATTCATGTAAAGAAAGATAAAGTAATAGCAGGCATTAATCTCAGCTCATTGGCCATATCTTGAAGACGTCCAGGATGGTAGATGGAGATGGCATCATTTTCCACTCCGGCTATACAAATGAGATAAAGTAATAGGTTGATCAAAGTGAGTTCAAGGTAAATTCTATTATCTGAACCTTGGCATGCTTTAGAATGAAAACAATGGTAATCAAATCTACATATGTGGCGTCTTTATTAGAGGAGTGTTTACTTACAGTGCACAGCATCTCAATATCCATGGACAGTCCAGTTTCCCAAGGGACTCAGTGTTTTTTGGACACTGGCGATAGCAGCGTCCTCCTCGCCGACCACACTGGGCATTACCTGTGAAAAGAAAAAGAATAGACAAAGGAATGATAAGTAAAGATAAATAAAGATACTTTGTTATTTAGATACATTTTTCCTTCTAAGACTTCTTTCTTCTAATTTCTTCTACAGAATTGCAGGATTACTATGAATTCAGGAAGTTCCCTCTGACCAAGGAATCAATTTTTGTTAATTTTCCTTCAGCAGCCTGAATATATCATATATCAACACAGGTTTTAAGCTTGTCCCAGAGCTGAATTGGCAGGTAGGCCTGTATCTATTACGGGGGGAAAAATCTGATTCACACCAAAGGAAGACCTTGCTGTGATATCTTTCTCTCCATTATTACTATGGATCCTTGCTTGATGGAAATAATCCTGAATTATCATGGCTGATTCCACTGGGTGGTTTGGATAGAGAGCTTGAGTGAGAATGGTTAACTTCCTTTGACTTTCAGGATCTGGTTTACCTTTGGCTTTCTTCCTCTTCTCTTAATGTGTCTAATGCTGCTCTTCTCTGCTCTTAAAAATGGTGCATTTGTGACATTTTGCTACAATATCTTCTCTTTTTTACAAAGTGAATATCGATAGATTCACTAGATAATTAATATTTAGTTTTTATTTATTTTTATCTCATGTCTATTTCTGAAAATAATGCAACATGTCAAATGTATTTAATACTCCTCCTTCCTCCTATTTCCATGCACACCAAGTAGCAGTTGTAAGATATGATGAAAACTCTCAACATAAGAATAGATTTAAACATACTTTACCTGGGGAACTGTAACTATCCTAGATCAAGCTAAGTCCAAAAACACCAGAGAATTCCTGGCAGTGTGGCACTCTGTCCAAATTAACTATTTTATTATAAAAACACTATAAAAACTCCAGTTAAGCTTTGTATAGAAGAGTGAATCAATGAATTGGTTTTCCAGTCCATCCTTGATGCCATAAGTCTCCCTGGATGTCGAGTTTTCATCTAAAAGTATAACCAATGGCATATTTTTCAAATGTTTGAAGGCTCATGTCAATAGTCCATAGTATTCAAAGCTATTTCTTTAACATAAACTAAAAGTTGAATATTATCATGTTTTCTGTGATGATCATAGTTGCTTAGAAAATAATGAGTTATCAGTTATTTCTAAATTATCAATAATTTATTTTCTTACCTGGTTCAGAGAGAAATGCAAGAAAAAGGAATGTGAACAGCAGATAAAGGATCTTCATGTTGGGATTGGTTCTATGCCAAATTTATTCCTGGGTTAGGACACAGCTCTCTATTTATGCAGTTACAATGATTTCATCACACTGCCTCACTATTCTTAAATGTTATTGGTATCGTATTTCCTTTTATTGAAACACTTGTGTGGGTTAACTGTTGCAAAAGTCCTTGCAAGAGCAGGAAACTTAGTTCAGTAGTTACATGGTTCTGCTTATAGCTAAAATACTTTTAGTGGCCTTCAGAGTTGACATAACTAGTTATAGTACTTGCAAATTAATTATCAGAGTATATTTGTTATGTGTGTTTTTAATGAAACATATATACTATAGTAATATGCTTACCAAGAAATTATCTCTCTCTCTCTCACACACACACACACACACACACATGTCTGTCTATCTATCTATCATCTGTCTATCTATCATCTATCTACCTACCTACCTACCTACCTACCTACCTACCTACCTATCTATCTATCTAATCTACTCTATCATCTATGTAATCTGTCTGTAATCTAAGACTTGGATGTTAGTATTTGGAAATAACTGGGTATCTCTACTCAGATTTTCTTTGGGAAATATGGTCTGATGAAAAATAAGACATTTAAGGTCTTCATTTACAATGCCAATGTACATCTGGCATAATAAGAGATTAGGGAATGGGAAGAATGAAAATGAGTTCATGGCAGAAAAGAAAACCAACAGACTATTTTAAAAATGGTGAACACATCTTGTACTTGACCAGGAGCAACAAAAGGAATGCAATTATTTCCTCCTGCCTAAAAATCTATGGAAAGTGAAAAATACATAGAACGCACACAGCCTTTCTGGCAACACATCACACACCTTTCCATTATTCTGAAGCCTCCCTGGGTGTCCCTCAGCTCAGTGTGAAAAAACCTCTTGGGAGGAGGGTCCTGATGTGAGTTGTCAGCTGCCATGGATGCTACAAAGAGATGATTTCAATACAAGACATTCTCCCATACCTCCACTTATCTAGTAACCTGAGTTCTGTCACACAACACAATTTTCAGGCTTAGTTATACCATTATACTCTTAGACACAAAATAAGTTCAACTGTTCAATATTTGTTTGGGACACCTATAGCTGTGGACTTCTAGATAAAGGAATATTGCATGAGATGGATGACAAACAGATTTAATAAATGAAAATAAAATGTATTCACCTGGCAGAGGAATAGAGTTACATCATTCAGTGTCAGAAATTCCACTTAGTCTGCATTGATAAGCAAGGGCTGGATGTCTGATCTATTCCTTCTATAGTTCACTATAAGCTCCTTGGTCTTATTGGTTTTAAGGACCGTTATTGTCTGCACACCATGAAAGCAACTAGTTCACCTCATCTCGATAGGCAGGTTCATCCCCCTCCCCCCGAGAGGAGTCCCACACTGTTGTATAATATGTAAATTTAGTAATAATATTACTAGCATGAGTGGGAATGCAGTCATGCACATAAAGAGTATAGAGTAAGGGACTCCATACGCAGCCATAGGGTGTACTAGTATTAAGAATAAGGGCTGAAGAGTTATGATTATCTAATTTGACCCACTGAGAGCGTCCAGAGAGGAAATCCATAATCCAAAAGTAGATTGAATAAGAAAGTCTTAAGATCCATAAATTTAGACACTAGTCTATGTGGAACTATTGTGTTAAACGCAGAGCTAAAAGCATCCTCCCAGAGCTCCCTCCCTGCTGTTCCAAATGAGTCAGAGCAGTGATGGCTATAGCACCCTCTGTAGATCTATTTCTTCTGTATGCAAGCTGGTATTTATCAAATGAATGCGGAAGACCAGAAATGATGTGCTGGCAGACCAACCTTTCAAAGCACTTCATGATGACAGGAGTGAGTGCCACTGGTCTGTAACATTGAGGTTATTGATAGGGAACTTCTTTGGCAGCAGAACAATGGTGGAAGCCGTCAAACAAGATGGAATAGTGGACTGGGATAAAGACAGATTGAAGATCCTGGTAAAGACTCCAGCCAACTGAACAGCGCAGTCTTTAAGCACTCAGCCAGAGGTACTAGGAGGACCGGCAGCCTTTCTAGGGTCCACAGCCCTAGAGAATGAAAATGATATATGGAGTGACTATGTGAATGAATCCATTCTTTTATTTTTTATCTCTTCTATACTATGTGTTATCAAGAGAAGACACACATGCTGAAATGGCTCATTCAGTTGTTAGTTCCTATCAACATAGGTTTAGATGATTGAATGTCCACTCAAAATGCAAAGAGCTGGAGAATCAAAATAGATCAGGCTCTTTACATTGACTTGGAAAGCAGAAGGAAATGAAACCCCCAGGATTTCAATGCCTTAGAGCTCTGGATTATCCAAAGATTTGGTTTCTGTGAAATGTGGACAAGTCTATATAAAATCTGCAGTTTTATGGCAGAAAAGAATATCAAGTGACTATTTTAAAAATGGTGAACAAAACTTCTACATATGGCTTCCTTATTGTAAAGGAACACATTTAGCTGAGTCATTTCCATGAGTATTTTGCATAGTTAACTGTTGAGCATACAGGGAGTTTACATTATGCTCTGTTTGTATAAAGCCTGACCTGGAGGAACAAAGAGAGTAAAGTTATTTCTTCATGCCCGAGACTATATAGAAGATGAAACAGCAGCTGTATATATATACCCCAAACCACCCCAACGATGCCGTAGAGGTGATGTGCCAGTGCCTGGAAGCCGTGCGGGCCTGGATGGGAAGCAACAGACTCAGACTCAACCCGTCCAAGACGGAGTAGCTGTGGTTTCCGGCATCCCGGAACAACCAGTTGACTCCATCACTGGCCATAGGGGGTGAACATCTAACCCCTGTGGATGGGGCATGCAACTTGGGCATCCTCCTTGATGCACGGCTGTCCATGGAAGATCAAGTGACAGCCGTGGCCAGGAGGGCGTTTTACCAGGTTCGCCTGGTACGCCAGTTGCGTCCCCTATTGGATCAGGATGCCCTCTGCACAGTCACTCATGCCCTCGTGACATCCCGATTGGACTACTGTAATGCTCTCTACATGGGGCTCCCCTTGAGGTGCACCCGAAGACTTCAGCTTGTCCAGAATGCAGCCGTGCGGGCAATTATGGGAACCTCCAGGTTTTCCCATATAACACCGTTCCTGTGCGAGCTGCATTGGCTGCCTGTCGTCTTTCAGGTGCGCTTCAAGGTGCTGGTTATCATCTTTAAAGTGCTCCATGGCATGGGACCTAGCTATTTGCGGGATCGCATCCTGCCCCATCCATCCCTGTGGCCGATTCGCTCCCACAGAGAGGGACTTCTCCGGTTGCCGTCCACTAGGCTGTGCCAGTGGGCGGCACCCAGGGGAAGGGCCTTCTCTGTGGTGGGCCCGACCCTCTGGAATGATCTTCCCCCCGAAATTAGAACAACTACGGACCTCCGCTCCTTCCGTCAAAAATTAAAAACACACTTTTTCCGCTTGGCCGGCCTAGATTAGTCATCTGTTATTGTTTTAATTGGTTTTTAAGGGATTAGTTTTTAGTATTCTGGGTTTTTAGTGCAGGGATAACTTGTTTAAATTGATTTTTATATATTTATGATGTATTTATGGTTGTATGTTTTTAATTCCCCTGTGCACCGCCCCAAGTCCCTTTGGGGAGAGAGAACGGTCTATAAATTAAATTTATTATTATTATTATTATTATACATAGAAGGCACACAGTCTTTCTGGCAACACTCTCGGGTAGGTTTTTCTCACACACTTTTCCATTATTCTGAAGCCTCCCTGGGTGCCCCTCATCTCAGTGTGAAATAGTCTCTTGGGAGGATGTTACATCACTTTCTGGGATGAGAATGGCATGCCAGCTGCCATGGAGGCTATAGAGGTGTGGAGATGATTTCAAAGTGAAACACAAGACATTCCCTCATACCTCCACTGACCTAGTAACTTGAGATCTGTCACACAACACAATTTTCAGACTTAGTTATACAGTTATACTCTTAGATCCAAAGTAAATACAGCTGTTCAATATTTGGTGTGGATTGTCTATAGGTGTGGACTGCCAGCTGAAGGAATATTGTAGTGAGATGGGTGACAAACAGATTTAATAAATGAAAGTTAAATGTATTCACCTGGCAGAGAAACAGAGTTACACCATTCAATGTCAGAATTTCAATTCTTCACATCAGCTCTCTTGTTCAACTCCAAGAAATATGCTCTAGAAAAGGGAGAACACTTCAGGCTATATATTAGACTAATTCCTTTTTTTATCTCTTCTCTATTTGTAGTACAGTTGCTCTGAGAAAGGATCCTAAGAGTGAAGGATGAGGATAAGAATGGAAAAGAAATCTACTCCAAGATGCAAAATTTCTGTATTACATGGACTCTGCTGGTAAAACTGATGTGAGCAATCAAGATGAAAAAATAGCTGCACTAAAAAGGTATATTCATGGAGTCAAGTATTGAGCCTGATCTTTGCAGGCAATGAACAGGACTTGGGTTATTGATAGTTTCACTGCAATGAGTGGAAAAGATAGTTATTCAGTCATATTGCCCAAATTTTGCCTTAAAGATGGAACCCATTTCTGTGGATTATAGATGATTTCCACATAGACCCTCATGAAAGATGAACCAGAAAAATCAGAAGGTGCTTAAGCACAGGCACATTAGCAGACTTGTCAGACTGAAAATGGTATAATTTAGATTTTTATTTTTTCTATACCGCGTCCTCTCCCCTGGGAGACTCGGAGCGGTGCACAGGGAAAAATTAAAACAAACATAAAATATATACATAAATAAATACAATAAAAACAGATTAAATCAACTGTCCCTGCACTAAAATCCCCATTTTTAAAATTAACATTCCCTAACCCCTGAGGTAGAGACTAACCTAGGCCGGCCAAGCAGAAGAAGTGAGTTTTTAATTTCTGACGGAAGGAGCGGAGGTCCGTAGTTGTTCTAATGTCGGGGGGAAGGTCGTTCCAGAGGGCTGGGCCCGCCACAGAGAAGGCCCTTCCCCTGGGCGTCGCCCGCTGACAAAGTCTAGTGGACGGCACCCGGAGAAGTCCCTCTCTGTGGGAGCGAATCGGCCGGGAGGATGTATGGGGCAGAATCCGATCCCGCAGATAGCTAGGTCCCGAGCCATGGAGCACTTTAAAGATGAGAACTAGCACCTTGAAGCGCACCCGAAAGACGACAGGCAGCCAATGCAGCTCGCGCAAGAGCGGTGTTACGTGGGCGAACCTCGAGGTTCCCAAAATTGCTCGCGCGGCTGCATTCTGGACAAGCTGAAGTCTTCGGGTGCACCTCAAGGGGAGCCCCATGTAGAGAGAATTGCAGTAGTCCAGTCGGGATGTCACAAGGGCATCCCGATCCAATAGGGGACGCAACTGGCGTACCAGGCGAACCTGGTAAAATGCCCTCCTGGCCACGGCTGTCACTTGATCTTCAATGGACAGCCGGGTATCCAGGAGGACACCCAAGTTGCGTGCCCCATCCACAGGGGTAAGATGTTCGTCCCCTATGGCCAGTGATGGAGTCAACTGGTTGTACCGGGATGCCGGAAACCACAGCCACTCGGTCTTGAACGGGTTGAGTCTGAGTCTGTTACTTCCCATCCAGGCCCGCGCTTTACTTTATTCTCATTGCACCTTGTACAGTGAAATTAAATTCCATCTTCAGTGTACACTATAACTATACAAATAAAACACAAACACAAATCCTTCACACTCTGTACGATTATGAAAACCCCTGATATTGTATTAATATTGTACTATACAGTAGAATTCAATACAGTTACTGCCTGGGCATAGAAGCTGTTTTTCAGCCTATTTGTCCTTGCTTTTATTATCCTGTACCATCTGCCAGATGGTCATAGTGCAAAAAAAGGGTGCCCAGGATAAAGCTCTTCCAAAGAGGGAAGAAGACAACCAATGATTCTCTGGGCTATGATGTTAACCCTCTGGAGCACTGTCCTACCTGCCACGGTGCAATTGGCAAATCATACAAAAGTGCAGTAAGTTAAAATTCTATGGTGCAGCAGTAGAAGGTCATCAGCAGTTTTTTATTCAGTTGTTGTTTCCTGAGAAGTCTCAGGTAACATAATCTCTGCTGGGCCATTTTGACTAGTGCTACAATGGAAGTCAATGGCAGTGTAATTACTTCAGTAAATTAACAAATAGAAATAGAAGAGACATTCTGTGTGACTTTATGGCTCAATCTATGTTTGAAGAGCAGGCAATGTCTTCCAAACTGAAATGTATTCAAAGAGATATGGATGCATACATGCACACACACACATTCTTTTAGTCAAATGAATATAATGGTCCAAGCCCCTCATAAAGATGTCACACAACATTGTATTTCAAGGGAAATTTGTAAAAAAATCAATTTAATGCATAAATATGTTAGAATCTGATAGACAGCAATTTAATTTATATAAAGAAAAATAAAGCAATAGCAGGAAGTGAGGTCATGTTATTGGCCAGAACCTGAAGATATCCGTGGTGGAAGATGAAGATAGCATTAGTTTCCAGTGAGCCTATTAAAACAAGGTAAATAATAGGATGATTAAAGTGGGTGTAAGGTACTTTCTTCCACATGAACCACAAAATTATTCTCTTCTACCCTTCTATTTTCACAGTATTTTCTTCGAAACCCTCTTCTTGTTCACATCAATGCTTTGCAATGCTTTGTGAACACAAACAATATCAGGAATAGTATCTCAACAAACATCTGTGGCATCTATATTAGAAGAGATCTTTCTTACTGTCTACAGCACCTGCATCCGTTTGGACAGTCCAATTTCCCAAGGTCTTGATAGTGAGTACAATACTGAATGGGAACAATTGGTTTGTGTCCATGGGGTTAAATTATTCTGTCATATATTGAATATTTACACCCCCAGTCTGGAAGTTTCTTGGCACAATCATGTCACCAATGAGGAAATTTTGCAATGCAGTCGATTAAGGCCATTGTGATGGAACATTCAATGCATCTAACAGGCCAAATTATTTGATTGCCAGAACATTGATACCCAATATTATCAGATCATCCTTTTTTATTAGCATAGATATAATAGTATGCACAATAGAATCCCTCATTTGTTGGGTGTGTATCTACATCTTGTCCTATCTGACTAACCCTCTGATAATTTGATTTTTTTCTTAAGTCTTTATATTGTTATATGCTAGTGCCTAAAATTAATAACATTCATATGTCAATTCAACAAAAAGAGTGGTCCAGGAACAGATTCTGTCTCTCATGAAGATTTCCTTTTGTTACATCAGGAGTGTCAAACTCAATGCCCGAGGGCCAGATATGGTTCACGGAGTGCTTAGATATGGAAAAAGGAAAGGAATGGCCCGTGGTGCCTCTGCCAGTGAAAACAGAGTTCCAGGCTCCATTTTCGCCATGACATCCACCTGCAACCCTCTGCCAGAAGAAATGGTGCTCATTTCATGTGGCCCTTCCAGCCACATGAAATAAGCACCATTGCATGTGGCCCCTTCCAGCTCTGTTTTCACTGGCAGAGGGTTGCAAGAGGCCATCACAGCCAAAAATAGAGCTGGCACAGTGTTTGTGCCATCACAGGTACCTCCAACGTCTCCCCTAGTTCTTTTTATTAACTTAGACATGCCCATTTCCTGAAACCATTCTTCATATGTTTTAGCCTCCAGTCCCCTAAGCGCGGGTGCGCTTCAAGGTGTTAATTATCATCTTTAAAGCGCTCCATGGCTCGGGACCTAGCTATCTGCGGGATCGGATCCTGCCTCATACATCCTCAAGGCCGATTCGCTCCCACAGAGAGGGACTTCTCCGGGTGCCGTCCACTAGACTTTGTCAGCGGGCGACGCCCAGGGGAAGGGCTCTCTCTGTGGCGGGCCCGGCCCTCTGGAACGACCTTCCCGCCGATATTAGAATGACCACGGACCTCCGCTCCTTCCGTCTTAAATTAAAAACTTACTTTTTCTGTCTGGCCGGCCTGGGATAGTCTCCCTGTCTTGGGGGTTTTATTGGGTAGTTTTAGTATAGTTAGTTTTATGGGAATTTTAGCACAGGTTAAGTTTAATTTGGTTTTAGAATTGTTTGTATATTTCTTATTGTTTTTATTCTGCCTGTGCACCGCCCCGAGTCCCCATGGGGAGAGGGAGCGGTTTATAAGTATTAAAATTATTATTATTATTATTATTATTATTATTATTATTATTATTATTATTATTATTATTATTATTATTATTATTATTATTATTATTATTATTATTATTATTATTATTATTATTATTATTATTATTATTATTATTATTATCTTTGTTGCTCTTCTCTGCCCTCTTTCTAGAGTCTCAACATCTTTTTTACATTGTGATGACCAAAACTGAATGCAGTATTCCAAGTGTGGCTTTATGAAGACATTATAAAGTGGTATTAAGATCATGTGATCTTGATTCTATCCCTCTGTTTATGCAGCCTAGAACTGTGTTGGCTTTTTTGGCAGCTGCTGCACACTGCTGGCTCATATTTAAATCGTTGTCCACTAGGATTCCAAGATCCCTCTCACAGTTACCACTATTGAGGAAGGTACCACATATACTGCACCTGTGCATTTTGTTTTTCTTATTTTTCTTTGACAATGTGTGGGTCTTTTTTTAGATCGGTTTCGCTCAGCTTGTATTTGATGTTATAATTTTCATTGCCAATGTGTAGGACTGAGTATTTGTAAGTAGAGATTTGGAGTTGCCAATTGTTTGACCATTCAGATACATAATCTATGTCATTTTGCAGAATAGTAGAATTGCCTGTGGTGTCAAATAGTTTTGCATCATTGGCAAACAGGTTGCAGCTGCTTATAATATGATCACAAAGGTCATTTATGTAAAGAAGAAAGAGTGTTGATCCTAGAACCTTATTTCACTTTATTGCTAAAACAACATGTCAGTTGGTTCCTGAGATGTCCTCATTCCTTCACTCCACACATTCATTACTTAAGATAATTCACAATTTCTAAGGTAACACCTGGAGCTCAACAGTTGGCCTCTAGTCGACTGTTAGCTGCTCACTTCCTCATTTCCTCCTTTTGTTACAGATCTCATAGAACCTATACCATTAAAATCAACTGTTTTGAGAACCTCTAGTGATGGAACACCCATAACGTCTCCAAGCAAGCTCTTCCATTGGTTGATTGCTCACACCATTAGGAAATTTCTCCTTAGTTCAAGGTTGCTACTGTCCTTCATTAGTTTCCAATCATCATATTTCCTCCCTTTTTTGAAGATGGGGACTACATCAACATCTTTTCCAGGTCTTAGGTAGTTTCCTGGTGATCCAAGAATTTTGAAATATAAGTTTCAATAGTTCTAAGAACATGTCTGCAAGTTCCTTCAGAATTCTTGGATGTAGTCTATCAGGCCTTGGTGATGTGAATCTATTTAGAAATGACAGGTGTTTTCTTACCTTATTTTTGCATGTTTTAATGTGCATTCCTAACCTATAATTTATGCTTCAGTTTTTAGTAAATTGAGTAGTGTTTTCTTTTGGGACATGGTTGTCCCAAAGATGCTTTTTCAAGAGGCAACTGAACTTTCTGGTTTTTCTTTGAAGATGTCTCACTTCTCAATCAAGAAGCTCACTTCTTGGATGAGAAATGAAATGTCTTCAGAGAAAAACCAGAAAGTCCAATTGCCTCTTGAAAAAACACCTTTGTGACAAACTTTTAAACAATTCCTTACTTCATATGATTACTTTCATTTCAGAAAGCAAGCAGGAACTAAATAATGAAAGAAAAAACAAATACAACAAGAATGTATTCTTTCAGATGATTTCTTTAAATAAATCCAAGTATTGGTTTATATTTTAATTGAGTATGTTTTACAGTTTTAAATTGATTGTTTTAGGAGCTGCCCAGAGTTGTCTGAGACATGGATAGCTATATAAATATTTTAACTTTTAACTACATACGTGGAATCTCAACAGTTAGCTTGTAGACTAGCACCACCTTTTAGTTGCTCACAATATTTCTATCTTCCTTTACTTCCTTTGTCATTTGGAAATAAATGTCAGGTTTGAAAGGAGCAGAGAGAGAGGCCCATCAATTTGTTGAATAAAAAGAATATAAATTCAATTAAACAATGAGCATATTAGAGTGGTTACATCAGAGGTTGATCAGCAGAGTTGGGCAATGCCTTTGTGTTCCAAAGAAAAGATTTAGATCTGAAAGTCTAGCACCTCTCAGTGCAATGCAGTCCTAGAATGAATTGACAGAAGGATAGAATTAAGATCATCTGAAGTTTTAGTACCACTTGATAAGACCTTGATAAGGCCACACTTGCAATACTGAATCCAGTTTTGGTCACCACAATATAAAAAAGATATTGAGACTCTGGAGAGAACGAAGAAAAGAGCAAAAATGATGATTAGCGGCCTGGAGGCTAAAACATATATCGAACAGTTGCAGGAATTGGTTATGTTTACTCTAGTGAAAATAAGGAAATGATAGGAGTATATCAATATTTGAGAGGCTTCCACAGAAAAGAGGAATCACCGGAAGCCAAGGTAAGAAGCAATCCTTGGAAACTACTGTAGTCAAGGAGAGAAGCAACATCGAATTAAGGAGAAATTTCCTGACAGTGAAAACAATAAACCAGAGGAATGACTAGCCTTCAAAAGTTGTGGATGCTCCATTACGGGATGCCCTGCACACAATCACTCACACCCTCATCTCTTCCCATCTGGACTACTGTAATTGTCTCTACATTGGGCTCCCCTTGAAGAGCACCCAGAGGCTCCAACAGGTCCAGAATGTGGACGCGCAGGTAATTATGGGGGCGACATGACACTCCCATGTAACACCCCTCCTGCGTGAGCTACACTGGTTTCGGGTGGTTTTCTGGGTGCGATTCAAGGTGTTGGCTACTATCTTTAAAGGGCTCCATGGCTTAGGACCTGGGTACCTACGAGATCACCTTCTGCCGCCGAGAGCCTCCCACTGGCCAGTATGCTCCCATAGAGAGGGTCTCCTCATGGTGCCGTCGGCTAAAAAATGCCTTCTCCATGGGAGCACCTGTCCTCTGGAACGAATTGCCCCTGGAGTTACGAATTATCCCTGACCAATGCACCTTCCACTGTGCTCTCAAAACTTTTCTTTTTGAGCCAAGCTAGGCTGGCGTAAATATGAATTTTATTAATTTTAATTGGGGTTTGTTGGTTTTTAATCTTATGAGGGGCCAAATTATTTAATATGTTTCTAAATTGTTTTTAACTTTTATATATCTGTTCTATTTTGGCTGTACACCGCCCTGAGTCCTTCAGGAGTAGGGCGGTATAAAAAATCAATCAATCAATCAATTAATTAATTACTGGAGGCTTTTAAGTGACTGGGCAGCCACTTTAAAGTGACTGGGCAGCCACTTGTCTGAAATGATAGGTTCTGCATGAGTAGTGATTTGGACTAGAAAAACTCCAAGATCAATTCTAATTCTGCTATTCTGTTATTGTTTTGCTGTTTGGTCATTCAGTAAATCAGTAAGGCAGCAGCATCTGTTTCCAGCATCACAAGATACAACACAAGCCACCTTGTAGTACACAATGTGTGACAATCTAGAAGAATATATGGCTCTTTTGTCAAATTGCTACAAAGTATTGTGTTACACTCTCAGAGTCCAAGAACTAAACCTAAAGCATCCCCACAGGAACTGCACATGTCTATGGCAATTTCAATAGGATGGTATTGCCAGAAAGGCTGGATGGACTCTATGTTTTTTGCATCCTCATTACCTTTTCAGGCAAAAGCAAAGAATTGCTGCCCTCTCTGTTTCTCCTCATCAGGATTCATACACACAGAGAATAATGTAACCTCCCTGAATACTTGGAACCTGTTGGGCAACTATACAAAGTATTCATGGAGTTTGCATGGCTAAATGAATACCTTTATTGAAGAAAAAGAAGATTGTATATGCTGAAGAGTAATTCACTGTGATGTATTTTTCTTATCCCATAGATCTCAGGAACATTTGAAAAATAGTCTGTTGGTTTTCTTTTCACACTATGTAAAAAATGTTGAGAAATGTTAATGATTAGGGGAATGGAAGCTAAAACATACAATGAACGGTTGTAGGAACAGGGCATTACTAGTCTAGTGAAGAGAAGTATCATGGGAGGCATAATAGCAGAATTCCAAAAATTGGGGGGCTGACACAGAGAGGAAGGGGTCATGTTATTTTCCAAAGCACCTGATGACCAGAAAGGAATAATGGATGGAAACTGAACAAGGAGAGATTCAACCTGGAAATAAGGAGAAATCTTCTGACAGTGAGAACAATCAACTAGTGCAACAAATTGCAATCAGTGGTTGTGGAAGCTTTCAAGAAGAGATTGGACTCTCATCTGTCAGAATTGGTGTAGGGTCTCCTGTTTGGGGTTTAGGTTTTATTCAATTTATATACTGCTCCTATCTCCATTGGACTCAACAATAAATACAATCACATTAAAATAGCATTAAATTGAAATAACCTGGGCTAAAATATAAACTAAAATGGTAAAATCCCCATACCTAATCAATTTAAAATTGTATCTAATCTAACTCTAAGCTAGGCCAGCTAGGTGGAAGAAGTGTGTTTTGAGTGATTGGCGAAAGAGGCGAAGGTCTGTAATAGTACGAATTTCGGGGGGTAGGTCGTTCCAGAGGGCTGGACCTGCCACAGAGAAGGCCCTACCCCTGGGCGTCATCAGCTGGCATTGACCGGCTGACGGCACCCTAAGGAGGCCCACCCTGTGGGAGCAGACAGGTCGAAGGGAGGTATATGGTAGGAGATGGTCCCGCAAATAACTAGGCCCCGTGCCATGGAGCAATTTAAAGATGGTGACCAACACCTTGAAGCGCACCCGGAAGGCCACCGGCAGCCAGTGCAGCTCGCGCAGGAAGGGTGTTATGTGGGAGCACTGTGAGGCTCCCAAAATCCCCCACGCGGCCGCATTCTGCACTAACTGGAGCCTCCGGTTGCACCTCAAAGGGAGCCCCATGTAGAGAGCATTACAATAGTCTAGGCGGCACGTAATGAGCACTTGAGTGACTGTGCGAAGGGCATCCCGGTCAAGGAAAGGGCGCAATTGGCGGACCAGGCGGACCTGGTAAAAGACCCCCTGGTCACGGCCGTCACCTGGTCGTCCAAGGAAAGCCGTGAATCTAGGAGGACGCCTAAGTTGTGGTCCGTTTCCACGGGGGCTAGTGTCTCACCCCCGATGACCAGCGATGGAGTCAGCTGGCTGTACCGGGACACTGGAAACCACAGCCACTCGGTCTTGGACGGGTTGAGTCGAAGTTTGTTACTCCCCATCCAGGCCCGCACAGCCTCCAGACACCGGGACATCACTTCAACGGCATCGCTGGGGTGGTTGGGGGTAGATATGTTGGGGGTAGATATGTATGGCTGAGTATCATCAGCATACAGATGGTATTCTACCTCACAACCACGGATGATCTTGCCCAGCGGCTTCATATAGGTGTTGAACAGGAGGGGCGAGAGGCCCGACCCCTGAGGCAGCCCACATGTGAGGGGCCTTGACATCGACCTCTGCCCTCCTGCAAACACAAATTGCGACTGGCCGGAGAAGAAGGAGACAAACCACCGCAACATGCTGCCCCCCAATCCCAACCTCTCCAGTCGGTGCAATAAGATACCATGGTCGATGGTATCGAAAGCCGCTGAGAGATCTAACAGGACCAAGATAGAGGAGCAACCTCTATCTCAGGCCCTCCAGAGATCATCCACCAGCGCGACCAATGCCATCTCTGTGCTGTGCCCGGGTTGGAAGCCGGACTGGCGTGGTTCTAGATAAACAGTTTCCTCCAGGTGTCGGGGGAACTGCTGTGCCACCACACTCTCAACAACCTTCGCCAAGAAGTGGAGGTTTGAGACCGGACGGTAATTAAGTAACAACGCTGGGTCCAGGGAAGGCTTCTTGAGGAGGGGTCTCATGACTGCCTCTTTCAAGGTGGTTGGCAAGAACCCCTCTCAAGGAAGCGTTCACTATTTCCTGGAGCCAGCCTCGTGTAACCTCCCAGGAGGCCAGTACCAGCCAGGAGGGACATGGGTCCAATAAACATGTGGTAGCATTCAGTCGCCTCAGCAACCTGTCCATGTCCTCTGAAGTAACAAAGTTGAACTCTTCCCATAATACTGTCTCAAGACCTGCCTTGGACAGTCCGCCCAGATCTATCTCGTTGGAGGCCAACTCGTCCTGGATCCGAGCGATTTTATCCTGCAGATATCTCCAAATTCCTCTGCTCTACCCTCCAAAGGAGCTTCCCGTGGCCTCTGTTGAAGGAGGGAGCGGGTCACTCTAAACAGGGCGGCAGGGCGGTTATCTGCGGATGCGATAAGAGTGGCAAGATAATTATGTTTCGCCACTCTTATCGCCACTAGGTAGGTCCTTAAATGGGACCTCGCCCGTGTTCGGTCGGATTCGGAGCACGTGGACCTCCAAGTGCTCTCTAGGCGTCTCTTGCGGTGCTTCATCGCCCTTAGCTCCTAGGAGAACCAAGGAGCCAGGGTGGATTGGCGCCACATGAGAGGCCGCAAGGGCATGACCCAGTCCAAGGACCCCGTGGCCGAACTATTCCATGTGGCCACTAGGTCCTCAGTCGAGTTGTGGGTCAGGGTCACAGGAATTGGCCCAAGCTCCCTTTGAAACCTCTCCGGGTCCATCAGGCACCTGGGGCGGAACCATCTCGGTATCTCTGGTTCTGCCTCCCCACGGTGGGGTGTAGTGGTTGGGAAGTCAAGCCAAAGGAGTGAGTGATCTGACCATGACAGGGGTTCAATGGTAAACTCTCCTACTCCTATATCACTCGACCACTGACCAGAGGCAAAAATTAAATCTAGTGTGTGTCCCCCGGTGTGTGTGGGGCCCTGAATTACTTGGGTCAGGTCCATGGCCATCATGGAGGCCATGAACTCCCAAGCCACCTCAGATGCCTCGCCTACCGATGGCAGATTGAAATCCCCAATGACTAAAATTCTGGGGGTATCAACCGCCACCTTGGCAATCATCTCAAGAAGCTCGGGCAGGGCTGCTGATATGTAGTGGGGAGCCAGGTACACAACCAGCAAGCCCAACTGCCTCCCATGGCTCCACTTAACACAGAGGGACTCACAACCGACTACCTGAGGCACAGTGGTCTCCCTTGGCTTAAGGCCTTCCTTGATAAGAACCGCCACCCCCCCACCCCTGCCCTGGGCCCTTGGCTGATGGAGTGCCAGGTAACCTGGTGGGCCCATTTCTACGAGGGGTAAACCTCCCTCGTGGCCCAGCCAGGTTTCCATAATACCCACCAGGTCCGGCTTTCCCTCCGACACTAGGTCGTAAATGAGGGGGGCTTTGTTGACCACAGACCTGGCATTGCACAGCATCAGCTTAGGGCCCTGGCTTTGTGAGTCCCGACCACCTAGGTTGCGGGAGGAGCTCAGGGGGTAGGGGCGGATGTCCGCTTGTAAACAGCGGATACGTCCCCCCTGACATTTGATATGGCCCCCGGCTCCCGTCATACCTACCCCTCCCTAGGACCGTCCTGATGGGAAGGCCCTCTATTGGATCGACCCCCATCCCCCCCTTATATCAGACCTTCTAGCCTCCGTGTCACCATCGCCAGCTGGCCTAGCAATATTTCCAGTTGAGCCAAATTTAGTAATCCCACCCACCTCCCTAGAACCCCTTAAAACCCGAATTAAAAAAACCCTTAAAAAACCCCTAAGTTTCCGTTTTCTCCACCTCTTGAGATTAACAAATCCGTCATTAAGGTGGGCCCTTGTTATTGCAGAGGGCCAAACCTGCGAGAGAGGGGAATCTTGCAGGGCGAGGAGGTCAGCTGCAGAGTACATACTAAAGTGCATAATATATCGTCCTTGAAAGTCATAATCAAACTGATGTTAATAAGTCATGCTGGCCGTTGATGATGGTAAAATGGCAGCAGCAGCTGGACGAACCAGCGCTCTCTGCCGGACAAGGCACCCAGCCACCAGACAGCAAACACAAAAAATAAATACACCAGCAAAGCAGCAATGGAGACAGCAGAAGAGGCGTGGGTAACCAGCGTGGACAATTTGCAAAGTCACCAAGCAGGAACGAGCAGGAACAGGATGGGCAGGAACGGGTGGAACAAGAAGGCCAACGGAGCAAATGAACAAGCAGCAAGGAAGGGGCCAGCAGGAACCAGCAAAAACCAGGCGACGAAAGGCAGTAGTAAGACAGAAGGCACCAACAATGACAAGCGACGAAAAGCCACCAGGTAACAAGAACCAGAGGCAGCGAGGACAGCAATCCACAGCGTGCTGAAGAAACAGTAGGTCGACATGATAAAGAACAAAATGGTAGGGTGCGCTGAAGCCAGCCAGGGCAGAAATGATAAGGCAGTAATGAGGTGAGCGAGCAATGGAGCGACGGAGCGACTGGGCAATGGAGGCCAGAGTGGGGACGGTCGGAGGCACAGCGGTCGGGGAGTAGCTGGGGTGGTAGCGACAGGCCAGATAAAATTTAGAGTCCGGAGAAAAATGGGGCGGCAGAAGCACGCTGACAACGGCCATCGCACCATGTCAGCCACGATAACAAGCCACATCCCTCCCCTTTCAGGCCCCACCGGAGACCGAAAAGAGAGAGAGCTGCCTCTGCAGCTCTCCACGACTCCACCAACTCTCTCCTCTCTCTTCCCCCAGATGGTCGGAAGGCTGGTGGGCGAGCCTAATACCCCAGCCAGCCAGGTTTCTCCAAGTTCTTTCTGGTTCTTCAGTTGTCTTCGGCTCAGAGCTCGCGACTCGCAGCTCCTCCATTCCGTAACCGGAACCGGGGTGGGTGGGTAAGATTAGATGACCTACAAGCTCCCTTCCAACTCTTCCAATTCTGTTAATCTGTTAATCTGTTACCATCTACAGCACCTCCATCCCTTTGCACAATCCAGTTTCCCAAGGTCTTGATAGCGAGTAAAACACGGAATGAAAACAATTGATTTGTGTCCATGAGGTTAAATTAGCCTCCAATAAATTGAATATTTGCACTGCCATTCTGGGAGTCCCTTGGCACAATCATGTATGCAATGAGGAAATTTTTCATAGACTTTGTATTCTTATATGCTGGTGTCTAAAATGAATAACATACATATGTCAGTTCAACAAAAAGAGTGGTCCAGGAACAGATTCTCTGTCTCATGCAGATTTCCTCTTGCTACTTTAGGGGTGTAAAACTCAAGGCCTGGGAGGCCAGATCTGGCTCACAGAGCGCTTAGATCATGGTGTCCCCGGAGACAGTGAAGGAATGGCCTGCCGTGCCTCTGCCAGCAAAAATGGAGCTTGGGGAGGTTGCATGTGCCCCCCCACCTCCATTTTTGCTGGCAGAGGATTGCAGGAGGCCATCATAGTTGAAAATAGAGCTCAGTAGCCCATTTTCACTGGCAGAATGATTGGGCCACCACAGGCCCCTTGGACATGAGTGACCTCAAACTGGTCATGCCCACCATGGCCAAGCCCACCTTGGCCCCCCGAGGTCAAACCCAACCCTGATGCATCCACCAATGACATCAGGTTTGATACCCCTGTGCTAAATCTTCCTTTCTTCATCAAGACTCAACCTAGGCTAATATTGAATCATCAGACAAAATAATTTTATTCTAAGTAGTATCCCATGGTATTTAATTTGAGAAAAATATAATCTTAAGAAATTATTTTCTGCTCCTTTCCATGGTTTTAACTAATAACTTAAATTTGATTTTATACTACTTCTTCCTAGCAATCACATCAGCTGGAAGATCTCTGCAAAATAACCACTACAATAAATAAATGGAGGCGGAATAATGACACTGCATGAAATGAATGCATAATATGTGTTTGAAGATCAGGTAACACCTTCCAAAGTCATATTGAGAGGATCCTTTATGGAGTCCGGTATGGAGCTTAGTGGGCAATGCATAGGAAGTGGGTTAAGGAAGTGATAGTGGGCAATGCATAGGAAGTGGGTTAAGGAAACATTCCTGGCAATGAATGGAAAAGTTGGTATCCAGCCACATTTCTTAAGCTTTGTATTGAGGGCTGGAGTTCATTTCTATGGACTACAGATGATCTCCTCTTCTTCAAATAGCCTTGATACAGGACTTCATAAAATATGAATATGCAAAATTAGAAATCAATTAACCACATGTACATTAATAGTAGCATACCAAGAAAGACTGAAAATTGTAAAATTGGCAGCTCCTGTAAGTGCTTGCCAGCTGGGGAGGCAACCAGGGAAAGGATAGGAGACCAGACTACTTTTTAAAATTATTTGGGATTACAGGGCTACAGGTCTTTTAAGCCTGAAGAAGAATTCAAACTGATTTGCTTTTTGCTACATTTATTCATGTGCATCCACATTCATGAAATCTATTAAAATTGTTCAGCAACCAATTTGGTCGATGTACTTTATATATGGCAAGAATCAAAGCAGTGGTGAATTCTCTTTCAGATATTACAATATGTAAGGCTGGGATGGGCAAGGCAATCGGTGGGTGGACAGGGCGAGCAAACATTGAGTGAACATTGAGTGGGCAGGCAGGGTGAGAGAGCTGAAACCTGGTGGCATGGCCAGGGGCATGGCCAGCCAGCAGTCACTACCGGTTTGGCAACCGAGGCCAAATTTCTGCTACTGGTTTGAGTGAACTGGTGCGAACTGGCTGAATACTACCTCTGATATATGGTCATTTTTACAGCTGTTTGTTCTCTGTTGTGTTCAATATGGGTGTATCAGTTTTGTACTTTAGGTTCATAAATAGCAAGGATGTCAAACTGGTGACCTGCAGGCCAGATGCATCACACACCCACTTCAGGCAAAAAATGTCTTGATACGTGATGATACACCACGTGACTGATTGAGTTTGACATCTGTGATATATAGGGTCATTTTTACAGAAGCTGTTGGTCTCTAGTGTGTTTAATTTGGCTGTATCAGTTTTGTTCTTTAGGTTAAAATAATGGGTCATTTTTTAAAGAAACTGTTTGTTTCCTATTGTGTCTAATTATGGTCTTCTTGCTTAGGTTGGAGTACCTTGCTTGTTCCCTAAATTTCAGAGTGGCTAAACTTTTCTTTTCCCTTCTAGTAATTCATGTAATTTACATTTGATGCATTCAAAGTTTGGGTTTTTTTGAGGGGATAAGCTCAAACCTATAACACATTTTGCATGTCAGTCTCTTCCAAGATTTTTTTTAGTTTGTAAAAAATTAAAAATATCTAGAAATTAATATTTTCCTGGTGTGAAGTGTCGATTTACAATATTTACAAAGGTTCTTGACCCTTTATTTTGTGCCTTGAAAATGCATCACTGTGTCCCCTGTTTTGAAGTATTGGTGGTGGTGGGGGGGTTGTTATTTTTATTTGCCCCCCTCTTACACGGTTAAGAATTTAAAATTTTCTAAAGAATTAAAATTAAATGAAAATTTAATTCAATTAAAATTAAAATAAACTGGTTTTTCAAATTTTGTAATTGCCAGTCTTTCCATCAGGGAGCTCTTTGCTTTCCATGAGGCTGAGTGAAGACGTCACTCTGAGAGAGATTTTTCCTGCAACCTCTTTGAGAGCAAAACACTGCTTGCCAGAGAGAGCTTTGGGATTCCAACTTCCATTCTGAAGCACAGACAGCTTCCCATCCCTTTATTAGCTAACCTTTTTCCTGGAAAGCCATTCAATGCTACATTTCTTTACAGGGGAAAGGCTTTTTTTCAGCCTGTCTTTGAGAATGACAGGGATGCTTGGAGGAGGGACAGTGCCTCACACTTAGGGCAAAATCCACCTGGCCACTTTAGCTGAAAAAGGTTTGTCCCTCAATGATTCCGATTGATCTTTTTCAGTCAAACCCCAGGAATCAGAGGAAATTCTGTGGCTGTTTGCTGAAGATCTTCCCTCCTGGCTTCCCTGTTGACTTTCTGAGGCAGCTATCAGGGCAGATTACAAATGATAATCACGTGATCACACAGGGCTTTGCAACTTCTTGTATATTTTAACACATACATGAAGCCGCTGGGTGAGATCATCCGTGGTTTTGGGGTAGAATACCATCTATACGCTGATGATACTCAGTTGTATATATCTACCCCAAACCACCCCAACGATGCCGTAGCGGTGATGTGCCAGTGCCTGGAAGCCGTGCGGATCTGGATGGGAAGTAACGGACTTAGGCTCAACCCGACCAAGACCGAGTGGCTGTGGTTTCCGGCTGCCCGATTCAACCAGCTCACTCCATCGCTGGCCATAGGGGGCGAACATCTTGCCCCTGTGGATGGGGCGCGCAATTTGGGTGTCCTCCTGGATTCCCGGCTGTCCATGGAAGATCAAGTGACAGCCGTGGCCAGGAGGGCGTTTTACCAGGTTCGCCTGGTTCGCCAATTGCGCCCCCTATTGGATCGGGACGCCCTGTGCACAGTCACTCATGCGCTCGTGACATCCCGACTGGACTATTGTAATTCTCTCTACATGGGGCTCCCCTTGAGGTGCACCCGGAGACTTCAGCTAGCCCAGAACGCAGCCGCGCGGGCAATTATGGGAACCGCTAGGTTTGCCCATGTAACACCGCTCTTGCGCGAGCTGCACTGGCTACCTGTCGTCTTCCGGGTGCGCTTCAAGGTGTTAATTATCATCTTTAAAGCGCTCCATGGCTCGGGACCTAGCTATCTGCGGGATCGGATCCTGCCTCATACATCCTCATGGCCGATTCGCTCCCACAGAGAGGGACTTCTCCGGGTGCCGTCCACTAGACATTGTCAGCGGGCGACACCCAGGGGAAGGGCTATCTCTGTGGCGGGCCCGGCCCTCTGGAACGACCTTCCCCCCGATATCAGGACGACCACGGACCTCCGCTCCTTCCATCTTAAATTAAAAACTCACTTTTTCTGTCTGGCCGGCCTAGGATAAGTCTCTCTGTCTTTGGGGTTTTTATTGGGAAATTAGGATTGTTTAGTTTTAATGGGGAATTTTAACGCAGGTTATGTTTAATTTGTTTTTAGAATTGTTTGTGTGTATTTATTGTTTTTATTCTACCTGTGCACCGCCCCGAGTCCCTGTGGGGAGAGGGTGCGGTTTTATAAATATTAAATATTATTATTATTATTATTATTATTATTATTATTATTATTATTATTATTATTATTATTATTATTATTATTATTATTATTATTATTATTATTATTATTATTATTATTATTATTATTATTATTATATATGAACAAGTTGCCAAGAACCTAGATTTGAATCCCTTTCTAAGCACTGCAATAAAGGATAATAGGAAAGTGAGTGAACAAGACCTGACTTTATTCCTTTTTTGAATAAAAAGTTTTTTTAATTAAATGGAAATATTTAAAAAAATCATCCTTCCTTACATCCTGTAGAAAGCATGTCGATTGGTTACATATAGCTCTCATGCATTTCTTCCACCATCATCACTCATAAATCATATCAAATTATACATTTTAAATCAAAAATTCATTGTATATCTTAATATCATTATACCAAAATTCTCCTTTAACCGCAATTATTTAGACATGCTTTTTCCTCAGATAGTTCTCACTTATAGACATAACCACATAATGGCATTCATTGACTATTTCCAAAACCCTCAAATAACATTGCACCTTAGGAACGTGTTCCACAAAAAAGTCAATTCATACTATTTCTAACCTCCAATTTTTATTAAACAATATCCATTAACAATTCTTAACAGTTGACTAAAAATCTTTTACTGTTTATGTCCATCCTTGTTCCACTTTAAATTGTAGTGTGCCTATAATGAATTCTAAATAAAAAATTATTAATTTGTTTTGGTCTTTTTCCAGAATCACAGTTTACAGTTTGTCTCTAATTTCTTTTACTAGTTACATACATACATACATACATACATACATACATACATACATGTTACCAAAAGCCTCAAATAACATTGCACCATGTATATATGTTAGGTTTTGAGTTGATAAATAAATAAACAAGTAACATAAGTATGTGCGTGTGTGTGTGTGTATATACATACATACATACATACATACATACATACATACATACATACATACATACATACATACATACATACATACATACATATATATATATATATATATATATATATATATATATATGTAGATTTTGATTTATTTGGGTCTTTCCCCGTGTAAAATTAAAAGTTTTTTTGCAACGTTTCGACGGGATCACACCCGTCATCATCAGGCTGGTGCCTTTGTTTTCTTGCGAGTAAACTGTGATCGAAATGGCAGTTTTTCTATAAGTAGAGGTGGGGGGGGGGGGGGGTTGGAATGCTGACTCTGCTGCTTTAAACAGATTGGTTGGCTGATTTGTCCCATCCTGATTGGTAGATGGAGTTGATGTTTGTTGAGGATAATTGGTGATGGCGTCAGTTTTTGTGGCTGGGACTCGTTTAATGGCCAGAGCAATTTACCAAATGTCAGGCAGGCCGGAGGCATTATCATGTTTATTCATGTTGTGGGAGTGTTTCTCTATTTCAATAGCTTCCATAATTATTCTCTTGTTGTATATGTATATATGATCAGCTCATAAAACTAACACACATATCTAAAAAATTACACAACGTAATTCTTGGCTTGCTGTCTAGATGGTCTCTGGTGATGAGCCGAAAGGCAGGAAAGGAAACAGTATGTCTCCTTCCTTAATTGGGGTCTAATAACAGGTTATAGAGAAACAATTAACTATGTATGTATGTATGTATGTATATATATATATAGGTAATTGTTTCACAACAACCTGTTATTATTAGGCCCCAATTAAGGGAGGAGACATACTGTTTCCCTTACTGCCTATCGGCTCATCGTTAGAGACCATCCAGACAGCAAGCCAAGAATTACGTTGTATAATATTTTAGATATGTGTGTTAGTTTTATGAGCTGATCAATAAATTAAATTAGAAGAGACCAGGATAGATCTATTTCGAGCTTATTAGCTCATAAAACTATCTGGTATCCCTGATTTAAGTCTCCTCCCCTTAAAGGGATCTTGAACAGGAGCTGTGATAATCATTCTTCATTTAAGAGTCCTGTAAATTGGCTGATGTATCAGGGATACCAGATAGCTCAAGGCATAGAGAGCTTGCCTCAAATGCTGGAAAGCCCTGGTTCAAATCCCAGTAGAAGGAGTATGGCCAGCTGAAGAAGGCTAATAAGCCTGAAATGGATCCATCCTGGTCTCTTTATTTTCAGCCCTTAAAAATCTAACACATATCTAAAAAATGTCACACAGCAGTAATCTAATTTGGTTCTCTGTCTGGAGGATCTCTGGTTTGAGTCGAAGGGCAGAGAGGGATGACGTTAAGTCTCCTCCCCTTAATGGGACCTTGAACAGGAGCTGTGATAATCATTCTTCCTATATATATTTTAGTTCCTTGAAAGTCAATGTCATGTCCTGTAGTTTTGAAATGTTGATAGAGAGATGAGGTATTAAGATGATTTTTAAAAGCATTTTTATGTTCAGCAATACGTGCACTAACATAGGACAAACCAACAGAAGGATTAGTGCACGTATTGCTGAACATAAAAATGCTTTTAAAAATCATCTTAATACCTCATCTCTCTATCAACATTTCAAAACTACAGGACATGACATTGACTTTCAAGGAACTAAAATGATCTCCAAGGTGGAACAGCTCAACAGGAGAATATTCAGAGAAGCCATTGAAATAGAGAAACAATCTAACAGCATGAACAAACGTGATGATACCTCCCGCCTACCAGATATCTGGAAGCCAGCATTGACCAGCAGACGAGCCCCACCCTCCACCCAAGCCGTTGAAATTCAAAACAAGGAGAAACATACAAATGAGACCAATCAGCATCAATCTACCAGTCAGGATGCAGCTACACAGCCAATCAACCCACTCACAACAATAGTCAGCACTCCACCCCCCCACCAAGATTTAAAGAGGGGCGATGCCTCCGCAATCACACTCACAGACACAAGCCTGCCTGATGATGACAAGTGAGATCTTGTCGAAACGTTGCAATAACATTTCTATGCCTTATACACGGGAAAATCCCCGAAGCCAGCTATGCCAGCATATATGTGTGTGTGTGTGTGTGTGTGTGTGTGTGTGTGTGTGTTAGTTTTATGAGCTGATCAATAAATTAAATTAGAGAGAGACCAGGATAGATCTATTTCGAGCTCATTAGCTCTCATCAGCTGGCCATATCCCTTACAGGGATTCGAACCGGAGCTATGCCTCATATGCTGGAAAGCACTGGTTCAAATCCCAGTAGAATGAGTATGGCCAGCTGAAGAAGGCTAATAAGCTTGAAATGGATCCATCCTGGTCTCTTTATTTTCAGCCCTTAAAAATCTAACACATATCTAAAAAATTTCACACAGCAGCAAACTAATTGGTTCTCTGTCTGGATGATCTCTAGGTTGAGTCGAAGGGCAGAGAGGGATGACGTTAAGTCTCCTCCCCTTAAAGGGACCCTTGAACAGGAGCTGTGAATATATTCTCTCATATATATATATATATGCTGGCATAGCTGGCTTCAGGGATTTTCCCGTGTATAAGGCATAGAAAAGTTGTTGCAACATTTCGACAAGATCTCACTTGTCATCATCAGGCAGGCTTGTGTCTGTGAGCCTGCCTTGTGTCTGTGAGCCTGCCTGATGATGACAAGTGAGATCTTGTCGAAACGTTGCAACAATTTTTCTATGCCTTATACACAGGAAAATCCCCGAAGCCAGCTATGCCAGCATACCTACACCCGTGAAAATCTACGAAAACACACACACACACACACATGCGCGCGCACGCACACACACACACACACACACACACACACACACACATATATACATACATACATACATACATACATACATACATACATATATATATATATATATATATATATATATGTGAGAGATAATTATCACAGCTCGTGTTCAGAGGTCCCTTTAAGGGGAGGAGACTTAACATCATCCCTCTCTGCCCTTCGACTCAACCTAGAGAACAGGAGCTGTGATAATATTCTCTCATTTAAGAGTCCTGTAAATTGGCTGATGTATCAGGGATACCGGATAGCTCAAGGCATAGAGAAGCCTTCCTCATATGCTGAAAGCACCGGTTCAAATCCCAGTAGAAGGAGTATGGCCAGCTGAAGAAGGCTAATAAGCCTGAAATGGATCCATCCTGGTCTCTTTATTTTCAGCCCTTAAAAATCTAACATATATATATATATATATATATATATATATATATATATGTTATAGATAATTGTTTCCACAACTTCCTGTAAGGGCCCCAATTAAGGGAGGAGACATGCTGTTTCCCTATCTGCCTGTCGGCTCATCACCAGAGACCATCTAGACAGAGAACCATTTTTTAGTTACGTTGTGTAATATTTTTAGATATGTGTTAGTTTTTATGAGCTGATCAATAAATTTAAATTTGAGAGACCAAGATAGATCCATTTCGAGCTTATTAGCTCTCATCAGTTGGCCACACCCCACTGGGATTCGAACCGGGGCTGTATGAATCCAAGGCAGAAGCCTAGTACTCTAGCCTAATCGGTTCTACCCTGTTTCATCAGCTAATCCAGGAGTATTTAGTATAGATAATTGTTTCCACAACTTCCTGTAAGGGCCCCAATTAAGGGAGGAGACATGCTGTTTCCCTCCCTTTAAATTTATTGATCAGCTCATAAAAGCTAACACATATCTAAAAAATATTACACAATGTAACTAAAAAATGGTTCTCTGTCTAGATGGTCTCTGGTGATGAGCCGACAGGCAGAGAGGGAAACAGCATGTCTCCTCCCTTAATTGGGGCCCTTACAGGAAGTTGTGGAAACAATTATCTATACTAAATACTCCTGGATTAGCTGATGAAACAGGGTAGAACCGATTAGGCTGGAGTGCTAGGCTTCTGCCTTGGATTCATTACAGCCCCGGTTCGAATCCCAGTGGGGTGTGGCCAACTGATGAGAGCTAATAAGCTCGAAATAGATCTATCTTGGTCTCTCAAATTTAAATTTATTGATCAGCTCATAAAAACTAACACATATCTAAAAAATATTACACAACGTAACTAAAAAATGGTTCTCTGTCTAGATGGTCTCTGGTGAGCCGACAGGCAGAGAGGGAAACAGCATGTCTCCTCCCATAATTGGGGCCCTTACAGGAAGTTGTGGAAACAATTATCTATCTATCTATATCTATATCTATATCTATATCTATATCTATATCTATATCTATATCTATATCTATATCTATATCTATATCTATCTATCTATCTATCTATCTATCTATCTATCTATCTATCTATCTATCTCTATCTATCTATCTATCTATCTATCTATCTATCTATCTATCTATATATATATATATATATATATATATATATATATATATATATATATATATGAAGAATAATTCTCACAGCTCCTGTTCAGGGTCCCTTTAAGGGGAGGAGACTTAACGTCTTCCCTCTCTGCCCTTCGACTCAACCCAGAGTCATCCAGACAGAGAACCAAATTAGATTACTGCTGTGTGACATTTTTTAGATATGTGTTAGATTTTTTAAGGGCTGAAAATAAAGAGACCAGGATGGATCCTGAAATTATTATATATATATGTTCCACAACACCCTGTTAGGGCCCCTATTAAGGGAGGAAGCATACTGCTTTCCTCTTCTGCCTTTCGGCTCATCACCAGAGACAATCTAGACAGAAAGCCATGAGTTATGTTGTGTAATTTTTTTTATATGTGTGTTACATTTTTGAGCTGATCAATAAAGTCTCCCTGACTTATTTATTGATCTACTCAAAAACGTAACACACACACACACACACACACACATATTCATTATGCTATATCCATTATTATTTCATTACTCTTATTATAGGTAAATATTTGTTAACTAATAATCTTTCAATAACAATCTAAAACAATCTAAAAATTAATAAATGTCTACTTATTAATCACCAAGGAATGGCTAATCTTTTACTGTCAGCTTTCATTATCAACCAGTATCTTTCCAACAGCGAAGTAGTCTTATCTCTCTTGCCATTTGTGGTTTCAATCTTTTTTTGTTCTCCTTTGTAAGGTTTTTGTAAACTTCTTGCACTTTACTGTTCAAGATAACTCTCAAATGATATCGTTGCCCTCCTTCTGTTATTAAAAGTTGTTTATCTTTGGTTATCAAATGTGCTTCTGGAACAATATCTCCTCTTACCTCCATCATCAATTCTTTATCTCTTTACCTTCTACATCTTCTTCCTTCTCTTTAATTTTTGGGCCCCCAATCTCCTCATATTTTGTTGCAATAAACACCAGTTTTTCCAATTTCTTATCGATTCTTCTATATCCTTCCAAAAGATTTAAAATTCCATCCAAATTTTTTTGATATTCTAAAGTATCCTCATCTGGATATTGATCCTTGTTACAGAAAGAAAGAAAGAAAGAAAGAAAGAAAGAAAGAAAGAAAGAAAGAAAGAAAGAAAGAAAGAAAGAAAGAAAGAAAGAAAGAGGAATAAGGAAAATTAATTACTACTGCCACCCTGGTCTCAGGCCTATTTTATTTTTTCATTTTAAATTAATTTAAATCATAGGTTCTGTTGTACTCTTTAAAGGAGAAGGATTCTGCATTTTCATTTCCCTTTTTCCTTCCTTTGCCTAAACAATTATCAAAGAGCACCTGTAAAAAACAATTCATACCCTTCATCCAAATAGTCAACAATGTCCAAAGAAAGAAAAATACATTGTCTCAAAAGGTCCAGCCTCTGACCTCCCAGTGGCAGTGTTGCTACTTTTCTATGTCTCTCTTCGTTATAAAAAATAAAGTTCTCTGGGACTTCCGGGTTGAGCTTCGGCTGTCGTGGGCAGGCTTTTATGAGCTCGCCGATCGGGCAACCTGTAGAGGCATTTTTATTAGATCATAAATGTCTCGGATACTCATAAATTCCTCAGGAATTTATGGGAGAACTCACGCTGACGGGTTGAGCCACTTGCGTAGCTCTCCAGAAGGTTTTTTTAGCCTCTGGTGGGCAAGCAAGGAGAGCCCCCCTTCTCAGCGGCTTTAGTTCCAAGCTGCCGGACCCCTTCGCTAAGGATTTAGCGAAGCAAGACACCCGTAAACAACTCCTTAAAATATGCTCCAGGCAATCCATCAAGAAGGACTACGTTCCAAGCGTTCGTACTTCAAAGGAAATTAAACGCAAGTAATTAAAGTCTGTGAACTGATCTACGACACAGCTTTTATAACAAAGGATTCAAGATGGCGTTAATTACTAGATGAGAAACGAAAGTTAGTTGCTTTGTCTATTTACTGAATTGTGGATTGTGGTCTCTGCTTAACCCTTGGCTGATAGCGGACAGCTGGAGGCGGAAAGGGAGAGCAAGTCATAAAGCCAAACGTACTATTTGATTTATTGATTTATTTGGATATTCTGAAGAGTATTTTTCTTGGGAAGCTTAAAACATGGCAACGGAACAGGCTGGTGTAGTAACTACCCAGGACTTTAAAGAACTGATGAATTTCATAGCTAATGAAAGTAAAGAACTTAAAAGAGCGGTTCAGGATAAATATGATCGACTGGAAAAAAAAATGCAAGCAATGGCCAAGAGTCTGTCTGAAGTTATAATTAAAATTGATGGAAAAATTGAACAAATGGCCTCAGAGGTGGAAGCTAAAGCAAAGGAAACGGATCTGAAATTTGTGGAAATGGAGGGGAATATGTATAAATTGGACAAAGAGGTTATTATGTTACAATTTAGGTCAATGGAGAACGCGATCAGACTGAGGGGGATTAATAGAAAATCCTAGAGAAGACTTAAGAAAAGTTTCTGCTGATGCTTTGGCTATATTAGTTAAAATGGATCCTGGTGAAATTTTTGCTAAGATTGATAAAATTTACAGAGTAAACTCACGTATAGCATTACAAAGGCAATTACCGAGAGATGTTGTGATATATTTTACTGAGAGAAACCTCAGAAATGATATTCTGCAGAAGTCTTTCCATTCCTCTCTTCACAAAGCTGGAAACCTGATTGGTGTCTTCAAGGAGTTACCATCAATAATGTTAAAGTCTAGAAGGGATTTTGGATTTTTGGTAGTGGAGCTGAAGAAAAGAGGGATACAGTATAGGTGGGATGCTCCAATGGGTGTTATATTCAGATATGAAGGGGCGAGGTATTGTTTGAATACTATAGACAAAGCAAGAGATTTTTATTATGAAATACTGAAGAAAAGTGCAATGCCCCCAAGTACATCTACACCAACATCAGCAGATCTGGATGTTTTAGAGCAAGATATTGAGATGGAGCAGAAGCAGTTTGGAAAAGAGATGGAAGAAGACACTCAGTTGGATTCCCCTGGGCCTCTTTCACGCTCTACTTTGGAGGAGTTGTCGAAGACTGCTATAGGGGGATCTGTTGGAATGTCAATATGTAAATCAGATGAGCAATGTGAAGCCAGGTCTAGCACCAGACGAATTCAGAAACCGCAGAAGCAGAGGAGGTCTCAATCTCAGCGAGTTAAGAAAGGCAAAAGGATAAAAGGAAGAAGCAATTAGCCAACAGTTGGATGCCAGTTATTTGACTATCTAGATAAAGATATGCAGATCTCTGCAATGCTGGTTCTCTTGGATGTGGAAAAGGCTTTTGACTGAAAACTGGAACCGGAGCATTTGCAGTGGATCTGGTTGTTACCCTATCACGTTTTTGGAACTTAATAATCCTGATGAAAAGTCACTCGGGGGTTGCTTATATACTTAATAATCCTGATGAAAAGTCACTCGGGGGTTGCTTATATAAAGGGCTTTTTTTGTTATTCATGGGGGCAGCTGCTTAAACTGGTATTACAAACAGCTACGGAAGGGATGGACACAGACCTGAAGAGTTGGACTTATGAATATTGATGCGGAAAGGATTAATATCATGTTAGTGTTCTGGGGAAAAACTTGGGTCGAACTTTGAAAGTTAAATGCTAAATTTGTATAGATATAGAACTCAAGGGAGAATCTTTATAATATATTTTACAGATGGTATTTAGATTCGAAAACTTGGCAGATATGGGTGTTTACTCCAACAGATTGATGCCAGTTATTTAAGAGGGGATATGTGAGGGAGAATGCAAGGCAACTCATAATTTTTAATTGTCTATCTAGATAAAAATATGTAGATCTCTGCAATGCTGGCTTTTTTGGATGTGAAAAAGGCCTACGAGTGAATGAACCGAAACTCTCTAATCAAGACTTGGGGGGAAAAAAATGAATATGGGATTTGGACAAGGTTTATTATTTCTAATGTTATTTACTGTAACTTTAGAAGTCTTGTTGAATATAATTTGGGATTTGAATCTCTTAGGTAAAAGGGATATACTAGAGCATTTGCAGTCGATCTGGTTGTTATGATATTGCGTTTTTGGTTTGGAATATCTGTTGGAAGAAGTTTATATTACATTTTATAGATGGTATCTACATTCTAAGAAATTATCATCATGTATGTATTGAAGTAGAAATTTGCCTGCAATTTACTGTATCCTTCCTGCGATAGGATCTGAAATCTTTCTATACCACTTCTGTTTCCTCTGTGAAAAGAGAAGTAACTGTGTTCTTTTCAAATACTAGAGTAATCTTTACATCTTTTGTGTTGCTAAGTGGGCAATCAAGCAAATGGAGAGGGGAAAATAGCAAACCTTTTGAACCAGGAAGGATGCAAATTATTATGTATGTATTTTAATGTTTAGCTAAAAGGTTAAAGGTGTGGGTGTTTATGATGGGTCTGTTATAAGGTTTCTAAGGGATTGATTATATATAGAATAAATATCAGACTAGGAAGTACTATGTAGCTTTTAGGTAAGAATGTTTAGATTGATAGGTGAACAGAGTAAATAATATTTGGGATGTTTGGAATTATTAGCGTGGTGTATAGCGGAAGTCAGGGGGGTGGGTTTGAATGGGAGGTGGGGAGGGTTAGGGTGGAGGGTGGGGAAATATATATGTATGATTAATCTAGAGATGGGAATAATGGGATATGGTTTTTTTTAAGAGAAATTTATATTATGTTTTATATAGGTTTAATTAAGCTAGAAGATGGCGTTAATGGGATATTGATATATTAAGAGAAATTTATATTGTGTTTGCTGGGAGGCGAGGGGGTATAATATCTGAATGAGAAATTTATTCTAAGACGGGGTGAGGGGAGGGGGTATATTATTTGTATGTGATTTTTATTATATGTCGGGGGGGTAAAAAGGGGGAAAATTTGTTTGAATAAAACTTTTTCAATTAAAAAAAAATAAAGTTCTTATTGCAATTTTAGTAACAAGTCATAAGAAGAATTATAAAAGTAAAAATAGGGCTTTAGTCCAAGATTCAAAAAATAGAATAACAAAAAACAGAAGAAATAATCTGGTCACTTTAAGAGGAGAAAAAAAACCCTGAAACAGATGTTTCAATCCATAATTACAGGGAAAAAGAAAAAAAAACCACCTTTCCAGATCAGTCCAAAGTAGATTAATTCCACCGCTCATTTCTTTTGCTGAAATGATTTGGTTTTACTTTTAAAAAAAGTTTCTTTGGGCAGAGTATTTCAAAAAGAAAAAATATCTTTCCAGATGGATTCACTTTCTCCTTCAGCTTCCTTCCGGAGCCGCCCCATCTTTGTCAACATGGAGCTGCATGTTTGCTGCCTAATAGAAGTGCTCCCCTTGGGTCAAACAGGGACTTTGCAGTGTCCCTGTGACCAGCAAGTCTTCATCTTCCTAGTCGTCATCCATCCAAGATGGTTTAAGTCCAAACGGACCAATCAGCGGCAGAAGTGTCAATGGAGGTCTCGGATCATTGAGACCTCACATTGTGTCGACGTGATGCTGGCTCAAGGTTCAGACTTTATTCCTGATTATTATATTTCTTACACATTTGTGTACATCCTGGTTTTGCAAATTATATTTTCACTTGTGTATATAATTACACTAGATAGCATCCCTTTATAAACAGAGGTATAACAGTGTCCACAATAGTGTCTCCCTCCCTTCCTCTCCTTTCTCTCTCCCTCTCCCTCTCTCTCTCTCTGTTTGTAACATATCCTACCTGATGCACCCACTGATACTTTTATTTCATTGTAGTCTTTCCATTTGTTTGTTTACATTTGTTTGTTTCCTTTTGTTTCCATTTGTTTACTGGTGAGTAAAATTAATGGAATATATCTGCCAGTCTGTCCACTTAACAAACAGAATAGTTCAGAAAGAGATCTCACCCATGCAGATTTTCTCTTGCTACATCTTCCATTCTTTTAACAAGACCCAGCCTGTGCTGATACTGAGTCAACAGACAAAAGGCATTCTTATTCTAAGTAGTATCCCACAGTATTTAGCTTGAAAAAAATAATTGTAAGAGGTTTTTAAGTATCAACATAGGCTGAGGTCTTAGTTAATAGATTAACTAAGTTCTACTTCTGCTCAAGCAACCATCTTAAGTATCAGAAAAGCTGGACCTTACATTTCCCATATTAGTTAACTAGCCGTACCAGCCACGCATTGGTGTGGCCCAGTCTGGTAAAATGGCCAACCAATCTGTGTGTAGATCTACACCTGCACACACAAACACGTACACACAACCACCATATAACCCCCAACCTATCTACCTACTGTATTTCTCCCCCCTCTCTCTATCCCTCTACCTACCTACCTACCTACCTACCTACCTACCTACCTACCTACTGTATTTCTCCGTCCCTCCCTCTATTCCTCTATCTGCGTACCTACCTACTGTATTCCTCCCTCTCATCTATCCCTCTACCTACCTACTGTATTTCTCCCCCCTCTCTCTATCCCTCTACCTACCTACCTACCTACCTACGTACCTACCTACCGTATTTCTCCGTCCCTCCCTCTATTCCTCTATCTGCATACTTACAGACCTATTGTATTCCTCCCTCTCGTCTATCCCTCTACCTACCTACCTACTGTATTTCTCCCTCTCTCTCTATCCCTCTACCTACCTAACTCCCCCTTCTCTCTCCAACCCCCCCTCTCCCTCCCTCCCTCCCTCCCTCCCAGTGACTATCAGGTCCTCCCTCCCCTCCCCCACCACCACCACCCCACGCCCAAAAGAAAGGAAAGGCTGGCTCAAAAAGGCACAACTTTCAACTTTGGGGCAGTTGGCTCTGGTGAGTTGAGGGTGATTTTTGGGACAGGATGGATGGAGGGGCTCAGGTGAAGGGATGACATTGAAACCGTGGCAGTGTCATCTAACGCAGCAGGAGGCTCCATTCCACCTCTGCCTCCACCCCGCCCTTTTGGGAGCAGCGTTTTTGTGGCTACCTCTTTCCTTGGTGTGCGTGAGAAGTTACACCCACCACTCTTTTCATGGCAACTGTAGGAGGTGACCGTTGTGCCAATGACGTAGAAGCACAAGGGAGGGGTGGCAGCACAGACCGCTCCATGTGCACATGATGCAGCAGAAGCAGAAGAGTGACACTTTTACATTTGCATGCATGTACCTGGCACAGGTGTGACATCTACACAATCTATACATATCATTGGTGCTGTAATTGTAAGGAACGTTGTGTGAAAATTTGGAAGCGATCGGTGCAGTTCTTTCTGAGATTAGCGGTTTTGAACAAACTATTGTTACATTTTTATTTATGTAGATAGTTAATGCAACCCCATCAGCTGTAAGACCTCAGTGGCAAAATAACTGCTTCAATAAATAAACAGATGAGGAAGAATGAAACTGTGTGACTTTATGGCATAATATGTGGTTGAAGAGCAAGAAACACCTTCCACACTGAAATGTAGGCAAAGAGATATGACACACAGAAAAACACATTCACATAGTCAAATGAATATGCTGCTCCCAGTTCCCTGTTAAAAAGTTGCACAATATCTGCAATGCTCATTCAACTTTATTTGAAGGAATATTTGCCAAATTTTACTCAAGGCATACATGTTTTCAAGTTTGATAAATAGCAATTTGATTCATGTAAAGATAAAGCGATAGCAGGTGGTAATCTCAGGTCATTGGCCACATCTTGAAGAGATCCAGAGTGGTAGATGGAGATGGTATTATTTTCCAATGAGGCTATACAAATGAGATAAAGTAATAGGTTGATAAAAGTAAGTTTAAGATAAATTCTGTTATCTGAACCTCAAAATCTCTCCTGCTCTCCTTTCTGCCTTTGAAACATTGCTTCCTCTTTACATCATTGCTTTGAAAGGCAAACAAGGGTATCCAAATGTACATCTATGGAATCTTTATTAGAGGAGTGTTTACTTACTATTGGCAGCATGTCATTCTACCTCCACAGTTCCATTTCCCAACGTTCTTGTAACCTTTTGGACATCTAAGAAAGCAGCGTCGTCCTTGTCTACAACGGCGCTGGGCATTACCTGTGAAAGGAAGAAGATTAGACAGGGAATTGATAAGTAAAGATACTTTGTTATTTAGATAATGTTTTTCCTTCTAAGACATCATTTTCTTCCACAGAATTGCAGGATTCCTATGAATTCAGGAAGTTCCCTCTGACCAAGAAATCCATCTCTGGTAATCTCACTTCAGCAGCCCCAATATGTCATACATCAACCCAGGTTTTAAATCTGGCCAGAATTCAATTGGCATGTATGCCTGTATCTATTAAGGTAGTACGGAGCAGTGGTGGGTTTCAATTTTTTAAAATACCAGTTCGCTGATGTATGTGCTTGCATGATGCTTCTGTGCATGCCCCCCACTGCCACCACTAATGACTCACCTGATCCAGGCCAAACTGGGAGCAACCAACCTCTGGTATGGAGGAAATAATCTGTTTCACGCCAAAGGAAGATGTTGCTGTGATATATTTCTCTCCATTATTACTATGGATCCTTGCTTGCTAGGAAATAATCTTGAATTATCATGGCTAGTTCTGCTGGGTGCTTTGGATGGAAATGTTAAATGAGAATGGTTAACTTCCTTTGAATTTCAGGATCTGGTTTACCTTTGGCTTTCTTCCTATTATCTTAATGTTCCTAATGCTGCTCTTCTCTCCTCTTGAAAATATTGCATTTGTAAAAATTTTGTTGCAATAGCTTTTCTTTTTTACAAATTGAATATCAATAGATTCACTAGATAATGAATATTTATCTCATCTTTATTCTTAAAACAACTAAAGGTGCCAAATGTATTTAATATACCTTCCTCCTTCTATTTCCATGAACACAAAGCAGCAGTCATAAGTCATGATGAAAACTCTTTAATTTCACAACACATGGACAGGCTTAACTATACTTTCAACTATCCAAAATCAACCCAATTCCAAAAACACTAGATAATTCCAGGCAGCCTGGAACTCTGACAAATTACCATATTTTTTGGAGTATAAGACACTCTGAAGTATAAGATGCAACAGCTTTTGGGGAGGAAAACAAGGGGAAAAAATCTGCCTCTGCCTTCTAGCAATTCCTACAGCAAACAGACAATATACACTGTTTGTAGTGTTACATTTCAGACTATACTTGTATAGATGCTGTTCCAATTGATGTGCTTTCTGGAAGTATAGTTATTCTCTGCTATTTAAAAGAAGATACAACAGCACAGGGACTCTTCAGATCAAGCATTTATTTTAAAAAGCTTCTTCATTTTGTTAAGCTGTCTAGAACAATATTAAAGCAGTCTTTAAAAAATAAGTCTAATAATTTGGACATTATATAGGCATTTATAGTTATTGACTTACCTCCTTGCAGCAAGCAGCAAGCAGCAAACAGCCTGATTAGCACAAGAAAAAAAATCTTCCTCTGGCTCCCAGCAATTTGCCTCATGGAGCAAACAGCAAGTTTCACTTTCAATTTCAGCATGGGCCTCCTGATCATCAGCTGTTTCAAGCTGCAGGGATTGCTATAGCCTATTGCTGCCTTCACAAGCCCCATTTCCCCTGTTTGCTGCAAGGAAGTAAATTGCTGGGAGGCAGAGGCCAAAGGGTAGGGGCCAGTGGGTGGGTGGGGCTACATTCAGTGTATAAGACACACCCACATTTTCACCCTCAAGGTGCGTCTCATACTTCAAAAAGTATGGCATCTATCAATAGAAACATAGACATAGCCAATATGCATTTATTGTGCAAAAGAAACAATTTTGTTGTATTTAAGTACAATGACAATAAGGATTACTTATAAACAACCAATAAGGCAAAAAGGGAAGAAAAAGACTAAAACATCTCCCCACCAGTAATCAACATCCAGATGATCTTATATTAACGTCAGACTAACAAACAAGAAGTAAACAATACCCCAATCAAGTAAGTTTCAAAAAGTTAACAATAAACAATACAACCAAAAAAGTTCCCAAGACCACTCCTAACCAATACTAACAGGTCAGACCACTAGAATATAAACTGAGAGCAAACTTCATTCCTTACTGATATTACTTAGTTTGATAGCAAAATAAATGTAAGGAAAAAAAAACTGAGAATACCAAGGATGCCTTCTCCTATTTTATCTTTACAGCAACCCTGTGGAGTACCTTGAGAGAAGTCCAAACTTACCCAGCCAGCTTTCATGCCAAAGGTGGGACTAGAACACTCTCCTGATTTCTAACTTGGTGCTTTGACCCCTAGACCAATTGTCCCTCAAACACTTCATAATGCTTTTTGTTGAAATCTTGGTAAACCAAAACTAAAATGAACCAACCAATAACCTACAATAATAAAACCTCCAGTTAAGTTCTGTAGAGAATAGTGAATCAATGAATTGGTTTTCCAGTTCCTCCTTAATGCCGTATATTACACTGGATCTCAAATTTAATGCCTTAGAAAAACCAATGGCATATTTTTCAAATGTTTGAAGGCTAATATTGTCATTACATTGTTTCAACAGTGTTGAAACCTATTTCTTAAATATGAACTAAAATAAGATGTTGAAGAATATTCTGCTTTCAGTGATCATTACTTGCTTAGAAAGTAGTAAGTTATCTGTCATTTCTAAATTATCAATAATTTAGTTTCATACCTGGTTCAGACAGGAATGCAAGGAAAAGGAATGCAAACAGCAGATAAAGGATCTTCATGTTGGGATTGGTTTCTAGACAAAATTTATTCCTGGGATAGGACACAGCTCTCTATTTATGCAGTTATAATGATGGCATCATACTGCCTCAGTGAAATATTGCAACTACTCCTGACAGTTACTGTCATTGTTGTATTTCCTTCTATTGAAACACACCTGTGGAGCCATTGTTGCAAAAGTCCTTGCAAGAGCAAGAGCATTAGTGGAATAGTTACATAGTTCTGCTTTTAGCTAAAATACTTTGGAATGATAAATGTTTGGCTCTATTATTGAGTGGTCTGCAGAGCTGATGCAACTAGTTACATGCAAATGAATTACTTATCAGGGTGGATTAGTTATGTGTGGTTTTAATTAAATGTAGCTACTATCTAATAATATACTTACTGAGAAATTCATTCTCTCCCCCTCTCTCTTATACATATCCACCCATCCATCCATCCAACCAATCTAATCTAATGTAATCTATTTGTCATCTATGACTTGGATGTTAGGATTTGGAGACACCTGGATATCTGCTGTATTGCATTTTAATTACTCCACATGAAACATGGTGTCATCTGAATCTGCACTATCTACACATTTGATGCATGCCAGTTTTGCACTTGCAGTCCTGTCCTGGAAGTTGGACATTTGAAACAAGAAAATCAACAGTGTGGCAGCCACTAACCGCATACCACTGCCTGAGGCAATGAGGGTGAATGGAGATTGCAGTAGTAACTGGGACAATTTCAGAGCAGAGTTTTAGGATTACTCCCTAGCCACAGCTTAATGACAACCCAGCAGCAGTACAAGCAGCCACGCTGAGGAGACCTATGGGCAATCAATGCCTCCATGTTTACAAGCATAATCTAACCCTTACAGAGGAGTAAAAGAGTAATACTAAAGCCACCCTAGATGTCTTAGAAGTATTTTTCAGACCCTCTAAAATGTCATATATGAAATATATGGATATCTTTGGCAGCTGTTAGCAAAAAGAAGGGGAAGCAATAGGCATTTTTGTTACACAGCTAAGAGAAAAAGCTGTGAGTGCGGCTCTCTGAGAGATGAAATTATTCATGATAAAATAGTTCTGGGTATCACTACTGAAAGCACATACCACCAAACATAATTTAAGCTTACAAGCAGTGTTTGAAATGTCATACCACAAAACTGCTCTAGAGCAGGACAAACAAATTGTCAGTGTCAATGTAGCCTCCAAACAACAGCTAAGCATGAAGAATCACCAGTTTAAGAGTCTGCACAAATTCATCTACGCAACTCACCTGGGAGCAACCCAGTATCATGCAAGTATATAGCAGTGTGCATGTATGAGAGAAAGAGCAGTGTCCTGCATATGGGAAAACCTGAAGAGCATGTGGCAGATCAACTCATTTTGTGGGAGTGTGTCTCTCAAGTAAAATGAAAGCAAGGGAGCTGCACACAATAGAACAAATATCAGATCCAGATGATGCATGCTTGTTTACCACTGATGTGGTATACATAGAAGACTACATTGGTGCTGAAAACTCTAAGGGCTAAAATTGGTTTGTAAATCTCAGATTAACCAATATATCCCAACTTTGCCAGCTGGACTCAGGTGCAACATGTGATGTCATGAGTTTAAAGGACAAAATGAAACGGGCACCTGAAATGCCTTTTCAGCCTAGTAGTACCAAACTGAAGTTATATTCAGGATAATGAATGGAATCGTCAGGACTTTTCCAAACAGAATGCAGCATACATAGGGGTATTCACAAACTTGAATTTGAGATCGGAAGCCGATCAGAAACTGCTATTGCCAGGATCAACATGTGAGCATCTGGGTTTAATGCAGTTCACCATTCCATCTAAGTTAGACAATGTTGAGATTCACCCCTCAAAATCTTTGGTCAGGCCACAGATAAAATGGCAAATCCTCCAAGTCTACAATAAGGTGTTTGAGGGCCCAATAGTATCTGTTCCAGGAGAAATTCTCTTTGAACTTGATCCTACCATTTCTCCAGCACAAAGTGCCTCATGCAATGTGCCAATAGCCATTAAGCTGCAGATCAAAACACAACCGGGCAAGTAAGAAGCTGAAGGACATATTACTTCAGTGTTTAAGCCTACCGATTGGATAACAGCTACATGGCTGTTATTAGGAAGCCTGAGAAGATCAGAATCTGCATTGATCCCAAGTTTCTGAATATGGCCCTGAAACAGTCACAGTATCTAATTCCAACAATGACATTTTGCACAAACTACCAAAAACATGGGTCTTCATGCTTGAGATGCCTTTTTACAGTGCAAACTGGATGAAAAGATGAGCTACATGACCACATTCTGGGCTTCTTGGGGCAAAAAGAGATGACTCAAACTACCCCTTCAAGCCTCTGTAGCACCAGAGGTATATCAAGAGAGCAGCATGACCTATTAAGTGGGCTCAGTGGAATTGAGCCAATAGCTGATGACATTCTTGTAGCTGGCTGTGGTGAAATGGAGGAAGAAGCTGAGCCTGACCATGATGAGAAGCTAATAGCACTACTAGACCTGTGTAGGCAGGTGAGGCACAGGCTTAATGCAAAAAAATTGCACCTCAAGGTGCAAGAAATCAGCTTCCATGGACATATCCGGTCCTCACAGGGTTGTCCTCACATGGCTTAAAAGCTGACCCAAATAAGATTAGAGCCATTGTAGACATACCACTGCCCACCAATGCCAAACCAGGGCAGAGATTTATCGGTTTTGTCATATACTTAGCAAAATTCCTTCCACATCTGTCTGAGGTGCATCAGCCATTTAGACATCTTCAGGACACAGATGTAGTTTGGCACTGGTTTTCCAAGCATGACCAGGCTATAAAGGAGATAAAACGCTTGGTCACAACTGCCCCAGTGTTGAAATACTATGATGTCATAAAGTCTGTTACAATTACAAAGTGAGAAAACTACAAATGCCCTAGGCCAGGGGTCTGCAAAGTTGGCTCTTTTAAGACTGGTGGACTTCAACTTCATAGCTGGCTGGGGAATTCTGGGAGTTGAAGTCCACCAGTCTTAAAAGAGCCGACTTTGCAGACCCCTGCCCTAGGCTGTTGTTTATTGCAAGAAGATCAGCCAATTGCATATGCATCCAGGGCTCTTTCATCTGCTGAGCTAAATAATGCTCAAATTGAAAAGGAAATGTTTAAACATTGTATTTGCCTGTCAGCCTTTCCATCATTATCTTTATGGCAAGGATATAATCACAGCTGAAACTGGTCACAAGTTGCTAACAGCCATATTCAAGAAGTAGCAAATAAGTTGCTTGAGCTCTCTGTAAAACAAGGTGTCCCAGAAACCTTATGGCTTAAGAGAGAAGCATTCAAGGCAGGATATGATAAATCAGCCAAAGATTTGCCAGAATTTAATATTGGGTAGGAAATCCATATAAGACATATAAGATCAAATAGGTTGCTGGAAAATGGGTATCTGTTTACAACAGGTGTCACCATGCTCCTATCTGGTGGAAGTTGAGGGAACTTTCTATCATTTCAATCATGTGGATTTGCATGGGTTGAGTAGCCTGACTCTCCATATCCAGTGGACAGGGCAGACTCACCCTTTATTACTGGGATACACTGACCCACTGATAATAGGGAATGCACAGTGTTGATGCCACTGACCAATGTTAACAACAGTCCTGGGTAAGCCTGACCAGGAGCAACAAAGAGAATGCATCTCTCTCCTCATGCTTGAAAATGTATGGAAGATGAAAAATAGCTAAAAGACACACAGTCTTTCTTCTGCAGTCTTTATTTTTCTATGAGGATGCTTTGGGTTTAGTTCTTGGACTAAGAGTGATAAGGTTCTGACTAACGAACCCAAGCAAATCAGAATTCTGAGACTAGGATCTTCCTCAAAAAACTCCTTTATTGGGTACATCATATCAGCACGATTATTCTATTATCTGTTCATCATATTGCCACATTCTGTTCTATTCTGTTCTATTCTTATGATGATAACCATTCATATATGGTTATCATCATAAGAAGCTTTTTTAGAAGAACACATCTAAATAGTTTTTCATCATATATACAGTGATGTGTACACTAAGGTCCAATCCATCATCCAAGTATTAATCAAAGGGAACTCTAAGTAGCCTTCTAGTCAGTCAGGATTATACAGTGAAGGTCAAAATTAAAGAAGCGCCTTTCTAAAAACAATTATTCAACGCTATCATTTCACCTTCAGAAGTCATAGGATTTTAATTTGAAATAATGCTAAACTTGAGGCTTGCCTTGGCCTGTATTGGATTTCATTTTATGTCTTATAATTTATTTATTTTTGGGTTTTGGTTAATCAACTTGCTATGGAGAATCTCCACATATATTCAACTTACTGACACATAGTTTTTCATGAAACACATTTGGAAAACTATTAAACAAATGCAGCTTCCTAATGGTCAGGTTTGAATACTTTATCTGTTCTCTTCACATTCTCTGCACTATGGTGTGAATAATCAGGGATCAAATTCTAACAGCTTTGTGAGAGATTTGGAGGAAGAAGTATGACACATGAATCTGCCCTCTTCTCAAATAGAGAAGCACCACAAATTCTTCTCAGTACCACAGAAGAGGTTAACTTGGTTGACCTCTTTGAGGGATTAGAGTGTGGAAACTGGATATGCAAAATGTCCTCATGAAACTTTGCACTAAGTTCCATCTTTTGAATGATAAAAAAAACCTCAAGATAATAAAAAATCCTAACAGCACAAAATACTTCTGGAATTACCTTCACCTATTGCCTATATGACATCACTATGATTAATAAGCCAAATACCCAAGAAACAATTGCCAAAGCTAAAAAATCTGTCTCTGCAGTAAAATTTATGGAATCATTAGGCTCAGTATAGAACACTGTCCAAATATTATGGCATGGTGCATCATGACTTCACTTTCCATGTGGCAAATTAACTGAGATAACCAAAACTAAAAGGTTCCTTCTCTCAAGCCTAACCATTAGTCCCAAACAACAAAAAGTCCTCAGCAGGAACAATAAATAAAAGCCCTGGTCACTTCAAATGCCTTTCTAACAACTACTGAATAATATCAACTTCTTTACTCAGAAATGTGGGCAGCTTCTTTTCAAACAGTGGTCCTAAATTATTTCTAAAACTCAATGTAAGTAATAGTCTCCATTTATTTTCTTATTCTCTACATAGCTTAACTTGATTACCAACGACAGTTTGTATCTGAAGTTTCCTCATTCTGCACTCTCTCATTACTTAAGGTGATTGTTCAATTCTTGGGTAATAGCAGGACTTCAACATTATTTAGAGGTTTCACGACACTTTTAGAGATGCAGCAGACTTATGCAGTTTCCCCATTAACCACTTTTTGTGGTTTTTGAGCAAAGAGCCACATTATTAAATATTGATTTCCATTCCCCCCAGAGCTGTTAATTTTATCATTTTCAGTCTCACTTGGCCTGCTACTATATAATGTTCATTGATTTCTGTTTTTGCATGTTTGTATTTTATGTGATCCTGTATCAAGGCTACTCAAAGAGAGGAGGGTATAATCTGTAGTCCACAGAAGTTCCAGCCCTCAAGGCAAAGCTTAGAAAATGTGGTTGGACAAACACTTTTTCCATTCATTGCCAGGAATTCATCCTTAATCCACTTCCTATCCATTGCCCACCACTACTCAGGCTCCATACCTGACTCCCTGACTCCCATAATAAACTTTAGAAGGTTTTACCTGCTCTTCAACCACATATTATGCTTTAATTTCACAGTCTCTTTCTTCTCCTTCTGTTTCTTTATTGTAGGGGTTACTTTGCCACTGAGGTCTTCCAGCTGATGTGATTGCATCTATGTGTAGATAGAGAGATACAGCTCTATAGAAGTGGTTCCCAAACTATTTGGCTTCAGAGACCAATTTCAGAAGAAAAACTATCTTCCACAGACTAATGAAGGGGGTGGGAGTTGGTTTTGCATATGCAACCTACATCCTATGCATACAGAGATGAAGCCTTTCTCAGTCACCTGTCCCTTGTGCAGCCCAGTTCCCAATAGACCATGGACTGCTTTATAACATTCATGGCAGCTGACATTTCATTCCCAAGTGAGGTAACATGAGAGGCCTCCTCCCAAGAGACGTTTTCACGCATGCTGGTGTGTGTGTGTCAAATGCTTGGGAAATCAGGAAAGGCAGTTCAAATGAGTATAAATGTTTATTGCAACCTTTGGCTCTCTAGAAAAATAGTGGAATATAGTGGTCAAGGGAAATGAGTGTGAGTTTAGAAAGGAATACAAGATGGGCTGGACTTAGATCTCTTGTGGGCACACAGGTACTCATGGCTGATGATGTGTTTGATCCCTCCCTCTGGTCCAGTCTGGCCATCTCCTATAGAAGGGCAGCCAAAGAGCCAATAACAATTTGAAGGAGACACCGAATCCCTGAAGAATATTGGTGACAACAAATGGGAGGACACAAATGTCTAAATCCCCCAAGGTGGTAGTTGCTCAACACCCAGGATGTGTGCATGGAAGGGTCACCTGAGTGCCTGGATAGTTGGTATTTATCAACCTCTTGCCTGGGTGTGAGAAGGGGTGAGATATATATGAATGTTGCCCCCTCCCAATAGCATCCAGTGGGAGAGACCAGCTTCAAGGGGAATGTATATTATGTGTGGGGGTTCTGGAGAGTAAGAGCTTTAGTGCAGAGAGTCAAAATCCCATGGGAATATTCATCCTTCCACTTATCCTGTGAATGGTTGGGTGAATGTGTATGATTGGCAGAATACAATACAATACAATAGCAGAGTTGGAAGGGACCTTGTAGGTCTTCTAGTCCAACCCCCTGCATGGGCAGGAATCTTATACCATTTCAGACAATGGTATAAGATTCCTGCCCATGCAGGGGGTTGGTGATAGAGTTGATAGTGCTGGGGGGGATGGATAGAGAATGATAGAGTTGATAGTGCTGGGGGGGATGGATATCAGAACTAGACGCAGAAGACCACTTCACAGGGTTTAGGGTGGGGAAACAATTAAAATGATATTGTGTAGAGGCAGAAACAAGAGTCAGAGAGCAGACCAATTCAGTGGAAGATAACCAATTGTCTGTTTCAGCCCCCAAAGCTCAAGCTCAGACCCTGGCAGACCCTTGAAAGCTCAGGCTGCTGCTGCTCATTGCCAGTGAAGTTAAAAGTAAACACCCCCCATTCGAAAGGAACAAATAGGATTAGCATATATTACTGAGACCTTGATGACACTGGGGGGAGTGTTGTGTCCAGCTAGTTTAGGATTTGGCACCAGCCTTGTCCATATAGCAGGAGAGACAGAATAGCAGTTCTTATTCAGGAATCTCTTCTGGCCTTCAGGGTCATGCTCCTCAAGTCTCTGGAAAAAAAAGACACTGTTTCTAAAATTGGGCTCACACCATCACCTGGTATTGTTGCTTTGTTCCAGTTTATTTGTCGAATTTATTTGTCGAATTTATTGTCAAATTTATTTTAGTCTCCTTTGTTGTGTAACAACCTCCCTGCCTTAGCTCTTGGTGGCTATCTCAGGCTTGGCCATGGAGTTCCTGTCGCTACTGTTCCAGGGAGACCTCAAATGCTGTCTCTGGGTTTGGTCTCAGAAAAGCCAGGGGATTCATGGCTGTCATGATGGCCATGGGCCTATCTCAGGTCATCCATGGCATGACCCAGGACAGTGGACACATGCCAGATATGATCTTCTTGCTAGAACAGTGGCATAAAACTGAGAACATAGAATAAAAAGGATGGAAAGAAGTTTGGAGGTCTTTTAGTTCAACCACTTGCTCTTGGCAGGAGAACACTATTCCAGACAAATGACTATCTGCTCTCTTCTTGAAAACTTACAATGATAAACCACCCAAAATTTCTGGAGGCAAGCCATTCTATTGGTTAATGGTTTTCATTGTCACGAAATTTCTCCTTAGCTCTAGGTTGGATTTTTCTTTAACGATACTGCACTAATTATCCTACATCCTACCCTCAGGTACTTTAGAGAATAAATAGATTCCCCCTTTCTGTGACAGTACATCACATACTAGAAGACATCTACCTTATCACTACTAGTCCTTCCCTTCATTAGACTAGACCAGGGTCTCCTAACGGCTTGGAGGAATATCTATTTTATAAATGAGAAAATAAAATTTAACTGAATGATTTTTTGCTCAATAAGAAACATGTTCTGCTACCAGAGATTGAACTCTTAATCTGCTGAGTGGGAGACAAGCATCTTCACTACTAGGCCACCATGCCACTCATCATTTCAAGTTTAAAAGAAGCACCAAAACAAATTAACAGTAATTCTGAACCATCAGGACAGCAAAATAAAGAAACATAATTCCTCCTTATAGTGGAATTGCTCAGAAGCAGCAGCAAGATCTCCAACTTCAGGCAACTGGATATCTTGTGTAGCCTTTGAGTGTGGATACAGTCCTCAAAGGTTGAAGGTTAGTTAATGGGCTTTAGGAAGGAAATCTGTGAATAGGATCTCCTGCCTGGGCTTTCTTCTTTTAAAAGCAGCAAGCAAGATTGGAAGGAGCAGAGGTAATACCATAAAATCAGTGACTAAAAATAATAAAATAGTGATTAAACAATCTGCAGAGTCCTCAGACTCAAGACCAGCCAGCATTCAGACCTGCAGGGAGTGTGTTGATTGGTTGCGACATGCCTGCCGTTTGGCGGGACAATTGCAGCCCTTTCATTGGTTCCCACGGCTGACAGGCTTTGTATAAATAGCTGTCAGCCAGGTATTTGTTCTGTTCTATTGCTACTTCTTAGCTGGTTAATAAATCGTTGCCTGTTAGCACAGCCAGTGTCCTGTCATCCTTCTGAGGGACATAAAACTGGCGACGAGGAACACGAAATGAACCCTCTACAGAAGTTAGCTATGGCCACCATTCCAGCATTTGCTGAATTCCGCCCTGAAATGGAATCCTGGGACACGTTTTTAGAGAGGTTCCATTGTTTTCTTCAGGCACACGATTTGGCTGAAGTGCCAGATAAGAGGAAACGGGTTTTTTTCCTGATGTGTTGTGGGCCTGATATGTTCGCCACAGCTCGAGCTTTGGCCGCACCAACCGCTGTAGATGTCATTCCATGGGATGTGCTACTGGCTAGATTGAGGGGCCATTATTCCCCAACACCCTCCCGTTTCACTCGCCGCCACAATTTCCGTCAGTGTTTTCAAAAGGTGGGCAAATCTGTTAATCAATTCCTTGCCTCTTTACGATCGGCTGCAATCCATTGTTAGTTTGTGGATCTGGCTGAGGCGTTGCTTGAGCAATTCATGGCTGGCATTCGTGACCTACACCTCCAGCGCCGCCTTTTAGCCAGATCTGAGCTTACGCTTAAGATCGCAGTGGATGAGGCTCGTGCCTCTGAGATGGCAGAAAAATCTGTTTCTGAACTCCACCGTTATCAACAAGTTTCTGCTGTGCCGTCCCTTGCCTCCTTGGTCCATCAACAAGGAACAGACAATGACGGGCTTTCCGAAATGGAGGAGGACGAGGTTAGCCGCCTCCGGCAATTTGAAATGAGGTGTTTCCCCTTTAAGAAAATCTGGAAGGGTTGCTTCAGCTGTGGGGGCGACCATCTGCATTCAAATTGCAAGTACAAATCGGCTGTGTGCTGCAGGTGCGGTAAAAAGGGACATTTAGCATCTGTGCCAAGCGGCTATGCGGGGCAGTCCAAGCCTGAGATCTGATGACGGTGTTTCCTCCAAGGGGTCTGTTTTTAAAGGTGGCTGTCACTGCACTGACTGTTTCGCTGTCTGGGACAATGCTTCCGAATTAGTTGATTGGGCTGTTAGCTCAGCCTCCCTGAGCCATGGAGGGTGTACTAAGATTCATCTTAGAGTCCATATCGAAGGTCAGCCGTGTACCATGGAGCTGGACACTGGGTCTGCCAAATCGATAATCTCGTAAAACATCTTGAAGATGCTACTGCCTGGCCTGGACCAGCAACATCTAGAGCCATGTCCTAGTCGTTTGAAAGACTACCAGGGCAACATTATACCTATCATTGGCTGTGGCCGGTTTAATATTCGTTATGGGGGCTACAAGGGTTGCCTGCCACTCATAGTTGTGGCCAAGCCTTTAGCTTCACTGATTGGCCTGGAATGGTTTCAGGCTTTAGGGCTCCTCGTTTCAGGCATTCATTCTACTTCAGAGGGGAATGATTTGGATGCCCTCACCCAGGAGTTTGCTGATGTTTTTGATAACTCCCTAGGTCAGGGGTCTGCAAAGTCGGCTCTTTTAAGACTGGTGACTTCAACTCCCAGAATTCCCCAGTCAGCTATGCTGGCTGGGGAACTCTGGGAGTTGAAGTCCACCAGTCTTAAAAGAGCCGACTTTGCAGACCCCTGACCTAGGTAAATATAAGGGAACACCCATCTCCCTAAATTTAGACCTTAATATTACTCCCATTCGGCTTAAAGCTTGTAGGGTTCCTTTTGCATTAAGGGAATAAGTATTTTATTAGAATAAGTATTTTAAATTTCATATATTTTATATATTTTGTATGTATTTTAACATCCCTGTGCGCCGCCCTGGGTCCTAACAAGGAGAAGGGCGGGGTATAAATTTAATAAAATAAAATAAATAAAATAAATAAAATAAATAAAAGGTGGATACGGAAATTGACAACCTGCTAGCCCAGGGGGTGATTGAACCAGTGGACCATGCTAAATGGGAGACAACTATCGTGGTGCCTCTAAAGTCTGATGGGTCTATAAGAATTTGCGCTGATTTTAAGTCAACTTTGAACAAGGCTCTACAAGCACACCCCTACCTGGTTCCAGTTGTACAACACGTTTTACATTAATTGGGGCAAGGGAAAATATTTGCCAAATTGGATATGGCACAAGCTTATCAACAATTACCTATTGATGATGAGGCTGTCCTGGCCTAAACAATTTTTTTTTAAAGAATTTTGTTGGTTTTACAGATTATAGTAAGGGAAAGGGTATATAGGGTATACTGTATACATTTTAGAGCTTCCATGTCAGAAATGGTGGTTACATCCGGGTCTTCATGCATCATATTGTTAAGTAAATAGTGGCAAGAGATACATATATATCACATTTTAAAATTCATACATTCAATCTTTAGTTTTGCAATAACATCCGTTTCAGGAATTACAGTAATTCAAAATTAATTATTTTTGAGATCTGAGTATCTTTGCTATTATATCTTCTCCCCCCCCCCCCCGTGGGCAGGGCCATGGCTCCTCCCATTCCTTCTTCTTCATCTCCCAGGATTGAGGAGTGTTTTTTAAGAAAGGCCTCCGCCTCTTCTGTTGTTTTAATTCTAATCCTGCCTCCATCCCAGAATACCAACATTCCTTCAGGCATTAACCATTTGAACCAGATTCCATTTTTGTATAATTTTTTTGACAAGAAGGAATATTTCCTTCTTGCTTCTCTGATTTTTTTTGGAATCTGCTTCAATAAGAAAATGTCTGTTTGTTCATCCTTCAAAGGCCTCTCTCGCTGCACCCTCAGTATCTCATCCCTTGTGGACCTTCTTAAAAATTTAATATGAATCTCTCTGGGTACTTCATTTATTCTAGCATATGCTGAGTTGATTCTGTAAATTAAATTACAGAAATTAAATCTATCTCCCCCCAAAGGTATTCTTTATTTTTTTTTTAATGTAATCTGCTAAAATCTCACTCATCAAATCTCTAAGATTTTCCCCTTCTATCTCAGGGATGTTCTGAAACCTAAGGAAGAAAGACATTCTTTCAAATTCAAACTTAGACATATGTCCAGAAAATTCTGCTGATTCCTTTTGAAGTTCCTTTATCTGTCCTTTCATCTCAGCTGCCCCCTCCTTCAACTCTCCAATTTTTTGGTCGTAGGTTGTTATAGATCTTTGTGTCCCCGGCAATTCATTGGTTCCCCCAGCTGACAGGCTTTGTATAAATAGGTGTCAGCCGGGTATTTGTTCTGTTCTGTTGCTACTTCTTAGCTGGTTAATAAATTGTTGCCTGTTACCACAGCCAGTGTCCTGTCATCCTTCTGAGGGACATTTAACAACCAGCTTATTATAATGGCTACATATTGGGGGAGAACGCTGTAACCTTCCTTAGTTAAGCTATTGGCGATCCATTGTTATGATATTATGATAATAATAATAATAATAATAATAATAATAATAATAATAATAATAATAATAATAATAATAATAATAATAATAATTATTATTATTATTATTATTATTATTATTATTATTATTATTATTATTATTATTATTATTATTATTATTATTATTATTATTATTATTATTATTATTATTATTATTATTATTATTATTATTATTATTATTATTATTATTATTATTATTATTATTATTATTATTATTATTATTATTATTTTTAACGTTTCTTCCTGTAGTACTTGTGTTTTGGTCTGTGACCGTAAATAAAAGTATATATATTTATATATATATATATATATATATATATATATATATATATATATATATATATATATATATATATATATATATATATATATATATATATATGTTTTAGATTTTTAAGGGCTGAAAATAAAGAGACCAGGATGGATCCATTTCAGGATTATTAGCCTTCTTCAGCTGGCCATACTCCTTCTACTGGGATTTGAACCGGTGCTTTCCAGCATTTGAGGCAAGCCTCTCTATGCCTTGAGCTATCCGGTATCCCTGATGCATCAGCCAATTTACAGGACTCTTAAATGAGAGAATATTATCACAGCTCCTGTTCAGAGGTCCCTTTAAGGGGAGGAGACTTAACGTCATCCCTCTCTGCCCTTCAACTCAACCTAGAGATCATCCAGACAGAGAACCATCAACAATGTCCTAAGAAAGAAAAATACATTGTCTCAAAAGGTCCAGCCTCTGACCTCCCAGTGGCAGTGTTGCTACTTTTCTATGTCTCTCTTCATTATAAAAAAATAAAGTTCTTATTGGAATTTTAGTAACAAGTCATAAGAAGAATTATAAAAGTAAAAATAGGATTTTAGTCCAAGATTCAAAAAATAGAATAACAAAAAACAGAAGAAGAAATAATCTGTTCACTTTAAGAGGAGAAAAAAAACCCCTGTTACAGGTGTTTCAACCCATAATTACAAGGGGGGGGGGAACACCTTTCCAGATCAGTCCAAAGTAGGTTAATTCCACCGCTCATTTCTTTTGCTGAAATGATTTGGTTTTACTTTAAAAAAAAATTCTTTGGGCAGAGTATGTCAAAAAGAAAAAATATCTTTCCAGATGGACTCACTTTCTCTTTCAGCTTCCAGAGCCGCCCCATCTTTGTCAGCATGGAGCTGCCTGTTTGCCGCCTAATAGAAGTGCTCCCCTTGGGTCAAACAGGGACTTTGCAGTGTCCCTGTGTCTTCGTCTTCCTAGTCACCATCCATCCAAGACGGTTTAGGTCCAAACGGACCGATCAGCGGCAGAAGTGACAATGGAGGTCTCGGATCATTGAGACCTCACATTGTGTCGACGTGATGCTGGCTCAAGGTTCAGACTTTATTCCTGATTATTATGTTTCTTACACATTTGTGTACATCCTGGTTTTGCAAATTATATTTTCACTTGTGCATATAATTACACTAGATAGCATCCCTTTATAAACATAGGTATAACAGTGTCCACAATAGTATCTCTCCCTATCTTCCTCTCCTTCCTTTCTCCCTCTCCCTCCCTCCCTCTCTCCCTCTCTCCCTCTCTCTCTGTTTGTAACATACCCTACCTGATGCACCCTCTGATACTTTTATTTTATTGTAGTCTTTCCATTTGTTTGTTTCCATTTGTTTACTGGTGAGTAAAATTAATGGAATACATCTGCCAGTCTGTTCACTTAACAAACAGAATAGTTCAGGAAGAGATCTCACCCATGCAGATTTTCTCTTGCTACATCTTCCATTCTTTTAACAAGACCCAGCCTGTGCTGATACTGAGTCAACAGACAAAAGGCATTCTTATTCTAAGTAGTATCCCACAGTATTTAGCTTGAAAAAAATAATCGTAAGAGGTTTTTAAGTATCAACATAGGCTGGGGTCTTAGTTAATAGGTTAACTAAGTTCTACTTCTGCTCAAGCAACCATCTTAAGTATCAGAAAAGCTGGACCTTGAGTTCCGGTTCCGCCTTCCAGGGCTTGTCCGCCGCTTTGCTCTTTTTTCTGCCCCGCCCACGGGGGTGAGACGCCCCTTTTTGGGGGTCTCCCGTAGGGCTGGCTTGCGTGGGTTGGTTCCCCCCCGCGGCAGCGGGGAAACGGCCCTTGTCTTTGGCCTAGGTGAAGAAGGACATGCTGCGGGGGGTTTCCCCTTCGCCAATGTTGGTCGGCAACGCATCGTGAATATGGAGAGAGCTGGACGTTCGGGTCGGAAGGCTCTCCGGGACTTTGGCGGCGAGGTGAGGAGTGAGTGGTTTTAAATATATTTTTGCTGTCAGCCTGGACTGAAAAGAACTTGGAGGGGGGTGTTTGTTGTCAAACCCCCCCTCGGATTCAAAGCGGCGCTTGGAAATGGCTCCTCGTTACGAGGAAGCAGATATCCTAAACCCGGATTGCTTTGAAGCAAGGGAAAGTGATTTGCGGCTTGTTTTTTTAAAATGTATCTAAATACGGCTGGCTGGAAACAATGTTTCTTTTATTACTCTCTCCTGCCGGCTCTCAATTTGGGCGGTGGAAGATGGCTTCCCGTTGTTCCTGAATGACTATCTCACTTATGGAAAGTTACCAACATCCCTTTGTGATACGGACTTCCTCTCGCTATTAATGAAGATTTTCTTGGACTAATTGATTCCTTCCCTGGAGCGCTTTCTTTGCTACAACTATTGACTTTGAAACGTGTTTTCTCTTTGGGTCTTGAACTTTCTTTTTCTTTTTGCAATCCTGATTTGAACTTTTTCCTCTCTCCTGAACTGCTTCACCAGCCCCACCCAAAAACGCCATCTTAGTGACACTGACTTTAACAGCTTACCATGGCACAAAAATCAGAACTGGCAGGTTTGGAACAAAGAATGACGTCTATGGAGAATGTGTTACAAGCTTTGGTGCAAGAAATTAAGGATTTGAGAGAAGATCGTACCAGCTTAAAACAGGATATTCAGGAAACACGGAAACAAGTGCTGGAAAACATACAGAAGACTGAAGAGCTGCAAGGGGGGCTGGCTGGGGCAAAGGGAGAGCTTAAAATGTTAATAGTGAGATTGGAGAATTAAATGGGCATATGTCTAGGATGGATTTTGAAAGGATGTTATATTTTTTAAGATTTCAGAACATTTCTGAAGAGCCTGGTGAATGTCTTCCTGAACTCATGAGCACAATTTTAGCAGATTATTTAAATAAACCCAAAGATGAGATCAGGGGGGACATTGACCTAGTCTACAGAATAAATTCTGCATATGCCAGGATAAATGAGGTACCCAGAGAGATACATATCAAATTTGTTAGGAGGTCAACCAGGGAGGGAATTTTGAAGGCACAGAGAGGTGGTCTGTTAATTTACCAGCAAAAAGTAGTCGCTATCTTGAAGTAGTTCCCTAAAAAAATTAGAGAGGTAAGAAGGAAATTTTCCTTCTTATCCAAAAAATTGTATGACCACGGGATTTGGTTCAAGTGGGCGATGCCGGAAGGAATGTTGGTGTTCTGGGAAGGAGGAAGAATAAGGATTAAAACAATTGCTGAGGCGGAAGCCTTTCTTAAAAAACATTCCTCTGTCCTGGGGGAAGATCCAGGGGGGGCAGGGGGCCCACGGCCCCGCCCGCTGGGGGCCTGGAGGGAGAGACAGAAGACACAATTGCCAAGAGACTTAGATCAAAAAAATAACTTTGCTTTGACTTTTGATTAATTTTGTATAACATCTGTATCTGGATTTTTGCAAACGGATGACAGCATGGAATTGAAAATTTAGAAGTATGTACATGTTTTCACCTCGTAGTATTTATGAAAAATGTTTTTCTTTAACGATTTATTATGAAGCCCTGGAAGGGCCAATGACTCCGACGCGAAAGTTCTCAAAATTTCTTTTGTATCCCTTACCTTACCCGATTAAAAAATTGTAAAAACCAATAAAACTTTTTCAATTAAAAAAAAAAAAAAAGCTGGACCTTACATTTCCCATATTAGTTAACAAGCCGTACCAGCCACGCATTGCTGTGGCCCAGTCTGGTAAAATGGCCAACCAATCTGTGTGTAGATCTACACCTGCACACACAAACACGTAACCACAACCACTATATAACCCCAACCTATCTACCTACTGTATTTCTCCCCCCTCTCTCTATCCCTCTACCTACCTACCTACTGTCTTTCTCCCTCTCTTTCTATCCCTACACCTACCTACCTACCTACCTACCTACCTACCTACCTACTGTATTTCTCCCCCCTCTCTCTATCCCTCTACCTACCTACCTACTGTATTTCTCCCTCTCTCTCCATCCCTCTACCTACCTAACTCCTCCTTCTCTCTCCAAGCCCCCCTCTCCCTCCCTCCCTCCCTCCCAGTGACCATCAGGTCCTCTCTCCCCTCCCCTATCAACCCCCCCCCCCGCCCAAAAGAAAGGAAGGGCTGGCTCAAAAAGGCACAACTTTCAACTTTGGGGCAGTTGGCTCTGGTGAGCTGAGGGTGATTTTTGGGACAGGATGGATGGAGGGGCTCAGGTGAAGGGATGACATTGAAACCGTGGCAGTGTCATGTAACGCAGCAGGAGGCTCCATTCCACCTCTGCCTCCACCCCACCCTTTTTGGAGCAGCGTTTTTGTGGCTGCCTCTTACCTTGGTGTGCGTGAGAAGTTACATCCACCACTCTTTTCATGGCAACTGTAGGAGGTGACCGTTGCGCCAATGACGTAGAAGCGCAAGGCAGGGGTGGCAGCGCAGACCGCTCCATGTGCACATGATGCAGCAGAAGCAGAAGAGTGACACTTTTACATTTGCATGCATGTACCTGGCACAGGTGTGACATCTACACAATCTATACATATCATTGGTGCTGTATTTGTAAGGAACATTGTGTGAAAATTTGCAATCGATTGGAACAGTACTTTCTGAGATTAGCGGTTTTGAACAAACTATTGTTGCATTTTTATTTATATAGATACCATCAGCTGTAAGACCTCAGTGGCAAAATAACTGCTTCAATAAATAAACAGATGAGGAAGAATGAAACTGTGTGACTTTATGGCATAATATGTGGTTGAAGAGCAGGGAACACCTTCCACGCTGAAATGTAGGCAAAGAGATATGACACACAGAAAAACACATTCACATAGTCAAATGAATATGCTGCTCCCAGTTCCGTGTTACAAAGTTGCACAATATCTGCAATGCTCATTCAACTTTATTTGAAGGAATATTTGCCAAATTTTACTTCAAGGCATACATGTTTTCAAGTTTGATAAATAGCAATTTGATTCATGTAAAGGAAGATAAAGCGATAGCAGGTGGTAATCTCAGGTCATTGGCCACATCTTGAAGAGATCCAGAGTGGTAGATGGAGATGGTATTATTTTCCAATGAGGCTATACAAATGAGATAAAGTAATAGGTTGATAAAAGTAAGTTTAAGATAAATTCTGTTATCTGAACCTCAAAATCTCTCCTTCTCTCCTTTCTGCCTTTGAAACATTGCTTCCTCTTCACATCAATGCTTTGAAAGGCAAACAAGGGTATCCAAATTTACATCTATGGAATATTTATTAGAGGAGTGTTTACTTACTATTGGCAGCATGTCATTCTACCTCCACAGTTCCATTTCCCAATGTTCTTGTAACCTTTTGGACATCTAAGAAAGCAGCGTCGTCCTTGTCTATGACAACGGCGCTGGGCATTACCTGTGAAAGGAAGAAAATTAGACAGGGAATTGATAAGTAAAGATACTTTGTTATTTAGATAATGTTTTTCCTTCTAAGACATCATTTTCTTCCACAGAATTGCAGGATTCCTATGAATTCAGGAAGTTCCCTCTGACCAAGAAATCCATCTCTGGTAATCTCACTTCAGCAGCCCCAATATGTCATACATCAACCCAGGTTTTAAATCTGGCCAGAATTCAATTGGCATGTATGCCTGTATCTATTAAGGTAGTACAGAGCAGTGGTGGGTTTCCATTTTTTAAAATACCAGTTCGCTAATGTGTGTGCTTGCATGATGCTTCTGTGCATGCCCCCCACTGCCACCACTAATGACTCACCTGATCCAGGCAAAACTGGGAGCAACCAACCTCTGGTATGGAGGAAATAATCTGTTTCACGCCAAAGGAAGATGTTGCTGTGATATATTTCTCTCCATTATTACTATGGATCCTTGCTTGCTAGGAAATAATCCTGAATTATCATGGCTGGTTCTGCTGGGTGCTTTGGATGGAAATGTTAAGTGAGAATGGTTAACTTCCTTTGAATTTCAGGATCTGGTTTACCTTTGGCTTTCTTCCTCTTCTCTTAATGTTCCTAATGCTGCTCTTCTCTCCTCTTGAAAATATTGCATTTGTAAAATTTTGTTGCAATAGCTTTTCTTTTTTACAAATTGAATATCAATAGATTCACTAGATAATGAATATTTATTTTTTATTTATTTTTTATCTCATCTTTATTCTTAAAACAACTAAAGGTGCCAAATGTATTTAATATACCTTCCTCCTTCTATTTCCATGAACACAAAGTAGCAGTCATAAGTCATGATAAAAACTCTTTAATTTCACAACACATGGACAGGCTTAACTATACTTTCAACTATCCAAAATCAACCCAATTCCAAAAACACTAGATAATTCCAGGTAGCCTGGAACTCTGACAAATTACCATATTTTTTGGAGTATAAGACACTCTGAAGTATAAGATGCACCAGCTTTTGGGGAGGAAAACAAGGGGAAAAAATCTGCCTCTGCCTTCCAGCAATTCCTACAGCAAACAGACAATATACACTGTTTGTAGTGTTACATTTCAGACTATACTTGTATAGATGCTGTTCCAATTGATGTGCTTTCTGGAAGTATAGTTATTCTCTGCTATTTAAAAGAAGATACAATAGCACAGGGACTCTTCAGATCAAGCATTTATTTTAAAAAGCTTCTTCATTTTGTTAAGCTGTCTAGAACAATATTAAAGCAGTCTTTAAAAAATAAGTCTAATAATTTGGACATTATATAGGCATTTATAGTTATTCACTTACCTCCTTGCAGCAAGCAGCAAACAGCCTGATTAGCACAAGAAAAAAAAATCTTCCTCTGGCTCCCAGCAATTTGCCTCATGGAGCAAACAGAAAGTTTCACTTTCAATTTCAGCATGGGCCTCCTGATCATCAGCTGTTTCAAGCTGCAGGGATTGCTATAGCCTATTGCTGCCTTCACAAGCCCCATTTCCCCTGTTTGCTGCAAGGAAGTAAATTGCTGGGAGGCAGAGGCCAAAGGATAGGGGCCAGTGGGTGGGTGGGGCTACATTCAGTGTAGAAGACACACCCACATTTTCACCCTCAAGGTGCGTCTCATACTTCAAAAAGTATGGCATCTATCAATAGAAACATAGACATAACCAATATGCATTTATTGTGCAAAAGAAACAATGTTGTTGTATTTAAGTACAATGACAATAAGGATTACTTATAAACAACCAATAAGGCAAAAAGGGAAGAAAAAGACCAAAACATCTCCCCACCAGTAATCAACATCCAGATGATCTTATATTAACATCAGACTAACAAACAAGAAGTAAACAATACCCCAATCAAGTAAGTTTCAAAAAGTTAACAATAAACAATACAACCAAAAAAGTTCCCAAGACCACTCCTAACCAATACTAACAGGTCAGACCACTAGAATATAAACTGAGAGCAAACTTCATTCCTTACTGATATTACTTAGTTTGATAGCAAAATTAATGTAAGGGAAAAAAAAACAAGCTGAGAGAATACCAAGGATGCCTTCTCCTATTTTATCTTTACAGCAACCCTGTGGAGTACCTTGAGAGAAGTCCAAACTTACCCAGCCAGCTTTCATGCCAAAGGTGGGACTAGAACACTCTCCTGATTTCTAACTTGGTGCTTTGACCACTAGACCAATTGTCCCTCAAACACTTCATAATGCTTTTTGTTGAAAATTTGGTAAACCAAAACTAAAATGAACCAACCAATAACCTACAATAATAAAACCTCCAGTTAAGTTCTGTAGAGAATAGTGAATCAATGAATTGGTTTTCCAGTTCCTCCTTAATGCCGTATATTATACTGGATCTCAAATTTAATGCCTTAGAAAAACCAATGGCATATTTTTCAAATGTTTGAAGGCTAATATTGTCATTACATTGTTTCAACAGTGTTGAAACCTATTTCTTAAATATGAACTAAAAGAAGATGTTGAAGAATATTCTGCTTTCAGTGATCATTACTTGCTTAGAAAGTAGTAAGTTATCTGTCATTTCTAAATTATCAATAATTTAGTTTCATACCTGGTTCAGACAGGAATGCAAGGAAAAGGAATGCAAACAGCAGATAAAGGATCTTCATGTTGGGATTGGTTTCTAGACGAAATTTATTCCTGGGATAGGACACAGCTCTCTATTTATGCAGTTATAATGATGGCATCATACTGCCTCAGTGAAATATTGCAACTACTCCTGACAGTTACTGTCATTGTTGTATTTCCTTCTATTGAAACACACCTGTGGAGCCACTGTTGCAAAAGTCCTTGCAAGAGCAAGAGCATTAGTGGAATAGTTACATAGTTCTGCTTTTAGCTAAAATACTTTGGAATGATAAATGTTTGGCTCTATCATTGAGTGGTCTGCAGAGCTGATGCAACTAGTTACATGCAAATGAATTACTTATCAGGGTGGATTAGTTATGTGTGGTTTTAATTAAATGTAGCTACCATCTAATAATATACTTACTGAGAAATTCATTCTCTCCCCTTCTCTCTTATACATATCCATCCATCCATCCATCCATCCAACCAATCTAATCTAATGTAATCTATTTGTCATCTATGACTTGGATGTTAGGATTTGGAGACACCTGGATATCTGCTGTATTGCATTTTAATTACTCCACATGAAACATGGTGTCATCTGAATCTGCACTATCTACACATTTGATGCATGCCAGTTTTGCACTTGCAGTCCTGTCCTGGAAGTTGGACATTTGAAACAAGAAAATCAACAGTGTGGCAGCCACTAACCGCATACCATTGCCTGAGGCAATGAGGGTGAAAGGAGATTGCAGTAGTAACTGGGACAATTTCAGAGCAGAGTTTTAGGATTACTCCCTAGCCACAGCTTAATGACAACCCAGCAGCAGTACAAGCAGCCACTCTGAGGAGACCTATGGGCAATCAATGCCTCCATGTTTACAAGCATAATCTAACCCTTACAGAGGAGTAAAAGAGTAATACTAAAGGCACCCTAGATGTCTTAGAAGTATTTTTCAGACCCTCTAAAATGTCATATATGAAATATATGGATATCTTTGGCAGCTATTAGCAAAAAGAAGGGGAAGCAATAGGCAATTTTGTTACACAGCTAAGAGAAAAAGCTGTGAGTGCGGCTCTCTGAGAGATGAAATTATTCATGATAAAATAGTTCTGGGTATCACTACTGAAAGCACACACCACCAAACATAATTTAAGCTTACAAGCAGTGTTTGAAATGTCATACCACAAAACTGCTCTAGAGCAGGACAAACAAATTGTGAGTGTCAATGTAGCCTCCAAACAACAGCTAAGCATGAAGAATCACCAGTTTAAGAGTCTGCACAAATTCATCTACACAACTCACCTGGGAGCAACCCAGTATCATGCAAGTATATAGCAGTGTGCACCATTGCCAAGGTGCTAATTATCATCTTTAAAGCGCTCCATGGCTCGGGACCTAGCTATCTGCGGGATCGGATCCTGCCTCATACATCCTCACGGCCGATTCGCTCCCACAGAGAGGGACTTCTCCGGGTGCCGTCCACTAGACTGTATCAGCGGGCGACACCCAGGGGAAGGGCTCTCTCTGTGGCGGGCCCAGCCCTCTGGAACGACCTTCCCCCCGATATTAGGACGACCACGGACCTCCGCTCCTTCCGTCTTAAATTAAAAACTTATTTTTTCCGTCTGGCCGGCTTGGGATAGTCCCCCTGTCTTGGGGTTTTCCTGGGTAGATTTTAGTTCAGTTAGTTTAATGAGAATTTTAGCACAGGCTGAGTTTAATTTGGCTTTTAAAATTGTTTGTATATTTTATTGTTGTTTGTATGTTTTTACTGTTTTTATTCTGCCTGTGCACCGCCCCGAGTCCCCATGGGGAGAGGGAGCGGTTTATAAGTATTAAATGATGATGATGATGATGATGTATGAGAGAAAGAGCAGTGTCCTGCATATGGGAAAACCTGAAGAGCATGTGGCAGATCAACTCATTTTGTGGGAGTGTCTCTCTCAAGTAAAATGAAAGCAAGGGAGCTGCACACAATAGAACAAATATCAGATCCAGATGATGCATGCTTGTTTACCACTGATGTGGTATACATAGAAGACTGCATTGGTGCTGAAAACTCTAAGGGCTAAAATTGGTTTGTAAATCTCAGATTAACCAATATAACCCAACTTTGCCAGCTGGACTCAGGTGCAACATGTGATGTCATGAGTTTAAAGGACAAAATGAAACGGCCACCTGAAATGCCTTTTCAGCCTAGTAGTACCAAACTGAAGTTATATTCAGGATAACGAATGGAATCGTCAGGACTTTTCCAAACAGAATGCAGCATACATAGGGGTATTCACAAACTTGAATTTGAGATCGGAAGCCGATCAGAAACTGCTATTGCCAGGATCAACATGTGAGCATCTGGGTTTAATGCAGTTCACCATTCCATCTAAGTTAGACAATGTTGAGATTCACCCCTCAAAATCTTTGGTCAGGCCACAGATAAAATGGCAAATCCTCCAAGTCTACAATAAGGTGTTTGAGGGCCCAATAGTATCTGTTCCAGGAGAAATTCTCTTTGAACTTGATCCTACCATTTCTCCAGCACAAAGTGCCTCATGCAATGTGCCAATAGCCATTAAGCTGCAGATCAAAACACAACCGGGCAAGTAAGAAGCTGAAGGACATATTACTTCAGTGTTTAAGCCTACCGATTGGATAACAGCTACATGGCTGTTATTAGGAAGCCTGAGAAGATCAGAATCTGCATTGATCCCAAGTTTCTGAATATGGCCCTGAAACAGTCACAGTATCTAATTCCAACAATGACATTTTGCACAAACTACCAAAAACATGGGTCTTCATGCTTGAGATGCCTTTTTACAGTGCAAACTGGATGAAAAGATGAGCTACATGACCACATTCTGGGCTTCTTGGGGCAAAAAGAGATGACTCAAACTACCCCTTCAAGCCTCTGTAGCACCAGAGGTATATCAAGAGAGCAGCATGACCTATTAAGTGGGCTCAGTGGAATTGAGCCAATAGCTGATGACATTCTTGTAGCTGGCTGTGGTGAAATGGAGGAAGAAGCTGAGCCTGACCATGATGAGAAGCTAATAGCACTACTAGACCTGTGTAGGCAGGTGAGGCACAGGCTTAATGCAAAAAAATTGCACCTCAAGGTGCAAGAAATCAGCTTCCATGGACATATCCGGTCCTCACAGGGTTGTCCTCACACGGCTTAAAAGCTGACCCAAATAAGATTAGAGCCATTGTAGACATACCACTGCCCACCAATGCCAAACCAGGGCAGAGATTTATCGGTTTTGTCATATACTTAGCAAAATTCCTTCCACATCTGTCTGAGGTGCGTCAGCCATTTAGACATCTTCAGGACACAGATATAGTTTGGCACTGGTTTTCCAAGCATGACCAGGCTATAAAGGAGATAAAACGCTTGGTCACAACTGCCCCAGTGTTGAAATACTATGATGTCATAAAGTCTGTTACAATTACAAAGTGAGAAAAGTACAAATGCCCTAGGCCAGGGGTCTGCAAAGTCGGCTCTTTTAAGACTGGTGGACTTCAACTTCATAGCTGGCTGGGGAATTCTGGGAGTTGAAGTCCACCAGTCTTAAAAGAGCCGACTTTGCAGACCCCTGCCCTAGGCTGTTGTTTATTGCAAGAAGGTCAGCCAATTGCATATGCATCCAGGGCTCTTTCATCTGCTGAGCTAAATAATGCTCAAATTGAAAAGGAAATTTTAAAACATTGTATTTGTCTGTCAGCCTTTCCATCATTATCTTTATGGCAAGGATATAATCACAGCTGAAACTGGTCACAAGTTGCTAACAGCCATATTCAAGAAGTAGCAAATAAGTTGCTTGAGCTCTCTGTAAAACAAGGTGTCCCAGAAACCTTATGGCTTAAGAGAGAAGCATTCAAGGCAGGATATGATAAATCAGCCAAAGATTTGCCAGAATTTAATATTGGGTAGGAAATCCATATAAGACTGCTGCTTGGAGATCAAATAGGTTGCTGGAAAATGGGTATCTGTTTACAACAGGTGTCACCATGCTCCTATCTGGTGGAAGTTGAGGGAACTTTCTATCATTTCAATCATGTGGATTTGCATGGGTTGAGTAGCCTGACTCTCCATATCCAGTGGACAGGGCAGACTCACCCGGTATTACTGGGATACACTGACCCACTGATAATAGAGAATGCACAGTGTTGATGCCACTGACCAGTGTTAACAACAGTCCTGGGTAAGCTGGTATACCTGATAGCAGTCAAACACAGAACATCCCAATAAGTGTTGAGAAGAGCCCAGCAACCTCCATGAGTTTGTAAAAACTCTTAGTAGAAAAAGGGCCAGTATTCACCCATAATGACAGGCATTCACAACCTCTGGACAGACCTAAACTATAGCAAGTGTTGGTACATCCAGAGGTGGGTTCCCATTGGTTTGGATAGGTTCAACTGAACTGGTAGTGGTTTGCCAGCCTGGGTCGCCGTAACCGGCAGTGACCCAGAACTGCCACGCCTCCAAGCTGGTTCCCCGGTCGGCACAGCATGTTTTTAAATGTTCTGCGCATGTGCAGACCTAGATAAAAAATTGAATTTGAAGACAAATGTTACTTATAGATAATAGATGGAAAGGAAATGAGATACTGGGAATTGGGTACAATGAAAATGGTATACTATGTGAATGATAGAAGTGGTATATTGAAAGGAGAGGTTGACCAACCGGAACTCTATCCCAGACTTCAAAACATGAAAGAAGAAAAGGGAGAAAATTTGGCAGAAATAATGAGAGAATTTTTGACTGTTGCTCTGGATTATATAAAGATTGGGATTTGGTTTCTATGAAATGTGGATGTAGACATAAACTTTGCAGTTTTATGGCAGAAAAGAAAACAGACTATTTTAAAAATGGTGAACAAATCTTCTATATATGGCTTCATTATTGTAAATGGACATAAAAGCTAAGTCATTTCCATAAGCATTTTACATATAACCAATAGGTGCTGAGCATACAGGGATTTTACAATTATTCTTTATTTGTATAAAGCCTGACCAGGAGCAACAAAGAGAATGCATCTCTCTCCTCATGCTTGAAAATGTATGGAAGATGAAAAATAGCTAAAAGACACACAGTCTTTCTTCTGCAGTCTTTATTTTTCTATGAGGATGCTTTGGGTTTAGTTCTTGGACTAAGAGTGATAAGGTTCTGACTAACGAACCCAAGCAAATCAGAATTCTGAGACTAGGATCTTCCTCAAAAAACTCCTTTATTGGGTACATCATATCAGCACGATTATTCTATTATCTATTCATCATATTGCCACATTCTGTTCTATTCTGTTCTGTTCTATTCTTATGATGATAACCATTCATATATGGTTATCATCATAAGCTTTTTTAGAAGAACACATCTAAATAGTTTTTCATCATATATACAGTGATGTGTACACTAAGGTCCAATCCATCATCCAAGTATTAATCAAAGGGAACTCTAAGTAGCCTTCTAGTCAGTCAGGATTATACAGTGAAGGTCAAAATTAAAGAAGCGCCTTTCTAAAAACAATTATTCAACACTATCATTTCACCTTCAGAAGTCATAGGATTTTAATTTGAAATAATGCTAAACTTGAGGCTTGCCTTGGCCTGTATTGGATTTCATTTTATGTCTTATAATTTATTTATTTTTGGGTTTTGGTTAATCAACTTGCTATGGAGAATCTCTACATATATTCAACTTACTGACACATAGTTTTTCATGAAACACATTTGGAAAACTATTAAACAAATGCAGCTTCCTAATGGTCAGGTTTGAATACTTTATCTGTTCTCTTCACATTCTCTGCACTATGGTGTGAATAATCAGGGATCAAATTCTAACAGCTTTGTGAGAGATTTGGAGGAAGAAGTATGACACATGAATCTGCCCTCTTCTCAAATAGAGAAGCACCACAAATTCTTCTCAGTACCACAGAAGAGGTTAACTTGGTTGACCTCTTTGAGGGATTAGAGTGTGGAAACTGGATATGCAAAATGTCCTCATGAAACTTTGCACTAAGTTCCATCTTTTGAATGATAAAAAAAACCTCAAGATAATAAAAAATCCTAACAGCACAAAATACTTCTGGAATTACCTTCACCTATTGCCTATATGACATCACTATGATTAATAAGCCAAATACCCAAGAAACAATTGCCAAAGCTAAAAAATCTGTCTCTGCAGTAAAATTTATGGAATCATTAGGCTCAGTATAGAACACTGTCCAAATATTATGGCATGGTGCATCATGACTTCACTTTCCATGTGGCAAATTAACTGAGATAACCAAAACTAAAAGGTTCCTTCTCTCAAGCCTAACCATTAGTCCCAAACAACAAAAAGTCCTCAGCAGGAACAATAAATAAAAGCCCTGGTCACTTCAAATGCCTTTCTAACAACTACTGAATAATATCAACTTCTTTACTCAGAAATGTGGGCAGCTTCTTTTCAAACAGTGGTCCTAAATTATTTCTAAAACTCAATGTAAGTAATAGTCTCCATTTATTTTCTTATTCTCTACATAGCTTAACTTGATTACCAACGACAGTTTGTATCTGAAGTTTCCTCATTCTGCACTCTCTCATTACTTAAGGTGATTGTTCAATTCTTGGGTAATAGCAGGACTTCAACATTATTTAGAGGTTTCACGACACTTTTAGAGATGCAGCAGACTTATGCAGTTTCCCCATTAACCACTTTTTGTGGTTTTGGAGCAAAGAACCACATTATTAAATATTGATTTCCATTCCCCCCAGAGCTGTTAATTTTATCATTTTCAGTCTCACTTGGTCTGCTACTATATAATGTTCATTGATTTCTGTTTTTGCATGTTTGTATTTTATGTGATCCTGTATCAAGGCTACTCAAAGAGAGGAGGGTATAATCTGTAGTCCACAGAAGTTCCAGCCCTCAAGGCAAAGCTTAGAAAATGTGGTTGGACAAACACTTTTTCCATTCATTGCCAGGAATTCATCCTTAATCCACTTCCTATCCATTGCCCACCACTACTCAGGCTCCATACCTGACTCCCTGACTCCCATAATAAACTTTAGAAGGTTTTACCTGCTCTTCAACCACATATTATGCTTTAATTTCACAGTCTCTTTCTTCTCCTTCTGTTTCTTTATTGTAGGGGTTACTTTGCCACTGAGGTCTTCCAGCTGATGTAATAGCTGGGAAGAAGTAGCATAAAATCAAATTTAAGCTATTAGCTAAAACCATGGAAAGGAGCAGAAAATAATTCCTTAAGCTGATATTTTTCTCAAGTTAAATACCATGGGACACTACTTAGAGTAGGAATGACTTTGACTGATTATTCAATATCAGCCTAGGTTGAGTCTTGATAAAGAAAGGAAGGTGTAGCACAGGGGTGTCAAACTCAGTGTCATTGGTGGCTGCATCAGGGTTGGGTTTGTCCTTGGGGGGCCAGGATGGGTTTGACCATGGTGGGCATGACCAGCTTGAGGTCCCTCATGTCGAAGGGGCCTGTGGTGGCCCAATCATTTTGCCAGCGAAAATGGGCTACTGAGCTCTATTTTCAACTATGATGGCCTCCTGCAATTCTCTGCCAGCAAAAATGCAGCTGGGGTGGGGGCACACACAACCTCCCTGAGCTCCATTTTTCTAGAAGAGACACGGCAGGCTATTCCTTTGCTGTTTCCGGGGACCCCATGACCTAAGCACTCTGTGAGCCAGATCTGGCCTCCCAGGCCTTGAGTTTTACACCCCTAAAGTAGCAAGAGGAAATCTGTGTGACACAGAGAATCTGTTCCTGGACCACTCTTTTTGTTGAACTCACATATGTATGTTATTTATTTTAGGCACCAGCATATAAGAATACAAAGTCTACGCAAAATTTCCTCATTGCATACATGATTGTGCCAAGGGACTCCCAGAATGGCAGTGCAAATATTCAATTTATGAGAGGCTAATTTAACCCCATGGACACAAATCAATTGTTTCCATTCCGTGTTCTACTTGCTATCCAGACCTTGGGAAATTGGATTGTGCAAAGGGATGGAGGTGCTGTATATGGTAACAGATTAACAGATTTACAGAATTGGAAGAGGTGGAAGGAGCTTGTAGGTCATCTAATCTAACCCCCCTCCCAAACAGGAGACCCTACACCAATTCTGACAGATGAGAGTCCAATCTCTTCTTGAAAGCTTCCACAACCATGGATGGCAAGCTGTTGCACTAGTTGATTGTTTTCACTGTCAGATGATTTCTCATTTCCAGGTTGAATCTCTCCTTGTTCAGTTTCCATTCATTATTCCTTTCTTGTCATCAGGCGCTTTGGAAAATAACATGACCCCTTCCTCTCTGTGTCAGCCCCCCAATTTTTGGAATACTGCTATCATGCCTCCCATGATACTTCTCCTCACTAAACTAATAATGCCCTGTCCCTACAACTGTTCATTGTATGTTTTAGCCTCCATTCCCCTAATCATCTGGGTTGCTGTTCTATGCACTCTTTCTAGAATCTCAATATTTTTTGCATAGTGTGATCATGACTACAGCTGGATGTAGTACAGTGGTACCTCGGTTCACGAACGCCTCTGTTCACGACCAATTCGGATTACGACCAAAAATTTCCCAAAAAATGTGCCCCAGTTCACGAACACCGTTTCGGTTCACGAACGGAAAAGTTCGTAAAAATACGCTCCGCTTCACGAACTCCGCCTCGCTTCACGAACTCCGCCTCACTTCACGAACTCCGCCCTCACATCACGAACAGAAAAGTTCGTAAAAATGCTCGGATTCACGAACCCCGCCTCGCTTCACGAACCGGAGCCGCGGACATTTTATCTACGAACGTATTTCCTTTTTGTCACATGGTTGCGACTTCCTTCCTGTACGAACGTTCATGGAGAGAGACACAGAAAACGACACAGAGAAGCTGACTGCAAAATGGCTCCCAGGAAGCATGGTGGAAAGAAGAAAGTGCGGAGCAGCAATGCAGGTGACAATGTGCAAACTTGGAATGCAAGTGGTGATGTTGTGCAAGCTGGGAATGCAGGACTTGATGTGCAACCTGGAATTGCAAGTGGTGATGTGCAAGCTGGGAATGCAGGACTTGATGTGCAACCTGGAATTGCAAGTGGTGATGTGCAAGCTGGGAATGCAGGACTTGATGTGCAACCTGGAATTGCAAGTGGTGATGTGCAAGCTGGGAATGCAGGACTTGATGTGCAACCTGGAATTGCAAGTGGTGATGTGCAAGCTGGGAATGCAGGACTTGATGTGCAACCTGGAATTGCAAGTGGTGATGTGCAACCTGGGAATGCAGGAGATGATGTGCAACCTGGAAATGCAGGAGATGATGTGCAACCTGGGAATGCAGGAGATGATGTGCAACCTGGAAATGCAAGTGGTGATGTGCAACCTGGGAATGCAGGACTTGATGTGCAACCTGGAATTGCAAGTGGTGATGTGCAACCTGGGAATGCAGGTGACAAGGATGTGCAGCGTAAGCATGGTGGAAAGAAGAGAGTGCGTAGGAGCAATGAAAGTGACAGCAAGGCTGGGAAGAAAATAACCATTGAGCTGAAGAAGGAAATTGAAGAAAAGCATGACCGTGGCATTTGTGTGACTGATCTGGCCTCAGAGTACAAGATGCCAAAGTCAACAATCTCGACTATTTTGAAAAACAAAGCCGCCATCAAAGTAGCTGATGTTGCAAAAGGCGTAACAAGATTAAGCAAGCAGAGGACGCAAGTGCTGGAAGAGGTGGAAAAACTTTTGTTGGTGTGGGTGAATGAGAAACAGCTGGCAGGTGATAGCGTTAGTGAAACTATGATCTGTGAGAAAGCCAGGAGATTGCACAGTGATTTAGTGCAAAGAAGCCCCTCTACAAGTGCCACAAGTGACGAATTTAAAGCCAGTAGGGGGTGGTTTGAAAAATTCCGCAGGAGAAGTGGCATCCACAGTGTGATTAGACATGGTGAGGCTTCCAGCTCTGACAAGGCCGCAGCAGAAGCCTACAAGGTGGAATTTGCAGAATTCATGGCGACAGAAGGATACGTCGCTCAACAAGTCTTCAACTGTGACGAAACAGGGCTCTTCTGGAAAAAAATGCCAAACAGAACGTATATCACGCAGGAGGAAAAGGCACTACCAGGGCACAAGCCCATGAAGGACAGATTGACCCTTTTGCTGTGTGCCAATGCAAGCGGCGATCTGAAAATTAAACCACTACTGGTTTACCATTCACAGACCCCTTAGGCAACAAAATGTCAACAAGGCCAGACTGCCCGTCATGTGGAGATCCAATGCCAAAGCTTGGGTGACAAGGCAATTGTTCATGGAATGGCTGCACGAGGTGTTCGCACCCACCGTCAAAAATTATCTCTCTGATAACCAGCTGCCTGAAAGGTGCCTTCTTCTAATGGACAATGCCCCAGCACACCCTCCAGGCTTGGTGGATGATATGGATGCTGAGTATGACTTTATCAGGGTCAAGTTCCTCCCCCCCAACACAACACCACTTCTGCAACCAATGGACCAGCAAGTCATCTGCAACTTCAAGAAGCTGTAGTGTACACAAAGGCGCTCTTCACTAGGTGCTATAATGTCACTGAGGAGACATCCTTGACTTTAAAAGAGTTCTGGAAGAAACATTTCAATGTTGTCCACTGCATTAACCTCATTGACAAAGCCTGGCAAGAGGTCACTCCCTGAACCCTAACTTCAGCCTGGAAGAAACTGTGGCCAGAATGTGCCACTGAACAGGAACAGGAACAGGAACATGACATAGACCTAGAAGGGTCTGACACAGAGGTAGTGGACGAAATTGTGTCCATGGGCAAGAGTATGGGTCTGGACGTTGACGGTGCTGATGTGGAAGACCTTGTTGAGGAACATAGGGAGGAGCTGACCACTGAGGAACTTTCTGAACTGCACAGTGAGCAGCAAAAGGCACTTCTTGAGGAGCATTCAACAGAGGAGGAGGAAGAGAGGGAGGAGGTTACCAGTGATGCCATAAAAGCCATTATGGTAAAATGGCCTGAGTGCCATGGTTTTTTTGAAAAGCACCACCCCAACATAACTGTCACGAACAGAGTGTTAAATCTCATGGATGATAATGTGGTCTCTCATTTCCGGAAGGTTTTACAGCGCAGGAAAAGACAAGTGACATTGGACAGATTTTTCAGCAAAACTGAGCCTGCAGCTAAGAGACAAAGGATTGAGGAAAGCCCTGAAGAAGATCCTCTTGATGTCCTTATGGAGGGGGACTCTCCCTACAAACAATAACCGCCTCCCACCTGCCTTCATCCATGCCAGAAGTCATCTCAAGCAAGCTTGGTGTTCTCTCTTTACTGTATACTGTACATTACCATACTGTACAAATGTGTTTTGTAATTTGTTTCATATTTTGGGTGCTTCCATAACCTAAAAACCAGGGCAGAACTGTACAAATGTGTAATTTTTGCATATTTTGGGTGTTTCTATAATCTAAAAACCAGGTCAGAACTGTACAAATGTGTAATTTTTGCATATCTTGGGTGCTTCTATAACCTAAAAACCAGGTCAGAACTGTACAAATGTGTCCTGTTATTTGTTTCATATTTTGGGTGCTTCTATAACCTATAAACCAGGTCAGAACTGTACAAATGTGTAATTTATGCATATTTTGGGTGCTTCTATAACCTAAAAACCAGGGCAGAACTGTACAAATGTGTAATTTTTTTAATATTTTGGGTGCTTCAAAAACCAAAATACAGTACAAGGTGAGAACTGTACAAATGTGTCTTGTAATTTTTTTCATATTTTGGGTGCTTCTATAACCTAAAAACAAGGTCAGAACGGATTAACCGGATTTACATTGAACCCTATGGGAAACTGTGCCTCTGTTCACGACCAATTCTGTTCGCGAACAGAGTCAGTTCAATAATCACGACCAAAAAACAAGGTCGGAACGGATTAACCAGATTTACATTGAACCCTATGGGAAATTGTGCCTCGCTTCACGACCAATTCGGATCACGACCAGAGTCAGTTCACGAATTAAGTTCGTGAACCGAGGTACCACTGTATTCTACGTGTGGTCTTACTAAGGCTTTATAGAATGGTATTAATACTTTACTTTATCTCGATTATATACCTCTTAACGCAATTTAGGATTGTATTGGCTTTTTTTTGGCAAAGAGAAAGAACAGAATTTCACTGTCTTGAAATATATTAGCATTTTGGTTTCTAAGAAATGTGATAAATATCTTTGAAATCTGCAATTATATGGAAGAAAAGAGAACAAACTGACTATTATTCAAATGTTCCTGAGATCTATGGGATAAGAAAAATACATCACAGTGAATTACTCTTCAGCACATACAATCTTCTTTTTCTTCAATAGGTACCTATCTACCTACTGTATTTCTCCCTCTCTCTCTATTCCCCTACCTACCTACCTACCTACCTACCTACCTACCTACCTACCTAATGTATTTCTCCCTCTTTCTCTCTCTATCCACCTACCTACCTACCTACCTACCTACCTACCTACTATATTTCTTCCTCTCTCTTTGCCTCTACTACCTACGTACCTACCTACCTACTGTATTTCTCCCTCTCTCACTCTACCTACCTACCTTCCTACCTACCTACTGTATTTTCCCCCCTCTCTCTCCACCTACCTACCTTCCTACCTACCTTCCTACCGTATTTCTCCCCCCCTCTCTCTACCTACATACCTACTTACCTACCTACCTACCTACCTACCTACCTTCCTACTTACCTAAACCTAATGCATTCCTCTCTCTATTCCTCTAATACATATTCCTCTATGTGTAGATAGAGAGATACAGCTCTATAGAACTGGTTCCCAAACTATTTGGCTTCAGAGACCAATTTCAGAAGAAAAACTATCTTCCACAGACTAATGAAGGGGGTGGGAGTTGGTTTTGCATATGCAACCTACATCCTATGCATACAGAGATGAAGCTTTTCTCAGTCACCTGTCCCTTGTGCAACCCAGTTCCCAATAGACCATGGACTGCTTTATAACATTCATGGCAGCTGACATTTCATTCCCAAGTGAGGTAACATGAGATACCTCCTCCCAAGAGACTTTTTCACGCATGCTGGTGTGTGTGTGTCAAATGCTTGGGAAATCAGGAAAGGCAGTTCAAATGAGTATAAATGTTTATTGCAACCTTTGGCTCTCTAGAAAAATAGTGGAATATAGTTGTCAAGGGAAATGAGTGTGAGTTTAGAAAGGAATACAAGATGGGCTGGACTTAGATCTCTTGTGGGCACACAGGTACTCATGACTGATGATGTGTTTGATCCCTCCCTCTGGTCCAGTCTGGCCATCTCCTATAGAAGGGCAGCCAAAGAGCCAATAACAATTTGAAGGAGACACTGAATCCCTGAAGAATATTGGTGACAACAAATGGGAGGACACAAATGTCTAAATCCCCCAAGGTGGTAGTTGCCCAACACCCAGGATGTGTGCATGGAAGGGTCACCTGAGTGCCTGGATAGTGGGTCTTTATCAACCTCTTGCCTGGGTGTGAGAAGGGGTGAGATATATATGAATGTTGCCCCCCCCCCATAGCATCCAGTGGGAGAGACCAGCTTCAAGGGGAATGTATATTATGTGTGGGGGTTCTGGAGAGTAAGAACTTTAGTGCAGAGAGTCAAAATCTCATGGGAATATTCATCCTTCCACTTATCCTGTGAATGGTTGGGTGAATGTGCATGATTGGCAGAATGATAGAGTTGATAGTGCTGGGGGGGATGGATATCAGGACTAGACGCAAAAGACCACTTCACAGGGTTTAGGGTGGGGAAACAATTAAAATGATATTGTGTAGAGGCAGAAACAAGAGTCAGAGAGCAGACCAATTCAGGGGAAGATAACCAGTTGTCTGTTTCAGCCCCCAAAGCTCAAGCTCAGACCCTGGCAGACCCTTGAAAGCTCAGGCTGCTGCTGCTCATTGCTAGTGAAGTTAAAAGTAAACACCCCCCGCCCCATTCGAAAGGAACAAATAGGATTAGCATATATTACTGAGACCTTGATGACACTGGGGGGAGTGTTGTGTCCAGCTAGTTTAGGATTTGGCACCAGCCTTGTCCATATAGCAGGAGAGACAGAATAGCAGTTCTTATTCAGGAATCTCTTCTGGTCTTCAGGGTCATGCTCCTCAAGTCTCTGGGGAAAAAAAGACACTGTTTCTAAAATTGGGCTTACACCATCACCTGGTATTGTTGCTTTGTTCCAGTTTATTTGTCGAATTTATTTGTCGAATTTATTGTCAAATTTATTTTAGTCTCCTTTGTTGTGTAACAACCTCCCTGCCTTAGCTCTTGGTGGCTATCTCAGGCTTGGCTATGGAGTTCCTGTCGCTACTGTTCCAGGGAGACCTCAAATGCTGTCTCTGGGTTTGGTCTCAGAAAAGCCAGGGGATTCATGGCTGTCATGATGGCCATGGGCCTATCTCAGATCATCCATGGCATGACCCAGGAGAGTGGACACATGCCAGATATGATCTTATCTATCTCAGGTCATCCATGGCATGACCCAGGACAGTGGACACATGCCAGATATGATCTTATTGCTAGAACAGTGGCATAAAACTGAGAACATAGAATAAAAAGGATGGAAAGAAGTTTGGAGGTCTTATAGTTCAACCACTTGCTCTTGGCAGGAGAACACTATTCCAGACAAATGACTATCTGCTCTCTTCTTGAAAACTTACAATGATAAACCACCAAAAATTTCTGGAGGCAAGCCATTCCATTGGTTAATGGTTTTCATTGTCATGAAATTTCTCCTTAGCTCTAGGTTAGATTTTTCTTTAATGATACTGCACTAATTACTTCACATCCTACCCTCAGGTACTTTAGAGAATAAATAGATTCCCCCTTTCTGTGACAGTACATCACATACTAGAAGACATCTACCTTATCACTACTAGTCCTTCTCTTCATTAGACTAGACCAGGGTCTCCTAACGGCTTGGAGGAATATCTATTTTATAAATGAGAAAATAAAATTTAACTGAATGATTTTTTGCTCGATGTTCTACTACCAGGAATTGAACTCTTAATCTGCTGAATGGGAGACAAGCATCTTCACTACTAGGCCACCATGCCACTCACCATTTCAAGTTTAAAAGAAGCACCAAAACAAATTAACAGTAATTCTGAACCATCAGGACAGCAAAATAAAGAAACATAATTCCTCCTTATAGTGGAATTGCTCAGAAGCAGCAGCAAGATCTCCAACTTCAGGCAACTGGATATCTTGTGTAGCCTTTGAGTGTGGATACAGTCCTCAAAGGTTGAAGGTTAGTTAATGGGCTTTAGGATGGAAATCTGTAAATAGGATCTCTTGCCTGGGCTTTCTTCTTTTAAAAGCAGCAAGCAAGTTTGGAAGGAGCAGAGGTAATACCATAAAATCAGTGACTAAAAATAATAAAATAGTGATTAAACAATCTGCAGAGTCCTCAGACTCAAGACCAGCCAGCATTCAGACCTGCAGGGAGTGTGTTGATTGGTTACGACATGCCTGCCGTTTGGCGGGACAATTGCAGCCCTTTGATTGGTTCCCACGGCTGACAGGCTTTGTATAAATAGCTGTCAGCCAGGTATTTGTTCTGTTCTGTTGCTAATTCTTAGCTGGTTAATAAATCGTTGCCTGTTAGCACAGCCAGTGTCCTGTCATCCTTCTGAGAGACATAAAACTGGCGATGAGGAACACGAAATGAACCCTCTACAGAAGTTAGCTATGGCCACCATTCCAGCATTTGCTGAATTCCGCCCAGAAATGGAATCCTGGGACACGTTTGTAGAGAGGTTCCATTGTTTTCTTCAGGCACACGATTTGGCTGAAGTGCCAGATGAGAGGAAACGGGTTTTTTTCCTGATGTGTTGTGGGCCTGATATGTTCGCCACAGCTCGAGCTTTGGCCGCACCAACCGCTGTAGATGTCATTCCATGGGATGTGCTACTGGCTAGATTGAGGGGCCATTATTTCCCAACACCCTCCCGTTTCACTCGCTGCCACAGTTTCCGTCAGTGTTTTCAAAAGGTGGGCAAATCTGTTAATCAATTCCTTGCCTCTTTATGATCGGCTGCAATCCATTGTTAGTTTGTGGATCTGGCTGAGGCGTTGCTTGAGCAATTCATGGCTGGCATTCGTGACCTACACCTCCAGCGCCGCCTTTTAGCCAGATCTGAGCTTACGCTTAAGATCGCAGTGGATTTTTTTATTTTTTTTATTTTATTAAATTTATACCCCGCCCTTCTCCTTGTTAGGACCCAGGGCGGCGCACAGGCATTATATAAAACCATAAATACAATATACATCAATCAATTAAAAATATATTAAATTAATTTACCCGTGCTAAAACCCATTATTAAAACCGTAACCAAATTATAATTTATATTTAAAAGTCAGATGCGGGGGGCTATCCTAGGCCGGCTTGTTGGAATAAGTACGTCTTAAGACGTTGGCGGAAGAGGCGGAGGTCCGAGGTAGTGCGAAGGTCGGGGGGTAGGTCGTTCCAGAGGGCCGGGCCCGCCACAGAGAAGGCTCTTCCCCTGGGTGTCGCCAGCCGGCATTGCCCAGCCGACGGCACCCGGAGTAGGCCCGCTCTGTGGGAGCGGACCGGACGAAGGGATGTATGGGGCAGGAGGCGGTCTCGTATATAGCTAGGCCCCGAGCCATGGAGCGATTTAAAGATGGTGGTCAACACCTTAAAGCGCACTCGAAAGGCCACAGGCAGCCAGTGCAGCTCGCGCAGGAGAGGTGTTACGTGGGCTTGCCTTGAGGCACCCATAACCACCCGCGCGGCCGCATTCTGCACTAACTGCAGCCTTCGAGTGCACCTCAAGGGGAGCCCCATGTAGAGAGCGTTACAGTAATCCAGCCGAGATGTCACAAGCGCTTGAGTGACTGTGCGAAGGGCCCCCCGGTCTAGTAAGGGGCGCAACTGGCGTATCAGGCGAACCTGATAGAACGCCCCCCTGGCCATGGCCGCCACATGGTCCTCCATGGCCAGCCGGGAATCCAGAAGGACGCCCAAGTTGCGCGCCCTCTCCACGGGGGCAAGATGTTCGCCCCCAATGGCCAGTGTTAGATTTATCTGGCTAAACCGGGGTGCCGGAAACCACAGCCACTCGGTCTTGGACGGGTTGAGCTTGAGTTTGTTACTACCCATCCAGACCCGGACGGCCTCCAAACACCGGGACAGCACCTCGACGGCATCGTTGGGGTGGTCTGGGGTGGATATGTACAGCTGAGTATCATCAGCGTACAGATGGTACTCCACCCCAAAACCATCTGCCATCTCAGAGGCTCGTGCCTCTGAGATGGCAGAAAAATCTGTTTCTGAACTCCACCATTATCAACAAGTTTCTGCTGTGCCGTCCCTTGCCTCCTCGGTCCATCAACAAGGAACAGACAATGACGGGCTTTCCGAAATGGAGAAGGACAAGGTTAGCCGCCTCCGGCAATTTGAAATGAGGTGTTTCCCCTTTAAGAACATCTGGAAGGGTTGCTTCAGCTGTGGGGGCGACCATCTGCATTCAAATTGCAAGTACAAATCGGCTGTGTGCCGCAGGTGCGGTAAAAAGGGACATTTAGCATCTGTGCTAAGCGGCTATGCAGGGCAGTCCAAGCCTGAGATCTGATGACGGTGTTTCCTCCAAGGGGTCTGTTTTTAAAGGTGGCCGTCGCTGCACTGACTGTTTCGCTGTCTGGGACAATGCTTCTGAAGTAGTTGATTGGGCTGTTAGCTCAGCCTCCCTGAGCCATGGAGGGTATACTAAGATTCATCTTAGAGTTCATATCAAAGGTCAGCCATGTACCATGGAGCTGGACACTGGGTCTGCCAAATCGATAATCTCGTAAAACACGTTGAAGATGCTACTGCCTGGCCTGGACCAGCAACATCTAGAGCCATGTCCTAGTCATTTGAAAGACTACCAGGGCAACATTATACCTATCGTTGGCTGCGGCCGGTTTAATATTCGTTATGGGGGCTACAAGGGTTGCCTGCCACTCATAGTTGTGGCCAAGCCTTTAGCTTCCCTGATTGGCCTGGAATGGTTTCAGGCTTTAGGGCTCCCCGTTTCAGGCATTCATTCTACTTCAGAGGGGAATGATTTGGATGCCCTCACCCAGGAGTTTGCTGATGTTTTTGATAACTCCCTAGGTCAGGGGTCTGCAAAGTCGGCTCTTTTAAGACTGGTGGACTTCAACTCCCAGAATTCCCCAGTCAGCTATGCTGGCTGGGGAACTCTGGGAGTTGAAGTCCACCAGTCTTAAAAGAGCCGACTTTGCAGACCCCTGACCTAGGTAAATATAAGGGAACACCCATCTCCCTAAATTTAGACCCTAATATTACTCCCATTCGGCTTAAAGCTCATAGGGTTCCTTTTGCATTAAGGGAAAAGGTGGATGCGGAAATTGACAACCTGCTAGCCCAGGGGGTGATTGAACCAGTGGACCATGCTAAGTGGGAGACAACTATCGTGGTGCCTCTAAAGTCTGATGGGTCTATAAAAATTTGTGCTGATTTTAAGTCAACTTTGAACAAGGCTCTACAAGCACACCCCTACCTGGTTCCTGTTGTACAACACGTTTTACATTCGTTGGGGCAAGGGAAAATATTTGCCAAATTGGATATGGCGCAAGCTTATCAACAGTTACCTGTTGATGATGAGACTGCCCTGGCCCAAACTATTTTTTTAAAAGAATTTTATTGGTTTTACAAATTATAGTAAGGGAAAGGGTATATAGGGTATACTGTATACATTTTAGAGCTTCCATGTCAGAAATGGTGGTTACATCCGGGTCTTCATACATCATATTGTTAAGTAAATAGTGGCAAGAGATACATATATATCACATTTTAAAATTCATACATTCAATCTTTAGTTTTGCAATAACATCCATTTCAGGAATTACAGTAATTCAAAATTAATTATTTTTGAGATCTGAGTATCTTTGCTATTATATCTTCTTCCTCCCTCCCCCCAGTGGGCAGGGCCATGGCTCCTCCCATTCCTTCTTCTTCATCTCCCAGGATTGAGGAGTGTTTTTTAAGAAAGGCCTCCGCCTCTTCTGTTGTTTTAATTCTAATCCTGCCTCCATCCCAGAATAACAACATTCCTTCAGGCATTAACCATTTGAACCAGATTCCATTTTTGTATAATTTTTTTGACAAGAAGGAATATTTCCTTCTCGCTTCTCTGATTTTTTTTTGGAATCTGCTTCAATATGAAAATGTCTTTTTGTTCATACTTCAAAGGCCTCTCTCGCTGCACCCTCAGTATCTCATCCTTTGTGGACCTTCTTAAAAATTTAATATGAATCTCTCTGGGTACTTCATTTATTCTAGCATATGCTGAGTTAATTCTGTAAATTAAATTACAGAAATTAAATCTATCTCCCCCCAAAGGTATTCTTTATTTTTTTTAATTTAATCTGCTAAAATCTCACTCATCAAATCTCTAAGATTTTCCCCTTCTCTCTCAGGGATGTTCTGAAACCTAAGGAAGAAAGACATTCTTTCAAATTCAAACTTAGACATATGTCCAGAAAATTCTGCTGATTCCTTTTGAAGTTCCTTTATCTGTCCTTTCATCTGCGGGATCGGATCCTGCCCCATACATCCTCACGGCCGATTCGCTCCCACAGAGAGGGACTTCTCTGGGTGCCGTCCACTGGACTTTGTCAGCGGGCGACGCCCAGGGGAAGGGTCTTCTCTGTGGCGGGCCCAGCCCTCTGGAACGACCTTCCCCCCGACATTAGAACAACCACGGACCTCCGCTCCTTCCGTCTAAAATTAAAAACACATCTTTTCCGCTTGGCCGGCCTAGGGTAGTCTCTTTTTAATTAATTGGGGGATTTTAGCGCAGGGATAATTATTTAATCTGCCTTTTAATTTTATATTTATTGTTTTTATGTTTGTATTTTGCCTGTTTTTAACTGTTTTTTAATTCCCTGTGCCCCGCCTCGAGTCCCCTCGGGGAGAGAGAGCGGGTTATAAATAAAACTATTATTATCTCAGCTGCCCCCTCCTTCAACTCTCCAATTTTTTGGTCGTAGGTTGTTATAGATCTTTGTGTCCCCGGCAATTCTATTCTTATGTTCATAAGGTCTTTCCGCATTTCTTGTATTTCTTTCATTATATCATGTAGCGTTGGTTGTTGCATATCCTCTCCAGCCGCCTCTTTTTGTAACATTGTTGTGATTTTCCCTTGCTGTAGTTTCCCTTGTAATTTGTAGTTTTAAAGTTTTGCAATAAAAATGGCATCAAGGAGCAAGCAGTCGGTGAAATCCGAGATATCGGAAATAAACTTAGTCAATTTTTTAGTCTTGTTCTTTTGTAATATCCAGAGAGTTAATTGTCCTGTAAATCCGTAATAAAAAAAGAAGGGTCCACGTATTGGGAAAGACACCAAGGGTTTCTTGAGAAGGCTTAGAAATTAATTTTCCTTTGATTTTTAACAAGTTGGAGGAATGCAGTCATGAGTCAGTAAAAGTTTTCTGCTAGGAACAAAGAAAACGCCATTTTGCCGCCTCAACACAGGAAAGGAGAAGAAAGTAAAAGTTTCCGTTTTTTAACGAGATTCAGATACAATGTTACTAGCTGTAAATTCGCTAGTTGAAACAAAGTTTCATTCAGATGTTTATGAATGGATGGTATTAATCCTTGGTCTGGAGAACATTTTAAGCAGCCGCTTTTTACAAGGGGGGGGTCTACAATTAAACTCCCCCCTCTATTTTTCTTTCTGTAAAAGATTGAATGAAAATAAGCTCAAAACTCATGATCCACATTTTTTTGAAAGGAAGTCCCCGGCGTATTCCTCCAAGTCTGGCATTTCAGCCCAACTCTTTTATTTCCACATTTTCCAGCTGGCGTTGGTGAGGAGGACCCCCCCCAACCCGCTTTCAGCTCTTTGGCTCCTAGAGCAAAGTGGGAAAAGGCACCCCGCTGATTGCCAGCAATACAGGGGCCCCCATAGCGGCAGAGAGCGGCAGAGAGTTAACACAAACTCTGTGAGTTCCCCAGGGGGGCTAGCCAAAGAAGCAAGTGGCAGACGCGTCTGTCACCGTCAGAAGCCAGAAGTCAAGTTCCCTGGCCCAAACTATTGTAACACACCAGGGCGCTTTTAAGTGCTGCCGTCTACAGTTTGGGGTTAGTGTGGCCCCTGGGATTTTTTCAGAGTATCATGGAGCAGGTGGTCCACAGCATAAAAGGGGTGATCCCATATCTGGGTCCTTTTGGAGAAGGGCGGGATATAAATCGAATAAAATAAATAAATAAATAAATTTTGATGATGTCCTGATTTCTGCTTCCACCCGATCAGGACTTGTCGCCACTTTGAGATCTGTTTTTCAGAGATTCCGTAAGGCTGGGCTTAAATTTAAGCGCACAAAATGTAAATTAGGGGTGCCCTCTGTAGAGTTTCTGGGGTATTTGATTGACCACCGAGGCATCCATCCCACTCCTTCCAAAGTGGAGGCAATTACCTCCACACCCACACCAACCAATAGGGTGAAGCTTCAGGCATTTTTGGGCCTTCTCAATTTCTACTCTTGTTTCATTCCTCATAAGGCTACTGTGGCAGAGCCTTTGCACCATCTGTTGGACGGTTCTGTCCATTGGAAATGGACCAGCCGTGAAGCACAAGCATTCACAGCTATTAAAAAACTCCTGATTTCAGCTGCCGTTTTGGTTCAGTATGATGAGATAATACCTTTCATTCTTGCTTGTGATGCATCTCCTTTTGGCATTGGGCAGTTTTTAGTCATGTCTACCCAAATGGAACGGAAGCGCCAATTGTGTTTTACTCCTGCACCTTATCTAAAACTGAACGGAATTACAGTCAATTGGATACGGAGGCTTTAGCAGCCGTTGCGGGGGTTCGTTCCTTTTGGTGACAGATCATAAGCCATTATTGGGAATTATTGCTGGGGATCGCCCTACACCAGATATTCTATCCCCACGGATGTCTCGCTGGGTTGAGTTCCTAGCAGTTTACTCGTATTCCCTGATCTATCGCCCTGGAAAACAAATTGGGCATGCAGACGCCTTAAGCCATTGCCCATTGTCTACGTTAATCCAGGATCCTGTGCCTTCCATCCCAGTGTTCCTCATCGAGGACTTGCAATTGCCAGTTTCCGCAACAAACATTGCACACTACTCTTTGAAAGATGCCATTCTTGCCCAGGTCCTGGATTGAGTCCGTAGAGGTTGGTCACTGGGCAATTTTCCTCCTGATGTCCTGCTGTACTTTAGGCAAAGGGACGAGTTGTCCATGCTGTAAGGTTGTCTATTGTGGGGATGCAGGGTTATCGTTACTACAGCACTAAGGCGTCCAGTGCTTGTCTGTCTCCATGAGGGCCAGCCAGGCATAGTGCGGATGAAAGCTTTGGGCCACAGCTATGCCTGGTGGCCGGACATGGATAAGGACATCACCATATGGGTGCAACACTGTCAGTTTTGCTAGCAGACCAGGCCTGTGGCTCCCGCTGCACCTGTTTGGGAATGGGAGACCCCTAACGCCCCTTGGAGCCATATCTACCGGTCTGCGCGTGCGCAAGATGGCGGGTTAGCTCCGGAGCTCCGTGCGGGCTGTGGAGGTTCGTTAGCCTTTTTAGTGCTTCCAGCCCTCTTTTATGGCTTGGAGGGCTGGGCATCTGTAAGGAATCCATCCTGGCACCACAGGATGAGGTTCGCGGCGATTTCGGAGGTGTCGGGAGTGAGCACGGCTCCGGGGACGCTCAGACGGTGAGAGTGTCGGAGCGGGCCGTTTGGAATGGGGGCCGGAGCCAGAGCGGAGCGGTGGCCGGCGTCCCCGATGCCGGAAACAGGGCGGAGGCGCCGGTCACGGCCAGAAGCTCTCGACGCTGATGTCAGCTGTGGCTCGTCCGGGGGGCAGAGACGGTGGTGAGAGCGCCGTGAGGCCAGCGGCAACGGCGTTAATGGTGGCAATGAGGATGGCGGTGCTGAGAGGTGTTTGAAAGATGGTGAACGGGGCGCAGCCGCGGGAGATGGAGTGGCAAGGCGGCTGCGGGAGATGGCGGTGGTGAGAGCGCTGGAGAGGGGAGAACGCCGGAGGCCAGTGGCGATGGTGATGGCGAGTATGGAGGCGGAAGGATGATGGCGGCGTGTGAGCGCCGAGAGGTTGGTGGAGGAACCCTGAAGCGGCCGCTGGAAGCCTGGCCGACGACGGTGGGAGCGTTGAGAGGCCAGTGGAGAAGGCGGTGGCACAGGAGAGATAGAGAAGGCGGCGGTGAGAGAGCCGAAAGGGACGCGAACGGCCATGCTGGCCATGCTGACCAACTTAACTTCCTCCTGAGATTGAGAACTGAGCCATGCTCCCGAAAGACGGTAATTTGTCCTAAGATCTTGGGCCGGAACAACTCATTGATTGACTATTTTCAACTGACATTGCGAGCTGTACCATCTTTATATCCTTATTGTTTGCACTTTATCTCATTTTAATATCAATTGAGGACTTTAAATCTTGGCTAACGACTTTCTAATTTCTTTTAAAATCTTTGTATTTTAAATCCCAGCCCCACTGATGAATTTCACCTACATTAACTATTTATTAATTATTTATTAACAACTTTTATTATTTATGCATAGTATAATGTACTCCAGAACTAACCTTTTACTGCTGCGAGAGTCCCCGCTCTCGCAGGTCTGGCCCTCTACACTATCGAGGGCTCGTCTTGATGAGGGATATATTAATCCGGAGAGACTGGCGAAGCGCGGCCTTAGGGGATTTTTAATTGGTAAATTATTGGTTATTTTAGGGGGTCCCAGGGAGGGGGGTGGGCATAGACAGATAGAGACGACAGAACAACATGAAAGAAGGGGCCGGACCAGTAGCCGATGGGAGGAGACGGAAGGATCCGATATGAGGGGGGAATTACGAGTCGTTCCGCCGGAGGGCTTATCAATCCAGACGGTCGTGGGGAGGGGCAGGGCCGAGGGGAGAAAAGTTCCATCCTCCCAGTTGGTGGCACGTAGCCGTTGGTTACAAACGGTCGGGTGCCACAACCCCCGCAGGCTAGGTGGTCAGGGGATACAGAGCCAGGGCCTGCGGCTGATGTTTTGCAACGCCAGGTCCGTGGTCAACAAAGCCCCCCTCGTCCATGACCTTGTGTCAGAGGGGGAGCCGGACCTGGTAGGAATTGCAGAGACCTGGTTGGGCCACGAGGGAGGACTTCCCCTCGTCGAAATGTGCCCACCAGGTTACTGCGCTTTTCATCAGCTGCGGGCCCTAGGCAGGGGCGGTGGGGTAGCGGTCATTATCAAGGAAGGCCTTGAGCCGAGAGAGACCATTGTGCCTCAGACTACCGGTTGTGAGTCCCTCTGCGTGAAGTGGGGCCTAGGGAGGCAGTTGGGCTTGCTGGTTGTATACCTGGCTCCCCGCTATGTAGCAGCAGCCCTGCCCGAGCTCCTGGAGGTGATTGCTACGGTGGCAGTTGAGACCCCCAGACTTGTAGTCATGGGGGACTTTAATCTGCCATCGTTGGGCGAATCATCCGAGGCAGCTCGGGAGTTCATGGCCTCCATGACAGCCATGGACCTGACCCAACTAATTCAAGGCCCCACCCACGAGAGTGGACATACGCCGGATCTCATCTTTGTCTCGGGCCAATGGAAGAGTGATCTGGGTTTAGGGGATATAGTCATCACACCCTTGTCATGGTCAGACCACTCACTTCTCCGACTCGACCTTCCGAACGCTACTCCCCATCGCGGGGAGGCGGAACCAGAGCTTCCTATCTTGTTTCGCCCCAGGCGCCTGATGGATCCTGTTGGGTTCCAGACGGCGCTTGGGCCACTTCCTGTACCCCTGACCTGCGCCCCGATGGAGGACCTCGTGGCCGCATGGAATATTGTGACCACGGGAGCCTTGGATCGGGTCGCGCCCTTGCGGCCTTTCTTGCGGCGCCGAGCCGCCCCGGCTCCTTGGTTCACCGAGGAGCTGAGGGCGATGAAACGCCACAAGAGATGCCTAGAGGGAAGATGGAGGGCTACTCGCTCCGAATCTGACCGGACACAGGTAAGAGCCCATTTACGGACTTACATTGTGGCGCTGAGAGTGGCCAAACGCCATCATTGCGCCACTCTCTTAGCATCCGCAGAAAACCGCCCTGCCGCCCTGTTTAGGGTGACCCGTTCCCTCCTGCAACAGAGGGTGCGGGAAGCCCCGCTACAGGGTAGAGCAGAGGAATTTGTGACTTTTCTGCAGGACAAAACCGCTCAGATACGGAACGAGTTAGCCCCCATTCGTGGCCCAGTGGGATGCCATGAGGCTGATCTTGTTTGGGAGGAATTTGACTCCGTTGCTTCCGAGGATATGGACAGGCTACGTGGGCGACTGCGAGCCACCACCTGTTTATTGGACCCGTGTCCTTCCTGGCTTGTACTGGCATCCTGGGAGGTGACACGAGGCTGGCTCCAAGAGGTTGTCAATGCTTCTTTAAGTGAGGGTTCCTTGCCTGCTTCCCTAAAAGAGGCTATGGTGAGGCCCCTCCTTAAGAAGCCCTCTTTGGACCCAGCTCTTTTAACCAACTATCGTCCCGTCTCCAACATTCCCTTTCTGGCGAAGGTTGTCGAGAGTGTGGTGGCACAACAGTTTCCCCGTCACCTGGAGGAAGTTGATTATCTAGACCCGCGCCAGTCCGGCTTTCGGCCCGGGCATAGCACCGAGACGGCATTGGTCGCGTTGGTGGATGATCTCTGGAGGGCCAGAGATGGGGGTTGTTCCTCCATCCTGGTCCTATTAGACCTCTCGGCGGCTTTCGATACCATCGACCAGGGTATCCTATTGCATCGGCTGGGGGGGTTGGGGGTGGGAGGCACCGTTTTACGGTGGTTCTCCTCCTACCTCTCTGGCCGATCGCAATTTGTGTTGGCAGGAGAGCAGAGGTCGACCCCGAGACCCCTCACATGTGGGGTGCCTCAGGGGTCGGTCCTCTCGCCTCTCTTGTTTAATGCATACATGAAGCCGCTGGGTGAGATCATCCGTGGTTTCGGGGTAGAGTACCATCTCTACGCTGATGATACTCAGCTGTATATATCTACCCCAAACCACCCCAACGATGCCGTAGCGGTGATGTGCCAGTGCCTGGAAGCCGTGCGGATCTGGATGGGAAGTAACGGACTCAGGCTCAACCCGACCAAGACCGAGTGGCTGTGGTTTCCGGCTGCCCGATTCAACCAGCTTTCTCCAACGCTGGCCATAGGGGGAGAACATCTTGCCCCTGTGGATGGGGCGCGCAATTTGGGAGTCCTCCTGGATACCCGGCTGTCTATGGAAGAGCAAGTGACAGCCGTGGCCAGGAGGGCGTTTTACCAGGTTCGCCTGGTTCGCCAATTGCGCCCCCTATTGGATCGGGACGCCCTCCGCACAGTCACTCATGCCCTCGTGACATCCCGACTGGACTACTGTAACTCTCTCTACATGGGGCTCCCCTTGAGGTGCACCCGGAGGCTTCAGTTAGTTCAGAATGCAGCCGCGCGAGCAATTATGGGAACCACTAGGTTTACCCATGTAACACCGCTCTTGCGCGAGCTGCACTGGCTGCCTGTCGTCTTCCGGGTGCGCTTCAAGGTGTTAGTTATCATCTTTAAAGCGCTCCATGGCTCGGGACCTAGCTACCTGCGGGATCGGATCCTGCCTCACACATCCTCACGGCCGATTCGCTCCCACAGAGAGGGACTTCTCCGGGTGCCGTCCACTAGACTTTGTCAGCGGGCGACGCCCAGGGGAAGGGCTCTCTCTGTGGCAGGCCCGGCCCTCTGGAACGACCTTCCCCCCGATATTAGAACGACCACGGACCTCCGCTCCTTCTGCCTGAAATTGAAGACTCATCTTTTCCGCCTGGCCGGCCTAGGGTAGTCTCTCTCTCTATGGGTTTTTTAATTGTTTATTTATATTTAGTGGGTATTTTTAGTTAATGGGATTTTAGCACAGGAATTAGTTTAATCTGTTTTAAATTGTATGTATTTTGTATATTTATTGTTTTTATTCTCCCTGTGCACCGCCCCGAATCCCTGTGGGGAGAGGGAGCGGTTAATAAATTCAACTTTATTATTATTATTATTATTATTATTATTATTATTTTTATTATTATTATTATTATTATTATTATTATTATTATTATTATTATTATTATTATTATTATTATTATTATTATTATTATTATTATTATTATTATTATTATTATTATCCATATTGATTTTCTAGGGCCAATTGCTGGCCAGACCCTTTTCCTAGTAGTAGATGCCCTGTCAAAGTGGGTAGAGCTTTTCCTTGTGAATAACATGACGACAGACAACACTATTAGGATTCTCAATCGTTTATTTACAACCCATGGCCTACCGGACACAGTGGTTTCTGACAATGGGCCACAATTTACATCCCTGGGGTTTCAGACGTTCCTTGCAAGGTTAGGAATAAGACATGCTCAAGTGGCGCCATATCATCCTGCTGGAAATGGACTGGCTGAATGGGTCATTTGTTCTGCCAAGGAGGCTTTAAGCCGCATGGGAGACATGCCTTGGCATTCCAAACTAACCACTTATCTATTTACACAGCATACTACCCCATGCTCTACCACGGGTAAATCTCCTGCAGAAATCTTAATGGGTCACTGTCTTCATATGACATTAGACAGGTTGCATCCTTCATACAATGCTACGGCACCGCTGCAGCCAGATCCCCCGAGGGTTTTTGTTAGGGGGGAGGGGGTTTACGCACAAAACTTTTCAGGTGACCCCAAATGGCTGCCGGGCTGGATAACTGATGTAACAGGGCCCTGTTCCTACAGGGTCCAACTCAGTGATGGTCATTAGTGGCAGCGGCATGTGAATCAACTCTGCCGCCGGATGAAAATCAGAGTTGCCAATTCAACCCAGCTGCCGTCGACTCTCCTGACACCGCCTACCGGCAAGAATTCCACCTTCCATCAATTCCGGACAAAGACCTATCCGGCCTGATGTTGGACGCACACTCACCTGTAGTACCTAGCCTGACAGCGGGGGTGGAGACTTCTGAGGACAACCAATCACTGGCTAAGAAACCGACCGAAGACACCTCTCCTCCTTCTGTGGCAAGCTCTCCTCTACTGCGACGCTCACAGTGCACACGCCATCGGCCTGCTTATCTACAGGATTACGCGTGCGCAATCTGGGGGAAAGGAGTGCAGAGTCCTCGGACTCAAGACCATGCAGCATTCAGACTTGCAGGGAGTGTGTTGATTGGCTGTGACGTGCCTGCCGGCTGGCGGGACAATTACAGCCCTTTCATTACAGCCCTTTCATTGGTTCCCCCAGCTGACAGGCTTTGTATAAATAGGTGTCAGCCGGGTATTTGTTTTGTTCTGTTGCTACTTCTTAGCTGGTTAATAAATCATTGCCTGTTAGCACAGCCAGTGTCCTGTCATCCTTCTGAGGGACATATAACAACCAGCTTATTATAATGGCTACATATTAGGGAAGAACACTATTGCTATTGGCGATCCATTGTTATGATATTATGATAATAATAATAATAATTATTATTAGTATTTTTAACGTTTCTTCCTGTAGTACTTGTGTTTTGGTCTGTGACCGTAAATAAAAGTATATATATATATATATAGCTTGCCTCCAGAAGTTGTGAATGCCCCAACCCTGGAAGTCTTTAAAAAGTCTTTAAAAAGATGTTAGATAGCCATCTGTCTGAAATGGTATAAAGTTCCTGCCCACGCAGGGGGTTGAACTAGAAGACCTACAAGGTCCCTTCCAACTCTGCTATTGTATTGTATTGTATTATTGTATATATAATGGCTACATTAGGGTTCAATTAAAAGAGAGAGACAGAGAGACAGAGAGATTTCTCAGTAAGCATATTAATAGATGGTAGCTACATTTCATTACAACCATGTATTTACTAATCTATCCTGATAAGTAATTCATTTGCAAGTTACTAATTATGTCAACTCTGCAGATACTCAATAATGGTCCAAACATTTATCATTCCAAAGTATTTTAGATATAAGCAGAACTTTTTAACTATCCAACTGACTCTCTTGATCTTGCAAGAACTTTGCAACAGTTAACCCACAGGAGTGTTTCAATAGAAGAAAATACAACAATGTGAATAACATTTGACAGTAGTTGCAATATTTCACTGAGGCTGTGTGATGCAATCATTATAACCGCATGAATAGAGAGCTATGTCCTATCCCAGGAGTAAGATTTCATCCATAACCAATCCCAACATGATGGTCCTTTATCTGCTGTTCGCTGTTGTTTTCCTTGCATTTCTGTCTGAACCAGGTAAGAAATTAAATTACTGATAATTGAGAAATTACTGATTACTCACACCCTTCTAAGCAAGTATGATCATCACTGAAAGCAGGATAATCTTCAACTTCTTCTTTTAGTTTATGTTAAAGAAGTAGCTTTGAACACTGTGCACTATTGACAACATAATCCTTCAAACATTTGAAACATTGATTTTTCCTTTGGTTTAAAACTTGAGATCCAGGGAGAGATACAGCATCAAGGAGGGACTGGAAAACCATTTCATTGATTCACTATTCTCTATTAAGCTTAACTAGAGGTATTATTATTGTAATAAAATAGCTAATTTGGACAGAGTGCTATACTTCCAGGAATTCTCTAGTGTTTCTGGACTTGGCTTGATCTAGGTTGGTCATAGTTCCCCAGTTGAAAGTATGGTTAAATCTGTCCATATGCCGTGAAAATAAAGAGTTTTCACTTTCCATGAGTACCTGCGACTTGGTGTTCATGGAAATAGTAGGAAGAAGGAATATTAGATACATTTGCCACCTTGAGTTATTTTAAAAAATAAATATGAGATAAAAATAAATAAAAAATATTAATTACCTAGTGAATCTATTGATATTCAATTTGTAAAAAAAGAGAAGATATTGCAGCAAAATGTTCCAAATGTACCACTTTTGAAGAGCAGGGAAGAGCAGCATTAGAAACATTAAGAGAAGAGGAGGAAAGCCAAAAGTAAACCAGATTCTGAAGTTCAAAGGAAGTTAACTATTCTCACTCAACATCTCCATCCAAAGCACCCAGCAGAACCAGCCATGATAATTCAGGATTATTTCTTAGCAAACAAGGGTCCATAGTAATAATGGAGAGAAATATATCACAGTAAGGTCTCTCTTTGGTGTGAATCAGATTTCCCCCCCTCCATATTACCTTAATAGATACAGGCCTACCTGCCAATTCAGCTCTTGGCCAAGCTTAAAACCTGTGTGGATATATGATATATTAAGGCTGTTGAAGGGAGATTAACAGAAATGGATTTCTTGGTCAGAGAGAATTTTCTGAATTCATAGGAATCCTGTAATTCTGTAGAAGAAAGTGATGTCTTAGAAGGAAAAAAAATATCGAAATAACAAAGTATCTTTCCTTATCATTCCCCTACCTACTCTTTTCCTTTTCATAGGTAATGCCCAGCGGTGGTGTCATCGTCGGGGAGGACGCTGCTATAGACTTCACTGTTTACGAAACTTTGAAAACCTTGGCAAACTGGACTGTAGACATAGTTTTATATGCTGCCGATCGTAAGTAAACACTCCTCTAATAATAATAATCTTTATTGTCATTGTACTAAAGTTGCCAGAGATTTGGATACCCTTGTTTACATTCCAAAGTATTCCAAGGCATTGACCTGAAAAGGAACAGGTGTTTCAAAGGAAGAAAGGTGGGCAGGGGAAATGTTCAGGTTCAAATAACAGAATTTACTTAAACTTACTTATATCAACCTATTACATAGACTGGGTGAAACCAGGCTTAATAGCAGTAACTAGGAGAGAGATCTTGAAGTCTTAGTGGAGAACTAGTTAAATATGAGCCAGCAGTGTGTGGAGGCAGCCAAAAAAGCCAATGCAATCCTAAATTGCATTAACAGAGGGATGCCATCAAGATCAAGTGAGGTACTACTACTACTCTATAAAGCCTTAATAAGAACATACCTAGAATACTGCATCCAGTTTTGATCATCACACTATAAAATATGTTGAGACTCTTGAAAAAATGCTGAGAAGACCAATCAGGATGATTGGGGGACTGGAGGCTAAAACATATGAAGAATGGTTACAGAAACTGGGCATAGCTAGTCTAGTAAAGAGAAGGATCAGGGGAGACATGATAGCAGTGTTCCAATATTTGAGTGGCTGCCAAAGAAGGAAGGGGTCAAGCTATTTCCAAAGGCAACGAAAGATTAGACAAGGAATAATGGATGGAAATTGATCAAGGAGAGATTCAACCTAGAAATAAGGAGAAATTTTCTGATAGTGTGAACAATCAACAATGGAACAGCTTGCCTTCTGAAGTTGTGGGAGCTTCATCACTGGATGTTTTTCAAGAAGAGATTGGGCTGCCATTTGCCAGAAATGGTGTAGCGTCTCCTGCTTGGGTGGGGGGTTGAAATAGATGACCTACAAGGTCCCTTCCAACTCTGTTAATCTGTTACATCTGTTATTATTTTATCTCATTTATATAGGCGCAATGGAAAATAATGCCATCTCCATCTATCATCCAGGATGTTTTAAAGATATGACCAATGACCTGAGATTAGTGCCTGCTATCATTTTATCTTTCTTTACCTAAATCAAATTGCTATCTATCAAACTCTAAAATATTTATGCATTGAAGTAAAATTAAGCAAATATTTCTTGAAATAAAGCTAGATGAACATTGTAGTTATTGTGCAACTTTTTAAGAGGGACCTGGGAGAAGTATATTCATTTAACTATGTGTATGTGTGTTTGTGTATCAAATCTCTTTGGCTACATTTCAGTGTGAAAGGTGTTTCCTGCTCTTCAACCACATATTATGCCATAAAGTCACACAGTCTCTTCTTCCTCATCTGTTTATTTATTGAAGCAGTTATTTTGCCACTGAACTCTTACAGCTGATGTGGTTGCATTAACTAAGATGGGAATTGCAAGATCAAGCCTATTCTGATACTTAAGAATCTCTTAAGATTATTTTTTTCAAATTAAATACTGTGGGATACTACTCAGAATAAGAATGTCCTTGTCTATTGACTTATTATCAGCATGGGCAGGGTCTTGCTAAAATAATGGAAGTCATTTAATAAGATAAAATCTGCATGAAAGCATTGAAAGGAAAATCCGGTCTGATTTCAAGCTTGGAGTAAGACATAGAAGCCAATGAATTTGGAAGGAAGCTGCAGGAAAGGAGGTCTCCATTTATTTATGAATCCGAAGTGAAGTGACTCAGAATCAGTTCTGGGACAGCTGACAGACTGGCCTGGGGAATAAGGTGATTTTATACCCTTTTGGACCTTTGAGATTGAGATGCCTGGTGGGGTCATTTGATTAGATTGAATTCTGTATTCTAACTGTCCCTATTTGTTTTCCTGGGTGATACTCAGGATCAAGGCTACCCTTCGGGAAAGGTGGGGAAATTCTATGTAGCTTTGTGTTTTCTGACTTGATCCTTAATCCAATTCAACTTGTCTCAGTCTTCTAACTGGGGTTACTTAAGACCATTCTGGATGAGTGGGAAGGATTGCTTTAGCTTCTATGGATGATTTTTCTTTGCCTTCTCTTGGGGCATGGAAATAAATTTGAGAGGGAGGAGGGAGGGAGAGAGGGAGGAAGGAGGGAGAAAGAAAGAGAAAAAGAAAGAAGGAAACTTCTTTCGCAAAGGAGAAAAACAAATGCTCTCACTTTAAATTGGAACTGAGCATGCCTGGCTATGGAATTCTGGGAGTTGAAGTCCACCAGTCTTTTTTTTTTTTAATGAAAAAAGTTTTATTGGGTTTTATAAATTTTTTACAAGTAAGGTAAAGGGTAAGTTGTGAAAAGACATTTTGAGAACTTTTTCGTCGAGGTTGTTGACTCCCTCCGAGTCTTCATACATAAAATAGATATTTCATTTAACATACATTTGTACTACAAAGTGGAAAGAAATGCAAATATATCAATGTAATAAAAAAAAACTATGCTAGCAAACGTGTTTAAACATCCAAACAAAATTATAATGTAATAAAACAAAGTCACTTTTGAGACCTAAGTCTTTTGGCAATTGTATCTTCTTTTCCCTGGCCCCCAGTGGGCGGAGCCGCGGCCGCCTCTGCTCCCCCAGGTTCATCCTCAAGGATTGAGGAATGTTTTTTAAGAAAGGCTTGCGCCTCTGCAATTGTTTTAATTCTTACTCTTCCCCCCTCCCAAAACACCAACATTCCCTCCGGCATCACCCACTTGAACCAGACCCCCTTTTTAAATAATCTTTTGGACAAGAAGGAATACTTCCTTCTTATCTCTCTAATCTTCTTCAGGACCTGTTTCAAGATAGCGATCTCTGTCTGTTGATAAACCAGGGGACTGTCTCTCTGTGCCCTCAATATCCTTTCCCTTGTCGACCTTCTAACAAATTTAATATGTATCTCTCTAGGTACTTCATTTATCCTGGTATATGCTGAATTTATTCTATATATCAGATCAATGTCACCCCTTAATTCCTCCTTAGGTTTGTGTAGGTAGTCTGCTAAAATTGTACTCATTAAATCAGGTAAATCTTCCCCACTCTCCTCAGGAATGTTCTGAAATTTTAAAAAATATGACATTCTTTCAAAATCCATTCTAGACATATGACCAGTCAAATCACCAATTTCATTATTAATACTTTTAAGCTCCCCCTTTGCCCCGTCCAACCCCACCTCCAGCACATCAGTCTTTTGTGAATTTTCCATTAATTTCTTCTGTACTTCCAAAAGTTCTAATTTAGAACTGACTTGATCCTTCCTCATTTCTTTAATTTCTCTCACCAAGGTTGCAAGAGTTTCTTTGACAGCTGTTAGTCTAGCATCTGTATCAGGTTTTTCAGATAACATCGAAGTAATTTTAGGCTGGTGGGTTTGCTTTTTTGAAGCCATGGTGAAAAGTTTATGTCTGTGTCAGTAAGATGGCGCCTGCTGGAGAGGTGTTAGCGGAGCAGGAAAGAGCAAGGTCCAATAAACAAAGGTGTTGTTGTTACCGAATCAAAGTCCTAAGAGAATCCAAATTGTAACAATCATGTAAAAAAAAAAAGAAGGCACTTCAGGGAAAGGATCAATTAATCAATTAAAAACAATCATAAGTAAAAGAAAGGAGAGGCAGTCCCGTTCACAGGGGAATGTCAGCAATCATCCGTAATTAGTGTCTCAGAGGAACGCCATCTTCCCCGCCCATCTGGGAGCCACCGGGAATCAACAAAGTGAAAAGTTGTTTCTTAGTTGCCAGACTTCGATTCAATGTATCACAATCGTTCCAGAAGGACTTTAACTCATCGTTAGAAAAAATTTGAATGCAGGTTTCTATGTGTTCTCCAGTCGGAGAAGCAAATTCAAAACGCCGCTTGTCTTCCGTTCCGAGGGAGGGTTTCAAAAACTCCCCCCTCCATCGCCTTGTTAAGCAAAAGTTGCAAGCAAAAGGAAAAAGTCACTCACAATCCACTTTGAAGCCAAGAGTCTCAGCCAAGCCTCCGACTCCGACAAATCAGCCCTCTCTCGAAGCGTTAAATATTCCGATCCTCCGTCAGCGAAGGGAACCAAGCCCCCCGCAGCATGTTCTCTTACTCCTGGGTCGAAGACAAGGACCCCCCCCCCGACTGCCGTCAGGATGGGGGAATCCCAGCAAGCCGACCGTACGGCAGGATTCCTTTGGAAGGAATTCCCTGCCCCTTTGGGGGCAGTAAAAGAAACAAAACGGCGGACGAGTCCAATACTCGACCGTCGCCTCCGGGAAACCGGAAGGAAGTCGAAGTCCACCAGTCTTAATGCTTACAACTTAAAATTGAAGCTTTAAATTGAAAAAGTACAGGGAACAACAAATTGATTATATGGTTATATGTTATATGGTTATATGTTATATGGTTATATGAAGTTTTGGGGTTTGTGCAATATGGGTTTTGTGTTTCTAAAAACACAAAGCCCTTATTGCACATGATTCCCTGCATGGGAATGTATCCAAACTTTCTCTAGGGTCATTATCTCTTATCTCTATCTGGCAGGAATGTGGAATGAGCCTCAGTCAGGTTTCTTTGTTAGCAGAAAGAAAGAAAAAACAGCACAGCAACTTACGGCTAGCAGGTTACTTGGAGGTCATCTAGTCCTGCAGCAGGAAATCTTATATTGTATGGATTATTTTGGTCCCTCTAACAGAGAGGAAAATTGCCAGAGAGGAGAAGGAATTTACTACAACAAGGCTGCTATGCAGAGGAAGGCAGAAATAGTCCTTGACTTATGATTACAATTGAGCCCAAAATTTTGGTTGCTAAACAAGAGCGGTGTTAAGTGAGCTTCACCAAATTTTACCCAATCCATGACATCTCCTGGTGAGTGACATCAAGTTGGCCACTCCCAGATGCTCACATGACTGCCACGCCATTCCCACTTGGTCACATGATCGCCAAGTCACTCCCACTCCAGTCACATGACTGCTGAGCCACTCCCACAAAACAGGCCACACCTACAGAGTAGGTTCTAAAAAATTTTGAAACCCACCACTGGGAGGTTATCAAATCAATTTGCCACATTCCAGGGTACTCATCCTGAATGAAGCCATTCACACCTGCTATATACTTTAAAAATGCTTTTCCCATGCTTACTTTCCCTACATCAAAAACTCTTCAATTATTGTGGCTACTCAATTTCTCTTTCCTAGTCTTTTGAGCAATATAGGAAGGATAATACAAATAATAACACTCTAAGAATTACAAAAGTTAATAATCATCATAAGAAGGATTATGCAGGAGTCATTTCTAATATGAACAAACCATCTGGATAAATTAACAGAGAACCCCTAACATGAACTTAAAAAAACATTTATAAATTGTGATGCTTGGAAATTTGTCTTCATTCTCCCTCTTCAAAGCAGTTTCTTGCATAGACCCAGTTCCTGGACTGCATGGCCAAAAATCATTTTCTATACTTTAACTCTCTTTAATTCCCTTTTATCTTTTAGTCGTTATACTTTGCTAATAAAATATTTACATGTGAAACAACCATTTTCATTCTTTTTTTTTACAGGTTGTAGTTACATTACTGCCTATTTATTCAGAGATCTTTGAAATTTGGCCTATGGATCCCTGCTGCCACTTACAATTACTTCACCTTTACTTACTTCAGTTAGGAGACAGTGCAGTGCAAATGGTGGTCAAATAAGCAGAGCCGTCTTTACACCATTTTGGGCCCCCGGGCATAGAAATAGTGTTGGGCCCCCGGGCAAATGGCCATTGCCGCCGCCGCCAGCTGCGGAGCTTTCCTTGCTCCTCCCGCTCTGACCAGCCCGCCCTGGCTCCCCTCCCGCCCACCGGCTTCCCCTGCCCTGGCGGAGGGAGAACGTGTTCGCCTCTGGGCCGGCAAGATGGCGGCATCGGCGGGGTCCAGGGAGCCTCACCTGGGGGCGGGCGGGGAGCCCCGTGCTCTCTCCCCGGAGGAGATCGCCCACCGGCTGCAGAGCACAAGGCGGGAGCTGAGCAACAGGCGCAAGATTCTGCTGAGGAACCTGCCCGCCGAAAGCAGCAGCCAGGTGGGTGGCGAAGAGGCAGAATCATTTGTCCGGGGGCCCCCTATGATCATCGGCCCCCGGGCAAATGCCCAACGGCCCTATGCGTTAAGACGGCATTGCAAATAAACAGCAGTGAAACAAAGCTAGGTGGCTGTGAGCAGTGTGGCAGACCAGCTGAGCAGCAGCAGTGCAGAGCTAAGTGGCAGAGGAGTGGAGCATCCACAGCAGCAGCTGAGAATAGTGCAATGGATCAGCTGAGCAGCAGCTAATTAGAGCAGAGCACCCAGATCACCATATCATATTCTGGAAATGGAGGAAACGGATACCTTTTCAAGGCAGGGAGTAGAGGGTTAAAAGGAAACATCTCCTAGAAAACAGCTAGAGATTTCCAGCTAAAAGAAATGCATATCACTTCATCGAGGACCAAGAACTTTCATATATATATTTTTTTCATTTTTGAAATCTCTAAATTGAAAAAAAACCCATTCTTTTTCATTTTTTTCAATTTGAATTTTTTTTTTTCAGTTTTCCAATTCTTTTTAAATTTCCTTTTCAATTGAAAAATTTGGGGAAAAAACACCTTTGTTTTAATTCTTTAGGAATTTTTTAATTTTTAATGATCTAAGTGGGGGGGGGGAAATAAAGAATCACAGGAAAAAAAGACTGATACTTCAAAACAGGGAAGATACTGATGTATTTTCAAGGAACAAAATAAAAAACAAGAACTTCTGTAAATATTGTAAACTGACATTTGGCATCAGGTAAAATATTAATTTTTAGAATTTTTAATTTTTTATAGAACTAACAGAAAAGGTCATGACATTAGAGAGACATGTTATAATGATAGGTAAAATATGTTATATGTTTCTTATGTCTACAGAAGATCCTTAGTATGTGTGTATCAAATATAAATGGTATGAATTACTAGAAGAAAAAGTAAAACATCTGGAAGCAACTCTAGCCAGTCTAAAACTCAATGAACAAAACGAGATATGCCAACCTAAGCAAGAAGATCACACCATAATTAAACACAATAGGGAACAGCTTCTTTAAAATGATCCCATATATGAACCTAAAGAAGAAAACCAATACACCCAAATAGAGAATAAACAACTTTTGTAAAAAGATGACACTATATATGAACATAAAGAGGAAGATTGATGGAAACATATCACTTTTAGAAGAAAACAACAACCAAGAGGAAAACACCTATTATTTACCCTAGTCCACTCCAAAGAACTGAACAATCATTTTCATAGCCACCCTATGGGAGAAAATGTGCAGACAGCTATAAAAGAACAACCATCAATAGTTTCTTAAAAAAGTGGCACAACCAGCAGGACAGGATTTAGCGACAGGAAGAATAGTATCCCAGACTTCCCTAAGGGGAGAAAGGGCAAATATTGGTGATAGGAGATTTAGTTCTTAGGAGAACAGAAACTATAGTCTGCAGACTCGACGGTCAATCAAGGCGAGTATATAGTCTCTGCTGACCAAAAACCAAAGATGTAACTGTGAACCTTATTAAAATAATCAACCCCATGGATTACTACCCCTCTCTTCTCCTACACTTGGGGATGAGTGACACAATAATGAATCTGAAAACAATAACAAGAAACTACAAACAGCTAGGGAAGAAAGTTAAAGAATAAGGAGCACAAGTGGTGTTTTCATCTATCTCTCCAACAAAAGACCAACATCCAATAAGGGAGCAAAGGATTTTAGAAATGAACTACTGGCTTAAAAACTGGTGTCATCAAGAGAACTTTGGTTCCCTAGACCGTTGTCAGCATTATCTACATTAAGGGCTCCTGGCAAGGAATAGATTGCACATCACAAGAATGTTGTGGTCCGCCAGTGACTGCAAAGCTGGCAGCAGAGTCAGACAGTGAGGAAGTTGGGAAGGAACATAACTCCCAGTCCTGGAGTCTGGGGAAGTCTCAGATGAGGACTGTGGCAGAGGCAGACAGGGGGCCAGGGCCATCTGGGAGTTATGTGCTGCCTCCGGAGTCTCCAGAGTTGGACATCAGTGAGGCAGAGGAACAGGCTCCCCCTGTTCCCAGTGTGTGCATGCACAGAGCTGCCAGAAAGCAAAAACAGTTAAGACAGAAGGGATGACTAAGGAGTAAGACTTGGAGGTGATTGGCCTCTCCCGTAGGACATAAAAGAGGAGCAAAGGCACATGAGCCTTTGCAGGAAGCAACTTAGTTCATGCTGGTCAATTTACTTTCTGAAGCTCCATTTTGAGACTTTTCTCTGTGTGGCCTTGCCAAGCTAATTGCCAATTGAGTCTTTGGCAGCATTTCAAGGAAGCTAAAGGTGAGTACTTATCAGCCTTATCCTAGAAAGACTTTGGCAAGTTTCTGTAGAACTCTTTACAACTATTTGGGACTCATTACAGGCTGTGAATGAACATAATTCACAGCCTTTGAAATAAAAAGAGGGTTTTTGGGACTAAGAGTGTGCTTTTTACTGTATCAAGAAGCCTAGGTCAGAACAAAGACCTGGAAAGAATATATTTGGAAAATAACTGACTCATCTCATCAGAAGGGCTTTAAACTAAAACTGGGGAGGCTGGTCAATCTTCATGAACTTTAGAACCTAATTCCAAGTAAAATCCACTAGATAACCAATCATATAAGGTAGCAGGGAATAAAGAGCTTTCTCAGAAAAACTCAGATGCAAAGTAGGAAGCATACCCAGGGTCAGTGACAAAGAACTTAAATGCGGGGTTCTTAGGGGGTATTGCAGGGTCTTAGGTAATAGTTTTAAGTTTGGTTTTCTACTACTCCTGCCCAAGCAACTACAGCAGCTGGAAGATCTCAGTGGCAAAATAACTGTCAAGCTCATGAAATCAAGTCTGTAAATGAGAGTATGTGAGATTACAACATAATGCATTGTTGAAGAATAGGGAACACCTTCCCAACTGAAATGTAGACAAGTAAAATGTAACTTTCCCCATCCCTCCCTCCCTTATAGACACATAAATAGTCTGCCCCCAGTTTCTCTTAAAGAAGTTGCACAATACCTGCAATGCTCTTTTAGCTATATTTCAAGGAATATTTGCCAAACTGTACTTTAATGCATAAATGTTTTAGAGATTGATAGCAATTTCATTTATATAAAAATGATAAAGTAAAATCAGGTGTTGATGTCAGGTCATTGGCCATATCTTGAAGATTTCCATCGTGGTAGATAGGTGGAGAAAATTCCTGAGAATGAGAACAATTAATTAGCTTGGCTCCAGAAATTTTGGGTGCTACATAACTGGAGGTTTTTAAAAAGAGATTGGATTGCCATGTTTCCAGAATGGTATAAAGTTTCCTTCTTGAGTGGGAGGTTGGACAAAGCTCTCTTCAAACTCAGTTATTTTGTCACTCTGAAGGTTTTGAAGTGTCACATCCAGTTGCCATGGATACTATAGATTTAGAGATGAAGCATATTTTCTCATACCCCTGGTGACTTAGTAACTTAAAAATTGTTTTCATGAAATAAAATATTCAGACTTAGTTATATTAGTCATTCTAGTGTTACATCCTAACTAAATATGACTGTTCAACATTTGCCTGGAACATCTATAATAATAATAATAATAATAATAATAATAATAATAATAATAATAATAATAATAATAATAATAATAATAATAATAATAATAATAATAATAATAATAATAATAATAATAATAATAATAATAATAATAATTTAATACTTATAAACCGCTCCCTCTCCCCATGGGGACTCGGGGCGGTGCACAGGTAGAATAAAAACAATAAATACATACAAACATTTCTTAAAAACAAATTAAACCTAACCTGCGCTAAAATTTCCCATTAAAACTGAACTATACTAAAACTACCCAGTAAAACCCCAAAGACAGAGAGACTATCCTAGGCCGGCCAGACAGAAAAGATGAGTTTTTAATTTAAGACGGAAGGAGCGGAGGTCCGTGGTCGTCCTAATATCGGGGGGAAGGTCGTTCCAGAGGGCCGGGCCCGCCACAGAGATAGCCCTTCCCCTGGGTGTCGCCCGCTGACAGTGTCTAGTGGATGGCACCCCGTTGGGGGCCAACACACTATAGCTGTTGGCCCCCAGCTGAAGAAAGATTGTGGTGAAAAGAGCAATGAATAAATTTAATAAATAAGTGAAAATAAAAATAAATAAAATATATTCACTTGGGACAGCAACAGACTTACAGCACTCATCAGAAATGCACACTCTTCCCATTGATACGTTTATTCAACTGCAATAGAACTGCTATAGAAAAGGGAAAACATTTGAGGGTGTTTTAGACAGGTCTACTTTATTTCTGTAAATAACAGATGACCTCCCGCCCCACCCCGTAGATTTGCTACAGTCCCTCATGAAAGATGAACATGCAAAATCAGAAGTCAACTAACTGAAAGCGATAAAATTGGCACGTCTGAAAAAAGAGAAAGTAAATATTAATTTAATGTTTCCTGTGTTTCTTTGCTCAAGAAACACAGGAAACAGCTGAAGAAAACCAGGAAGCCAGCTGCTGCTCTAAAAGTGCCTTGAAGGGTAGGAATAACGTTGCTATTACCCAATATATGATCAATTATTTTGTGCTATGTGGTGAGCGGGAGTAGCAAACGTAGCGAAGAAACTTCAGGTACAAACTGCATTGGTGTTTAGTAATAAAGTTAAGCAAAATAAAAATAATAAAATAAAATAAGTGGAGACTGGCGCTGACTTCTGTTTAGAAATAAATGAGCACTGTTTCAAAAGAAGCTGTTTAAATTTTCTGTGTGAAGAAGTTGATGTTGTTCAGCAGTTGTTAGAAAGGCATTTCAAGAGACCAGGGTTTTTATTTATTCTTTTTTTTGGGGGGGGGGAGGGGTAATTTTTTATTTATTTTTGAACAAACACAGTTAAAACAAAAATAGCAAAAAAGCCATAAAAAGCCATCTTTCATTACAAATTATAAAAAATGTGTCAGTTAATCACAAATTTCTATACGTTTCTTCCATATTCATCACTTGCTTTTCATGTCAATTATTACAATTATTATATCTCAACCTTAATTTAACTGATTGTTTTTACATCCTTTTATATGTAAAGTAAAAGTATAGGTTGCCAGGTCCGTGGTGAATAAAACCCCCCTTATATACGATCTAATTTCAGAGGGGGACCTGGACCTGGTGGGTATCACGGAAACCTGGTTGGGGCAGGAGGGAGGTATTCCCCTCGTTGAGATGTGCCCACCAGGTCACACCACTTCATCGGCCAAGGGCCCAGGGTAGGGGTGGGGGAGTGGCGGTTATTGTCAAAGAAAGTCTTCAGCCAAGGGAGGCCACTGTGCCTCAGGTAGTCGGGTGTGAATCCCTGTGTGTGAAATGGGGACTTGGGAGGCAGCTGGGCCTGCTGGTTCTGTAGCTGGCTCCCCGCTACGTGTCAGCGGCCCTGCCCGAGCTCCTGGAGGTGATCACCGAGGTGGCGGTTGGTACCCCCCCGGCTTTTAGTCATGGGGGATTTCAACCTGCCATCGGTAGGCGATTCATCTGAGGTGGCTCGGGAGTTCAGGGCCTCCATGATGGCCATGTACCTGACCCAAGTAATTCAAGGCCCCACACATACAGGGGGAAACACACTAGACCTGATTTTTACCTCTGGCCAGTGGTTGAGTGATCTAGGAGTAGGGGAAGTAGTCATCGAACCCCTGTCATGGTCAGATCACTCTCTACTTCGGCTGGACTTTCCAATCGCTACACTCCACCGTGGGGAGGCGGAACCTGAGATTCCTAGATGGTTCCGCCCCAGGCACCTGATGGACCCGGAGAGGTTCCAGATGGAGCTTGGGCCTATACCCGCAACCCTCACCCACGACTCGACCGAGGACTTAGTGGCCGCATGGAATAGTGCTGCCATGGGGGCCTTGGACCGGGTCGTGCCCTTGCGGCCTCTCACGCGGCGCCGATCCACCCTGGCCCCTTGGTTTTCCGAGGAGCTAAGGGTGATGAAGCGCCGCAAGAGACGCCTAGAGAGCAGATGGACGTCCACTCGTTCCGAACACTAGGGAGGTCCTACACAAAGACCTACCTAGTGGCAATAAGAGTGGCAAAATGTAGTCATCTTGCCACCCTTATTGCATCTGCAGATAACCGCCCTGCCGCCCTGTTCCGAGTGACCCACTCCCTTCTCCATCAGGGACCGTGGGAAGCTCCCTTGCAGGGTAGAGCAGAGGAGTTTGGAGGTTATCTGCAGGACAAAATCGCTCGGATTTGGGATGACCTGGCTTCCATCTCGATAGATCTGGGCGGACCGTCCGAGGCAGGTCTTCAGACCATTTTATGGGACAAGTTCGACTTTGTTACTTCTGAAGACATGGATAGGTTGCCGAGGCGACTGAATGCCACCACATGTTTATTGGACCCATGTCCCTCCTGGTTGGTACTGGCCTCCTGGGAGGTCACACGAGGCTGGCTCCAGGGAATTGTGAACGCTTCTGTTAGTGAGGGGTTCTTGCCGGCCTCCCTTAAAGAGGCGATGGTGAAGAAGCCCTCCTCAAGAAGCCCTCCCTGGACCCAGCATTGCTAACTATTATCGTCCGGTCTCCAACCTTCACTTCTTGGTGAAGGTTGTAGAGAGTGTGGTGGCACAACAGTTCTCTCAGCACCTGGAGGAAACTGCTTATCTAGACCCACGCCAGTCCGGCTTCCGACCTGGGCACAGCACCGAGACAGCATTGGTCGCGTTGGTGGATGATCTCTGGAGGGCCAGAGATAGGGGTTTTTCCTCTATCCTGGTCTTATTAGATCTCTCAGCGGCTTTCGATACCATCGACCATGGTATCATATTGCACCGACTGGAGAGGTTAGAATTGGGGGGCACTGTTTTGCAGTGGTTCTCCTCCTACCTCTCTGGTCGGTCACAATTTGTACTGACAGGAGGGCAGAGGTCGACCTCGAGACCACTCATTTATGGGGTGCCTCAGGGGTCGATCCTCTCACCCCTCCTGTTTAACATCTACATGAAGCCGCTGGGTGAGATCATCCGTGGTTGTGGGGTAGAGTACCATCTGTACACTGATGATACTCAGCTGTATATATCTACCCCCAACCACCCCAACGATGCCGTCGAAGTAATATCCCAGTGTTTGGAAGCCGTGCGGCTCTGGATGGGAAGTAACAAACTCTGTCTCAACCCGTCCAAGACCGAGTGGCTGTGGTTTCCGGCGCCTCGGCATAGCCAGCTCATTCCATCGCTGGTTATCGGGGGCGAGTCATTGGCCCCCGTGGAAAGGGCAGGCAACTTGGGCGTCCTCCTGGATTTGCGGCTGTCCCTGGATGACCATGTGATGGCCGTGACCAGGGGGGCATTCTACCAGCTTCGCCTGGTACGCCAGTTGCGTCCCTTTCTGGACCGAGATGCACTCCGCAATGTCACTCGGGCACTAGTGACGTCTCGCCTAGACTATTGTAATGCTCTTTACATGGGGCACCCCTTGAGGTACACCCGGAGGCTCCAGTTGGTTCAGAATGTGGCTGCGCGGGGGATTCTGCGAGCCTCTCGTTACTCCCACATAACACCTCTCCTGCACGAGCTGCACTGGGTACCGGTGGCCTTCCGGGTGCGCTTCAAGGTGCTTGTTACCATCTTCAAATCGCTCCATGGCTCGGGGCCTAGCTACTTGCGGGACCGTCTCCTGCCACATACCTCCCTATGTCCGATACGCTCCCACAGAGAGGGCCTACTGAGGGTACCAACCGCCGGTCAATGCCGGCTAGCTGTGCCCAGGGGTAGGGCCTTCTCTGTGGCAGGGCCGGCCCTCTGGAACGACCTACCCCCCAAACTTCGCACTATCACGGACCTTCCCCTCTTTCGCCGTTCACTTAAAACATATTTTTTTCAACAAGCTGGTCTCGCGTAGTAGTTCACACTCTTGTAATATAGCTTCTGCCTAACACGTAAATGATATTAGATTTTTTAGGGGGAATTTTTAGCACAGGTTGTGATTTAATTCTTTTTATCTATTTATTGTATTTATTGTATTTTATTATCGTTGTTTTAAATTCCTGTGCGCCGCCCTGGGTCCACTTCGGTGGAGAAGGCGTGGTATATAAATTGAAATAAATTAAATTAAATTAAATATAATGGCATTTTATTAATAAGACAAACAAAGAAAAAGAAAGAATAAAATTAAGAATAATAATAAAAAGGAAGTCATCACTCTGCATTGTATCTTTTAAAAAGCATACCGACCAGCCACACCTAACTTCTGTGTATCTCTAAAATGATTATTATTCATAAATAATTTCATTTTATAAATTTTAAATCAGAAAATTCATCATATATCTTAATATCATTACACCAAAATTCTCATCTAATATTCCAAATTTGGTCTATTTTTTTATTCAAACATGTACTTAAAACACAACCACATAATGGCATCCATTGTCTATTCCCAACATACATATACATATACATACACCTATATAGATTTTTCAGTAATAATCTAAAGCAGTCTTAAATTTTTATGAATAATTATTAACTAATTAGTAATCCTTCAATGATATTCTAAAACCATCTAACTAATTATTAATCATCAAAGGATAACAATTTTCATTATCAGCCAGTGTCTTTCCAGTATCGAGTTGGACTTATCTTTCTTGCCATTTGTGGCTCCCTTCTCTTTTTATTCTTCTTTCCAGGTTTTTTTATAAACTTCTTTTTGCACTCTATTGTCCAGTATAACTCCCAAATAATATCGCTGCCCAGTTTCTATCTTTACATGTTGTTTGTCTTTAAATGTCAGATTTGTTTCTTCTCTTTCATCTGTCTTCAATTCTTTTTCCCCTCTTCTTTTCCCTAACCAATAAAGTGGAGCTCACATTCCTCAATGTCGCTTTTAAAAATTTCCTTCTTTTCATTCTCTCGAAGATTTAATCCATTGGTAAAGTTCTCTTCTGGAGCCTCCAACACATGGCTTGATGTAACAGACAACAATTTATCCAGTTTTTTTATCAATTCTTCTTGCACTTTGTTTCAGAAAATTTAAAATTTCAACCAAGGCATTCTGATTTTCTAAAGTATCCTCTTCTGGATATGGAACCATGTTGACAAATCCAAAAAATAATAAAGTTTAGCTTTCACTGCCACCCTGGTCTCAGGCCTCTCTTATCCTTTTGTGTTTTCCGAGAGAGAATATTGGAGTCAGTTATCAAAAAGCAGCTGTTGTAAACAATCCATGCCTTATAGCCACAGCCTCTTTCACAGCTACTTCAAATGAAAAAAAAAGTCTCATACAGACCAATCAGTGACCTCCAGTGGCAATGCAACAGATTTTTTTTCTTTGTTGTTAATATGAAAGTAAAAAAATATAATTCTTATTTAGTTTCAAAAGTAAGCAATGAGCATCCAGAAGTAATTATAAAAATAGTCCCAACTTCAGAATTTTAATTGACAAAAAAAGAAAGAAAGAAAGAAAGAAAGAAAGAAAGAAAGAAAGAAAGAAAGAAAGTCCAATCACTTCCAAAATGGAAAAAAACCCTCATTTTTGAATGCTGAATATCAAAAGTAACCCCAATCATTTAAAACCTGTGGTTAGTGGACAATTGAGTCTGTGTTTGAAACTGAATTGCACAAGTATCCAGCAACATTGTCTTTCAGTTTTGTTTCTCTGGCTCAGTTGATGAGGTGAAAGGGGGCAGAAAGGCACTATTATACCTCCACTTACATTAGTTCTCATCTCCAGTTACCATCGATGCTTTTCTAAGCTCTTTAACTATTCCTGGGGGAAGCCTTTCAACAATCACATTTCCCACAGGAAACCATTCTGGTGCTTAATTATTCAAGAGGAAATCAAATGGTGTCCCTCAGTTGGCTCAAGTTGATGGGGTAAAAAAGTTCTTATTTTAAGTAGTATTGCATAGTGTTTTGTTTGAAAAACAAATCTTAAGGTATTCCTTAATGTTCCATTGTGGGGTCTTAGTTAATATTTTAAGTTTTATTTTGTTCTACTTCTGTCCAAGCAACCACATCAGCTGAAAAATATAAATAGCATAAAAACTATTTTGAATAAATATCCAAATGGGGAAAGAACAAGACGGAGTGGCTTTATGGCAAAATATGTGGCGGAAGTGCAGAGAACGCCTTCAGTACTAAAAGAGATATGACACACACACACGTGCACACACACAGCGACATTCATGCAGTCATCCAAATATAATGCTCAAAGTCCCTCTTAAAAAAGTTGCACAACAACTGCAATGCTCGTTTAGCTGTATTGCAAGGAAAATTTGCCAAATTTTACTTCAATGGGTAAATATTTTGGAGTTTTTTAGGTAAATAGTATTTTGATTCATACAAAGGAAGATAAAGCGACAGCAGGCAGTGATATCAGGTCATTGGCCAGATCTTGAAGACGTCCAGGGTGGTAGATGGAGATGGCGTCATTTTCTGATTTATCTATAGAAATGAGATAAAATGATGGGTTGATCAAAGTGGGTTTAAATTCTTTTCTGTCATCTGAACCAAAACTGAGTCTCTCCTCAGTATTTTTCTTGACACCCTCTTCCTGTTCATATCAATGCTTTGCAATGCATTGTGAATGGAAACAAAATTGCACAGAGTATTCCAGTCTAAATCTTGGCATCTCTAATAATAATAATAATACTAATAATAATAATAATATTTTTATTTATAAACCGCGTCCTCTCCCCAAGGGACTCGGAACAGTGCACAGGGAGAAATTAAAAATACCGATATAAAATACATAAATAGATAGATAAAATACGAATTAAACCCAATTATCCCTGCGCTAAAATCACCCTATCTTAAAATACACTAAAATCCCCTAAAAACCCTATTAAAAGACGGAAGACTAACCTAGGCCGGCCAAGCAAAAAAAGTGTGTTTTTAATTTTTGACGGAAGGAGCGGAGGTCCGTAGTTGTTCTGATCTCGGGGGGAAGGTCGTTCCAGAGGGCTGGGCCCGCCACAGAGAAGGCCCTTCCCCTGGGCGTCGCCCGCTGGCATAGCCTAGTGGACGGCACCCGGAGAAGTCCCTCTCTGTGGGAGCGAATCGGCCGTAGGGATAATAATAATAATAATTTTATTTTTATAAACCGCGTCCTCTCCAGACGGGGACACGGAGCGGTGTACAGGGAAAAAATTAAAACGCAAAAAATACATATACAATAAATACACTAAGTTAAAAACCAAATTAAACTCAATTCAATTGTCCCTGCACTAAAATTCCCATTAATTAAAACTAATAATCCCAAACCCTAAAGGTAGAGACTAACCTAGGCCGGCAAAACGGAAAAAGTGTGTTTTTAATTTCTGACGGAAGGAGCGGAGGTCCGTGGTTGTTCTAATGTCGGGGGGAAGGTCGTTCCAGAGGGCTGGGCCCGCCACAGAGAAGGCCCTTCCCCTGGGCATCGCCCGCTGACAAAGTCTAGTGGACGGCACCCGGAGAAGTCCCTCTCTGTGGGAGTGAATCGGCCGTGAGGATATATGGGGCAGGATCCGATCCTGCAGATAGCTAGGTCCCGAGCCATGGAGCGCTTTGAAGCTGATAATTAGCACCTTGAAGCGCACCCGAAAGACGACAGGCAGCCAGTGCAGCTCGCGCAAGAGCGGTGTTATGTGGGTATACCTTGCTGTCCCCATTATTGCTCACGCAGCTGCATTCTGGACCAGCTGAAGTCTTTGGGTGCACCTCAAGGGGAGCCCCATGTAGAGAGATTTACAATAGTCCAGTCGGGATGTCACGAGAGCATGAGTGACTGTGCAAAGGGCATCCCGATCCAATAGGGGGCGCAACTGGCGTACCAGGTGAACCTGGTAAAACGCCCTCCTGGCCACGGCTGTCACTTGATCTTCCATGGACAGCCGGGTATCCAGGAGGACACCCAAGTTGCGCGCCCCATCCACAGGGGCAAGGTGATCGCCCCCTATGGCCAGTGATGGAGTCAACTGGTTGAATCGGGCAGCCGGAAACCACAGCCACTCGGTCTTGGCCGGGTTGAGCCTGAGTCCGTTACTTCCCATCCAGATCCGCACGGCTTCCAGGCACTGGCACATCACCGCTACGGCATCGTTGGGGTGGTTTGGGGTAGATATATACAACTGCGTATCATCAGCGTAGAGGTGATACTCTACCCCAAAACCACGGATGATCTCGCCCAGCGGCTTCATATATGCATTGAACAGGAGAGGCGAGAGGACCGACCCCTGAGGCACCCCACATGTGAGGGGTCTCGAGGTCGACCTCTGCTCTCCTGCCAACACAAATTGTGATCGACCAGAGAGGTAGGAGGAGAACCACCGTAAAACGGTGCCTCACAGCCCCAACCCCCCAGCCGATGCAATAGGATACCATGGTCGATGGTATCAAAAGCCGCTGAGAGGTCTAATAGGACCAGGATGGAGGAACAACCCCCATCTCTGGCCCTCCAGAGATCATCCACCAACGCGACCAATGCCATCTCGGTGCTATGCCTGGGCCGAAAGCTGGACTGGCGCGGGTCTAGATAATCAACTTCCTCCAGGTGACGGGGAAACTGTTGTGCCACCACACTCTCTACAACCTTCGCCAGGAAGGGAAGGTTGGAGACGGGACGGTAGTTGGATAATAAAGCTGGGTACAAAGAGGACTTCTTCAGGAGGGGCCTCACCATGGCCTCTTTAAGGGAGGCAGGCAAGAATCCTTCACTTAAAGAAGCGTTGACAACCTCTTGGAGCCAGCCTCGTGTCACCTCCCAGGATGCCAGTACAAGCCAGGAAGGACACGGGTCCAATAAACATGTGGTGGCTCGCAGTCGCCCACGTAACCTGTCCATATCCTCGGAAGTAACAGAGTCAAACTCCTCCCAACCAGGATCCGCCTCGTGGCCTCCCTCTGGGCCATCAATGGAGACTAAATCGTTATGGATCTGAGCGATTTTCTCCTGCAGATAAATCACAAATTCCTCTGCTCTACCCTGTAATGGGGCTTCCCGCACCCTCTGTTGAAGGAGGGAGCGGGTCACCCTAAACAGGGCGGCAGGGCGGTTATCTGCGGATGCTATGAGAGTGGCACAATGATTAGACAGCACTACCACCAAATGGATTCGCAACTGGCTGACCAACCGCACTCAACGTGTAGTCCTCAATGGAACTGCATCTACATGGAAGGAAGTATGCAGTGGAGTCCCCCAAGGCTCTGTTTTAGGCCCAGTACTCTTTAACATCTTCATCAACGATTTGGATGAGGGGATAAATGGGGAACTCATCAAATTTGCAGACGACACCAAGCTGGCAGGAATAGCCAACACTCCAGAAGATAGGCTTAAGATACAGAAGGATCTAGACAAACTTGAACATTGGGCACTAATAAAATGAAATTCAATTGTGAAAAAAGTAAGGTCCTACATATAGGCAAGAAAAACCAAATGCACAAGTACAGTATAGGTGGTACCTTGCTCAATAGTAGCAACTGTGAGAGGGATCTAGGAATCCTAGTGGACAATCATTTAAATATGAGCCAGCAGTGTGCAGCAGCTGCCAAAAAAGCAAACACAGTTCTAGGCTGCATAAACAGAGGGATATAATCTAGATCACGTGAAGTGTTAATGCCACTGTATAGTGCCTTGGTAAGGCCACACTTGGAATACTGCATACAGTTTTGGTCGCCACGATGTAGAAAAGACGTGGAGACTCTGGAAAGAGTGCAGAGAAGAGCAACCAAGATGATTAGGGAACTGGAGACTAAAACATATGAAGAACGGCCTCAGGAGCTGGGTATGTCTAGTTTGATGAAGAGAAGGACCAGGGGAGACATGATAGCAGTGTTCCGATATCTCAGAGGGTGCCACAAAGAAGAGGGAGTAAAACTATTCTCCAAGGCACCTGGGGGCAGGACAAGAAGCAATGGGTGGAAACTAATCAAGGAGAGAAGCAACTTAGAACTAAGGAGAAATTTCCTGACAGTTAGAACAATTAACCTCTGGAACAGCTTGCCTCCAGAAGTTGTGAATGCCCCAACCCTGGAAGTCTTTAAAAAGATGTTAGATAGCCATTTGTCTGAAATGGTATAAGGTTCCTGCCCACGCAGGGGGTTGGACTAGAAGACCTACAAGGTCCCTTCCAACTCTGCTATTGTATTGTATTGATGGCATTTGGCTACTCTCAGCGCCACAATGTAAGTCCGTAAATGGGCTCTTACCTGTGTTCGGTCGGATTCAGATCGAGTAGACCTCCATCTTCTCTCTAGGCATCTCTTGTGACGCTTCATCACCCTTAACTCCTTGGTAAACCAAGGAGCCAGAGTGGCTCGCTGCCGCAAGAGAGGCCGCAAGGGCACGACCCGATCCAAGGCTCCCGTGGTCGCAGTATTCCATGCGGCCACGAGGTCCTCCATCGGGGCGCGGGTCAGGGGTACAGGAAGTGGCCCAAGCGCCGCCTGGAACCCGTCGGGGTCCATCAGGCGCCTGGGGCGGAACCAGATAGGCAACTCAGGTTCCGCCTCCCCGCGGTGGGGGACAGCGGTTGGAAAGTCGAGCCGGGAAAGTGAGTGGTCTGACCATGACAAGGGCGTGATGACTATATCCCCTATACCCAGATCACTCTTCCATTGGCCTGAGACAAAGATGAGATCCGGTGTATGTCCACCCTCGTGGGTGGGGCCTTGAATTAGTTGGGTCAGGTCCATGGCCGTCATGGAAGCCATGAACTCACGAGCTACCACGGATGATTCGCCCACCGATGGCAAATTAAAGTCCCCCATGACTACAAGTCTGGGGGTCTTAACTGCCACCGTAGCGATCATCTCAAGGAGCTCGGGCAGGGCTGCTGCTACATAGCGGGGAGCCAGGTATACAACCAGCAAGCCCAACTGCCTCCCTAGGCCCCACTTCACGCAGAGGGACTCACAACCGGTGGTCTGTGGCACAATGGTCTCTCTCAGCTCAAGACCTTCCCTAACAATAACCGCTACCCCACCATCCCTACCTAGGGCCCGGGGCTGATGAAAAGTGCGGTAACTTGGTGGGCACATTTCAACGAGGGGAAGTCCACCCTCGTGGCCCAACCAGGTCTCCGCAATTCCTACCAGGTCCGGCTCCCCTCAGACACAAGGTCATGGACGAGGGGGGCTTTGTTGACCACGGACCTGGGATGTATGAGGCAGGATCCGATCCCGCAGATAATGTGATATTTCCCACCGTTTACAGCAAAAAAGTTGCCGTTGCTTTACATGGCTTCGTATTCAAAGATAATGGTAGCCTGGAGGACATCTATCAACAAACCATCGTCCTCCTCTTCTTTGAAACACTGTGCTTGAAATCCCTGCCAAAAGAGAAAGAGAAGGCAAAGATACTTTGATGTTTAGATACATTTCTTAATCTGACACCAGCTGTTACTCCAGAATTGCCAAATTACTATGACTTCAAACAGGTCCATCTGACTGTGGAATCATTTCTACCAGTCTCCCTGCAGCAGCCCAAATATATCTCATATCAAGGGAAGTCTGGGAAAAATAGAATTGGCTGGCATGTGTGTACCTGTTAAAGCAATTAGGAAGCAACCAGATGGAGACCTTATTGCAAGCTATCTCTACCCCCTATTACAATGGATCCTTGCTTGCTAGAAAACTATTGCAAATATTGTAAGGAGTTACGTTTATTGTTTTAACATAAAGCATTATTGCATTTTGCTTCTATTGCAACACTACTGTGGGTTTGCTTTTATAAAAGTCCTTGGAAAAGCAACAAATTTAGTTGAACTGTTAACCTTATGTCATTGAAAAGATTCCAGCTTTAGTGCTTGCCATCTCCAGGTGGGGTAGAGATCTCTACCAGTTCAGAAAGATAGTGTTTAACCATGTATTCTATAGTTGTGAGAGTTTTGGAAGAGCCATAATACAGCTTGGAAGCAAATATTAAAATCCTGGATTTTCAATGTTGTCATTGGAGACATAATTTGTGAATGGGTTTTGAGAAAACAGCTGCCTCGGTTCTTGGAATAATCCAGATGAATATTGTCTGTATGTATTTATTTACCATAACATATATTATTTTGATATTTCTAAATAAATAAATTTTGAACTTTGGACTCTACCAGATAATATGCACAAGTAATGAAGACTCAAAATGGGTTACAACAAATGGAATGAAAGGAAATGAAAAAGTAACGTTAAAATAGATTCCATTGTCTTGCTGGAAACCAGTAAGAGCAGAGGAACATTATCTTAGGTAGAGGTCTGAGAGCCCCTCCCTCTCATTGCCAATATTAAAAGCAAGATTTAATTGCTTTTTGAAATAAGTGATATGCTGGGAGGCAACCCAAACTCAAGAGGAATGGCCAACAATGAGAAGGCGTGTCCCTATAGTCCCTAAATTTGGCAATCCTTAAGAGATGGGAGAAGGAGAGAGACCACTCTACTTTGTTTATTGGTTGGGAAGAAACCAGAGGGAGAAGGTAGTTGCATAGATATGCAGATCCAAATGCAGAGAAAGCCCCAGACCTAAAGAGAGCAAACCAGATTATTTCTCTCTCCCCAAATTTCTTTTTGGATAAAGGTTGTTGAGAAAGTAGTCAGACTGCAGCTTCCTTGAAATAATTTTAGCACAGGTTTCTAATTTAATTCTTTTTAACAATATTTATTGTATTGTCTATTATTTATTGGTTTTAATTTCCTGTGCACCGTCCTGGGTCCATCTCGATGGAGAAGGCACGGTATATAAATTGAAATAAATGAAATGAAATGAAATGAAGAAGGATCTATTTCAGTTGAGTTTTACATTGAGATTTAGGATGGAAACAGCTTTGTGTACTCTTGTAATAAACCTATGGTGAAGCCAAGATAAAGGAGGTGTGTCTATTTTTGTGTTTCTTATTCTTCAAGTTTTTTAATACTGTTGACCATAGTATCTTTCAGGGCCAACTGCAGGGACTGGAAATAGGGGACACCATTTTATAATAATTAACTTAATTTTTCAAAGGCTGGTTCTAGATAGTGTTAGTTGGTTGGGAGAAGCTATGGGCATAATAGCATAAGGCTTAGAAAGAAACAAAATCATGCCATCTGCAATAAAAACAGTTGGTGTTCAACTGAATTATTTACTATTCCATAGATCTCTCTAATAGCACTGGCTAAGGGTTCCATGCAAATATTCAAAAGCTAGCATGAAAGTGAAAATCCTTGTCTATTTTTTCCAAATAATGGAAAAGTAGGAGAAAACACGCCATTAACCTTCACTTTAGATGTGGGTGACTCATATATTATCTTAATCCATTTAATGAATTCCATGAGAATTCCAAAACTATTTAGTACAGAAAATGTGTGCTGCTTATATATTTTGTCAAAGTTTTTTTTTAGAACAATTTTTATTGGTTTTTACAAATTTATAAACAGGAAAAGAGTATATAGGATATAGTAGAAATATTTTAGGCTTCCATGTCGGAGGTGGTGGCCGCCTCCGAGACTTCATACAAATTTTTTTCAATATAAGGTAGAAAGAGATACATACATATCATTTCATAAATCTCATGCATTCAATCATTTGTTTCTATTAGCATCCGTTTAGGAATTACAATGTATAAAAAAAATCATTTTTGTGATCTGAGTCTTTTTGCTATTGTGTCTTCTTCTTCCTTCCCGCCGATGGGTGGAGCCATGGCCCTTCCTGCTCCCCCATTTTCGTCCTCCAGGATTGAGGAATGTTTTTTAAGAAAGGCTTCCGCCTCTTCAATTGTTTTAATTCTTACTCTTCCCCCCTCCCAGAACACCAACATTCCTTCAAGCATTAACCATTTGAACCACACCCCTTTTTTATACAATTTTTTGGATAAGAAGGAATATTTCCTTCTTATCTCTCGAATCTTTTTTGGGATCTGCTTCAAAATGGACATCTCTTTCTGCTGGTATATCAAAGGGCCTTCTCGCTGCGCTCTCAGAATCTCATCCTTTGCTGACCTTCTTACAAATTTAATATGTATCTCTCTGGGTACATCATTTATTCTGGCATATGCTGAATTAATTCTATAAATCAGGTCTATGTCCCCCCAAATATATTCTTTATTCTTTTTGGTGTAATCTGCTAAAATTGTGCTCATTAAATCTTTTAAATTTTCTGAATCTAATTCAGGAACATTTTGAAACCTTAAAAAATAAGACATTCTTTCAAAATCCATTCTAGACATATGACCAGCAAGGTTCACAATTTCTTTTTGAGCTTCCTTTATCTCTCCCCTCATCTCAACTGCCCCACCCTCCAACCCATCAATTTTTTGTTTATTTTCCGTTAATGCTCTCTGTGTCTCCAAAACTTCCGATCTTGAGCTTATCATGTGTTTCCAGATTTCTTTTATTTCTTTCATTATGCTTTGAAGCGTTTCCTCTATTGATGATTGTTGGGTGTCCTCTCCAGCTGCTTCTTTTTTGTAACATTGTGGTAATTTTTATTTGTTGTAGAGTTGGACTGCTTTTTGCAGAAGCAGGGGCGGAAAGAGATTTCCCAGACGGAGGCTAAAGGTTTTTTAGTATCTAGTGATAAAATGAGAAAAACAATATTTTTGTTCAAATGAGTTGCTACTCATGCCTTTAGGGAAGTAAATAAAGTATGAATGTCTACAAGTAGAAAACAGAAGAATTTGTAACGTAAACCATGTTGATTTTTAAACTATAAATAAAATCTGGTATATCTTTTGCAATAGAGATGCAACAAGAGAAACTTTGGGAATTCCATTACCATATGAGTTGCTATACTCTGGAACTTCTGAGTGTTTTTCAAGGCAGTCCCATAGAAATTGCATTGCAGGGAGCCAATGGAGAAATATGTAAAGCATGAATGACTATGAGAAAGGCTTCTGATGCATGAAAGGCCATAGCTGGCCTGATAGAAAAAGAAATGCAAGAAATTGGTCTTAGGAGAATTCACCCATTAATAGTGATACCTGGTTGACCACAAATTAATTCTTTGCTGTTAATTTCCATTGTTATGACCAACAATTCAATTCACATGAAGTTTTGAAAATGAAGGAACCAGTAAATTCTACCAACTCAATAAAACTGAAAATGTTTCATATTTCACTGATTTGCTTAATAAGAAGCCTTGTTGAAAAATGTTACTTTGCCTGACATTGGATGCATATAGATCTTGAGCTTGGGGGTTATGCCTCAGCATCTGACTAATCCAGCTGAATATGAAATGTCTATTGCTGATTAGTCTCCATTGAATCCTAGATTCCTGAAGCTGACAATCCTGAAGCAGAAGCACAAGCCAGAGTCAGACCCTGAATCATGGCTAGTAACAGATATTGTGCAAGGTTGAAGGAAATCAAGGAAAGAGTTTGTGAGGAAATGAAATATGACACGAGAAGGATTTTGTGTGGAGAAATAATGGTGAGATACTATTAGTATCTAGCAACCTCATACCCTTTACTGCAGTGGTACAGTTGGAACGGGCCCAGTGGCATCCCCATGCACACATGCATCTTAGCACCTCTTTCTGCCTCCATAACACTCCAGACCTGTAAGGAGCTCGGGCGAGTGGGTGGGCCCTCCAGAGCACCGTACCGGAATGGTATCTGGTGCTCTGGGCAAGCTCCGGTTGCCCGTACTGGGGCGTACCGCCTGCAATCCACCACTGCTTTACTGTAACGTTTTGTGAAAAAGCAGAAATATGGACAAACTAGAAAAGCTCAACTGACTTGGAATTTCATAATTCCTTAGTGAAGTAATAATTTTTATTTTATTTAAATTTATTTTGTCAAGCATGGATAAGATAACAGATATAAATATAAACATGATTATGAATACAGGAAATGGATACAAATAAGTGGGGACAGTAGGACAGGGATGATAGGCACGTTGGTGCACTTATGCATGCCCCTTACAGACCTCTTAGGAATATTGCATTCATAATAATGATAAATATTGAATTCATAATCAGGAAGGTTATAGCAATAATCTCATTCCGACATTGTGGGAAATAATTTATAGATACTTTTATGCTATGCATAGTTGCTATTTTGCTTATTTAACCATTTAATTTGACTCTATAGTTGAAATGGTGCAGTGGTTAGATTGTAGTACTGCAGGCTACTTCTACTGACTGCCAGCTGCCAGTAATTTGCCAGATCACCAGGCTCAAGGTTGACTTAGCCTTCCATCCTTCCAAGGTGGGTCAAATGAGGACCCAGATTGTTAGGGGCAATATGTTGACTCTGTAAACTGCTTAGAGAGGGCTGTAAAGCCCTATGAAGCGGTATGTAACTCTAAGTGTCTATTGCTATTGCTACATGAACAGAACTTGTGTTCTCTTTCTTTTCCCATGTGTCCTTTCTGTGGTTGTGGAATAATTTATATTCCCTTTCTCCCATCACATAAGGAAAGATAAGATAAAAGATATCAAAACCCTTTTAGAGTTTCTCTGGAAAGTGGGGTTGGTAGTGATGATAGTTTCCTGACCCCTAGGAATTGTCAAACTCCTATTTGATATTGATTTTTGGTGGCCCATTCCATAGATTTTTGATTGATTTGATTAATCAAGTTGTGAATCATATGTGCTAAAGAGCTGTGTTTCTACTTCATGAAGAACTTCCAAACATTTATACAAAAACATAGTCATCAAACAAATTTTGATATAAAAGTAATTAAAAGAGCCTCAAGGAATTGCAGGAAATATAACATTGTATGCCAATCAGTCTTGTAATAAAAATATTAGTTTCCCAACAATATCTAACTAGCCCTGGAAAATCCCTGAAGTACTCTCTGTTGGGGGGGGGGGAGAAATAAACAGTAAATAAACAGAAGAGTAGTGGAATAATGTGTGATTAAATAGCAGAGTGTTGGGAGATAGAGATGGCATTTTTTTCCAATTTAACTATAGAAATGAAATTAAATAATAGTTGTGTAATGGTCTTTTTTGCTCCCTGAACCTCCAACTTCCAAAGCAAGGGTACACTGCTCTATCTTCTGCTTTTGAAAGGCCTCTTCCTGCTCCCATTCATGTCAATGGTTTGCAATGCTCTTTTAATGAAAATAGGACAGAGTATCAAGATTACTACTATTTGGTGAAGCACTGGGTCGGAAGGGACCTTGGAGGTCTTCTAGTCCAACCCCCTGCCTAGGCAGGAAGTCCTATACCATTTCGGACAAATGGCTATCCAACATCTTCTTGAAGACTTCCAGTGTTGGGGCATTCACAACTTCTGGAGACAAGCTGTTCCACTGAATAATTGTTCTAACTGTCAGGAAATTTCTCCTCATTTCTAAGTTGCTTCTCTCCTTGATTAGTTTCCATCCATTGCTTCTTGTTCTACCCTCAGGTGCCTTGGAGAATAGTTTGTCTCTCTCTTCCTTGTGGCAGCCCCTGAGATATTGGGACAATGCTATCATGTTTCCCCTAGTCCTTCTTTTCATTAAACTAAACATAGTACCCAGTTCCTGAAACCATTCTTCATATGTTTTAGTCTCCAGTCAAATACATACTTATCGGAAGCAGAAATGTAGGAAGTTTGGTGCAGTGAAAAAATGAATGAATTGATTACACATTTTAGGCAATTGAACCCAAGTGGAATGGATCACTTTCAGTTCAAAAGTCATATTATTTACTATTCATGACTATTCAATGTATAGGCACTTCTATTGTATACATAGCTGCTATTTTTTTGTTGTTAATAATGTTTTTAATTATTTTTTCATAAACACAAATGATACAAATTTCACAGAAAGCCACATCAGAGCACATCAAAAAACCATCTTCCATTATGAGTTACCAATTTTTAAGGATCTATTAATTTATCACTAATTTCTATACGTTTGTTCAATAGTATTGAAGTACTTATTTTTCATAGCAGATTGTTACAGTTCTTATATCTCAGTTTTTGTCTTACTAATTATTTTAACATCCTTTTATATATAAAGTATACCTATGTAGTGGCATTCTGTTTATAAAACCAACACAGAGAAGAAAAAAGAAAATATAAATTTAAAAATAAAAAATCCACTCTGAATTGTATCCTCTAGAAAACATGCTAATCGGGCATTCATAAATTCTGTGCATCTCTAAAATAGTTATTCATAAGTAATCTCATTTTATAATTTTTAAATCTGGAATTTTATCATATACCTTAATATTAATATCCCACAATTCTTATCAAGTATTTCAACATCAATCTATTTCTTCTTTAAGAGTGTCTTTAAAATCTGACCATCTATTTAACATCCCTTATATGCTCCAACATGTCAATATAAATTTCATATTACTAAAGTGTAAAATATTAAATGTAAAACAAACTTGAGCTTTAAAAGTAGTTATTGATTAATTAATAATTTTCCAAACAATATTCTATAACCATCTAAATATGTAATTAATTGTTAATCATCTAAATATCAGTTCTCATTATCAATCAGTATTAACTATCATTTTTCCATTATTCTTAATATGACTCATAATTCTATTCTTGTAATTAAATAAGTAAGTATATACCATTAACTAAAACATTTATTATGGATTAATTTTATTATAAGTATCTATAATTATTATTAAGTATCAAATTAACCAATAGTCCTTTAATGATATTTTGAACACAGTCTAGCTGGTCATTAATCATCAAGTAGTAGTGATTTCCCTTATCAGCCAGTATCTTTCCATTGGTAACTTAAATTTATCTCTTCTACTACTTGTGGTCTCCATTTTTTTATGTCTTTTTCCGAGTCTTTCATCAACTATTTTTCGCAGTTTATTATCCAATATAACTGTCAAATCATAACGCTGTCCAGCTTCTGTCTTTGCATATTGTTTATTTTTAAATATCATCATTATTTCCGTGGAGGTTTCTCCTTTATCTTCTCTCTTTCTCTCTTTCTTTTCTTTGCCTTGAAGATCAAGCTGGGGTTCAAATTCCTGGTGTTCTTTTGAAGTTTCGTCTATGTCTCCAGCATTTAATGGGTTAACATCCTCCTCCTTTTCTTCACTTATTTTACGCTCATTGTCTTGATCTGTCTCCTCTTTTTCCAATTGGTCATCGTTTAATGTAGTAAATAGCTTTCTGTTGAACATGTTATTAATTCTTTTATTTATTTCTTTTATTTATTTCAAGATTTGAATCATAAATTCTTGATTTTTTTTAGAATCATCTATAAATATAGCCATGTTAGCAAATCCAAATCCAAAACACAAAGAGTTAAGTCGGATTGTCTTCCTGTTCTTGACTTGTTGTTTCAAAGCATCAGAAAGCTTAACAGCTCATAAATCTTCAACAAGGATTCCCAGAGGCAATTACATTACAATGTAACATGGTAATTTAAGAGTGTTTCAAACTTCTTACTTAAAGGAGGAACAGAGACAGACAGAAAAAAAAGTATAGTCCTTAGTCAGAATTAATCCAGTCGCTTTCAGAACAAACGGAAATGGCTTCGCTCTTCTTATTCTCACGTTTCAATTTGCCATTTCAAAAGATTCCATTAATAGCAGAAACCTCTCAGGTCAATTAAATCCGCAGCTTATTTCAAAATTCAAGACTTAAAAAAAAAAGTTTCTTAGCAAAGTATTTCAAAAGCAAGATAGAATACCTTCCCGGTGTTACACTTTCTCTTTAAGAAATTCCTTTCCTCCAGAGCTCTTCTGCTGCCTTGTCGTCCCACAGGGGTGTGTGTGTGTGCCTTTCTGTTGCCCTTCAAAAACTTTTCCTTCGTATCAAACAGAGGTTTTGCGAGACCTCTGTGATTATAGAAGCCAGTTTTCCAATCACCGTCCCTCCAGGACGGTTTAGGTTCTTAGGGAACCAAGGGGGCAACAAAAGTTCAAATGGGGTCCCTGCTGCTTAGAGACCTCTGTTTGTGTTAGCGTGGTGGCTCCACACTTTTCCACATAGCTGCTAATTTGTTTATTTAACCATATAAATAAACATTTGACTCTATATGAAGAGAATTGGAACTGACTTCTATATTTTTCTATATGAAAATACTTTTATTTTCAGGCCTAGCTGTATTTTTATTTCTTTTGTCTTATTTTGTCTATCTTTGATACTTGTGTTCTCTTTCTTTCCCCCTATGTCATTTCTGTGGTTGTGGCTTGGAATGCAACATTTTTTGAAAGATTTCTAATAGATGTAAGATGTACTTTTGCTATTGTGCTTAGGACTGAATAATTAATATGATGTTCATTATTGGTAACTGAGAAGTTTGTGCCAGAAGGTGGTACCCTGTTGGTCTTCTTATGGCCTTTCTCTGCTGCTTGTAACATAAATATATTGCAACCATGTATATAAGCACAGAAGACAAGACAAGAAGTGAGGAGCCTGGCTAAGGTGAACAAACTATTGTCAATCTACATTGCAGAATCCATGTACCATTTCCTCTTCTCCTCTTTCCATCTAAATTTCATAGCATTAAGAATATTCTCAGCTATTGGTTATCCCCTTTAGGGAGCTATATAACGACCATTGGAATTCATATGGGTTTGGACCGGTAGACCAGGCAAGCAGAGTTGTCATTGGGTTTATCCTCCAATGCCATTAAAGAGGTAAGAAACAGATTTATGCTTCTCTTATCTAATGGGGAAGATCATGCCTCTGAACGTATGCAGAGAGCCTTCCCAGGGAGCCAGGCCAGTTGGTTAGGTGTTTGCAGTAAGTCCTCTGCACCTGAGCTGCATGCTTCCAGTTTCTCTTCTATCTCCCCTGGAATCTGCGCCTTGTCTGCACCACATGTGGTGGGAGTTTAGATGCTGCAGCAACATCTGGCTGCATTGCACCCTGGAAGTTCTTCGTCCTCCTCACCCACTGTCCTGTGACTGTGGAGCTCCACCCCCTTTCCCCTCTTTTACTGTGCCTCCCGCCCCAGCCTTTCCTGAGCCTGCTGTGCTAAATAGACCCTCCTGGTGCAGCCCATTAAGAGGGATGGGACCTTTTTCTCATCAATCTGGCAGATCTCTGCCTCTCCGCCCTGCACACTCTAGGACCCACAAAGGCTGGCAGCTCCTCCCCCTCTTTTTCATTGGCCAATCCCCAGCCAAGGCATGTTCTGCCAGCAGCTCAGGGTTAGCAATAGTGGGAGCGCTAGGACTGCTCTCATTCTCAAGGCCTCTGAGGAAGACGTGGATGAGCCACCATCCACAGGAGATATCACACTATTGAATTTCATGGTTTTGAATAGGGCCCATTGTTCAGATCTGTTGGTCCATAATTTAGTCACTTTTTCAAAGAGTGCAATAAGTTTTGTCTGGCATGATGTGTTTTTGCCAAGCCTGGCAAAATGTCTTCCGGTGATAGCTTTGCTTGTTTCTAAGTATTTGCAGATCCAGTGCTTGATTATCTTTTCCAGGATCTTTTCAGGAAAAGTGAAACTGATTGGTCTATAGTGTTCTGGATCCATTTCCCCCCCCCTTTTTTTGAAGATGGGAACTATATCAGCTCTTTTCCAATCATCGGGGTTTCTAGTATCTTTGAAACCTATTGTTGAATGGTTGTGAGATTACATCAGTCAGCTCCCTCAGAACTCTGGGATGTGATCTGTCTGAGCCTGGAGATCTAAAGTGGATAGGTGTTTTATATTTTGACTTGTATTCCTAAAACAGTCCAAGCTATTAAAAGAGGTACCATAAAATACAAATTAGGAATATTCTTTTTTATGTACTGATTTTGAAAGATTGGACTATTTTTCCCCCTTTGGTGTTTTTGTGCTCATTTTCATCAATGCCCCATCCCATTCACACAGTCACACAAATGTCCTGCCCCGAGCCACTTTTAAAGGAATCACACAACAACCACAATGCTTATTTAGCTATATATTTTCAGGGAAATTTGCTATTTTTTTCATCAATGCATAGATAGGACTTTGGAATGAGATAAAGAAAAATAAAGTGATGGGAAATAGTGATGTCAAATCATTAGTCAGCTCCTGAAGATATCCAAGGCAGTAGACGGAGATTTCATTATTTTCAAATGCTACAAATGATATAAAATAATATATTAAACAAAGTTTAATGTATTTTCTACCAGATGAATCCCCAAAAATCTCCTGCCACCCTTTCTGCCTTTGAAACATCTCTTGCTCTTCAGGACAATGCCTTGCAATGCTTTTAAAATGTAATCTGTAAGCAGGCAGAGTATCCGTTTTCTCTTCTCTTTCCTTATAAACTTCCTAGCATTAGGAATTCACATGGGTTTGGACTTAGTATTTATGACTCTGAAGGGACTTTGGGGTCACTCCTCTCTAGATTCCACCTCCAGGTTCTGCCACCAGTTCCCCTACAGTATTGTCTTTGCTTAGTGACCATAATTGGAACTGTCAACCTTGTTACTAAGCACTACAGTTGTTAAGTGGAAAATCACATGACTACTTTGGGTTTACAAACTCACTTTCACTTTGATTGTTAAGCAAAACATCACATGACCATGGCTCACAATTGTACTTCTGCCTTCTCTATTAACAGCTGCTAAAAAAAAGCCAAACAGTCCTATGCAGCATTAACAAAGGGATAGAATTAAGATCACATGATGTGTTAATATCACTCTATAATGCCTTGGTAAGGCCACACTTGGAATACTGCACCCAGTTTTGGCCACCATGATGTAAAAAAGATGTTTGAGACTCTTGAAAGAGTGCAGAGAAGAGCAACAAAGATGATTAGGGGTCTGAAGGCTAAAACATATAAAGAATGGTTATAGGAACTGGGCATGGCTAGTCTAGTGAAGAGAAGGACCAAGGGAGACATGATAGTAGTGTACAATATTTGAGGGGCTGAAAAATAGGAGGAGGTCAACCTGAAGGCCAGACAAGTAATAATGGCTAGAAACTGATCAATGAGAGATTCAACCTAGAAATAAGGACAAGTTTTCTGAGAGCGAGAACGATTATTAGTGGAATATTTGTCTCCAGAAGTTGTGGATTCTCCCATACTGGAAGTTTTTAAGAAGAGATTGGGCAATGATTTGTCTGACATGGTATAGGGATTCTTGCCTGAGCAGGGAGTTGGGCTAGAACACCTCCAAGGTCCTTTCCAACTCTGTTTATTCTATTCTATTCTATTCTATTCTATTCAAAGAGGTCTAGAATTAAGGAGAAATTCCTTGACAGTTATCAGAGAAAAATTATCAGTGAAATGACTTGCTTTCAGAAGTTGTGGATGCTCCAATATGGGAAGTATTTAAGAAGAGATTGGGCAGGGGGCTGGACTAGAAGACCTCCAAAGTCCCTTCCAACTTTGTTGTTCTGTTATTCTGTTAACACTGCCTGAAATTTGATCACATGAAGGTAGGATGTTGCAATAGTTGTAAATATGAAGATTGACTGCAAAGGTATTTTTTCTAGGTTTGAATAAAGTAGTCAGTAAGCAAAGGCTATTATATGCCTCTAAGATGGTATCTGATGCATCAATCAGGTGAAGGATAATGTTTACTTTACTAACATTAATTTTACCCCACAGCTTAACTGAGTTTAACCAATCTACTTACATTCAATTCTATCAGTGTATTTACTGCCATCTATTTAGAAATATTTTGTATTATATAAATTCCTAAATATTTGTTACCACTAGTGGAGGTAACAAAGCCCAAGTCACTTCATAAATATGTTAATATGTTAGGACCCAAGGTATATATAGGCAGATTGATCTCAATTAATCCCAATTAATCTGATAGAAAGAATATGTTCCAAATCCTATACTTTCTTTCATAAAAGGAAGTTATGAAATAATAAGGATAAATCAGCTAAATGTTGGAAGTATCACCAATTACCAGGAACATATTATCATATGTGGTGGATGTGTAGGGATTTTGCAGTATCTTTCCCCTGACGTAGAGTGGGAATCGAGATTTTCCAATATCATTCCCTTAGAGTGGGGTGGGAATGGAGATTTTGCGGAATCCTTCCCCTGCCTACCCACCAAGTCATGCCCACCAAGGCACACTGTGCCCACCAAGCTGTGCCCACCAACCCACGCCCACAGAACCGGTAGTAAAAAAAATTGAATTTCACCTATTTGGAATTTGCTTCAGGATAACCATTTTATCTGCAAATAAAAGTTGTATTTTTTCCTTTCTGCCTATCAAGTGTCATTCCTTTGGACTAGCATGTCAGGTAAAAGGATCAGGTTTTTGGGGGGACAACAAGAATACTGACCCCAAATTGTTAAACTATCAGAGCATACACAACTAATTTATATTCACTTTCTTCCATCATATAAGAAAAGATAAGATAAAAGATAAGAAAACCCTTTTGGGGTTTATCTGGGAAATGTGGTTGGTAGTGGTGGCAATCTCCTGACCCCTAGCAATTGTCAGATCCCTTTTTGATATTGAATTATTGGTGGCCACCTCCATTGATTTTGGCTTGGTTTGGCGGCTAATTAAGTTGCGAACCATATGTACTAGAGAGCTAATCACAGGTGCTTCTACTTCAGCAGGAACTTTCCAACAATTATGCAAAAACCCACACTTATCAAACAAATTTGGATATCAGTAAAAATAAAAGAGCCTCAAGGAATTTTAGGGAGTATAACATTGTATGGCAATCACCCTTGTAATGAAACATTAGCCACCCAAAAATATTTAACTGGTTGTGGAAAATCCCTGAGGTACCCAGAGTTGGGTAAAAACAACACTTTCTGTGTTATTTTATAGACTAGTGTAATGGAAGAACAGAGTATTTCTTCCACACTGAAATGTAGGCAAAAAGATATGTGCGTGCATGCACACACACACACTCTCACACACTCACATGAATATAATGCTCCAAACCCTTCTTAAAGAAGTTGAACAATATCTGCAATGCTCATTTAGTTTTATTTTGAGGAAAATCTGCCAAATTTGACTTCAATGCATAAATGTTTTTGAACTTTAAAAGATAGATAAATCAATGGAGTTATGTAAAAGAAGATAGCAGGTGGTGATTTCAGGTTATTGGCCAGAATCAAAGCAGGTGGTGATTTCAGGTTATTGGCCAGATCTTGAAGACATCCAGGGTGGAAGACGGAGATGGCATTATAACCAGTGGCTATAGAAATGAGATAAAATAATAGTTTGGTTTATGGTCTCTTTTGTAACCTGAACCTCAAACCCAGGATATCCTCCCCTCTTTTCTGCTTTTTAAAGACCTCTACCTGTTCCTGTTCATGTCAATGCTTTGCAATGCTTTTTGACTGAAAATAGGAGTCAGAAAGAGTATCCAGAATTCTACCTTTTGATCTATATTAGGCACAGGTTTTTTTATCTTCTACAGCAAAACCATCCCCTTCTACAGCCCTGTGGCCCCAGATTTTGACCAGGACGACACCTGCGAGCACAATAGCCTTTTCCACCACGACACCGATGTTGGGCACTCCCTGTAAAGAGAAAAAGATGACAGATGAATAACAAGTAAAGATACCTTGATTTTTACATATATTTCCCATTTTAAGACCCTCCAACATTGCAGAATTTCTAACCCTCCAGCAGTCCAATAAATCACATATCAAACAAAGTCTGAAACTACACCTGTTTATTATATTTATTATTTGCTGAATATCTCATGGTTTAAGGTGATAAAGAGTAGAATGGGCTGTCATGTGTGTACCAATTTAGACTTCAGTAGTAAATCAATAAATTGATTTTCCAGACCTTCCCTATTATTATTTATTTATTTATTGGATTTCTAGACTGCCCGAAGGGACTCGGGGCGGTGTACAGGTAAAAATTAAAATTATGACAATCAACAATACATATAAACTAAAATCGAATTAAATAATCCCCTGTACAAATTTATAAAAATTAAAAACTTAACCTTAAAACCTAATAACACAATTTAAAATTACAAACTGAGGCGGGAAGCATGGAATTAGGCCAGGCCGGCTAGATGAAACAGGTGGTTTTTGAGTTTCTGGCGGAAGGAGCGGAGGTCTGTGGTCGTTCTAATGTCAGGGGGAAGGTCATTCCAGAGGGTCGGGCCCATCACAGAGAAGGCCCTTCCCCTGGGCGTCGCCCACTGGCATTGCCTAGTGGAGGGCACCAGGAGAAGTCCCTCTCTGTGAGAGCGAATCGGCCGAAGGGATGTATGGAGCAGGATACGATCCCGCAAATAACTAGGTCCTGTGCCATGGAGTGCTTTAAAGATAATAACCAACACCTTGAAGCGCACCCGAAAGGCCACAGGCAGTCAGTGCAGCCCGCGCAGGAGTGGTGTTATGTGGGAGTATCCAGTGACTCCCAGAACTGCCCGCGCGGCCGCATTCTGGACCAGCTGCAGCCCTCGGGTGCATCTCAAGGAGAGCCCCATGTAGAGAGCGTTACATTAGTCTAGACGGGACGTCACAAGCGCGTAAGTGACTGTGCGAAGGGCGTCCCGGTCCAATAGGGGACGCAACTGGCGCACCAGGCGAACCTGGTGAAAGGCCCCCCTTCCCATGGCTGTCACATGGTCATCCATTGACAGCCGGGCATCTAGGAGGATGCCCAAGTTGCGTGCCCGATCCACGGGGGCCAGATGTTCGCCCCCAATGGCCAGTGATGGAGTCAGCTGGTTGAATCAGGGCGCCGGTAGCGTATACCCTCTATTATGTTGAATCTCTAATTTTAAATCAGAAGAAAAATCAATGATGCATTTTTCAGAAGGTTGGAACCTCACATTTTCAATAATCCATGTTTCATAAAAATATTTCTTTAAAGTAAAACTAAAATGTGTTAATGTTTTAGATAGCTAAAAATGAAGTTCTTTTTTCAGAAGTCCATTCCTTAATCCTGCAATTAATTCTGGCCCTGGATTCAATGGTAGACAAGACAAAGATGCAGAAGATTATCTTATTTTCAAAGATGAGCATACTTGTTTAGAAAGGAATAAGATATCAGTCTTAACAGTAATTTAGTTTCTTACCTGGTTCAGACAGGAAAGCAAGGAAAAGGAATGCAAAGAGCAGATAAAGAATCTTCATGTTGGAATTGGTTCTAGATCAAATCTTTCTCCTGGGACAGGTCAAACCTCTGTATTTATAGAGTTATAATCATTGCATCATATCACCTCAGTGAAAAATTGGAAATATTGCTGCATGTTATTTTTACTGTTCTTACATAAGGCATTGTAGTAATTTCCTTCTATTGAAACATTTCTAGAGGTTTGCTTTGGAAGAGCAACAAATTCAGTTGAATGACTAACTTGGTGTGGTTTCAAAAGATCCCAGTGTCAGCGCTTGCCATGTCCAGTGGGTCAGAGAAAAGACCTTTTGGGGTTTCTCTGGGAAAAGTGGTTGGTAGTGGTGGCAGTTTCCTAACTGCTAGCAATTGTCAAATCCTTTTTTGGTATTGAATTATTGGTGGCCTCCTCCATTGATTTTTGCTTGGTTTGTCGGTTAACTAAATTTTGAACCATATGTGCTAAACATTTAATCACAGGTGTTTTTACTTCACCAGGAACTTCCCAACAATTATACAAAAACCCATAGTCATCAAACAAAATTTGATATAAAATGAGTACAAATAAAAGAGCCTCAAGGAATTGCAGGCAATCACTCTTATAGTAAAATACTACCCTCTCAAAATTATCTAACTGGTCCTGGAAAATCCCTGAGGTATCCATGGTTGGGGAGAGGGGGGGGACTCTTCCCCTCATTCAAGAAAATAAAAACTCTTCAAACTTAGGATTTCAAAAAGGATCCTTTTATTGAAAAGGGGTGACAGCAGGGCAAATGCAAAACAGGCTCTGAGGTCCCAGGCCATACAATTAAGAATAAAGGAATTAGAAACCTCTCCCAACAATCCAATGTGGATTCAGCCAATCTGCAGGTCTGAATATGTTATTATACTGTCCGCTCAGAGATAAAAGGGCATTCTCAGGGTCATCTTCTGGCTCTACTGTCCACATGGCCCCACACACCCCTGTACATTATCAAAAAGTGAGAAATAGCTGGGCAATGGAGGTGCCAGGTAAGAGTAATAAATCAGGTGAAAGGTTATACAGGAATGCAATGCAGGACAGAAGATACATAGAAAGGAAAATAGCATATAATTGTATATATGCTATACAATTCCCTCCCCTTTCTCTGGACAATGTCAGATACATGGAAATTACAGAGAAGCAGACTAGATAACTGAATGGAAATGTAACTGCAGTGAATAAACAGATGAGGGATAGTGAAATATTGTGTATGAAGAGCAGAGTATGCCTTCCACGTTGAAATATAAGACATGTTTCTACTTCATCAGGACTTCCTAACAATTATACAACAACATATAGTCATCAATTATTTTTTGTTATAAAAGTAAGTAAAAATAAAAGACCCTCAAGGTATTGCAGCGAATGTAACATTGTATGGAACTCACTCTTGTAATAAATATATTAGTTTCTGGGGGGAAAATCTAACTGGTCCTGGAAAATCCCCAATGTACCCTCTGTTAGGGAAGTGGGGGGTAAGAGAGAGAGGGAGGGGGAGGGAAGGAGAGAGACCAGATAACTGGATGGAAATGTAACTGAGTAAATAAACAGATGAAGAATAATGGAATAGTGTGTGATTAAAGAGCGGAGTATGCCTTCTACACTGAAATGTAAGCAAAACGATATGCACACAGACAAAACACATTCATGCATTCATATCTCTTAAATTGAACAATATTGGCATTGTTCATTTAAGTTTATTTTGAGAAAAAAATTATTTAAATGCATAAATGTTTTGGACTTTAAAAGATAGATAAATCAATAGATTTACGTGAAAGAAGGTGCAGCATTAGCAAGCAGTGATGTCAGCTCATTGACTAGATCTTGAAGATGTCCATAGTGGTAGATGGATATGGTATTTTTTTCCAATTTAACTATAGAAATGAAATGAAATAATAGTTGTGTAATGGTTTTTTTTACCCCCTGAACCTCCAACTTCCAAAGCAAGGGTATCCTGCCCTCTGTTCTTCTTTTGAAAGGTCTCTTCCTGTTCTTGTTCATATCAATACTTTGCAATGCTTTTTGAATGAGAATGACCCAAGATTTCGATCAGGAGGACAGAATCAAGGCCAGTAGCCTCTTCCACAATAAAACAGAAAGCTGGCACCCCTTGCAAAGAGGAAAAGAAATGGACGACGAGTAAAGATTCATTGAGTTTTACATACAATTTCCATTTCTAGGAGCACCTCTATCATTTCAAAATTCTTAAGGTTTTAGACACTCTCTCCTGACTAGAGGGATTTCCCTGCTGCAACCCAATAAATCACATATCAGGCAATAAATCACATACCAGCACCTACACTTATTTATGTATTTATTTATCAAAGTTTATTTGCTGCAAATCTCAAGGTTTAAATTGATCTAGGGGAGAATTGGCTAGCATCAGGGGTGGGATTCAAATAATGTAACAACCGGTTCTCTGTCTTAATGATTTCCTCCAACAACCAAGTCACCAAACTGCTTAGAAAGTTTACAACCGGTTCTCCTGAAGTGGTGCGAACTGGCTGAATCTCATCACTGGCTGGCATGTGAATACTGATTTAGGCAGTTGGGGGGAAACAATCTTGTTCACCCCAAGAGTCCTTGATGTGATCTCTCTCTCTCCCTCTCCCTCTCTCTCTCTTTCTCTCCCCAGGATTTTTGCATTGTGAAGCCCTATATGGCTTTTGGGTTTAGTGAAGAATTTTATGTAAAAACTTTAGTTTTGTGACAGAAAACAAAATTATTTTTGAAATATTCTTGAGATCTATGAAGTGAGCAAAATATACCTGTGTTAACAAATCATCCACATATGGCCTGAAAGGCATTCATTTACCTGAAGTGTATTTGAATAATTTGCAAATTAATAACAAGAGAAAGATTTCATGTGGAGAAATAACAGTTATACACCGTTAGTATCTAGCAACCTTGTGTCATCTACTGTAACATTGTATGAACATGTGGAAATGTGGAGAAACCAAAAAGGCTCAACCGACTTGGAATTTCACAATCATAATTCCTTAGTGAAATAATAAACTTACCTTTAAAAAACACAGTTAATTATAAAATGAATTTCAAGCTCAAAGTGAGTTCAGGTTCTACAAAAATTGAAAGTCAGGGGTAAAAAATATATTGAATTATATTAAATTGGTAGAATTTACATGTTCGCTCATTATATTTCTTTGTGGCATTCAAGCTGTTGGTCATAATAATAGAAGTGAACAACACAATAATTAATGTGAGGTCAAACAGGTATCTCTATTAATGGGTGAATTCTTCTAAGGCTAATGATCTTATTTAACTTAAATTATTTGTGTTAAAATAGTAAGTCCTTTCTTAGCCCTTTCAATATTGAAGTCATCCTTCCCAAACTGATATTTTCCAGATATGGTGGCATCTTTTCAGTATATCTGTTCTAAATGGAACTTGTTTATTATCCATTATTTATGTCAAAAGTGGGAGGGTCTCTTCAATGCTTGGTGAAGCACTGAGTCACTAGCATGATTCCTTCCTTCTAGTTGTTAAAACAAACCCCTGGAACTTAGAATAATCAATTTCTCATTGACAGTCTTTAGTTTTGAGGTGATAGAAAATGAAACAGAACAAAAATCTTTTTCCTTTCCTTTCCCTTCCCCTTCTCTAATTCTTATATTTACAAAATATTTTAGATCCATTTTAGTTCTATTTGTTGTATTCTAATTTGAGTAACCAGAAATTCCCAGAAACAGTTTGTGATGTCTCATAATGACAGGTGAGAGGGATCCTCCAGAGAATGAGGAGTCAAGATATTGGAAATTTATGCGAAGAGTATAATCCCAGCAGGATCATTTAGGTCATCTCAGTTGTACTGGTAATCCTTCCTATATTTTAGAAAGAAAAACAGATGTATAAACAATATACTAATACACTTCATTCTATCAATTAATTAAAGCCTTTGGGATGTCTAGTTGCTGAAGTTGACATTTAGAGAAAGTAGAAATACATAATCGGAAGCAGGAATGTAGGAAGTTTGGTGCAGTGAAAAAATGAATGAATTGATTACACATTGCCATTTTAAGCAATTGAACTCAAGTGGAATGGATCACTTTCAGTTCAAAGGTCATATTATTTACTATTCATGACATGAAAAGAAGGCGGAATGGGTATTGCTTTCATAATCAGGAAGGTTATAGCAATACTCAATTCAGACTTTGTGGGGAATAGGCCCTGCTATGGTATACATAGCTGCTATTTTGTTTATTTAAAAATATAGTTTGACTCTATATGAAGAGAATTGGAACTGACTTCTATATTTTTCTAGATGAAAATACTTTTTTCAGGCCTAGCTGTATTTTTATTTCTTTTGTCTTATTTTATCTATCTTTGATATTTGTGTTCTCTTTCTTTCCCCCTGTGTCGTTTCTGTGGTTGTGGCTTGGAATGCAACATTGCTTGAAATATTTCTAATAGATGTAAGATGTACACTATAAGGTTATTGTGCTTAGGACTGAATAATTAATATGATGGAGTTCATTATTGGTAACTGAAAAATTTGTGGCAGAAGGTGGTATCCTGTTGGTCTTCTTATGGCCTTTCTCTGTTGCTTGTAACATAAATATATTGCAACCATGTATATAAGCACAGAAGACAAGACAAGAAGTAAGGAGCCTGGATAAGGTGAACAGAGGACAGAGGCATTTGCAGTGCTGGGCTCCTCTAAAATGTAAAGACAGTGGGTGCAACTGTATGAGCGATGGCCTTTTTATGTCTATATGGCATATGCAGCACATCTTACAAAAGGATAGGGATTCAACTGCAGAATTGCATTTGCTATCTTGCCTGCTTGGACCTTCCTATGGATGCCCCAATAGTTTTCTAATAAGCCAAGGTCAAGAGGAGATGTGCTTGTGCTGATCAGAGTGAAGAATGCAGTTGCTTCTTTGTCAATCAGAATACCCAGTACACAATATGTGTCCCTAGTACTAAAAGGTCTACAAAGGTGAAATAATCTTCATGCCAATATAAGCTTTTTCTCATTTCATTTTTCATTTTATTATATTTATACCCCGTCCTTCTCCAAACAGACCCAGGGCGGCGTATACAAATAGCAGGTAGAACAAATGTTTGAATTTCCCTCTTCATTTTGGATAGATAATTAAGATGGTTGCCCCTCTTTCTTTAGCAACAATGTTGTGTTTTCATAAAGCAATTCTATAAACCTCTGTAACACCCAAAGTTGCAGTATCCCAACAACACAAATTACATTAGTTATTCTTGCGTTAAGCAGAAACCGTTGAGCCTTGAGTAACCTTGAGTAACTCTTTTGAGAAAGAACACAGTTGAAACCGCCTCATATCTGCATTGTTTTCTCCTTCCTTGTTCCAAAGTAAAAGGGCTATCCACTCTCTCTTGGCATATTTGTCCCACAGTTCTTAGCTGCTGGCAGTGCCACCGGATCATACTAATTTCTTGATACCGATCATACTAATTGAGTGACTATGTGCCATCAGGTTTATGTCAACTCTTAGTCCTTACACCAATTTGTGCCTAACCTGCCCCTCAGCTGTTCTAGCAATGCATAATAAACTATTGTCAATCTACATTGCAGAATCCATCTACCATTACCTCTTCTCCTCTTTCCTTCTAAATTTCCTAGCATTAGGAATTCACATGGGTTTGGACTTAGTATTCATGGCTCAGACCAATTGCTATCCAACATCTTCTTAAAGATTTGCAGTGTTGGGGCATTCACAACTTCTGGAGGCAACCCGTTCCACTGCTTTATTTTTCTAACTGTCAGGAAATTTCTCCTCAGTTCTAAGTTGCTTCTCTCCTTGATTAGTTTCCACCCATTGCTACTTTTTCTACCCTCAGGTGCCTTGGAGAATAGTTTGACTCCTTCTTCTTTGAGCCAAGCCCTGAGATATTGGAACACTGCTATCATGTCTTCACTAGTCCTTCTTTTCATTAAACTAGACATGCTCAGTTCCTTCCACCGTTCTTCGTATGTTTTAGTCTTGAGTCCAATAATCATCTTTGTTGCTCTTCTCTGCACTCTTTCTAGAATCTCCACATCTTTTATAATCGTGGCGACCAAAACTGAATGCAGTATTCCAAGTGTGGCCTTACCAAGGCATTATAAAGTGGTATTAACACTTCACGTGATCTTGATTCTATCCCTGTTTATGCAGCCTAGAATTGTGTTGGCTGCTGCACAATGCTGGCTCATATTTAAATGGTTGTCCACTACAACTCCAAAATCCCTCTCACAGTTAGTACTATTGAGCAAGGTACCACCTATACTGTACCTGTGCATTTCATTTTTGTTGCCTAAATGTAGAGCCTTACTCTTTTCACCATTGAATTTCATTTTATTAGATAGTGCCCAATGTTCAAGTTTGTCAAGATCTTTCTGTATCTTAAACCTATCTTCTGGAGTGTTGGCTTTTCCTGCCAGCTTAGTGTCATCTGCAAATTTGATGAGTTCCCCATTTATTCCCTCATCCAAATCATTGATGAAGATGTTGAACAGTACTGGGCCTGAAACAGCGCCTTGGGGTACTCCACTGCATACTTCCCTCTGTGTAGATGCAGTTCCATTGAGGACTACACATTGAGTGCAGTTGGTCAACCAGTTACAAATCCATTTGGTGGTGATGCTGTCTAACCCACATTCTTCTACTTTATCTAGTAGTAAGTTAGGGTCTACTTTATCAAATGCCAAGTCCAAATAAAGTATATCGATGGCATTCCATGGTCTACTAATTTTATCACTTTATCAAAGAATGCAATAAGATTAGTCTGGCATAATCTGTTTTTGACAAACCCATGTTGGCTTTTGGTTACTGTTTTGTTTGCTTCTAAGTGTTCGCTACTTCATTGCTTGATTATTTTTTCCAGAATCTTTTCTGGTATTGAGGTCAGGCTGATGGGTCTGTAGTTTCCTGGATCTATCTTTTTTCCTTTTTTGGAGATGGGCACCACATCAGCTCTTTTCCAGTCCTCTGGTGTTCCAGGATCTCTGAAAGGTATAGTTCAGTGTTTCTGAGATCTTGTCTGCCAGTTCCTTCAGAACCCTGGTGATTTGAATTCATCTAGGATAGACAGGTGCTCACTTACTATTTTCTTCCCTATTTCAACTTGTGTTTCTAATCTGATTTTTGTGGTGCTGTTTTTGACAGGTTGGACTGTTTTATCCCTTTGTGTAAAGACAGATGCAAAAAAAAATGAGTTAAATCATTCTGCTTTCTCCCTATTGCTTGTCACCTTCTTGCCACTTTCTCTCAGCAATGGACCAATTGTTTCTTTAACTTTTTTCTTGTTTTTAACATATTGGAAGAAGCTTTTTTGTTATTTTTTTACTTTTGTGGCAAGCCTTTCTTCATTGTGAGCCTTAGCTTTCCTCACTTCATCTTGACAGGCTCGGGCTATTTGCTGATGTTCTGCCTTAGTTATGTCCCCTCTTTCCACTTTTTATACTTATCTTTTTTGTCTTTCAATTTGTCAGAGTTCTTTATACAGCCATGCTGGTTTCTTTTAGGAGATGTTATTTTTCTTCTTCATAGGTATTGTGCTAGATTGGGCTTATGTAATCTCATTTTTCAAAATTTCCCAAGATTCTTGAGTTGTTTTCCCCTTGAGGATAATGATCCATGGAATTTTTCCCAAGCTCTGTATAAGTTTATTGTAATTAGCTGTCTTAAAGTCCAAGACTCCAGTTTGACTTTCTTCTACTACTTGCGTTTGCCTAATTTTGAATTCCAATATTGCATGGTCACTTGCCCCCAGATTACCTGTGGCTTCCACACCTTCTATCATTTCCTGTCTGTTAGTGAGAATTAAGTCCAATATGGCTGACCCCCTTCTTCCCTTCTCTACTTTTTGGAAAACAAAGTTGTCTGCTAAGTTTGTTAGGAACCTGTTATATCTTCTACTTGGTGCAGAGTTTGTTTCCCAATTGATGTCAGGGTAGTTAAAATCCCCCACTACTATTGTGGTGTGCTTCCTACATACCTTGGTTAGCTGACTAGCAAAAAGTTCATCTACTTCCTCTAGTTGGTTGGGAGGCCTGTAGGATAGACCTATGGCAATGTCATTTTCCCCCAACCTTTAAAATTGACCCAAATGCATTAAATATAGTTCTCATTGTTGTTGTGCTCTAGTTTTTTAAAGATGTAGTTATTGAATCAATGAGAGATTCAGCCTAGAAATAAGGAGAAATTTTCTGACACAAGAATGATTATCAGTGGAACACTTGCCTCCAGAAGTTGTGGATGCTCCTATACTGGAAGTTTTTAAAGAAGTGATTGGGCAACAATTTGTCTGAAAGGATATAGTGTTTCTTGTCTGAGCAGGGAGTTGGGCGAGAACACCTCAAGGTCCCTTCTAACTCTACAAAGGTGAAGTAATCTTCATGTCAATATAAGCTTTTGTCCAATACAAATAGCAGGTAGAACAAATGTTTGAATTTCCCTCTTCATTTTGGATAGATGAGTAAGATGGTTGCCCCTCTTTCTTTAGCAGTAATGTTGTGCTTCCATAAAGCAATTCTATAAACCTCTGTAACACCCAAAGTTGCAGTATCCCAACAACACAAATTACATTAGTTATTTCTTCAGTTAAGAAGAAACCGTTGAGCCTTGAGTAACCTTGAGTAACTCTTTCTAGAAAGAACACAGTTGAAATCTCCTCATATCTACATTCTTTTCTCCTTCCTCGTTCCAAAGTAAAAGGGCTATCCACTCTCTCTTGGCATATTTGTCCCACAGTTCTTAGCTGCTGGCAGTGCCATTTGACAAAAAAACATACTCATACTTGGTTGGAAAAAATGATATAGCAGCATATTGATCTGAATGTTGGGCATTCTACTGGAAAAAGACTACATATCTGGTTTTACATATATATTAACTGCAGCTAGAATAGTATATTTCTTGATGTAGGATGTATTTTACCAATGGTTAGAGAATAAAAATAGAAATTAGAAAGAAGGAGATATTAACAAAGAGGAAATATTAATGTGGACAGAATTTGATGTTGAATATGCTATATATTGCATTTGTGTTGATAGATAAATAAATAAAGAGAGACTATGATAGATCTATTTCGAGCTATTTAGCTCTCATCAGATAGCCATATCCTTACTGGGATACTGGGAACTCAGGCTGTTTATATGTCAGGCAGTTGCCTTAACCATTAAGCCATGAGTTCTACTCCCTTATCAGCTGAGCCAGGGAAATAAGTCAGTGTTTATGTCAGAGCACCTGGTAAGCCCAAATATGGGAGGAAGGGAGCTTACTGCTACCCATTTTGCCTTTCAGCTCCAACCTAGGTGCCTTCCAGGCAGGAAACCATTTTGTGTTGCATTTGTGCTGATAAATAAATAAAGGGAGACTATGATAGCAAAATGGGTAGCAGTATGCTCCCTCTCTCCTGGCTCAGCTGATAAGGGAGTAGAATAGCTAATATATACTTAATAGCTAATATATATATTTGTTTCCACAACACCCTGTTAGGGCCCCAATTAAGGGAGGAAGCATACTGCTTTTCCTTTTCTGCCTTTCGGCGCATCACCAGAAGACCATCTAGACAGAAAGCCATGAATTCCATTGTGTAATTTTTTTATATGTGTGTTACGTTTTTGAGCTGATCAATAAATAAGTCTTATTTATTGATCAGCTCAAAAACGTAACACACACACACACACACACACACACACACATTATTAATAGTATTGTGATGAATATTATAACAAATATGTGGATGTTGATTGTTTAAAACCCAGATCTCAAACTGTTCAGTGGAAATGAAAAGTAATATAACTAAAATAAATAAAACATGGATAAAGACCTGGACGCTCCAATGGGTAATAGGGAGTGGAAAGATTGAGAAAGTGAGGATTTTCAATATTTGGGTGACATCTTTTAATTCTGAATATCTAAAAAGCTCAGGAGGTTCTTCAGCCAACACAACATACATGCACACTTTAAACCCAAAAATACACTAAGGCAGAAGGTTGTACACCCCAAGGATGAAACCCCCAGACACAAACAGCGCAACATGGTATATACACAGTACAAAAGAGTGAGACATAGGCAGATTCATACGTTGGGGAAACAAAACAACTATTTCATACATAAATGGCATAACATAGGAGAACAAACCCATCAGGACAAGATTCAACAGTCCATCTGCGTTTAAAAGATAAAATCCACTCTTTTGAAGTCAGCAAAGTCCACATTTAAACCGAGAGGACTGCTTGTTTGAAAGAGGGGTCAAAGAGATCATCTACAGCAGAGGTTCCCAAACTTGGCAACTTTAAGACTTGTGGACTTCAACTCCCATAAAACTCCAGCCAGCTCTGCTGGCTGGAGAATTCTGGGAGTTGAAGTCCACAAGTCTTAAAGTTGCCAAGTTTGGGAACCTCTGATCTACAGTATGTCAAAATTGAACAGCCTGAGGGATATGAGATCATCTGTGTCCAGTCTACTACACAGTCCTTTCAGCACACTCATTTGCACTACTCAGGTGACCCTGAGGACACAGATAAACTTCCAATTGGCCCCAACAACTCTCTAAAATAATACAAACGACCAAGCTGTTTGCAAGGAATATAAATCCTTCCATTCCCCAACATCCAATCAGAACTGAAGAAGCTTTGTGGATGAGAAACAGAAATATCTTTAAAGAAAAACAAGAAAGTCCGGTTCTTGAAAAAAGCACCTTTGGGACAACCATGTCCTGGATGACTGAGAATCTCAATAGACTTTCCTAACAGTATTTTTCCAGATAGAGTGGCATTTTCCCAATGTATTATTAGATTAATTATTTGTTGATTTTGTTTAAGGTGGAAAGGTCACTTCACTGCATTGTGAAGACCAACAACCTGATTTTGTGTAACCAGTATGATGGTCAGAAAGAGCTGGGTCTTAAATTGATCAATTTTATTGACAATCTTTTGGTTCTGAGGTGATGGAGAATGAGCAACACAAACTGTTTTATTATTTCTTCTATTATTTTATTTAACTACTACTGTATTTTAATTCCAGTTTATTTCTATGTATCCCTCTATGGAGAGTTATATCAGTCTTTTTTCTCCCCTAGGTCTTTTTTGATGTGTCATCATGTTTGAGGAGAGGAATTCCCCTGGAAAGGAAGAATGAAGAAGTTGGGAGTGTATGCTGAGGGTATATAACCTGCAGGGTTACCCAAGGTTATGTTAGCTGTTCACCTAAACAAGGGGTGGGTTTCAATTTTTTTTTACTGCCTATTCTGTGGGTGTAGCCTATTTTGTAGGCATGGCTTGGTGGTCATGTCACCAGGTGGGCATGGCCACTTGTAAAATTTGGTGAAACTCACTTAACAATGCTCTTGCTTAGCAACCAAAATTTTGGGCACAATTGTGGTCATAAGTTTTCTTTCTTTCTTTCTTTCTTTCTTTCTTTCTTTCTTTCTTTCTTTCTTTCTTTCTTTCTTTCTTTCTCTCCCTCTCTCTCTTTCTTTCTTTCCCTTTCCTTCTTTCTCTTTCTTTCTCTCTCTCTCATTCTTTTCCTATCTTTCTATCTCATTTTTCTTCCTTCCTTCCTTCCTTCCTCTTCCTTTCTCTCTTACTCTTTCTCTTTCCTTCCCTCTCTCTGTCTTCCCTCTCTCTCACATACAATATATTAGTAGATATATTCTATGAACTAAAACCGACACCCAACAAATCCTATGATCACAGCCATCCATGTCTTACAAACCAACTCACAGAACTCACAACTCAGCTTCTTCCTGCTCAGGGATTAATCGAATATGGTTAGTCATCCTGTTATCTCTTGGCCATGGTTTTTAGCAAAGTGGTAGAGAGGGCTAATTTCAATGACTTTTTTCCCTTTTCCTGAAGCCCAATTTCTCTGCCACTTGGCAGGTGAACTGGTGGATATCCGAAGGTGTTGGACACAATATAGAAGGCATGTGTGAGCAGGTGCGGCCATTCCCGGTGTTGCACTAGTGAGTGAGGCTCTTTAGTCTGATTTCACCGGACTTGCCTCTGATCGTGCGCAAGCAGGTGTGGCCATTTTAAAATTGATTTTGACAGCTTGGCTCTGTGGAGAGGCTCTAGCAACTGGCGGGTAGCATGTGCAAATTGCCACGCCTGCTTCCAGGCTCACAGACTTTGCCAGCTTATGGGAGGCATCCGCGAGCAGGTGCGGCCATTCCCAGCCTCAGTGACAGCTCCGGTTCATGGACCGACCTGCCTGTCAGAGCACTGGTAATGGCGGCTTTCCATCCACCAGCCTGTTTTATTGTGCCACAGCCATGTGGGGAGGTTAGAGAAGATCCTAATCTCCCCTCTGTCATTGGCAGCGAGGTAGCTCATTTTACCAAGGCTCTTTGGAATTGAGCCCAGGAGGCTGGCTCCCATCCCACCCTTTCCCAGTCACTCACCAGGAGCACAGTAGTGCACAGGAGCCATGCCAGGCAATGGAAAGGACTTTGCGCTAGGCTGCCTCTTCCCTGAAGGTGGCTGGAATTTCCATTGGGTGATTCCATGCTCACATGACTTCCTTCATGTGGACACACCCGGTACCAATGGACATTTGGATATTCTTTCTTTCACCAGTGGGAGAAGGAAGACAATGCTCCAGGAGGGCAGGCATCAGGCAGATGTCCCAGGGGCTGTTGCACTTGTGCACCGCCTGCCCTCCTGAAGCACTTTCTTCCTTCTCCTGCTGCCCATTGGTGCCACCGCAGTTGATTTGGCTGAGGGAATGGGCCCCTGAAGGCAGTGTGTGCTCTTCTACTGCTGTTGCTGCTGCTGTTGTCAGGCGCATCCATGCAGAACTCCCCAGTGCGGCACAGTTCTGGGATGGAAGGATATTCTTTCTTTTGCTGGTACAGAGGCATGGCCAAGCCACCATCACTACCAGTCTGGTTCACCAGATTTTCACTACCTTTTCTGGCATACCAGGAGGAACACACCTCTGAGATAAACCCAACAGAAACCTGGTAGCTGGAGTCATATGGAAAGATACAGGATGCAGATGATCACCTTTATATATTACCCATATAATGGGTAATAACCCATTACAAAAGGTTATTTCATATTGCACGGGAGGATGTAATGGCAAGTCTCCTTTCTTTATTTTGCAAAGAAAATGCATGAAAAGTAGAAAAAGCATTGCTTTCTTATCGTCCAGTCTCCAACCTTCCCTTTTTGGCGAAGGTTGTTGAGAGTGTGGTGGCACAACAGTTTCCCCGTCACCTGGAGGAAGTTGAGTATCTAGATCCGCGCCAGTCCGGCTTTCGGCCCGAGACGGCATTGGTCGCGTTGGTCGATGATCTCTGGAGGGCCAGAGATGGGGGTTGTTCCTCCATCCTGGTCCTATTAGACCTCTCGGCGGCTTTTGATACCATCGACCATGGTATCCTATTGCATCGGCTGGGGGGGTTGGGGGTGGGAGGCACCGTTTTACGGTGGTTCTCCTCCTACCTCTCTGGCCGATCGCAATTTGTGTTGACAGGAGAGCAGAGGTCGACCTCGAGACCCCTCACATGTGGGGTGCCTCAGGGGTCGGTCCTCTCGCCTCTCCTGTTCAACACATATATGAAGCCGCTGGGTGAGATCATCCGTGGTTTTGGGATAGAGTACCATCTCTACGCTGACGACACTCAGCTGTATATATCTACCCCAAACCACCCCAACGATGCCGTAGCGGTAATGTGCCAGTGCCTGGAAGCCGTACGGATCTGGATGGGAAGTAACGGACTCAGACTCAACCCAACCAAGACCGAGTGGCTGTGGTTTCCGGCTGCCCGATTCAACCAGCTGACTCCATCGCTGGCCATAGGGGGCGAACATCTTGCCCCTGTGGATGGGGCGCGCAACTTGGGTGTCCTCCTAGATGCCCGGCTGTCCATGGAAGATCAAGTGACAGCCGTGGCTAGGAGGGCGTTTTACCAGGTTCGCCTGGTTCGCCAGTTGCGCCCCCTATTGGATTGGGACGCCCTTCGCACAGTCACTCATGCTCTCGTGACATCCCGACTGGACTATTGTAACTCTCTCTACATGGGGCTCCCTTTGAGGTGCACCCGGAGACTTCAGATGGTTCAGAATGCAGCCGCGCGGGCAATCTTGGGTACTTCCAGATTTGCCCACATAACTCCACTTCTGCGCGAGCTGCACTGGCTGCCTGTCGTCTTCCGGGTGCGCTTCAAGGTATTAGTCATCATTTTTAAAGCGCTCCATGGCTCGGGATCTAGCTATCTGCGGGATCGGATCCTGCCTCATACATCCTCACGGCCGATTCGCTCCCACAGAGAGGGACTTCTCTGAGTGCCGTCCACTAGACTTTGTCAGCGGGCGACGCCCAGGGGAAGTTCTCTCTCTGTGGCGGGCCCAGCCCTCTGGAACGACCTTCCCCCCGACATTAGAATGACCACGGACTTCCGCTCCTTCCATCTAAAACTAAAAACACATCTTTTCTGCTTGGCCGGCCTAGGGTAGTCTCTCTCTATGGGGTTTTAGTTGTTTTAACTGGGGTATTAACTGGGTTAATGGGGTATTTTAGCACAGGTATATGTTTAATTTGTTTTTAATGTGTTTGTATATTTATTGTTTTAGTTTTCCCTGTGCACCGCTCCGAGTCCCTATGGGGAGAGGGAGCGGTCAACAAATTAAAATTATTATTATTATTATTATTATTATTATTATTATTATTATTATTATTATTATTATTATTATTATTATTATTATTATTATTATTATTATTATTATTAATCAGGAAGATTATAGTAAGGACAAATAGCAGGTAGAACAAATGTTTGAATTTCCCTCTTCATTTTGGATAGATGAGTAAGATGGTTGCCCCTCTTTGTTTAGCAACAATGTTGTGCTTCCATAAAGCAATTCTATAAACCTCTGTAATACCCAAAGTTGCAGTATCCCAACAACACAAATTACATTAGCTATTTCTTCAGTTAATCTTGCATTAAGAAGAAACCGTTGAGCCTTGAGTAACCTTGAATAACTCTTTCTAAAAAGAACACTGTTGAAACCTCCTCATATCTACATTCTTTAATCAGGAAGGTTATAGTAAAGACAATATTTGATGAAAATGCATTAAAGGATAAAATAAATAAACGGGGGATGGGAAGAAAAAATGGAACATGCTGTGACTGTGTCATTTAAACCCTACTACTTGCATCAATTCTATGCTAACTGTTTTCCAGCAAAGACACATATCGTGAAGTGGTCTTATCAAGGAGGTTGATTCTTACCAATACGAGGGACCAAGGTTTCATTCCAGATTTACAGTGACACTTTGAGATACTTTGGATTACTTTAATTTTGCCATTCTTTTGGCAAAAATTTTGGAACTGTCTTCAGCCTATGCTGAGTGAGAGTAACTGACGCCAAGTCACTCTGTTGGCCAGCTGGCTAAGGAAGGACAAGAACTCACAGTCCCCCAATTTCCTGTCTGCTACCTTAACCCTTACACCAAAGTGTCTCTCTCTCTCCCCAGACCGAAGATTCTATATTATTACTCATTCTTGTCTTCTCATACTATCTGCATTATGTGTTATCCCTATATTACTGACAGCAATATAATTTGTGTCTTAATGTTCTAAAGTTAAAGAGTGATCATGTTTTTTTTAAATACCGAGCAGGAGGATAGGTCACTGAGACTGAGGAGTTGGGTGGAAAACAGCTTATCTTCATGCCAATACAAACATTGTGTCAGTACAAGTAACAGACAGAACAAGTGTTTCCATTGCCATCTTCATTTTGGGCTGGTGGGTAGGTGGTTGCCTCATTTGCTGTAGCGACAATAAGTACAGAGCAATTCTGTAAACCTCTATATCAGGGGTGAAATTCAGCAGGTTCTGACAGGTTCTGGAGAATGGGTAGTGGAAATTTTGAGAAGTGCAGAGAACTGGAAAATACCACCTCTGCCTGGCCCCAGGAGTGGGGAGGGGATGGAGATTTTGTAGTATCCTTCCTCTGCCAGGCCCACCAAGCCACACCCACAGAACCGGTGGTAAAAAAAATTGAATTTCCCCACTGCTCTATATCACCCAAAATTTCAGGATTCCAAAGATATAGATTGCAATAACCATTTAATCTTGCATTAAGAAAAAATCCCGCTGCTAGTCCTTGAATAATCATGAGAAACTGTTTGTGGGGGAAAAAACCAGTTGAAATATGCATTTGAAATCATCATATGAAACATCTTCATAACTACACTTCTTTCTCCTTTAAGAATGAAGGGGCTATGCACTCTCTCTCTCTCTCGGCTCATTTGAACCACATTTCTTGGCTGCAGGTAGTGCTACTCAATTGTACCAATTTTTTGACACTGATCAACCTGATTGAATGATTATATGCCTTCAAATTGGTGTCAACTATAATAATAATAATAATAATAGTAATAATAATAATAATAGTAATAGTAATAATAATAATAATAATAATAATAATAATAATAATAATAATAATAATAATAATAATAATAATAATAATAATAATAATAATAATAATAATAATAATAATAATAATAATAATAATAATAATAATTTAATTTATAGACCGCTCCTCTCCCCATAGGGACTCGGAGCGGTGCACAGGGAAACTAAAACCACAATACAATATACACATACAGTTAAGAAAAAATTAAATATGAGCCTGTGCTAAAATCCCCTTAATCTGCTAAAATACCCAATTAAAAACAGCTAAACCCTGTAGAGAGAGGCTAACCAAGGCCGGCCAAACGGAAAAGATGAGTTTTTAATTTCAGACGGAAGGAGCGGAAGTCTGTGGTTGTTCTGATGTCGGGGGGAAGGTCGTTCCAGAGGGCTGGGCCCGCCACAGAGAGAGCCCTTCCCCTGGGCGTCGCCCGCTGACAGAGTCTAGTGGACGGCACCCGGAGAAGTCCCTCTCTGTGGGAGCGAATCGGCCGTGAGGATGTATGCGGCAGGATCCGATCCCGCAGATAGCTAGGTCCCGAGCCATGGAGCGCTTTAAAAATGATGACTAATACCTTGAAGCGCACCCGGAAGACGACAGGCAGCCAGTGCAGCTCGCGCAGAAGTGGAGTTATGTGGGCAAATCTGGAAGTACCCAAGATTGCCCGCGCGGCTGCATTCTGAACCATCTGAAGTCTCCGGGTGCACCTCAAAGGGAGCCCCATGTAGAGAGAGTTACAATAGTCCAGTCGCGATGTCACGAGAGCATGAGTGACTGTGCGAAGGGCGTCCCGATCCAATAGGGGGCGCAACTAGCGAACCAGGCGAACCTGGTAAAACGCCCTCCTGGCCACGGTAAAACGCCCTCCTGGCCACGGCTAATAATAATAATAATAATAATAATAATAATAATAATAATAATAATAATAATAATAATAATAATAATAATAATAATAATAATAATAATAATAATAATAATAATAATAATAATAATAATAATAATAATAATAATAATTTAATTTAATTTAATTTAATTTATAACACGCTCTCTCTCCCCGAAGGGACTCGAGGCGGCGCACAGGGAATTTAAAAATACATATAAAAAACCACAAACATAATACAATATTAAAATGAATTAAACTAAAACCCTGCGCTAAAATCCCATATTAAAACTAAAACTAAGCCACTAAAAACCCTAAAAACAGTTAAGTTACCCGAGGCCGGCCAAGCAGAAGAAGTGTGTTTTTAATTTTTGACGGAAGGAGTGGAGGTCCGTAGTTGTTCTAATTTTGGGGGGGAAGGTCGTTTCAGAGGGTCGGGCCCGCCACAGAGAAGGCCCTTCCCCTGGGCGTCACCCGCTGGCATAGCCTGGTGGACGGCACCTGGAGAAGTCCCTCTCTGTGGGAGCGGCCGTAGGGATGTATGGGGCAGGATGCGACCCCGCAGATAGCTAGGTCCCGTGCCATGGAGCGCTTTGAAGATGATAACCAACACCTTGAAGCGCACCCGAAAGACGACAGGCAGCCAATGCAGCTCGTGCAGGAGCGGTGTTACATGGGAAAATCTAGAGGTTCCCATAACTGCCCGCGCGGCTGCATTCTGGACAAGCTGAAGTCTTCGGGTGCACCTCAAGGGGAGCCCCATGTAGAGAGCATTGCAGTAGTCCAGTCGGGATGTCACGAGAGCATAAGTGACTGTGCAAAGGGCATCCCGGTCCAATAGGGGACGTAACTGGCGCACCAGGCGAACCTGGTAAAACGCCCTCCTGGCTACAGCTGTCACTTGATCTTCCATGGACAGCCGTGCCTCAAGGAGGATGCCCAAGTTGCGTGCCTCATCCACAGGGGTTAGATGTTCGCCCCCTATGGCCAGTGATGGAGTCAACTGGTTGTACCGGGATGCCGGGAACCACAGCCACTCGGTCTTGGACGGGTTGAGTCTGAGTCTGTTCCTTCCCATCCAGGCCCGCACGGCTTCCAGGCACTGGCACATCACCTCTACAGCATTGTTGGGGTGGTTTGGGGTGGTTTGGGGTAGATATATACAGCTGCATATCATCAGCGTAGAGGTGGTACTCTACCCCCAAACCACGGATGATCTCGCCCAGCGGCTTCATATATGTGTTGAACAGGAGAGGTGAGAGGACCGACCCCTGAGGCACCCCACAAGTGAGGGGTCTCGAGGTCGACCTCTGCCCTCCTGCCAACACAAATTGCGATCGACCGGAGAGGTAGGAGGAGAACCACCGCAACACGGTGCCCCTCACCACCAACCCCTCCAGCCGATGCAATAGGATACCATGGTCGATGGTATCAAAAGCCGCTGAGAGGTCTAATAGGACCAGGATGGAGGAACAGCCCCCATCTCTGGCCCTCCAGAGACCATCCACCCACTTAGATTTTCTTCATGGCAATTTGTACATAACCTGTTCCTACAGGTATTCTAATGGTGCATCATTAATCATTTTAATTGAATCTAACCAGCTTGCAGTTGGTTTCCTTTTCTCCTCCTTCTTTCTAGCTTCTCTCTGTATTAAGCCTGACAAGGAAAAACAGAAAGAGTGCAGTTGTCTCCTCAGGCCTCAAAAGGTAAGAAGGACACATAAAGGCCACATAGCCTTTCTGGCAACACCACTCTCTTCAAATTGTAATAGATTTCTCCTGTTTCTATTTCTTTAGAGTGGTGCTTTCAGTTTAGTTCTTGGATTGAAAGTATAGCACTTTAGTTTTTTCCTAAGTTGCTAGGCGCTCCTGCTGCAAGATAATTTGTTTATATTCTTACTAAGAATATAACTAAGGCCTTGGATCGGGTCGCGCCCTTGCGGCTTCTCCTGTGGCGACGAGTCACCCAGGCTCCCTGGTTTACCGAGGAGCTGAGGGGGATGAAGCGCCACAAGAGACGCCTAGAGAGGAGATGGAGATCCACACGGTCTGAATCTGACCGAACACAGGTGAGAGCCCATTTATGGACTTACCTTGTGGCGTTGAGAGTGGCTAAGCGCCATCATTGTGCCACTCTCATCGCATCCGCAGAGAACTGCCCTGCCGCCCTGTTTAGGGTGACCCACTCCCTCCTTCAACAGAGGGCGCGGGAAGCCCCTTTGCAGGGTAGAGCAGAGGAATTTGGGGAATATCTGCAGGATAAAATCGCTCAGATTCGGAGCGAGTTGGCCTCCATCGAAAGTGGCCCAGTGGGATGCCCCGAGGCAGATCTTGAGACAGTTTTGTGGGAAGAGTTTGACTCTGTTACTTCCGAAGATATGGACAGGTTACGTGGGCGACTGCGAGCTACCACATGTTTATTGGACCCGTGTCCCTCCTGGCTTGTACTGGCATCCTGGGAGGTTACACGAGGCTGGCTCCAGGAGGTGGTCAATGCTTCCCTGAGTGAGGGGTTCTTGCCGGCCTCTCTTAAAGAGGCGGTGGTGAGACCCCTCCTCAAGAAGCCCTCTCTGGACCCAGCATTATTGGGAAACTACCGTCCGGTCTCCAACCTTCAATTTCTGGCGAAGGTTGTAGAGAGTGTGGTGGCACAACAGTTCTTCCATCATCTGGAGGAAATTGATTATCTGGACCCATGCCAGTCCGGCTTCAGGCACAGCACCGAGACGGCATTGGTTGCGTTGGTAGATGATCTCTGGAGGGCCAGAGATGGGGATTGTTCCTCCATCCTGGTCCTATTAGACCTCTCAGCGGCTTTTGATACCATCGACCATGGTATCCTATTGCATCGGCTGGAGGGGTTGGAGGTGAGGGGCACCGTGTTGCGGTGGTTCTCCTCCTACCTCTCCGGTCGATCGTAATTTGTGTTGGCAGGAGGGCAGAGGTCGACCTCGAGACCCCTCACTTGTGGGGTGCCTCAGGGGTCGGCTGTGGTTTCCGGCATCCCGGTACAACCAGTTGACTCCATCACTGGCCATAGGGGGCGAACATCTAACCCCTGTGGATGAGGCATGCAACTTGGGCGTCCTCCTTGATACACGGCTGTCCATGGAAGATCAAGTGACAGCCGTGGCCAGGAGGGCGTTTTACCAGGTTCGCCTGGTCCACCAGTTGCGTCCCCTATTGGATCGGGGTGCCCTTTGCACAGTCACTCATGCCCTCGTGACATCCCGACTGGACTACTGCAATGCTCTCTACATGGGGCTCCCCTTGAGGTGCACCCGAAGGCTTCAGCTTGTCCAGAATGCAGCCGCGCGGGTAGTTATGGGAACCTCTAGGTTTTCCCATTTAACACCGCTCCTGCGCGAGCTGCACTGGCTGCCTGTCGTCTTTCGGGTGCGCTTCAAGGTATTGGTTATCATCTTCAAAGCGCTCCATGGCACGGGACCTAGCTATCTGCGGGATCGCATCCTGCCCCATACATCCCTGCGGCCGATTCGCTCCCACAGAGAGGGACTTCTCCGGGTGCCGTCCACTAGGCTATGCCAGCGGGCGACGCCCAGGGAAAGGGCCTTCTCTGTGGTGGGCCCGACCCTCTGGAACAACCTTCCCCCCGATATTAGAACAACTACGGACCTCCGCTCCTTCCGACAAAAATTAAAAACACACTTCTTCTGCTTGGCCGGCCTAGGGTAATTAAACTGTTTTTTAAGTGGTTTTTAGGGCTTAGTTTTAGTTCATATGGGTTTTAGCGCAGGGCTGGTTTAATTCATTTTAATATTGTAATTGTTTGTGGTTTTAATTGTATTTTTAATTTCCCTGTGCCCCGCCTCGAGTCCCTTCGGGGAGAGAGAGCTGGTTATAAATTAAAATTATTATTATTATTATTAAAACCTGTGATTGTTTTCATCAGCCTTCAACATTTCAGGACTTGGCCCATAGCTAATGGCTAGCCAAGGTGTCCAGTTGCCTCAGGTTGGAGATCGTGATGATGCTTCTGAGCCAAAACTGATTTCTAGTTTCTTGGAGGTTTGTGTCTGCTCCAAAAAGGCACTCTAGTTTCTTTATTTTGTTTTACATTGGTTCAGAATTTATATCAAATTACGCTGGTGCTGCTTTTAAATTCCCTTCCTTCTGGTAATGCTGAAGTGTGTTGCTGGTGGTTTTGGGGCTTTCTGCTCTATATCTTTCCGTCACTCTAAAGTTCCCCGGTCTCACTTCTACTTAGTGTCATAAAGCACTTTGGGAGGAGGCTCCTCCTGTTAGCTTCCTTGGGTTGTAACTGAAATATTAACTGACATGGATGTTAATAGAGATGGAGAGATGATTTCACTATGAAACACAAGGCTTTCTCCCATGCCTTTAGTGATAACACTCTTCACACAACTCATTAATCTGACTTAGATATGCATTCAATATTGTCATAGATCTAAATTAAATATGGCTGTTCAAAATTTGCCTGTGACATCTATAGTTGTCAAACTCGATTTCATTGAAAGTCATATTATGGTTTTGTTTAACCTTGGCCATGGCCAGAGGGTGAGCATGGCCAAGTGGGTTTGGCCAGCTCAACATCACTTGTGTCAGGGGTGGCTGTACTGAACCGAGTGCTCTGCCTGTGAAAATGGGCTCCCGAATTCCATTTGCAGTTGTGATGGCCTCCTGCAACCCTCTGCCAGAAAAAGCAGAGCTTGGGAGCCAGTCCTTCACTGCTTCCAGGGCAACCCTTCGGGGCAGATCTAAGCACCCTGTGGGCAGGATCTGGCTCTGGGCCATGAGTTTGGAACCCCTGTTGTAAGCTGTCAACTGAGGGAAGTTTGTATTTTTCTGATGTAGCAACAGACTTACTCCAGTGCATGTAAGAAAATCACACTTTTGTGGAAAACGCCTATGGACTCTTATTCAACGGAATGAGAAATACTGTCAGCCTTCGCTTTCCTGCATGCTTGGCTGCCATGGAAACGGGGAGGGTGGGGGGATGTTGTTAGTAAGTGTGCTGGAGGAAGATGGGGCTAGGTGGTGATATCGCTAGGCTTAACGGTATCACATTCCATTCTGATGACCGCTGTGGACGTGTTGCCCACCTGACAACGTGGAAGATATTGCATTGGACATTGTCTAGGGATCAGGGGTTATTGGGGTTTGGCTTATGCTTTGATATGTATGCTTCGCGCCTAAAGTAGCCACTTCTGGCTTAACCTTCCTGCTGTTCTTTCCCTATTCAGTAAAAGTAACCTTAATCATTTGAAACATGCTTAAATGTGTTCTTTCTTGAATGGAGGTAGAAGCAAGCATGACAGAAAGCCAGAAGTCACTTCACACTTATCTCTGAACTAACAACTTCAGTAGTAAGTGTAATAAAACAATAAAATCGAAGACAAATGTCGGAGCCAGGGAAAGAAGAGCTGCTGGGCGCAACAGCACTCGACCATACGGGCCTGACAGAGGACACAAGGTCAGTAATGGAGTTATTGGCTGATGTTACTCTGGAGTCGAAACCGGAAGATAAATCAGTTCGCCATCGCTGGTCCGAGGGAGTGGGGATGAAGGGAGCCGCCTCTGAAGAAATTGCCCCAGGGGTTACCACCACTCGATGCAGACGGGCCCACTCCCCCTCCTTGTGGGATCAGTTGGGGGAAGAGAACCACTTAAGAGGGGCGGCTAGATCATTAATCCGTCAAGCTGATGATATAAAGAGTATAAGAGAATGAAAGTGGGGGAGGGATCCTAGCCCTTCAGACTGGGAACAGAAGGATCTCGGGCGGAAGACACCCCCCCCCCCCCAGGCAAGGGAGAGAGAAAAAACACCCCCACGCGTTGCAACACCAAGGGAAAGCGGCCTAGCAGCTGTTCAACAGAGAGAACCAAGCCCCGCACCACGCAGAATGAGACTCCCCCCCCTGGGAATTAAGTTTGGAGGAAACTCTAAAGAGCTGGGATTTTTTTTACTGCAAGTCAGCAATTTCGTGAAAGAATTTGCTTGCGAACTACCAAATGATGAATCTAAGATAAGAATTGTTTCTCTGGCTCTGGAGGGGAACGCGGCAGATTGGATAGTCTCGTTACATAATGATAACTCCCCATTAATGAGAGACTTCGATAGATTTATGACCGCTCTAAGAAGACGGTTCGAAGACCCTCTCCTTCATAGAAAGGCACGGCTTGAAATAAAAACTTTACGCCAGGGAAACAGGCCAGTTCAAGTTTACAGTCAACGTTTTCGTGAACTTGCCACCTATATGAGGGGTTGAAGCATTGAAGCTCTTATTGATGAGTATACTGAAGGCTTAAACCCCACATTGTATCAAAGCTGTATTACCAGGCATACGCCAGAAATGCTAGAAGATTGGTTTGACCTCGCCACTGATGTTGAGATTGATCTGCTGCGAAACAATACCCTGTTTGAGGTTGAGAGAGAAAGAAAGAAAGAACTTTCCCCCCCTCCCGTTTTTGGTGGTGGTTACCAGAAGGGGAATAGAAGGGGAAAGCCAACTTCTCCACGATCAAATGCTTGCTTCCGCTGTGGAAAGGAGGGGCATTGGGCGAATGATTGCAGAGTGAAAGAAACACCCCGCCCGCAGCCGTCCACGGAAGTGAGAAAACGTGCGAAAACTCCGGGCATGCGTATGAAGCAAGCAATGAGCGGAACTGAACCCCTGGATCTCACTACCGATCATCGCCAGCAGAGGGAGCCGGACGACTGGGAGAAGGATACGGACTCAAATGACGAAAATTGGTTGAGTCCCTTCTCAGGGCCCCTTAATATTCCTTTGCATCTTTTGGCTCCCTCTAGTGGCCGCAATTGTAATGTGCTAGCCCTTTTGGATTCTGGTTGTTCACGATGTCTTATCAGCCAAGATTTAGTACAGCATATGGGTTTTCATCTGAAAAACTTAAAAGTTCCCATAGCTTTCTGCCAGATGGATGGTACCGTAGCGGGTGGTAACCCAGCACAGTTTGTAACGGAACCAATTCAGATGTCTATTGGCGACCACCATCAAGAATTCATTAACTTTATTGTTGCCCCAATTGCCGATAACCCAGTCATATTAGGCCTGAATTGGCTACGGAAATGGAACCCGCTGATTAACTGGAAAGAAGGTTGGGTTCGCATTCCTTTACCTATGCCTCTTAACCCGGAAGCCGAGCCAGCTGCACAATGCCCCACCATGCCATCTCTATGTGAACCTGTACCCATCCAAGAACCTGTAAACACAGGCCAGGTTATTCCCATATTGGAAGTAGTACCAGGGGAAGAAAAGATTCCTAAAGAATACTGGGACCTAAAAGACGTTTTTAGTGAGAAATCCTCTGACAAACTCCCCCCCACCGTAATACAGACTGTTCTATTGATTTCCTCCCTGGGGTACAACTTCCCAAACCACGTATTTACTCTATGACACCTCGCGAAATGGTTGAACTTCGCAAATTTATTGATAAAAATTTGGAAAGAGGTTTCATTGAACCTGCTAGACCACGAGTAGCTAGGTGGTGATATCTCTAGGCTTAACGGTATCACATTCCATTCTGATGACCGCTGTGGACGTGTTGCCCACCTGACAACGTGGAAGATATTGCATTGGACATTGTCTGGGGATCAGGGGTTATTGGGGTTTGGCTTATGCTTTGATATGTATGCTTCGCGCCTAAAGTAGCCACTTCTGGCTTAACCTTCCTGCTGTTCTTTCCCTATTCAGTAAAAGTAACCTTAATCATTTGAAACATGCTTAAATGTGTTCTTTCTTGAATGGAGATAGAAGCAAGCATGACAAATACTAGAGAAATATTTCAGCATGTATCAAATTAGCCATTTCCCCCCTCCTGCCTGAAATACAATTGCTCTGAGAAAAGACCTTAAGAGTTAGGGATGAGGGAAAGAATGGAAAAAGAAAGTGCAGTCAAAACACTAATACAAGTATACTTTTTAATGTAACATGTACTCTGCTTATAAAACTGGACTTTACAATCAAGTTCCAAAGAATTGTTGCAGAGAGAAAGACTTACTGAAGAAGTCCTTCATGGGGTCAAGTACTTAGTCTAGGTGGTAGTGGGTAATGGGTGTTGTGTTGAATTTGTGAATTTGTGTTAGGATCATGGACAATTTTTAGGGAAGGTGGGTGATTGAGCACAAGACAGAAACAGATGGGCAGAAGAGGGGAGATGTCTAGAAGACACCTATAAAATGGCACATCCATATTTTCATTATAGAATAGAAGTAAAAGCAGAGAAAGGTTTGCTTATAAGTGCAGATGGTACAGAACATGGTGCTGGGGAGAATAACACCTGGTTCACACAGACTGGAGTGGAGGAACATCCAGCCTTGAGAAGTTCAGGGATTTTGGCATTGATATCAGGAGGAAGACAAGGGGGGAAAGAATGGAGAGTTTTGTAAGAATGTGGAAAGACAGGAGGATGGACTAGGTAATGAGCACAAAATCAGATAGTAGATGAGACAAATGTAAATGAAAACATGATTATTTTAATTATCATGGTATCCCATGGTATTTAAATCTGCTGCTCCATGATTTAGTCACTTTGTCAAAGAGTGCAATACATTTTGTGTGGCATAATGTGTGACAAACCCATATTGGCTTCCAGTGATAGCTTTGCTTGTTTCTAAGTGTTTGCAGATCCATTGATTATTTTTGCCAGGATCTTTTCTGAAGATAGGAGCCACATTAGCTCTTTTCCAATCATCTGGTATTTCCAGTATCTTTGAAAGATATGGTTCAGTGGTTCTGATAACACATCAACAACAACAACTACAACAACAACAACAACAGAGTGGTCAACACCTGGAACGCTCTACCTGACTCTGTTGTTACATCCTCAAACCCTGAGAGCTTCAACCTTAAACTGTCTACTGTGGACCTCACCCCATTCCTAAAAGGTCCGTAAAGGGGGCATGCATAAGCATACCAGTGTGCCTACCATCCCTGTCCTACTGTCCCCATTTACTTATTTATTTATTACAAACCAATAAGTAAGTAAGTAAGTAAATAAATCTGCCATCTCCTTCAGAATTCTGGGATGTAATCTGCCTGGTTCTGAGAATCTGAAGTTGTCTAAAGTGAATAGGTGTTTTCTTACTATTTTCTTGCCTATTTTGACTTGTATTCCTAAAACAATCCAAGCTATCAAAAGCAGTACTATAAAAGACAAATTAGGAATATTCTTTTTTACATTCTGCTTTGCTAGATTGAACTGTTTTTTTTCCCTTTTGTGCTTTTATGCTCATGCTCATTTATGCCCCCAATCCCATTCACACAAATGCCGCTTTTAAAAAAATCACACAACAACAATAATGCTCATTTAACTATATTTTCAGGGAAATTTGTTAATTGTTTTCTTCAATGCATAGATAAGCAATTTGAATTGAGATGAAGTGATGTCAAGTCATGAGTCAGGTCTTGAAGATATCCAAGGGAGTAGACAGAGATTTCATTTTTTTCTAATTCTACAAATAAAATAAAATATTAGATTAAACAAAGTTTAATGTATTTTCTACCAGCTGAATCCCCTTTCTGCCTTTGAAATATCTCTTGTTCTTCAGGACAATGCCTTGCAATGCTTTTTAAATGAAATCCATAAGCAGGCAGAGTATCCAATTCTACACCTTGCATCTTTATTAAAGGAGAGTTTTCTCACCTTCTACAGCATGTCAATCCCCTATTACATCCCCGTTCCCCAAGGTCTCGTTCAGGAGGACAGGAGTTTAAGTCAACACAGATCCCTCCTCGATAGTAACACACATAGATGGCATTCCCTGTGAAAAGAAAAAAGAAGAAGAAGGAGAATGATGAGTAAAGATACCCTGATATGTATATAAATGTCTCTTTTCACGACACCACCTGCTTCTAAGAATAGTAGAATTCTTAGGCGTTCAGGCAGTTCCATCGGATTACACGGATCCATTTCTTCTGTCTTCCTGCAGCAGAAGTGCAGGAATCACACATGGAACAAAGTCTGAAGCCTGACCTAGAGTAGAATTGGCTGGCATGCATATACCTATTAATGCAGTTGGAAAGAAACTGCTCCAAACTCGATTGCAAAAAACATGACTACTGCAATAGTGGTCAATGTCTGGAATAGATTCTGTTGTTACATTCTCAAATCCCCTTAAACCTTAATCTGTCAACTGTTGACCTCACCCCATTCCTAAGAGGTCAGTAGGGGCGTGCATAAGCATACCAGCATGCCCAAATTCCCTGTCCTCTCTCCCCATTTATTTGTACCCTTTTCCTGTGTTCCTATTCATGTTTATTCTTATTCCTGATAACTTGTACATGAGTGACAAACTAAATAAATCAATTAAAATAAAATAAATAGAAATAAAATAAATTGAGTCCTTCTTGAGATAGCTTTCTCTCCACTATTAGTATCAATCTTTACTTGCTATAAAAAAATCCTGAAGTACAATGTCTGCTTCCTCTGTTTGTTTTGGATGGAAAATCCTTCAGTCAGAATAGCTAAGCTTACTTTGAATTTACTTTTTGTCCTCCTTGCTTAATGTCAGAAAAAGTCCTATCGCTGGTCTTTGCTCTTGGAAATCTGTGCTTATGAAACCCAGTTATGACTTGTTTGAGGAAACCTCAGGACATGTGAGCCCTCAAAAGCGTTTTTGAGAGGATGAGGAGGATGCAGCCCTTCTGCCCTGCTCTGAAAGAGAGCCACATTAAGATTGTTCACATAAACCCAAAGAGTAAAGATTTTCTTTAAGCTGTATATGTAGTTTTGCTTTCTCTATTAAGAAAATAATAACAGGTATGTTATTATTAAAGGTAATTTCTCTTCTTTTAATTGTTTCTTTTTTGTCTTATTTTCTTTCCCCCTGCTCTCAAGTACAAATAGATTTAATAGATGATTGGGATCTTTCTTCTTCACCAAATAGATAATTTGGTAAACCACAATCAATCCTAAGCCCTAACACCTAACACCAAGGAAAGAAAGGAAAAAAGAAAGGGAGAGACAGAGGGGGGAAAGAAAGAAAGAAAGAAAGAAAGAAAGAAAGAAAGAAAGAAAGAAAGAAAGAAAGAAAGAAAGAACAAAAATCCTAGTACAGTTCAGTACAGAGTATGCTAGATTTTTAGTTTTAATGCAGAAGAAAAGTCAATGGCATATTCTTCAGAGATTTTAAAGTTCAAATTCTTAATTGACCATACTTCTCAAAATTATTTACTCAAAGTAAAGCTAAAAGGGGTCAATGATTGAAATGTTGAATTCTAGAAATCTGTTTTTTCAGCTTGTGATAAATTCTGGATAGAATGATAGATCCAACAAAGACATAATATAATACCCCGTTTTCAAAAATGATCTACCTGTTTAGAATGGAGTGAGTTATCAGTCATTTTTAAAACTACCAGTAAATTAGTTTCTTACCTGGTTCAGGCAGAATTGCAAGAAAAAGGAATGTGAGGACCAGGTAAAAGATCTTCATTTTGGATTCGATTCTCTCCCAAATCTTATTCTTGAAACAAAACGCCCTTCTCTCTATATAGCATACTGATGATTGCATCACATTGCCTCAATGAAATATTGCAATTATACTTAGGAGTAATGTTTAAGGCACTGCTGCACCTTTCCTGTATTGAAACATTTCTGGGGGTTGCAAAACTCTTTGGAAGAGCAAGGGACTTCGTTTAACGGCTAACCTGGTGTGGTTTTAAAAGACCCCTTTACCAAGCCAACATGGGTTTGTCAGAAATAGTTCATGCCAGACTAAACCTATTGTATTCTTTGATAATGTGACAAAATTAGTGGACCAGAGGAATGCCATCGATACAGTTTACTTCGTCTTCTGTAAGGCATTTGACAAGGTAGACCATAACCTACTACTAGATAAAGTAGAAGAATGTGGGTTAGACAGCATCACCACCAGATGGATTCCTAACTGGCTGATCAATAGCACTCAATGTGTAGTCCTCAATGGAACTGTGTCTACATGGAGGGAAGCATGCAGTGGAGTACCCCAAGGCTCTGTTTTAGGCCCAGTACTCTTCAACATCACATCAATGATTTGGATGAGGGGATAAATGGGGAACTCATCAAATTTGCAGATGACACTAAGCTGGCAGAAAAAGCCAACACTCCAGAAGATAGGTTTAAGATACAGAAAGATCTTGACAAACTTGAACATTATCGGGCACTATCTAAGAAAATGAAATTCAATGGTGAAAGGAGTAAGGTTCTACAATTAGGCAACAAAAATGAAATGCACAGGTACAGTATAGGTGGTACCTTGCTCAATAGTAGTAACTGTGAAAGGGATCTTGGAGTCCTAGTGGACAACCATTTAAATATGAGTCAGCAGTGTGCAGCAGCTGCCAAAAAAGCCAATACAGTTCTAGGCTGCATAAATAGAGGGATAGAATCAAGATCACATGACGTGTTAATACCACTTTATAATGCCTTGGTAAGGCCTCACTTGGAATACTGCATTCAGTTTTGATCGCCACGATGTAGAAAAGTTGTGGAGACACTAGAAAGAGTGCAGAGAAGACCAACAAAGATGATTAGGGGACTGGAGACTAAATCATATGAAGAACAGTTGCAGGAATTGGGTATGTCTAGTTTAATGAAAAGAAGGACTAGGCGAGACATGATACCAGTGTTCCAATATCTCAGGGATTTCCCCAAAGAAGAGGGAGTCAAACTATTCTCCAAGGCATCTCAGGGTAGCACAAGAAGCAATGGGTGGAAACTAATCTAGGAGAGAAGCAAATTAGAACTGAGGAGAAATTTCCTGACAGAACAATTAATCAGTGGAACAGCTTGCCTCCAGAAGTTGTGAATGCCCCTAACACTGGAAGTCTTTAAGAAATTGTTGGATAGCCATTTGTGTGAAACAGTATAGGGCTTCCTGCCTAGGCAGGGGGTTGAACTAGATGACCTCCAAGGTCCCTTCCAACTCTGCTATTGTATTGCATTGTATTAAGTCAAAGGTGGCAGAGAAAAGTCGTTCCTTAATTTCTGCTGAACCTCAGTGAATCCAGAAAAATAGTGCTTGGCTATACTCACCAGTGGTGAGAATTTAGGGAAGGATGCGATACAGTTAGAACAAAATGAAGGAAGTCTTCGATTTTCACTCTTGTCTTTGGAGACAGAATTTGATTGGTGAGCTTTACAGAAAAGCAGGGTTTGTTCCTTGGTAGGTGTCCGTGGCACTCAAATGAAGTGCAGGCCTATTTTGCTTTCATTGCATAGCTTAGTGATTCCTGTTTGCCTAAAGACTAAGGATATGTTTAGTGTTGGAAATATTCCTGCAGTCTTATTTGTATTCTAGATTTAGATCATCAACTGAAAGTGAGAAGGAGAGCTGTTTTCTACAAGCTCTATAATAGGACATTGCTGGATAGCTTAGGTGTTTCCTACTACTTCAGCCACAAAGATTTTCACTTGGCCATAGTTTTTATTAGGTGTCTATAAACTTTATTTCTCTTCCCAAAAACATATTAACGAAAATTAGAAATTAAACCCAAAGAGGATAAGAATAGAGGAAGCTCCAATTATACAGTGCATGTCAAAGTCAGCTGCAAGAAGATATATTTACAACACACAGGAAGTGATTTCTAACCTTTCAATAATCCACTGAAGCATCAGTAAACATGAACAAGAAACTGTTGTTTAATTAGTCTCACATAAAAAAAAGTAAGAAAAATATTTCACAAAGTTTTAGGATCATTGCCTTTTTAAGAGAAGTTATTCCAACTCAACATTTTAAAGGTTTTTTTAAACTATAACCAGTTAGTAAATCTTTTAAAAAGTCTATAAAATTATGAAATTAAAGTATTCCAAAACACCTTTTAATGTTTGTTCTAAATTTTCTGCATTTTTAGATTCTGCTAACATTAAAGAAAGGCAAATTAATCGTTACTCCAGAAAAATATAAGCAAAATACATTACCTTATTTTTAGGCATATGGTGAGTCACTGGTTTACTTACAAACATAATGTAATATCATAGTATAACCAGATCCAAAATATAATTCTAAAATAACATAAAAGTCTCCACCAAAGTAGAACATGCTGAATTGCTTTAATGTTTTTTTTTACATCTCACTATTTTTTGAAAGTATTTTCAAAAGCCATTTTCTTTTTCTTTTCTTTTTCCCCCCAAATGGCAACCGATGGAGCTGCTAAAATTCCAAAGGAAACTAGGGAAGTTCCCAGGGACTCTGCTGCATATCCCTGTGGAGGCTCTGCATGCAACCTGGAATGAGAAAGAGGATAGAATTGCTCCTATGCGCCCTCTCCTGGTGCACAGGCCCTGACATTCCCCATGGTTCACGGGGGATCCAAGAGCATTGAAAAGGGCCAAGAGACAGCTAGGGCACAGCTGGAGGAAAATAAAGAACAAATCAAATTAAATCTAATATAATCACAGTCAAAGCTGTGATTAAGGCCGTCCATAAAGCATTAAGAATGATGAAACACCAGCATTTCTCTGGATTTGCTACATTCCTAGAGAGTCACCAAATAAGGCCACTGAAGGCCACTCAGCCCTTCATCAGGAAGGAGGACTTGGATGATCATCTTCAGAGCTGCATGGAGGAGTTTGTACAATACCTGATAGCTATAATTTCTAAGATTTGCTCTAAATAGGAGGTCAAGCACAGTGCAAACCATTAGAGATGCCCTGGGAACAGAGTGGCCATATTATTTGGGAGCAGTATGGTCCTGTTGGACCTGGGGAAGTGGACAGGCTCCTACGGGCTGCCAGCACAAAAACTTCCTTACTAGATCCTTATCATTCCTGATTACTGAAACTTTCAGGACAGTGGCTTCTGGGTAGGTGTATATAGTAATTACTGCAGTAGCTGGTTCCCCCAAAATCCTATCATTATTGTACAATTTTTATCCACTTGAGCTGCAGTGCATGTTGGTTGCACTGCAGCTCCAGAAGATTCTGTATGAAATAGACAGCCTTCTTTCAGTAAATTTTCAGGTCCAGTTATGGGACAGAAATTGTATTGGTTGCACTAGTTGATGACATCTGGTAAGAAATAGATGGGGACAGCGCATCTATCCTCTCTGTCCTCCAACCTTTGGTGGCTTTTGATCAGTGGTGGGATTCAGCTAGTTCACACTGTTCAATAGAACTGGTCGCTAACTTTTGTGGAGTTTGGTGAACTGGCTGATCCCACCACTGGCTGGCCTCCTTTGCCGGGACCCTTCCCAGATACTCCTTTTCTGATCTGTGGAGCCTCACCAGCTCGTTCACCTCGCCTGTCTTGGCCACTTGCCTCGACACCGGTAGTCTAGGCAAGCAGAGTTCTCATTGGGCTTATCCTCCAATGCCATTAAAGAGGTAAGAAACAGATTTATGCTTCCCTTATCTAATGGGGAAGATCATGCCTCTGAACGTATGCAGAGAGCCTTCCCAGGGAGCCAGGCCAGTTGGTTAGGTGTTTGCAGTAAGTCCTCTGCACCTGGGCTGCGTGCTTCCAGTTTCTCTTCTATCCCCCATGGAATCTGTGCCTTGTCTGCACCACATGTGCTGGGAGTTTGAATGCTGCATCCTGGAAGTTCTCCGTCTTCCTCACCCACCGTCCCATTACTGTGCAGCTTCCTCCAGCCCCTTTCCCCTCTTTTACTGTGCTTCCCGCCTCAGCCCTTCCTGAGCCTTCTGTGCTAAATAGACCCTCCTGGTGAAGCCCATTAAGAGGGATGGGACCTTTTTCTCATCAATCTGGCATATCTCTGCCTCTCTGCCCTGCAAGCTCTAGGACCCACAAAGGCTGGCAGCTCCTACCACTCTTTCTCTTTCTCATTTGCCAATCCCCAGCCAAGGCATGTTCTGCCAGCAGCTCAGGGTTAGCAATATTGGGCATGCTTGGACTGCTCTTATTCTTCCCCGAGGCCTCTGAGGACGACGTGGGTGAGCCACCATCCACAGGAGACATCACACTATTGAATTCCATGATTTTGAATAGGGCCCATTGTTCAGATCTGTTGGTCCATAATTTAGTTACTTTTTCAAAGATTGCAATACATTTTGTCTGGCATAATGTGTTTTTGACAAGCCCATAATGTCTTCCAATGATAGCTTTGCTTGTTTCTAAGTACTGTATTTTTCGTAGTATAAGATGCAACAGAGTATAAGTCGCACCCAGGTTTTGAAGAGGCAATTTTTTTTAAAAAAGTAGGTAGGTAGATAAAGGGATAGAGAGAGAGAAAGAGAGAGAGAGAGAAATACAGTAGGTAGGGAGAGAGTGTGTGTAGATAGGTAGGTAGGTAGAAGGATAGAGAAAGAAAAATAGAAAAGTACAGTAGATAGGGGGAGAGAGAGAGAGAAGGTAGGTAGGTATATTAGGTAGATAGAGGGGTGGGGAGAGAAATACCGTAGGTAGGGAGAGAGAGAGTGTAGATAGGTAGGTAGATAGGTAGAGGGAGGGAGAGAGAGAAAAATAGAGAGAGAAATACAGTAGATAGGTGGGGGGGGGAAGAGAGAAGGTAGGTAGATGGGGGGGGGAGAAAAATACAGTAGGTAGGTAGGTAGATGTTTCCAGGTGTATTTACCCATGTGCTGGAGAAGGAAATTGCTGTGGCACCTAAAACTTTGTTTCTGCTGGCACAGCACTTGATCAATCTAATTCTCATCAATCCCTCTAACTCAGGAGTTTCCAAACTTGGGAACTTTAAGACTTCAATTCCCAGAATTCTCCAGCCAGCTATGTCCACAAGCTATGATGGCTGGAGAATTCTGAAAGTTGAAGTCCACAAGTCTTAAAGTTGCCAAGTAACTAAACAGCCTTCCGAAAGGAAAAAAAAAAGCCCCCTTTTTGCACTCTGCAAACCTCCCCCAAATGACCCGTTTTTTGCTAAAACGGGCTCATTTTTAAAAAAAAATAAAAGGCATGAATAGCCTTGGGGGCTTGCAGGGTGCTTCTGGGGGGGGGGGTCCAATAATTAGCAAAAAAACCAACCTGTTTTTCACAAAAATGGGCCCTTTTATGTCAAAAAAATTGCATGCATAGCTTATGAAGGCTTATAGAGTGTTGCTGGGGGCTGGGGAGGAGGCAAAAAAACAGCCCGTTCTAGGCTCATTTCTGCCCTCCCCAGCCCCCAGGAGCTCTCTGGAAGACTTTATAAGGCTATGCACAGCCATTTTGGTGAAGGGGGTGGGGTTTCGGGAGACAAAAAATGATGCATTTGATATATGACGCACCCAGATTTTCAGCTTCTTTTTTAGAGGAAAAAAAGTGCCTCTTATACTCCAAAAAATACGGTATTTGCAGATCCAGTGCTTGATTATCTTTTCCAGGATCTTTTCAGGAAAAGTGAAACTGATTGGTCTATATTTTTTTGGATTCATTTCCCCCCTTTTTTTGAAGATGGGAACTACATCAGCTCTTTTCCAATCATCTGGGGTTTCTAGTATCTTTGAAAGCCTTGGCTAAATGGTTGTGAGATTACATCTGTCAGCTCCAGTGGTGGGTTTCAAATTTTTTTAGAACCTACTCTCTAGGTGTGGCCTATTTTGTGGGCATGGCTTGGCAGTCATGTGACAGGGTGGGAGTGGCCAACTTGTAAAATGTGGTGAAACTCATTTAACAACCCTCTTGCTTAGCAACCAAAATTTTGGGCTCAATTGTGATGATAAATTCTTTCTTTCTTTCTTTCTTTCTTTCTTTCTTTCTTTCTTTCTTTCTTTCTTTCCTTTCTGCCTTCCTTTCCTTTCCTTCCCATTGGGTTACTGGCAGCGGCAGGCCAGACTTACTTCTGGGTCCGCCGGTGGAACCCCCTCTTACCGGCTCTCTAAATTTCACCATCCGGCTCTTGCGAGTAGGTGCGAGACTGCAGATTACATCAGTCAGCTCCTTCAGAACTCTGGGATGTGATCTTTCTGAGCCTGGGCATCTAAAGTGGATAGGTGTTTTCTTACCTATTTTGACTTGTATTCCTAAAACAGTCCAAGCTATTAAAAGCAGTACCATAAAATACAAATTAGGAATATTCTTTTTTACGTACTGCTTTTGAAAGATTGGACTGTTTTTCCCCTTTGGTGCTTTTATGCTCATTCATCAATGCCCCATCCCATTCACACAGTCACACAAATGTCCTGCCCCAAGCCACTTTTAAAGGAATCACACAACAACTACAATGCTCATTTAGCTATATATTTTCAGGGAAATTTGCTATTTTTTTTCATCTATGCATAGATAGGAATTTGGGATGAGATAAAGAAAAATAAAGTGATTGGAAATGGTGATGTCAAATCATTGGTCAGCTCCTGAAGATATCCAAGGCAGTAGACGGAGATTTCATTATTTTCAAATGCTACAAATGAGAAAAAATAATATATTAAACAAAGTTTAATGTATTTTCTACCAACTGAATCCCCAACAATCTCCTGCCACCCTTTCTGCCTTTGAAATATCTCTTGTTCTTCAGGACAATGCCTTGCAATGCTTTTTAAATGAAATCCGTAAGCAGGCAGTGTATCCAATTCTACACCTTGGCATCTTTATTAAAGGAGATTTTCCTCACCTTCTACAGCATGTAAATCCCGTATTACATCCCCATGTCCCAAGATTTCGTTCAGGAGGGCAGGAGTTATAAGGAACACATTCACCTCTTCGACGCCTACACACATAGTTGGCATTCCCTGTGAAAAGAAAAGAAAAAGGAAACAGAGCAATGGTGAGTAAAGATACCCTGATATTTATATAAATGTCTCTTTCCACAACACTACCTGCTTCTAAGAATAGAAGGCCTTCTGGCAGTTCCATCTGATTAGATGGATCCATTTCTTCTGCTTTCCTGCAGCAGAAGTGCAGGAATCACACACGGAGCAAAGTCTGAAGCCTGACCTAGAGTTGAATTGGCTGGCATGCATAAACCTATTAATGCAGCTCGAAGGAAACAATTTTATTCTACCCAATTAAGTCCTTGTTCAGATATCTTTCTCTCCACTATTACTATCAATCCTTAACTTCCAATCAAGCTATAAAAATCCTGAGGTACAATGTCTGCTTCCTCTGTTTGTTTTGGATGGAAAATCCTTCAGTCAGAATAGCTAAACTTACTTTGAATTTACTTTTTGTCCTCCTTGCTTAATGTCAGAAAAAGTCCTATCGCTGGTCTTTGCTCTTGGAAATCTGTGCTTATGAAACCCAGTTATGACTCGTTTGAGGAAACCTCAGGACATCTGAGCCCTCAAAAGCGTTTTTGAGAAGATGAGGAGGACGCAGCACTTCTGCCCTGCTCTGAAAGAGAGCCACATTAAGATTGTTCACATAAACCCAAAGAGTAAAGATTTTCTTTAAGCTGTATATGTAGTTTTGCTTTCTCTATTAAGAAAATAATAATAGATGTTACTATAAAAGGTAATTTCTCTTCTTTTAATTGTTTCTTTTTTGTCTTATTTTCTTTCTTTCCACCCTCTAGTACAAACAGATTTAATAGATGATTAGGATCTTTCTTCTTCACTAAATAGATAATTTGGTAAACCACAATCAGTCCTAAACCCTAACACCTAACACCAAACAAAGGGAGGGAGGGAGGGAAGTAAGATAGATAGATAGATAGATAGATAGATAGATAGATAGATAGATAGATAGATGATAGATAGATAGATAGATAGATAGATAGATAGATAGATAGATAGATAGATAGATAGATAGAACAAAAACCCCAGTACAGTTCAGTAAAAAAGGAATCATTTTATTGGATTTCCTACCCCTCCTTGATGCCATTTATTATGCTAGATTTTTAGTTTTAATGCAGAAGAAAAGTCAATGGCATATTCTTCAGAGATTTTAAAGTTCAAATTCTTAATTGACCATACTTCTCAAAATTATTTATTCAAAGTAAAGCTAAAAGGGGTCAATGATTGAGATGTTGAATTCTAGAAATCTGTTTTTTCAGCTTGTGATAAATTCTGGGCCAGGATTGAATGATAGATCCATCAAAGACATAATATAATACCCCATTTTCAAAGATGATCTACCTGTTTAGAATAGAGTGAGTTATCAGTCCTTTTTTAAAAAACTACCAGTAATTTAGTTTCTTACCTGGTTCAGGCGTAATTGCAAGGAAAAGGAATGCGAGGACCAGGTAAAAGATCTTCATGTTGGATTCGGTTCTCTCCCAAATCTTATTCTTGAAACAAAACACACTTCTCTATTTATAGCGTACGATTGCATCACATTGCCTCAATGAAATATTGCAACTATTCTAAGGACTAACATTAAAGGCATTGCTGTACCTTCCCTATATTGAAACATTTCTGGGGGTTGCAAAACTCCTAGGAAGAGCAAAGGACTTGGTTGAATGGCTAACCTGGTGTGTTTTCAAAAGATCCCAGGGTCAATACTTACCAAGTCGAAGGTGGCAGAGAAAAGTCCTTTGCTGAATCTCTGTGAATCTAGAAATAAAATGCTTGGCTACATTCACCAGTAGTGAAAATTTAGGGAAAGCTGTGATATAGTTAGAACAAAATGATGTAATTCCTGGATTTTCACTCTTGTCTTTGGAGATAGAATTAGATGGGTGCGGGTGGATATCTTAGCTGCTACTTCAGCCGCAAAGATTTAAATCTTTTAAAATGTCTATAAAATATGAAGTTAAAGTATTCCAAAACACATTTTAATGCTTGTTTTAAATTTTCTGCATTTTCAGAGTCTGCTAGCGATAAAGAAAAGTAAATTACTTCTTACTCCAGAAAAATATAAGCAATATTTGTTATTTTTCAGCATATAGTCAATCCCTGGTTTACTTACAAATATCATGTAATATCATAGTATAACCAGATCTAAAATAAAATTCTAAAATAACATCAAAGTCTCCACCAAAGTAGAACATACTGAATTGCTTTAATGCTTTTTTATATCTCACTTTTTTTAAAGTATTTTCAAAAGCCATTTTCTTTTTCTTCCCCCCCCCCCCCCCAAATGGCAACCGATGGACCTGCTAAGATTCCAAGGGAAACTAGAGAGAGGTTCCCAGGGACACTGCTGCATATTCCTGTGGAGGTTCTGAATGTAACCTGGAATGAGAAAGAGGATAGAATTTCTCCTATGTGCCCTCTCCTGGTGGGTAGACCCTGACATTCCCCATGGTTCACGGGGGAGCCAAGAGCATTGAAAAGGGCCAAGAGACAGCTAGGGCACAGCTGGAGGAAAATAAAGAACAAATCTAATGAAACGTAAGTCAGAGCTGTTATTAAAACCTTCCATAAGCATTAAGAATGATGAAACACCAGTATTTCTTTGGATTTGGTACATTCCTAGAGAGTCACCAAATGGTCATACTCAAGGCCACTCAGCCCTTCCTCAGGAAGGAGGACTTGGATGATCATCTTCAGAATTGCATGGAGGAGTTTGTAAATACCTGATAGCTATAATTTCTCAGATTTTCTCTAAGTTGGAGCTCAAGCACAGTGTAAATCCCTTAGAGATGCCCTGGGAACAGACTGGCCATATTATTTGGGAGCAGTATGGTCCTGTTTGACCTAGGGAAGCGGACAGTCTCCTCAGGGCTGCCAGCACAATCACTTCCTTATTAGATTTTTGTCATTCCTGGTTGTTGAAACTTTCAGGACAGTGATTCTGGGTAGGTGTATATAGTAATTATTGCAGTAGCAGGTTTCCCTGCTTAAAACCCTTTAAGGAGGTATGTTCCATCCATCTTCAAGAAGCTATCATTAGATCCAAACTCCTTTCAGTAAATTTTCAGGTCCACTTATGGGACAGAAATGGTATTGGTTGCACTAGATGATGATCTCTGGTAAGATGAAGATGTGCATCTATCCCCTCTGTTCCTCAAACTTCTGGTGGCTTTTCATCAGTGGTGGGATTCAGCTGGTTCACACCAGTTCAATAGAACCAGTTGCTAACTTTTTGTGGAGTTCAGTGAAACAGCTGATCCCACCACTGGCTGGCCAACCTTGCCCGGTGCCCCACCCAACCACTCCTTTTGTCACCTGCCTGACCCTTGCCCCCCTTCATTTGCCTTGCCTGCCTTGGCTGCTCGCCTTGACACATGACGCCCTGCCTTGCCTCAACACTGGGAGGCCAGGCAAGTGGAGTTCTCATTGGATTTATACAGATTTATACCCCTATCTAACGGGGAAGATCATGCCTCTGAACATGTGCAGAGAGCCTTCCCAGGGAGCTGTGCTAGTTCAAGTATAAGTACTTGTATAGATTAATTGAAACCTTGCTCAAAAACAGCAACTGTGAGAGGAGTTTTGGAGCCTAGTGGACATGCTGGATAAAGTGTGGTGATGCTGGCATGTAAAAGTGATTGTGGGGGCCATGGGAGGTGCTCCAGGCAACTTGTGGCATTGTGCAGAGATGATTTCAGGAGCTAGGGGGCACATAGGGCAATTGGCAATGGTATCTTTGCTGCGCTTTAGAGAGTCTCAGAATTCTTTCTGGGTGGCAAATTAGGCTGAAGTCGGATCTGCCTGCCTCAGGCTTTGCTCACCCTCAGCAACACAGGAGCTACATGAATCCCCAAGTGCAGCAGTAATGGATTGCCCCATTTTAATGGCAGGAAAGCTCTCCTAACTCAGTTCTGTCTCAAGAAGACCGAGCCCCAGCTGAATCTGAACCCCCTGTAATTTCTTCTGCACTTCATGCCAACTGATGCACTTGCAATTAAAAATCACATCAATACTGCTTTCTCAGATATGTCAAAGTGTCTTTCTCTGCAATTAACTTGAGGTTCCACCAACATCTGATCTCCCCTCCCCTTAGCTGAAGCTAAAATTTCTGCAATCACTTCTGCATGCCACAGCAAGTAGGCTGGCATCCACCATAGTTCCTGCAATTGTTTTTGCATGTTGCCACTGCTGCCAGTTGTGTGATGCACTCCATTAGAGCCAGTTGCTCAGCAAGCCCTCCCCCATGACCATCATGTGTTTCTCCCACAGCCTGCTGCTGATTACTTGTTGCCACTTGTTGCTGATTGGCTGATGGCTTCTTATCTGTTGCAGCTAAAGGCCCAGATCAAATGGTGCCTGGGGGAATGGGTCAGGGCAAAGGGCTGGGGCAGAGGGCCAGGGGCCCATTGTCCATGGTGAATCACTGGGGGGAGGGCCAGTAGAGAAGGAAAGTTGGCTGTGAATCACCTGAGGGGGATGGCTTGGAGCAAAGTGGGCACAGCCAATGGTCGAAGTGTAAATGTCAAAGGGATGCATCTCTTGCTGGCCCGGCCCTTTCCAGTTTAGTGAAGGGAATAATCCTGATACATCAAGTGATGATGTGAGTTTGACACTGCCAGTCTTAGACCTACCTGGAGACTGCCCTTCTGCCCATTTGTCAGAAGGAAAGAATGAATTCTCCTGTGAAACTGCTTGGTTTTGATCAGAAATATACAAATGACTCTCTCCTTTTGTTTTCTTATTGTCGTTATGATTTCATTACATTTGGCTGTCCAAAAATGTATATAAATTTGTTGTAGATTCTACAGGTACAATCACAGTTCTGATTGGAATTTCCATCACTAAGCAATGTGTTCATAAAACATGATATAACATGACTATATTGCTTAGCTATGGCATTCCCAATACTCCCCATTAATGGGACTGAGACAGTGGTGGGATTCAAATAATTGAACAACTGGTTCTCTGCCCTAATGACCAGCTGGGAGGCGGGGCTTGGTGGTCATTTGACTGGGTGGGCATGGCCAACTCAACGTCACTCACATTGATGGGCGCTTCGCCTTAGCTGTTACAATGCAATAAGGATTAACCAAAGAGGCAGTTTCTGTAAGCAGGGCAATAAAGATTAGGCTAGTAACAATGCCAGGATGTTTCCTTCCTGCCTTACTTACAGGATTAGCCCTATAAAGTGGGAAAAACTAAAAGGAGATTTCTTCCAACAACCATTTCTCCGAACTGCTTAGAAAGTTAACAACCGGTTCTCCCGAATGGGTGCGAACTGGCTGAATCCCACGGCTGAACTGACATAAGGGACTGTCTCTTTTGCAAGATTATAGGGAGGACAGGGCAGAATTATGAATCCTGGCCATGTTTCAAGACATTAGAAGACCAGTTTTAAGGTTAATGGACTCAGTTACAGAAGCCATGAATTCAGTGTTAGACAAGCTAAAAGGGAATGATTATCATGGAGAAATTGATTCTTTGAAGTTGCTACTAGATGAAAAAAATTGATAGCATGTAATCAATAAATCAAGGAGGCTCAGTGGCTAAGACACTGATTGTTGATCAGAAAGGTCAACAGTTCGGCAGTTCAAATCCCGAGTGCCGCATAATGGAGCAAGCTCTTGTTTCCTGTCCCAGCTTCTGCAAACTAGCAGTTCGAAAGCACGTAAAAAATGCAAGTAGAAAAATAGGGACCACCTTTGGTGGGAAGGTAACAGATTTCCCTGCCCCTTTGACATTTAGTCATGCTGGCCACATGACCAGGGAGATTTCATTGGACAGTGCTGGACAGGGGTTTGAAATGACCCCTAGAGTTAGGAACAACTAGCACATAGGTGCGAGGGGAAACTTAATCTTTACCTTTTAATAAATAAATCAATAAATCAATTTACTGTCAGTTTACGGCAGATTTTTTTTTGCATTTTGGCTATAGTATACCTATATCTGATTTCTGTAGAAGCAGAAATTACATGGAATATTTAAGAATGGCAGCAGCATCCTTAAGGAGTGGTTGCTGTCAGAGGTAGGGTTTATATCATGATGCTGTGACCCCTGCATTATCAAATGCTGCTGAGTAATAGAGAGGTAAGAATCCCTTTAAAGATGTGAGATATATAAGCTTTGGGGCCATAAATATGCTGATGAATGAGCAAATGAGTGCAAAATCAATACAGGCCTCTATCTCTACCTATTAGCCTGTCATTCTAGAGAGGGGTTAATGGGTTGGGCATACTGTCATCCTGCTGTGTGTTTATTGCTGTTACTTGTCTCCTGCTACTTTCTGTTGCCCTCCAGTGACAAGAACAGGAAAAGCTGATTAAGGCACTGCAAATAGGAAGTTTACACTGCTTATTTAGACTTCCAAGGAATTGTAGAGGTGAACACTCTGAACCTTCTTCCAGTGTTATATATATATATAATTGTTACCACAACTTCCTGTAAGGGCCCCAATTAAGGGAGGAGACATGCTGTTCCCCTCTCTGCCTGTCGGCTCATCACCAGAGACCATCTAGACAGAGAACCATTTTTTAGTTACGTTGTGTAATATTTTTAGATATGTGCTATCTAAAAGCACATATCTAAAAATATTACACAACGTAACTAAAAAATGGTTCTCTGTCTAGATGGTCTCTGGTGATGAGCCGACAAGGCAGAGAGGGGAACAGCATGTCTCCTCCCTTAATTGGGGCCCTTACAGGAAGTTGTGGTAACAATTATATATATTTATATAATTTAACACACACATATATATATATATATATATATATATATATATATATATATATATATATATATATATATATATATATATATATATATATATATATATATGTGTGTGTTAAATGTTTTTTTTTTTTAAAGGAATGATTAATAATTAATTAAGAGACCAGGATGGATCCATTTCGGACTTCTTAGTCCTCGTCAGCTGGCCATACTTTCCTACAGGGATTTGAACTGGTGCTCTCCAGCATTCGAAGCAGGCTTCTCTATGCCTTGAGCTAACCAGCTTCCCTGATTACATCATCCTTTCCACAGGACTTTATAGATGAAGATACTATGTTACAGCTTCCTGCTAGGCCTGTTTAAGGGAGGAGACAAACTTGTCATCCTTCTCTGTCTTTCGACTCCTCTTTGAGATCATCCAGACAGAGACCTATTAAATTGCTGCTGTCTTTTTTAGATATGTGTTAAATGTTTTTTTTTTTTTTTTAAAGGAATGATTAATAATTAATTAAGAGACCAGGATGGATCCATTTCGGACTTCTTAGTCCTCGTCAGCTGGCCATACTTTCCTACAGGGATTTGAACTGGTGCTCTCCAGCATTCGAAGCAGGCTTCTCTATGCCTTGAGCTAACCAGCTTCCCTGATTACATCATCCTTTCCACAGGACTTTATAGATGAAGATACTATGTTACAGCTTCCTGCTAGGCCTGTTTAAGGGAGGAGACAAACTTGTCATCCTTCTCTGTCTTTCGACTCCTCTTTGAGATCATCCAGACAGAGACCTATTAAATTGCTGCTGTCTTTTTTAGATATGTGTTAAATGTTTTTTTTTTTTTTTTTTTAAAGGAATGATTAATAATTAATTAAGAGACCAGGATGGATCCATTTCGGACTTCTTAGTCCTCGTCAGCTGGCCATACTTTCCTACAGGGATTTGAACTGGTGCTCTCCAGCATTCGAAGCAGGCTTCTCTATGCCTTGAGCTAACCAGCTTCCCTGATTACATCATCCTTTCCACAGGACTTTATAGATGAAGATACTATGTTACAGCTTCCTGCTAGGCCTGTTTAAGGGAGGAGACAAACTTGTCATCCTTCTCTGTCTTTCGACTCCTCTTTGAGATCATCCAGACAGAGACCTATTAAATTGCTGCTGTCTTTTTTAGATATGTGTTAAATGTTTTTTTTTTTTTAAAGGAATGATTAATAATTAATTAAGAGACCAGGATGGATCCATTTCGGACTTCTTAGTCCTCGTCAGCTGGCCATACTTTCCTACAGGGATTTGAACTGGTGCTCTCCAGCATTCGAAGCAGGCTTCTCTATGCCTTGAGCTAACCAGCTTCCCTGATTACATCATCCTTTCCACAGGACTTTATAGATGAAGATACTATGTTACAGCTTCCTGCTAGGCCTGTTTAAGGGAGGAGACAAACTTGTCATCCTTCTCTGTCTTTCGACTCCTCTTTGAGATCATCCAGACAGAGACCTATTAAATTGCTGCTGTCTTTTTTAGATATGTGTTAAATGTTTTTTTTTTTTTTTTTAAAGGAATGATTAATAATTAATTAAGAGACCAGGATGGATCCATTTCGGACTTCTTAGTCCTCGTCAGCTGGCCATACTTTCCTACAGGGATTTGAACTGGTGCTCTCCAGCATTCGAAGCAGGCTTCTCTATGCCTTGAGCTAACCAGCTTCCCTGATTACATCATCCTTTCCACAGGACTTTATAGATGAAGATACTATGTTACAGCTTCCTGCTAGGCCTGTTTAAGGGAGGAGACAAACTTGTCATCCTTCTCTGTCTTTCGACTCCTCTTTGAGATCATCCAGACAGAGACCTATTAAATTGCTGCTGTCTTTTTTAGATATGTGTTAAATGTTTTTTTTTTTTTTTTTTTTTAAAGGAATGATTAATAATTAATTAAGAGACCAGGATGGATCCATTTCGGACTTCTTAGTCCTCGTCAGCTGGCCATACTTTCCTACAGGGATTTGAACTGGTGCTCTCCAGCATTCGAAGCAGGCTTCTCTATGCCTTGAGCTAACCAGCTTCCCTGATTACATCATCCTTTCCACAGGACTTTATAGATGAAGATACTATGTTACAGCTTCCTGCTAGGCCTGTTTAAGGGAGGAGACAAACTTGTCATCCTTCTCTGTCTTTCGACTCCTCTTTGAGATCATCCAGACAGAGACCTATTAAATTGCTGCTGTCTTTTTTAGATATGTGTTAAATGTTTTTTTTTTTTTTTAAAGGAATGATTAATAATTAATTAAGAGACCAGGATGGATCCATTTCGGACTTCTTAGTCCTCGTCAGCTGGCCATACTTTCCTACAGGGATTTGAACTGGTGCTCTCCAGCATTCGAAGCAGGCTTCTCTATGCCTTGAGCTAACCAGCTTCCCTGATTACATCATCCTTTCCACAGGACTTTATAGATGAAGATACTATGTTACAGCTTCCTGCTAGGCCTGTTTAAGGGAGGAGACAAACTTGTCATCCTTCTCTGTCTTTCGACTCCTCTTTGAGATCATCCAGACAGAGACCTATTAAATTGCTGCTGTCTTTTTTAGATATGTGTTAAATGTTTTTTTTTTTTTTTTTTTAAGGAATGATTAATAATTAATTAAGAGACCAGGATGGATCCATTTCGGACTTCTTAGTCCTCGTCAGCTGGCCATACTTTCCTACAGGGATTTGAACTGGTGCTCTCCAGCATTCGAAGCAGGCTTCTCTATGCCTTGAGCTAACCAGCTTCCCTGATTACATCATCCTTTCCACAGGACTTTATAGATGAAGATACTATGTTACAGCTTCCTGCTAGGCCTGTTTAAGGGAGGAGACAAACTTGTCATCCTTCTCTGTCTTTCGACTCCTCTTTGAGATCATCCAGACAGAGACCTATTAAATTGCTGCTGTCTTTTTTAGATATGTGTTAAATGTTTTTTTTTTTTTAAAGGAATGATTAATAATTAATTAAGAGACCAGGATGGATCCATTTCGGACTTCTTAGTCCTCGTCAGCTGGCCATACTTTCCTACAGGGATTTGAACTGGTGCTCTCCAGCATTCGAAGCAGGCTTCTCTATGCCTTGAGCTAACCAGCTTCCCTGATTACATCATCCTTTCCACAGGACTTTATAGATGAAGATACTATGTTACAGCTTCCTGCTAGGCCTGTTTAAGGGAGGAGACAAACTTGTCATCCTTCTCTGTCTTTCGACTCCTCTTTGAGATCATCCAGACAGAGACCTATTAAATTGCTGCTGTCTTTTTTAGATATGTGTTAAATGTTTTTTTTTTTTTTAAAGGAATGATTAATAATTAATTAAGAGACCAGGATGGATCCATTTCGGACTTCTTAGTCCTCGTCAGCTGGCCATACTTTCCTACAGGGATTTGAACTGGTGCTCTCCAGCATTCGAAGCAGGCTTCTCTATGCCTTGAGCTAACCAGCTTCCCTGATTACATCATCCTTTCCACAGGACTTTATAGATGAAGATACTATGTTACAGCTTCCTGCTAGGCCTGTTTAAGGGAGGAGACAAACTTGTCATCCTTCTCTGTCTTTCGACTCCTCTTTGAGATCATCCAGACAGAGACCTATTAAATTGCTTCGAATGCTGGAGAGCACCAGTTCAAATCCCTGTAGGAAAGTATGGCCAGCTGACGAGGACTAAGAAGTCCGAAATGGATCCATCCTGGTCTCTTAATTAATTATTAATCATTCCTTTAAAAAAAAAAAAAACATTTAACACATATCTAAAAAAGACAGCAGCAATTTAATAGGTCTCTGTCTGGATGATCTCAAAGAGGAGTCGAAAGACAGAGAAGGATGACAAGTTTGTCTCCTCCCTTAAACAGGCCTAGCAGGAAGCTGTAACATAGTATCTTCATCTATAAAGTCCTGTGGAAAGGATGATGTAATCAGGGAAGCTGGTTAGCTCAAGGCATAGAGAAGCCTGCTTCGAATGCTGGAGAGCACCAGTTCAAATCCCTGTAGGAAAGTATGGCCAGCTGACGAGGACTAAGAAGTCCGAAATGGATCCATCCTGGTCTCTTAATTAATTATTAATCATTCCTTTAAAAAAAAAAAAAAAACATTTAACACATATCTAAAAAAGACAGCAGCAATTTAATAGGTCTCTGTCTGGATGATCTCAAAGAGGAGTCGAAAGACAGAGAAGGATGACAAGTTTGTCTCCTCCCTTAAACAGGCCTAGCAGGAAGCTGTAACATAGTATCTTCATCTATAAAGTCCTGTGGAAAGGATGATGTAATCAGGGAAGCTGGTTAGCTCAAGGCATAGAGAAGCCTGCTTCGAATGCTGGAGAGCACCAGTTCAAATCCCTGTAGGAAAGTATGGCCAGCTGACGAGGACTAAGAAGTCCGAAATGGATCCATCCTGGTCTCTTAATTAATTATTAATCATTCCTTTAAAAAAAAAAAAAAAAAACATTTAACACATATCTAAAAAAGACAGCAGCAATTTAATAGGTCTCTGTCTGGATGATCTCAAAGAGGAGTCGAAAGACAGAGAAGGATGACAAGTTTGTCTCCTCCCTTAAACAGGCCTAGCAGGAAGCTGTAACATAGTATCTTCAGATTTTGGTTTATTCGGGTCTTTGCCCGTGTAAAATTAAAGGTGTTTTTGCAACGTTTCGATGGGATCACCCCCATCATCATCAGGCTTTGGCTTCTGCCTTTTGCAAATGAACTGCATTTGAAATGGCAGTTTTTCTGTAAGTGGAGGTGGGAGGGGTTGGAATGTTGGCTCTGCTACTTTTAAACCGATTGGTTGGCTGATTTGCCACATCCTGATTGGTAGCTGGAGTTTGTTGAGAGAGATTGATGATGGTGTCAGTGTTTGTGGCCGGGACTTGTTTAGTGGCTGGGACTCGTTTAGTGGCCAGGGTTTGTTTAGTGGCCGGGACTCATTTAGTGGCCAGAGCTGGTTTCCAGATGTCTGGCAGGCGGGAGGCATCATCGCGTCTGTTCATATTTTGGGGATGTTTTTCTATTTCAATAGCTTCCATAATCATTCTCCTGTTGGAGTGTTCAGTCCTGGAGAGCAATTTGGTTTTTTCAAAGTCAATTTGATGACCTGTTGCTTGGAAGTGCTGGAAGAGGGAGGAAGTATTTACTTGTCTTTTAACAGAATTCTTATGCTCTGAGATACGTGCACTAATTCTCCTATTAGTTTGTCCAATGTATGTGGACGAGCAGACTTTGCATGGTATTTCATAGACTCCTTGGTTTTCTAGCTGGATTTTGTCTTTGGGATTCCTTAAAATGTTGGCAATTTTTTGGTTAGTGTCGAAGGATGTCTTTATATTGTGTTTGTGGAGAATTTTGCTGATTTTATCAGTGGTACCTTTAATATAGGGGAGGAGAGCGATGCCATTGTCTTGTTCTGTGTTTTGGATCTTGGGGGGTGTCTGCTTTTGGATTAGTTTGGTGATTGTGTTTCTTTGGAAACCATTAGAGATTAATATCTTTGTGAGGGTTTGTAATTCATTTTTCAGGTGGTCTTTGTCAGCTAGGCGTTTGGTTCTGGAGATGAGGGTCTTGGCTACAGAGTTGATCTGTGCAGGGTGGTGATGTGATTGTGCGTTTAGGTAGCGGTTTGTGTGTGTTTTTTTCCGGTAGATGGTGTGTCCTAGGGAGCCTCATCTCCAGAACCAAACGCCTAGCTGACAAAGACCACCTGAAAAATGGAGAGCACCAGTTCAAATCCCTGTAGGAAAGTATGGCCAGCTGACGAGGACTAAGAAGTCCGAAATGGATCCATCCTGGTCTCTTAATTAATTATTAATCATTCCTTTAAAAAAACATTTAACACATATATATATATATGTTTAACATTTAACACATATATATATATATGTTTTCTGAGGTTTTCGCGGGTGTTTGTATGTAGGTCTTTGGTTGTTCGGGTTTTCTCCTGCGTAGAATTGGAAGTATCTTCATGACGTTTCGATGAAATCTCATTCATCATCTTCCGGCTGGTGCTTCCGGCTTGGTGCTTCCAGGAGCTCCTGGCTTGGTGCTTCCAGGAGCCGGAAGCACCAGCCTGAAGATGATGAATGAGATTTCAGCGAAACGTCGTGAAGATACTTCCAATTCTACGCGGGAGAAAACCCGAACAACCAAAGACCTACATCTCTCTCTCTCTCTCTCTCTCTCTCCCTCTCTCTCTCTCTCTCTCTCTCTTTCTCTCTCTCACCCGCGAAAATATATATATATATATATGTAGGTCTTTGGTTGTTCGGGTTTTCTCCCATGTAGAATTGGAAATGTAGAATTGCAATTGCTCCTGGAAGCACCAAGCCAGAAGCACCAGCCTGAAGATGATGAATGAGATTTCATCGAAACGTCGTGAAGATACTTCCAATTCTACGCGGGAGAAAACCCGAACAACCAAAGACCTACATACAAACACCCGCGAAAACCTCAGAAAACATATATATATAAATATATATATATATTCTACGCGGGAGAAAACCCGAACAACCAAAGACCTACATATATATATATCACACATATATATATATATCACATATATATATATATATATATCACACATATATATATATATCACATATATATATATATATATATCACATATATATATGTGTGTGTGTGTTTGTGTGTGTTAGTTTTATGAGCTGATCAATATATATATAGTCACCCAATAGCTGCAATGCTCATTTAGCTTTATTTCAAGGAAAGAAATGCCAAATTTTATTTCAACGTATGAATGTTTGAGAGTCGGATAGATAATTTGGATTTATAGGAAGGAAGATAAAGTGATAGTAGGTGGTGATGTCAGGTCATTGGCCATATCTTGAAGATATCCAGGCTAGTAAATGGAAATGGCATTATTTTATTGGATGCCCAGAGAAGTGGGATAAAATAATAGGTTAATCAATGTGTGTTCAATGTTTATTCTGTTCCTTGAACTGCAAAACCTACCCTTTCCAGAACTTCTTTCTTCATAGATATTGCCTGGAAACACTTTTCCTTTTCATGCCATTGCCTAGCAAAGCTTTGCTAATTCAAACAAATTATCCCAATTTATGTCTCTGACATATTAGGGAAAGATTTTCTTTTTTTGAGAGTGAAGGTTCGTTCTCCAAGCTTGTGAGTTGGTTCCTGAACATTTTGTTATATCTTCAGCAGAGGATGTCAGTTTTAATGGTCTTCTGTTTTAAAGATTTCAAGTGAGGGTCTTGTTACGGGTCAGGTGTGATCTTGTGATGGAGATGTTATATCAGGCGAGTGACATTGGGAGGTGAACTTTGTGTGGGGCTTGCATGAGTTGTTTGTGGGTGTGTACTGTCACTGGTTGGCTGTGCGGTTGAATTGTGTTTTTTCTCTCTACAGCACACTTCATGATAACCACAATCCTTTTTTCCTATGGAATAGTAGTCACGAGGACAGTGGTAATGAAAGCATGTTCCTTCTTCCATATTACACACATTGCTGTACATCCTGTGAAAAGGAAAAGAGGAGACAGGTGAATGATGATTAAAGATACTTTAATGTTTACTTACATTTCCTCTTCCAAAACACCACCAACAATGCAGAAGTATGGTTTCTTCAGGCAGTTTCATCTGACCATAGGAATCAGTTTCTGCTTGCTCCCCTACAACTGACTCCTCAACCCTGGCCATGAGTAGAATTGGCTGGCACATCTTTTTTTTAAAAAAATTAAATTTTTGAATAAACAAACACAACACAAAAAAAATCATTTTTCTTTGCATACTGTAGAAAGTGTATCAGTTGGTTACAAAAAGCTTTCGTGCATCTCTTCCACAGTCATCACCTATAATTCATATCAAATCATGTATTTTAAATCAAATATGTTTATACATATTACTATCATCATACCTCAATTTTCATTTGACTATAATTGTTTTAACGTCCTTTTGCATAAAATATTCCAAAATTTAAAGCAGAACCACATAATGGCCTTTCATTAGCTATTTCCAATATTATCCAATAACATTAGATCCTCACGACCTATTCTAAATAAAAATCAATAATGTTTAGTAATAAGGTTTCTAGTCCTCCTTTCCGAATCACTGTTTACAATTTATGTTCTATTTTTTTAATTGAACCAATACATATATACATTGTTATTATTATCAAACATTTGTATGACTATATCCATTATCATAACATTTTTCCCTAATACTCAAAGCATAACTAAATTTAACTTATTTTTTTTATTAGCTTTTATATATGAAAAAATTTCTAATCTTCCTTTCATAGTACCATTTGCTATTTGTATCCAATTACCTCTTATCAAACCAATACATACATACATACATACATACATACACACATTATTATCATTATCTATTATTTATTTAAACATATCTATTATGACTTCATTTTTAACATAATACTCTAAATTTCACTAAATTTGACTAATTTTTGGTTGTATGCTTTCATATATCAACCTGTATCTTTCCAGTAAAAATACAATCATGTCTTTTGCCATTTGTGGAACTAATCTTCTAATTATCTCCTTGGTCAAATTTGTGTGGACTTCTCTTTGCAGCTCTTTGATTGTTGCATCTCTCATAAAATCTCGATACCCTCCATCTATTTGTTTAATCAGCTTATCTCTGGTTATCAATGATGCTTCTGATAACATTTCTCTCCTTAAATCCCTCAATTCTTCTCTTTTTTCTTCTTCTATGCCTTGCCATTTGGGATAGAGTTTCTGGCCATCAAGCTCCGCTTTCCATATTCCACTCTTTCCATTTCCAAGCACAATCCATTCATCATAGATGTCAATAAATTTCTTATCTTTGTGTTCATTTTTCTCTTCAGTTTTTAGGACTTTAGTCTCCTTTTTTTCAATTGATAAACATCTCCAGATTCTCCATCATATTTTGCTGTTATATGCTCTATGTTTTTTAGTTTCTTCTCAATTCTCTCTGATACTTCTAGTAATTTTTGGATTTCAAACATTATCTTTTGCAGTGTTAAAGTTTCTCTTTGATGTTGATATTATGCCATTATCCCATAAAAAAGGATTTTAATCCATAGGTTACATGGATAAAAAAAAAATAGAAGAAAACTAATCTGTTCGCTTTAAAAGTTTTGCGTAAAGTCCATCCATAAAATAACATTTAATAATAATAATAATAATAAATCTTGAATTTATTGACCGCTCCATCTCCCTGGGGGGACTCGGAGTGGTGCACAGGGCAAATAAAACCATAAAAAACAACATACATACAATAAAAACGAATTAAATACATCCCTGCGTTAAAATCCCAGTTAAAACTACTAAAATTCCTAACTAAAATTAACAGTCCTATAGACGGGAGACTACCCTAGGCCGGCCAAGCAGAACAGATGTGTTTTTAGTTTAAGACGGAAGGAGCGGAGGTCCGTGGTTCTTCTAATGTCAGGGGGAAGGTCGTTCTAGAGGGCTGGGCCCGCCACAGAGAGAGCCCTTCCCCTGGGCGTCGCCCGCTGACAAAGTCTAGTGGACGGCACCCGGAGAAGCCCCTCTCTGTGGGAGCGAATCGGCCGTGAGGATGTATGAGGCAGGATCCGGTCCTGCAAATAGCTAGGTCCCGAGCCATGGAGCGCTTTAAAGATGGTAATTAAAACCTTGAAGCGCACTCGGAAGACGACAGGCAGCCAGTGCAGCTCGCGCAAGAGCGGTGTTACATGGGTAAACCTCGAGGTTCCCATAATTGCTCGCGCGGCTGCATTCTGGACTAGCTGAAGTCTCCGAGTGCTCCTCAAGGGGAGCCCCATGTAGAGAGAGTTACAATAGTCCAGTCGGGACGTCACGAGAGCATGAGTGACTGTGCGCAGGGCGTCCCGATCCAATAGGGGGCGCAACTGGTGAACCAGGCGAACCTGGTAAAACGCCCTCCTGGCCACGGCTGTCACTTGATCTTCCATGGACAGCCAGGCATCCAGGAGGACACCCAAGTTGCGCACCCCATCCACTGGGGCAAGGTGTTCGCCCCCAATGGCCAGCGATGGAGTGAGCTGGTTGAATCGGGCAGCCGGAAACCACAGCCACTCGGTCTTGGTCGGGTTGAGCCTGAGTCCGTTTCTTCCCATCCAGATCCGTACGGCTTCCAGGCACTGGCACATCACCGCTACGGCATCGTTGGGGTGGTTTGGGGTAGATATATACAGCTGAGTGTCGTCAGCGTATAGATGGTACTCTACCCCAAAACCACGGATGATCTCACCCAGCGGCTTCATATATGTGTTAAACAGGAGAGGCGAGAGGACTGACCCCTGAGGCACCCCACATGTGAGGGGTCTCGAGGTCGACCTCTGCTCTCCTGCCAACACAAATTGCGATCGGCCAGAGAGGTAGGAGGAGAACCACCGTAAAACGGTGCCCCCCACCCCCAACCCCCCCAGCCGATGCAATAGGATACCATGGTCGATGGTATCAAAAGCCGCCAAGAGGTCTAATAGGACCAGGATGGAGGAACAACCCCCATCTCTGGCCCTCTAGAGATCATCGACCAACGCGACCAATGCCGTCTCGGTGCTATGCCCGGGCCGAAAGCCGGACTGGCGCGGATCTAGATAATCCACTTCCTCCAGGTGACGGGGAAACTGTTGTGCCACCACACTCTCGACAACCTTCGCCAGAAAGGGAAGGTTGGAGACTGGACGATAGTTGTTTAAAAGAGCTGGATCCAAAGAGGGCTTCTTAAGGAGGGGCCTCACCATAGCCTCTTTTAGGGAGGTGGGCAAGGAACCCTCACTTAAAGATGCGTTGATAACCTCTTGGAGCCAGCCTCGTGTCACCTCCCAGGATGCCAGTACAAGCCAGGAGGGACACGGGTCCAATAAACATGTGGTGGCTCGCAGTCGCCCACGTAACCTGTCCATGTCTTCGGAAGAAACGGAGTCAAACTCCTCCCAAACAAGATCTGTCTCGTGGCATCCCACTGGGCCGTCAATGGGGGCTAGCTCGTTCTGTATTTGAGCGGTTTTCTCCTGCAGAAAAGACACAAATTCCTCTGCTCTACCCTGTAACGGGGCTTCCCGCACCCTCTGTTGAAGGAGGGAGCGGGTCACCCTAAACAGGGCGGCAGGGCGGTTTTCTGCGGATGCTATGAGAGCGGCACAATGATGACGTTTGGCCACTCTCAGCGCCACAATGTAAGTCCGTAAATGGGCTCTTACCTGTGTCCGGTCAGATTCAGATCGAGTAGACCTCCATCTTCTCTCTAGGCATCTCTTGTGGCGTTTCATCACCCTTAGCTCCTCGGTAAACCAAGGAGCCAGGGTGGCTTGCCGCCGCAAGAGAGGCCGCAAGGGCGCGACCCGATCCAAGGCCCCCGTGGTCGCAGTATTGCAAGCGGCCACGAGGTCCTCGGTCGGGGCGCGGGTCAGGGGTACAGGAAGTGGCCCAAGCGCCGCCTGGAACCCATCAGGGTCCATCAGGCGCCTGGGGCGGAACCAGATAGGTAACTCAGGCTCCGCCTCCCCGCGGTGGGGGGTGGCGGTTGGAAAGTCGAGCCGGAGAAGTGAGTGGTCTGACCATGACAAGGGTGTGATGACTATATCCCCTGTACCCAGATCACTCTTCCATTGGCCAGAGACAAAGATGAGGTCTGGTGTGTGTCCACCCTCGTGGGTGGGGCCTTGAATTAGTTGGGTCAGGTCCATGGCCGTCATGGAAGCCATGAACTCCCGAGCTACCTCGGATGATTCGCCCACCGATGGCAAATTGAAGTCCCCCATGACTAACAGCCTGGGGGTCTCCATTGCCATCGTAGCGATCACCTCGAGGAGCTCGGGCAGGGCTGCTGCTACATAGCGGGGAGCCAGGTATACAACCAGCAAGCCCAACTGCCTCCCTAGGCTCCACTTCACGCAGAGGGACTCGCAACCGGTGGTCTGCGGCACAATGGTCTCTCTCGGCTCAAGACCTTCCTTGATAATAACCGCTACCCCACCACCCCTGCCTAGGGCCCGGGGCTGATGAAAAGCACGGTAACCTGGTGGGCACATTTCAACGAGGGGGAGTCCTCCCTCGTGGCCCAACCAGGTCTCTGCAATTCCTACCAGGTCCGGCTCCCCCTCTGACACAAGGTCATGAATGAGGGGGGCTTTGTTGACAACGGACCTGGCATTGCAAAACATCAGCCGCAGGCCCTGGCTCTGTATTCCCTGACCACCTAGCCTGCAGGGGTTGTGGCACCTGACCGTTTGCAACCAACGGCCGCGTGCCTCCAACCGGGTGAATGGAACTTTCCCTTCGGACCTGCCTCTCCCAACGACACTATTGATTTAGAAAGAAAGATAACACATTTTCCAATGCAATCCCAATGTAGCTTAATTTCTCCGCTTATTTCTTCTGTTCTCAAATTTAATTTCGCTTTAAGGGGGTTTTGGGCAGTCTCTTTTAAAACAGTAAAATTTCCTACCAGCTGTAAACACTTTCTCTTTCTGTTTCCTTCCGTTCCGGAGCCGTCCCAACTTCATCAGCCTGGGCTGAACTTTTTGTCGCCGGATAGAAGAACTTCTCTTGGATCAATCAGGGACTTTGTGGTTTCCCTGAGATCAGCAATATGTATTCTTCCCAATTACCATCTCTGTGGGATGGTTTAGGTCCATACAGACTGTCCAGCAGCAAAAGTATTGACTGCGATCTCGGGACTGAGATCACAGTTCATGTTGTCGTGACATTGGCTCCTCCCCTTTTTCTTGGCTGGCACTTCTTTACTGCTTTGCAAGAGAACTATATTGGGCTGTTCACATAATCCCCAAAAGTCAAACTTTTCTTGAGTGAGTATGTATTTCCTGTCACTATTAAGGAAATATTGGAAAAAAAGATACCATATTTTTCAGACTATAAGAAATACTGTTATCCCTCCCAAAAAAGGGTGGAAATGTCTTCACCAGGGGTGGGTTCCTAAGGGTTCGCACGGGATCCCGCGAGCCCTTTCGTCAAATTTCCCGATCCCGAGCGATCCCTTTGGACCCTGGACCTTGAAGTAAGTCCTCCGCGTTCGTCCCCGCCCCCCCGCCGCTCAGCCAACGCTAAAATCGCTGGATGCCGGGGGGGGCTTGGAACTCGGAGGGGTGCCCGGGACGCGTGCGAAGATCGCCTCTCCGTGCCGCTTCTCACCGCCGGCCAGGGAGCTTAGCGCCAAGCGGCAATGAGAAGTGGAGCAGAGGGGCGAGCTCTTTCACACAGAGACACAGACACGCACACACACACGCTGGCGTGCTCCGAGAGGCTGGCTCTTTTCTCTAGCCGAGGCTGACGTCTGGCTGAATCTCTAGCCCGCTCCCTTATCCTCACAACGGGGTCGGCAGCGGCGCTCTCTTGTGCGGCCACCTCAGCTTGGCAGCCTTTGCCCCGCTAAGAGATGACGCTGTAACAGCCGCCGCCGCGCTCCCTTCTCTTTCCTCGCCTCTCCTCCCTTCGCCAGCAGGAGCGCGCGCGCCTGCTGCTGCCGCCGCCGCCGCTGCTAACTGCTGCTCCCTCAGCTGGGGCGGGCAGGCAGGAAAGCAAGCAAGGCGACTGCGCTGTCTTCTTTTTCCCTCAGCGAAGCGCCGCCGCCGCCTACTCACCCATCGCAGGTGGCGGCGGCGCTTCGCTGAGGGAAAAAGAAGACAGCGCAGCCGCCTTGCTTGCTTTCCTGCCTGCCCGCCCCAGCCCCTGCTGCTGCTGCCGTCACCGCTGCTAACTGCTGCTCCGGAAAAGATCAGCGCGCGCATGCCCCGCTCGATTACAGCCTCGGAGAGCTCGTAGCAGTGCGAGTCTGCGCTGTAATTTTGCAGGACCTGCACGCGCCTATCTTTTCAGCGCACCGTGGAAAAGTGCCGAGTTTCTGGACGGCCCCTGATCACTCTAGACGCCATCGGGGAAGACGGGGAACGCGAGGGGGACCTCGCGGATGGCGTCACCGGCAGCGCAGAGTCGCTGCTGCTTCACACGGTATTCTGTGGACACAGTGACCGGCAGACAGAGAGAGGCACAGAGAGAGAGAGAGAGAGAGAGAGAGAGAGAGAGAGAGAGAGAGGGAGGGAGGGAGGGAGGGAGGGAGGGAGGGAGGAAGGGAATCAGAATCTGACAGACACAGAGAGAATGACAGAGAGAGACAGGAAGGGAGGGGAGAGACACAGAGATAAGAGGGAGGGAGAGAAAGATAGACAGAGACACAGAATGAGTGATTAAGTGCCTGAATGCGAGACAGGCAGACACACACACACAGAGAGTGACAGAGATGGGCGGACGAAGGAGAGAGAGACAGAAAGAAAAAGAGAGAAAGAGAAAGAAAGAAAAAGAAAGTGGGAGAGAGAGAAAGAAAGACAGACAGAGAAAAAGAGAAAGAAAGAGACAAAGGAAAGAAAGAGAGAGAAAAAGAAAGAGAGAGAGGGAAAGAAAGAAAGAGACAGAAAGAGAGAGAGAAAGAGAGGGAGAGAGAAAGAGGGAAAGAAAGAAAGAGAAAGAGAAAGAAATAAAGAGAGAGAGAAAGAGGGAAAGAAAGAAAAAATGAGAGAGAAAGAAAGAGAGAGAAAGAGGGAAAGAGAAAGAAAGAGAGAAAGAGAAAGAAAGAGAGAAAGAGAAATAAATAAAGAGAGAGATAGAGAGAGAGGGAAGGAAAGAAACAGAGAAAGAAAGAGAGACAGAGAAAGAGAGAAAGAAAGACAGAAGGAAAGAAAGAAAAAGAAAGAGAGAGAGAGAGAGAGAGAACTTATGACCACAATTAAGCCCAAAAGTTTGGTTGCTAACCAAGACCATTGTTAAGTGAGTTTCACATTTTCCAAATTGGCCACTCCCACCCGGTCACATGGCTGGCAAGCCACTCCCACCCGGTCACATGGCCGGCAAGCCACTCCCACCCGGTCACATGGCCGGCAAGCCACTCCCACCAGGTCACATGGCTGGCAAGCCACTCCCACAAAGCAGGCCACACCCACAGAACCTGTTCCAAAAATTTTGAAACCCACCCCTGGTCTTCACGCATCCATTTTTGCCCTCCCTGGCATCCAGAAGCACTCTGCCAGCAAAAAACAGGCCCATTTTTGGCCTTTCAAATCCTCTATGCATCCAATTTTCAGCCTCCTCAATGTCTCCCCAATGTCAAACATGGGATGTACAGAGGCAAAAACCTATTTTTTTCTTCTTTTCCTCCTCTAAATCTAGGTGCATCTTATGGTCTGGTGTGTCATATAGTCTGAAAAATATGGTAATTTCTCTGCTTCTAAACAGGTTGCCACATCTAGGGAATTCCTCATTCCATTTCTTTTTGATGATATATTGATATATTTTTTAGAAGTTTGGAAGCTCACATTGTAAAACACAATACTTTTGGAGAGAGAGAGAGAGAGAAAGAGAGGGAGGGGGAGGGAGGGAGGGAGCCAGGCATCAGAGTTTGGAAATAAATGATAGAAATTCTAAATTGTCAGTACTGTCTTTGGAGACACAATTCACTGAAGTATTTTCACTGAAGTAGCCTCCAAGTGATCTTTCAGATGCTGCTAATTTAAAAAAATATGTAGACAATTATTTAAAAACAATATAAAATATCAGCAAAATTCACTAAAATAATGAAATGCAAAAATACTCAAGTTAAAAAATGATATAAATAAGAAATGTAAAGAAAAATCTCCCAAAACAACCCTCCTATCTCATTTTTAATCATATGGATAGGCATTGGTTTACTTGTCTTCTATGGTTTACAATACCATAGTATAATCAAATACAAAAAATATTTTTAAAATATCAACACATTTCCATTAAATAGTACAGTACATACTGTAGTTGCCTTAATCTTATATTTCAATATCTTGTAACGTATTTCCAAAACCATTCCTTAATATATGGAAAATCACTTTTTAAATTTCCCATTCTTCAAGCTAGGCCCCTTGCAAGATACAACAATAATTTCTAACAGAATATAAAAGTATAACATTTTGGTTCTGCTTGTAATTCAACATCACAATAATCTGCTCCCATAAATCTCCTCATGACCATGAAAGATACTAGTGACCACCTTTAAAGTGCTCCATAGAAAGGGACCTGGTTATCTGCAAGCCCGCCTCCTGCTGCCAAATACCTCCCACCGACCAGTTTGCTCCCACAGAGAGGGCCTCCTCAGGGTGCCGTCGGCCAATGTTGGCTGGCGACCCCCAGGGGGAGAGCCTTCTCTGTGGCAGCTCTGGCCCTCTGGAATAACCTACCCCCTGAATTACGTACGATCTCAGACCTACGTCTCTTCCGTCGGGCCCTGAAGACACATTTATTTCATGCAGCCGGCCTGTCATAGCCTTGTTTTAATTGGGTTTTAGTATTGGGTTTTAAATTATGGGGCAAATTATTTAATATATATTAATTATATTATTTTAACTTTTGTATTTTCTGTTTTTACTGTGGCTGTTCACCGCCCTGAGTCCCGAGAGGGAGAAGGGCGGTATATAAATTAAATTAATTAAATAAAAAAATAAAAAAAACATTATTCCCCCAAAGTGATAAAAGATTATAGGACCTTATTATATGGGTCAATTATTTTTTACATAAGCAATGTAGGAAATATCACTGTCAAGTTTCCAACTAACAAACCCAAGCAAATCAGAATTCCAAGGTGGGAATCTACCTTAAAGTACTTCTTTATTGGGTACATCCTATCGGCAGACTTAAATGCAAAACCAACTCTAAATATTCCCTGGGGTTTCAGTATAATTAAAATAGTAAATGACTCCCTCCCAGAGGTGGGTTCCTACCAGTTTGCATTGATTCGAGTGAACTGGTAGTGATAATTGGACCTGGGTCGCTGAACTGGTAGGGATGGCAGGCTGGCCGTGCCCCCAAACTGGTCCCCTGGTTGCTGCTCACTCAACTACCGACAAGCTGACAGGAGCTGGGAAGTGGCTGGCTGGCAAAAAAAGCCTCTCAGCCACCTCTTTGAGTGCCAGAGGATTAGAGGCTTCTTTTCTACCCAGCCACTGGCCACAAGGTGCCAAAAAGTCTTCCAGCCGACGAGAAGAAAGCTGTGTATGCACAAAGATGGCAGCAGTGACCGGAGATCTTTTCGGTGCCCTGCGGACAGTGGCTGGGTGGAAAGAATCCTCCCAGCTTCCAAGTTCAGCAGCAGGCTCAGTCCCTTCATAGGGTCACTTTTCTCCATGCCTGAGAAAGATCAAAAGGTGCAGAGCTGCCTTTAAGGGCAAAGTGCTGCAGAATCTCTGGGTGTCTGGACTCTTCTTCTTAGTAGTTTTAGGAATTCTATGAATGTGCGATGAGGAAGAAAAGGGACTGCTCTGATGCCCTATCCCAAATCCCATGGAGGAGATGGAGTTAATAAGGGGGAATCAGTTAAAGAAGGATCAATTTTAAGTAGCTTATGAATTCACTTTGATGAACTAGATGCTCTCAGCCACCTCTTTGAGAGCCAGCAGCCGGACCGGTGCTGCTGTTGTCCCCAATTGAGGTGTGAGCCTGGTGCCGAATCCAATGATAGACGCGAGACATGAGGTGCAGGTTTTCTGATTGCTTTTTATTGGAGTACTCCAAGGGAAAGGGTTCCTGCGTTAAAAGGCCAGGAACCAAGAACAAAGGATTAAGAAAGCTTTATAAATTTTCAGTAAAGAACAAGGTGGAACAAGGTGAAACAATAAGAAATATCCTCTAATAAACATTTTAGCACTAATTCTACAATTTGTTCTATTGATCTATAGCTGTCCTATTCCTAAGCCTTGGCTAATGAATGCCCCAGGAGTTATCTAATAGACATTTCATTTGTTGCCGTCCATCTCTATTCCTAACTTTTAGCTGAGGTCTGCAAATTGTCTAATTCTTGTTGCTTTTATCAACTTTCCAACTACCCATAATTGCTACAAGCTTTACACATGCTGTTGATAAGCATTCTTTGTTCTTGTGAGACAGAGAGACAGACACCCTTATTACAGACTTCCTGATTTACTTTCAAGTGTGTGCCATGACCTTGCTTTAGCAGCCAGTCCATCACTGCCACCCCTCCCACTGGCCGGCTGGACAAAGGGATAAGGCTGTCTTTGGTTGTTCGGGTTTTCTCCCGCGTAGAATTGGAAGTATCTTCACGACGTTTCGATGAAGTCTCATTCATCATCTTCAGGCTGGTGCTTCTGGCTTGGTGCTTCCAGGAGCAATGATTGGTGCTTCCAGGAGCTTGGTGCTTCCAGGAGCAATCATTGCTCCTGGAAGCACCAAGCCAGAAGCACCAGCCTGAAGATGATGAATGAGACTTCATCGAAACGTCGTGAAGATACTTCCAATTCTACGCGGGAGAAAACCCGAACAACCAAAGACCTACATACAAACACCCGCGAAAACCTCAGAAAGCAAATATATATATATTGGTTTATTCGGGTTTTTTCCCGTGTAAAATTAAAGGTGTTTTTGCAACGTTTCGATGGGATCACCCCCATCATCATCAGGCCTGGGCCTTTGCTTTTTTGCGAATGAGCTGTATTTGAAATGGCAGTTTTTCTGTAAGTGGAGGTGGGAGGGGTTGGAATGTTGGCTCTGCTACTTTAAACCGATTGGTTGGCTGATTTGCCACATCCTGATTGGTAGATGGAGTTGATGTTTGTTGAGAGTGATTGATGATGGTGTTAGTGTTTGTGGCCAGGACTCGTTTAGTGGCTGGGACTCGTTTATTGGCTGGGACTCGTTTAGTGGCCGGGACTCATTTAGTGGCCAGAGCTGGTTTCCAGATGTCTGGCAGGCGGGAGGCATCATCGCGTCTGTTCATGTTGTGGGGATGTTTTTCTATTTCAATAGCTTCCATAATCATTCTCCTGTTGGAGTGTTCAGTCCTGGAGAGTAATTTGGTTTTTCAAAGTCAATTTCATGTCCTGTTGCTTTGAAGTGCTGGAAAAGGGAGGAAGTATTTACTTGTTTTTTAACAATTCCTATGTTCTGAGATACGTGCACTAATTCTCCTATTAGTTTGTCCAATGTATGTGGACGAGCAGATTTTGCATGGTATTTCATAGACTCCTTGGTTTTCTAGCTGGATTTTGTCTTTGGGGTTCCTTAAGATGTTGGCTATTTTTTGGTGAGTGTCGAAGGATGTCTTGATATTGTGTTTGTGGAGAATTTTGCTGATTTTATCAGTGGTGCCTTTAATATAGGGGAGGAGAGCGATGCCAATGTCTTTTTCTGTGTTTTGGATCTTGGGGGGTGTCTGCTTTTGGATTAGTTTGGTAATTGTGTTTCTTTGGAATCCATTGGAGATTAGTACCTTTGTGAGGGTGTGTAATTCATTTTTCAGGTGGTCTTTGTCAGCTAGGCATTTGGTTCTGGAGATGAGGGTCTTGGCTACAGAGTTGCTCTGTGCAGGGTGGTGATGGGATTGTGCGTTTAGGTAGCGGTTGGTGTGTGTTTTTTCGGTAGATTGTGTGTCCTAGGGAGCCATTGGGTTTTTTGTAGATTAGGACATCCAGAAAGGGAAGTTGGTTGTTATCTTCTATTTCCATAGTGAATTGTATTTTAGGGTGTAGGCTGTTGAGATGTGTGAGGAAGTTGTCTAGTTTTTCTTTTCCGTGTGGCCAAATTACAAAAGTGTCATCTACATATCTAAGCCAGAGTTTGGGTTTGTGTTCAGATTTATCTAAGGCATTAGTTTCAAAGTGTTCCATGTAAAGGTTTGCGATGACTGGTGAGAGTGGTGATCTTTGCTGATGGGAGAGGCTTTTATTTTGGATTTGGTGTTTTTTTCCAGGTAGGTGGTGGGATCTGTGTTTAGAAGTTTGTAATCAGGGTCTTGGAGTAGGTTGGTTAGCTTAGCTTGGTAGTCAGATGTGTTCATTACCACAGTGGCATTGCCTTTGTCTGCTGGGAGAATAATTATGTTGCTGTCTTTCTTCAAGTTGGTGAGTGCTTTTATTTCTTCTTTCTCTAAGTTGCTTTTGGGTGGATTATTGGAGCATAGGATATTGGTAACTTCAAGTCTGATTTTGTTGGCTTCATCTGGATTGATTTTGGTGAGGGAAGCTTCAACTCCACATATGATGTTTTCTGTGGGGATGTGTTTGGGGGTGACTGCAAAGTTAAATCCTTTGGAAAGGACCTTGGTTTCTGCTATGGTGAGGGTCCTGTTTGATATATTATGTACTGTTTGTTTAGTGAATTGTTTTGGAGGGAGGTTGGGTTTCTGGTATTTTTCAAGTTTGTGGATTTTGTTGGTGTGTGTTTTTGTTTTGTGAGAGGTTTCTGTTTCGGCCATCCAGAAGGCTAGTTGTTTTAATTTGTCCCAGAGTGCTGGGTGTATTTTGTTGCTAAGTTTGAGGTGAAGAGTGAATAGATCTTTATTGGTTTGGTCTAATAGGAATCTTTTCCTGTGGAGTTCATTTCTGATTAAGACTAATTCAGTTCTTTTCAGGATCCTTTCAGTGGCTGATGTTTTTGAGTGGAATTTTAGTTGGAAGCATGTGGGAATCAAGTTTTTATCTCGGCAGTTGCGTAGGAATGTGAGATCACATAAGATGGTGGCTCTTCGTACTTTGAGTTTTTCATACGTCCTGGTTAGCCGGAAGGTTTCCTCCCCGTAGAGGTAGGATATTTGTTTTCGTAGATTTCCACAGGTATAGATATGTAGATTTTGGTTTATTAGGGTCTTTTCCCATGTAAAATTAAAGGTGTTTTTGCAACGTTTCGATGGGATCACCCCCTTCATCATCAGGCCTGGGCCTTTGCTTTTTTGCGAATGAGCTGTATTTGAAATGGCAGTTTTTCTGTAAGTGGAGGTGGGAGGGGTTGGGATGTTGGCTCTGCTACTTTAAACCGATTGGTTGGCTGATTTGCCACATCCTGATTGGTAGATGGAGTTGATGTTTGTTGAGAGTGATTGATGATGGTGTTAGTGTTTGTGGCCAGGACTCATTTAGTGGCCGGGACTCGTTTAGTGGCCGGGACTCGTTTAGTGGCCGAGACTCGTTTAGTGGCCAGAGCTGGTTTAGTGGTTTAGCTGGCTAATAAGCCTGAAATGGATCCATCCTGGTCTCTTTATTTTCAGCCCTTAAAAATCTAAAGCATATCTAAAAAATTTCACACAGCAGTAATCTAATTGGTTCTCTGTCTGGATGATCTCTAGGTTGAGTCGAAGGGCAGAGAGGGATGACGTTAAGTCTCCTCCCCTTAAAGGGACCTTGAACAGGAGCTGTGAAAATATTCTCTCATATATATATATATATATGAGAGAATATTATCACAGCTCCTGTTCAGAGGTCCCTTTAAGGGGAGGAGACTTAACGTCATCCCTCTCTGCCCTTCGACTCAACCTAGAGATCATCCAGACAGAGAACCAATTAGATTACTGCTGTGTGACATTTTTTAGATATGTGTTAGATATTTTTAAGGGCTGAAAATGAAGAGAACAGGATGGATCCATTTCAGGCTTATTAGCCTTCTTCAGCTGGCCATACTCCTTCTACTGGGATTTGAACTGGTGCTTTCCAGCATATGAGGCAGGCTTCTCTATGCCTTGAGCTATCCGGTATCCCTGATACATCAGCCAATTTACAGGACTCTTAAATGAGAGAATATTATCACAGCTCCTGTTCAGGGTCCCTTTAAGGGGAGGAGACTTAACGTCATCCCTCTCTGCCCTTCGACTCAACCTAGAGGTCATCAGCCAATCACATAAATTGGCTGATGTATCAGGGATACCGGATAGTTCAAGGCATAGAGAAGCCTGCCTCATATGCTGGAAAGCACCGGTTCAAATCCCAGTAGAAGGAGTATGGCCAGCTGAAGAAGGCTAATAAGCCTGAAATGGATCCATCCTGATCTCTTTATTTTCAGCCCTTAAAAATATCTAACACATATCTAAAAAATGTCACACAACAGTAATCTAATTGGTTCTCTGTCTGGATGATCTCTAGGTTGAGTCGAAGGGCAGAGAGGGATGACGTTAAGTCTCCTCCCCTTAAAGGGACCCTGAACAGGAGCTGTGATAATATTCTCTCATTTAAGAGTCATGTAAATTGGCTGATGTATCAGGGATACTGGATAGCTCAAGGCATAGAGAAGCCTGCCTCATATGCTGGAAAGCACCGGTTCAAATCCCAGTAGAAGGAGCTGAAGAAGGCTAATAAGCCTGAAATGGATCCATCCTGGTCTCTTTATTTTCAGCCCTTAAAAAAATCTAACATATATATATATATATATATATATATATATATATATATATACATACACATACACATACACATACACACACACACACACACACACACACACACACACACACATATATATATATATATATATATATATATATATATATATATATATACATATATGTTAGATTTTTTTCAAGGGATGATTAATAATTAATTAAGAGACCAGGATGGATCCATTTCGGGCTCCTTAGCCCTCGTCAGCTGGCCATACTTCCCTACAGGGATTTGACGAGGGCTAAGGAGCCCGAAATGGATCCATCCTGGTCTCTTAATTAATTATTAATCATCCCTTTAAAAAAAATCTAACACATATCTAAAAAGACAGCAGCAATTTAATAGGTCTCTGTCTGAATGGTCTCTAGGTTGAGTCGAAGGGCAGAGAAGGTTGACAAGTTTGTCTCCTCCCTTAAATAGGCCTAACAGGAAGCTGTAACAAAATATCCACTTCATCAATAAGTCCTGTAGAAAGGATGATGTAATCAGGGAAGTGTCAACATCCTGATGTTGTCATGGATATTATCTTTTTGTCTTAACAAACTGTAAATGCTTGGCATTCCTGTGGCAGGAAAGGAATCTCAGAACAGCCTGTGACTGCGCATTCATGCAATTATTTCTCTATCCTAATTGGAGAACGTAAATTATGACAAGCAGAGGGGAGGGGGCATAAGGGGGTAAAGTGCAGAAGCCATCCAATTATTGCCAGATCTGACTGCAACCGAGCTCGCCATGATGATACATTCAATAAACGGACATTGCTTTGAACTATTACGTGAGGCCATGAATCATTTGAAGTCTCTCATTGGGAGCTTGACAGACAGTCAGATCTCTTAAAAGAAATCTATCAAGATTTCCGGGCTACCTGAGTCCCGCCTCCCCCAGGCAAATGCCTGATAGAGAAGTAAAGGGAGGAAATCAGACCATGGCAGAAAAAAGCCTCATGCCAGCTGGAGGCCAGCCAAACCCCCTCTTCAGCGGAGCTACAGACACCCAACCTTTCCCAACCACAGAAGCAAGAAAAGATAAGTACTGCATGTGGGACTGGGAACAAGCTACAAGGCCCCAGCCCCAAATGGGATCTCTGGGGGGTGCAGTAGAGAAACTGAGGGAGGATTTTGATCAAGCCACCCTTCATGACGAGAGGCCAGCCTGCCATCCTGCTGAAGGGAGGAGACGCATTCTGGAGCGCAGCCCCAGAAGCAAGCATGCTGCCAAAAGCAGGCAACTCCCTCCCTCTCCCCCTCCTAGAGCTGAAGAAGATGACCGGCCGTATCAGGCACGGGCATACAGGGGCCAGGAGGAAAACAGAGGAGGGAGGGAACTAAAAGATCCACCCCGATTCAGGGGAAAGTTTGATGGTAATTCAGACCAACTAGCTCTATTCCTTGATTCAGCTGATATCCACTTACAACGCTATGGGCACCTCTACCCATCCCCCAGAACCATGGTGAATGCCATTGCAGAGGGTTTCGAGGGGGAAGCAAAAGAATGGCTAGCAGCCCTCCATAAGCGTAGGGCCCACCAACTCCAAGACATAGATGACTTCCCGGAAGTATTAGCGGCCAGATTTGAAGAGGGGGAGGAGGACCCATATGCAGAGGAGGAACTCAGCAACCTAAAGCAAAGAGGCTGCCCCATCAAAGAGCACATCCGTGAATTCAGGAGGATAGTTGGAAGACTACCCCCACTGCCAGAACGGTTGCTGGTGCATTTTTTCAGAATAAGCCTGGATAAATGTATTGCCCAAGTAACTGTATATCGTGACATCCCAAACCAACTCTCTGAGTGGTTCCGAGTGGCAACAAAGGTCGACAGGGGCCTACGTGCAAACGACACAAGGAAGGAACCAGACACAAAGGAGAGGGGTCAACCTAATCTGAAACCATCACGCCAAAAGAAAGAAATGGCACCACAGCGAGACCTGAGACCAGCCCTCCCTTGAAGTTCCGTGAGGTGTTACAGATGTGGGGGGATGGGCCACATGGTAGCTGCATGCCCAACCCCAGTCCCGAAACCAAGGCTGGACCTACCACCCAGGGACCGACAAGAACAAGGGCCCCGACAGGCCATCAATACATCCAGGGGGGCTCTTCAAGCTGCAGGGGTCTCCTCCCTCCCAGGCAAAAGCAGTAAAACCCCAGGCAATGATGACCAGTCAATTGAACCCTATGACAGCGAGGACGAGGGAGAAAATGACCCAATGGTGAACGAATCAATTTACCCTTTCCTTTTTCCAATACGCCTCACAACCCCAAAAACAGGAAAACAGGAGGATTTTCAAGCCCTTGTAGACTCAGGCTGCACTAGGTGCTTGATCAACTTAACCACAGTTCAGAAACTGGGGATCAGAGCGAAAAGACTGAACCACCCGATTCGGTTCGAGCAGGTTGACGGTTCCCTAATGGGAGGAGCCTATGCCACTCACCTAACTGAACCAGTGAGACTAGAATTGGCAGATCACTGGGAAATAATTCGATTCATAATAGCCCCCAAAATGACAGAGGCAGTCATATTTGGACTTTCCTGGCTAGACAAGTGGGGACTGACCATCTGGTGGCAAGGGGGCACCCGCAGGCTTAGGATATCACCTGGCCCTCAACCCCTCCCTCATGAGCAAGCAGAAATACCACTCACATTGGGAGTCCCCCAAGAGAGCCCACGAGAACAACTGGCAACCACATCTGACAAACCCCCAGAGGCTGAACTGATTCCAGTGGAATACCAGGACCTCACAGAAGTGTTCAGTGAGACAGAATGCGACATCCTGCCCCCCCACCGCGAAACAGATTGTGCCATTGAAATCATCCCTGGGGCAAAACTACCCAAACCCAAGCTGTATGCCATGACGCCTCGAGAGATGCAAGAAATGCGTGAATACATAGACAAAAACCTAGCACGAGGGTTCATTGAGCCAGCCAAGCCACGGATTGCGGCACCAGTCCTTTTCAAAGAGAAAAAAGATGGAACTATGCGCCTGGTAGTTGATTTTCGAGGGATAAATGGGGTGTGCGTACACAACCTATACCCGCTTCCCCTCATGAAAGATATGCTGTCTCACTTGGCCAAGGGAAAAGTCTTTACCAAATTAGACCTCAGAGAAGCATACTACCGAATACGCATCAGAGAAGGAGATGAATGGAAAACAGCATTCAACTGCCCTTTAGGAAGCTTCCAATTCAAAGTGATGCCTTTTGGATTACAGGGACCCCCAGCAGTGTTCATGCAGTTAATAAATGAGGTACTGCATGAGCACCTCTACAAGGGGGTCCTTGTTTTTCTAGATGACATCCTTATTTACACTGAGACCGTTGATGACCACATACCCCTAGTTCGCCAAGTACTGGAAAAACTTCTGGCAGCCAACCTGCATGTCAAACTATCAAAATGTGAATTTCACCGTGAGCGACTAGACTATCTAGGCTACAGAGTGTCAAATGAAGGAATAGAGATGGACCCAGCTAAAGTGCAAGCCGTCCTAAGCTGGCAACCCCCTCGCACTCGCAGACAACTACAAAGTTTCCTAGGGTTCGCAAACTTCTACAGGCAGTTCATTCCCTCCTTTGCGAAGATTGCCAAACCCCTGACAGACCTCCTGAAGACAGAGAGCCCAGGAATGAAACCTCGTCCGGGATAACCCCTACAATGGAGCCTAACCTGCCAGGAGGCATTCGAAACACTGAAAGAAATGTTTGCAAAGGAGCCGGTATTGAAGCATCCTGACCCTGAGCAAGCTTTCGTGATCCAGACAGACGCCAGCGACATGGCCATAGGAGCAGTACTGCTCCAAAGAAACAACCAAGGAAATTTACCTCCCGCAAACTCACAGACACGGAGAGACGATGGGCCGCATGGGAAAAGGAGGCTTTTGCAGTGCGATGGGCACTACTAACCTGGAGGCATCTGTTAGAAGGGAGCCAGAAACCGTTTGAAGTTTGGACCGACCACAAAAATCTGGAAGCTCTCAGAACCCCACGGAAACTATCACCCAAACAAGTCCGATGGGCTCAATACTTCAACCGTTTCAACTTCGTACTAAAGCACATTCCAGGGCAGAGGAACTTTCTAGCTGATGCCCTCTCCCGCATGCCTCAGTACAAATGCGAACGGGAGCATGTAGTGGACGCCATTATTCCTTCTGCGCAACCAGCTGCCCAAGTAACCACCAGGCAGCAACACCGTGACCGACGGGGTCAAACCACAAGCGATCTAACCACAAGACTCAAAACTGAGCTACTAACGGACCATTGGTTCCAAAACAACCAACACATCTTGATGAAGAGGGATGACCTCGCCTGGAAGGGGACGAAACTCTACGTTCCAGAATCTCTACGTATCCTACGTATATATATATTTATATTTATATAGTATAATTATGATCATGTACTCTAAGGCAGACCTTATGCTACTGCGAGAGTCCCCGCTCTCGCAGGTTTGGCCCTCCTCGTTAACGAGGGCCCGCCTTGAGGAGGGATTTATCAATCCGGAGAGGTGGGCGAAGCGCGGCCTCAGGGGTTTTTTAGTTAGAAAATTGTTGTGTATTTTAGGGGGTACCAGGGAGGGGGGAGGGTGTAGACAGGGTGAGACGGGCTGAGGCAGCAGACTACGGAAGGAGGCGGATGGATCCGCTAAGAGGGGGGACACACAGGTCGTTTCCATAGAGGGCCTTCCCATCGAGAGGCTGATGGGGAGAGGCAGATCCGAGGGGAGTCATATTCCATCCTCCCGGTTGGGGGCACAGAACCGTTGGCTACAAACGGTGAAGTGCCACAACCCCCGCAGACTAGGTGGTCAGGGTGTACAGAGCCAGGGCCTGCGGCTGATGTTTTGCAACACCAGGTCCATTGTCAACAAAGCCCCCCTCATCCATGACGTTGTGTCAGAGGGGGAGCCGGACCTGGCAGGAATTGCGGAGACCTGGTTGGGCCACGAGGGGGGACTTCCCCTCGTTGAAATGTGCCCACCAGGTTACCGGGCTTTTCATCAGCCCTGGGCCCTAGGCAGGGGTGGTGGGGTGGCGGTCATAGTAAAGGAAGGTCTTGAGCCGAGAGAGACCATTGTGCCACAGACCACCGGTTGTGAGTCCCTCTGCGTGAAGTGGGGCCTAGGGAGGCAGTTGGGCTTGCTGGTTGTATACCTGGCTCCCCGCTATGTAGCAGCAGCCCTGCCTGAGCTCCTGGGGGTGATCGCTACGGTGGCAGTTGAGACCCCCAGACTTTTAGTCATGGGGGACTTTAATCTGCCATCGGTGGGCGAATCATCCGTGGTAGCTCGGGAGTTCATGGCTTCCATGATGGCCATGGACCTGACCCAATTAATTCAAGGCCCCACTCATGAGGGTGGACATACACCGGATCTCATCTTTGTCTCTGGCCAATGGAAGAGTGATCTGGGTATAGGGGATATAGCCATCACGCCCTTGTCAGACCACCCACTTCTCCGGCTCGACTTTCCGACCGCTACTCCCCTCCGCGGGGAGGCGGAACCTGAATCACCAATCTGGTTCCGCCCCAGGCGCTTGATGGACCCTGATGGGTTCCAGGCAGCGCTTGGGCCACTTCCTGTGCCCCTGATCCGCGCCCTGATGGAGGACCTCGTGGCCGCATGGAATACTGCGACCACGGGAGCCTTGGATCGGGTCGCGCCCTTGCGGCCTCTCTTGCGGCGCCGAGCCACCCTGGCTCCTTGGTTTACCGAGGAGCTGAGGGTGATGAAACGCCACAAGAGACGCCTAGAGAGAAGATGGAGGTCTAGCCGATCTGAATCTGACCGGACACAGGTAAGAGCCCATTTACGGACTTACATTGTGGCGTTGTGAGTGGCCAAACGCCCCCATTGTGCCACTCTCATAGCATCCGCAGATAACCGCCCTGCCACCCTGTTTAGGGTGACCCGCTCCCTCCTTCAACAGAGGGTGCGGGAAGCCCCCTTACAGGGCAGAGCAGAGGAATTTGTGTCTTATCTGCAGGAGAAAATCGCTCAGATACAGAACGAGCTAGCCCCCATTAATGGCCCAGTGGAATGCCACGAGGCGGATCTTGATTGGGAGGAGTTTGACTCCGTTACTTCCGATGATATGGACAGGCTTCGTGGGCGACTGCGAGCCACCACATGTTTACTGGACCCGTGTCCCTCCTGGCTTGTACTGGCATCCTGGGAGGTGACACGAGGCTGGCTCCAAGAGGTTGTCAACGCATCCTTGAGTGAGGGTTCCTTGCCTGCTTCCCTAAAAGAGGCCATGGTGAGACCCCTCCTCAAGAAGCCCTCTTTGGATCCAGCTTTATTATCTAACTATCGTCCTGTCTCCAACCTTCCCTTTTTGGCGAAGGTTGTTGAGAGTGTGGTGGCACAACAGTTTCCCCATCACCTGGAGGAAGTTGATTATCTAGACCCGCGCCAGTCCGGCTTTCGGCCCAGGCATAGCACTGAGACGGCATTGGTCGCATTGGTGGATGATCTCTGGAGGGCCAGAGATGGGGGCTGTTCCTCCATCCTGGTTCTATTAGACCTCTCGGCGGCTTTCGATACCATCGACCATGGTATCTTATTGCATCGGCTGGGGGGTTGGGGGTGGGAGGCACCGTTTTACAGTGGTTCTCCTCCTACCTCTCTGGCCGATCGCAATTTGTGTTGACGGGAGAGCAGAGGTCAACCTCGAGACCCCTCACATGTGGGGTGCCTCAGGGGTAGGTCCTCTCGCCTCTCCTGTTCAACACATATATGAAGCCGCTGGGCGAGATCATCCGTGGTTTTGGGGTAGAGTATCATCTCTACACTGATGATACTCAGCTGTATATATCTACCCCAAACCACCCCAACGATGCCGTAGCAGTGATGTGCCAGTGCCTGGAAGCCGTGCGGATCTGGATGGGAAGTAACGGACTCAGGCTCAACCCGACCAAGACCGAGTGGCTGTGGTTTCCGGCTGCCCGATTCAACCAGTTGATGCCATCTCTGGCCATAGGGGGCGAACATCTTGCCCCTGTGGATGGGGCACACAACTTGGGTGTCCTCCTGGATACCCGGCTGTCCATGGAAGATCAAGTGACAGCCGTGGCCAGGAGGACGTTTTACCAGGTTCGCCTGGTACGCCAGTTGCGCCCCCTATTGGATCAGGACGCCCTTTGCACAGTCACTCATGCTCTCGTGACATCCCGACTGGACTATTGTAATTCTCTCTACATGGGGCTCCCCTTGAGGTGCACCCGGAGGCTTCAGTTGGTCCAGAACGCAGCCGCGCGAGCAATAATGGGAACCTCTAGGTTTACCCACGTAACACCGCTCTTGCGCGAGCTGCACTGGCTACCTGTCGTCTTTCGGGTGCGCTTCAAGGTGTTAGTCATCATCTTCAAAGCGCTCCATGGCTCGGGACCTAGCTATCTGCGGGATCGGATCCTGCCCCATACATCCTCACGGCCGATTCGCTCCCACAGAGAGGGACTTCTCCGGGTGCCGTCCACTAGACTTTGTCAGCGGGCGACGCCCAGGGGAAGGGCCTTCTCTGTGGCGGGCCCAGCCCTCTGGAACGACCTTCCCCCCGATATTAGGACAACTACGGACCTCCGCTCCTTCCGTTTAAAATTAAAGACACATCTTTTTCGCCTGGCCAGCCTTGGGTAGTCTCTTCTAAGGTTAGGGGTTTTAGGGGTAGTTTTAGTTTAGTTTATGGGTTTTTAGCACAGGACTAATTTAATTCATTTTTAATTTTGTATTCTGTCTGTGGTTTTATCTGTATTTTTAATTGCCTGTGCCCCGCCTCGAGTCCCTTTGGGGAGAGAGAGTGGGATATAAAATTAAAATTATTATTATTATTATTATTATTATTATTATTATTATTATTATTATTATTATTATTATTATTATTATTATTATTATTATTATTATTATTATTATTATTATTATTATTATTATTATTATTATTATTATTATTATTATTATTATTATTATTATTATTTTTATTATTATCCTAGTTCTCCAGAGGAGCCACGACGCCAAATTGGCAGGCCATTTTGGGTTCCTAAAGACTTTACACCTAGCCCGGAGGCAATTCTGGTGGCCTGGAATGAAGAAAGATGTGGATAGCTATGTAAAAAGCTGCACAGTCTGTGCCACAATGAAAATACGACCAGGAAAACCCCCGGGACTACTGCAAACAGTGGCAGAACCAACGAGACCATGGGAGGAGATTGCAATGGACTTTATAGTAGAGTTGCCAAAAAGTGGGGGAAACACAGTGATTTGGACTGTAATAGACCTGTTCTCCAAGCAGGCACACTTCATTCCCTTTAGCGGACTACCCTCGGCTCACAAGCTGGCTAAACTGTTTGTGAAGCATATCTACCGACTGCATGGAGTACCTCGAAGAGTCATCTCAGACAGAGGGGTCCAGTTCACGGCTAAATTTTGGAGGGAGTTCCTGCGGTCCATTGGATCATCTCAGGGTCTTAGTACAGCTTTTCATCCGAGCACTAATGGGGCAGCAGAAAGACTGAACGCCATGATAGAGCAGTACCTGAGGTGCTACGTGAACTATCAGCAGTCTAATTGGGCAGACCTTTTATCTTTCGCTGAGGTTGCATACAATAATGCTGTTCACAGCAGCACAGGACTCACGCCGTTTAAAGTAGTGAGTGGCATGGATTTCGTCCCAATGCCTGAGTATCCAAGAGACCCCCCCTCCTCAGTCAGCTTGACTGATTGGATGTCGATGCTGAAAGCAGCTTGGGAAAATGTCAAGAAAGCTCTAGACAAAGCGACACAAACCTACAAGAAACAGGCAGATAAACACCGGGCTCCGCAACGGCCGTTCCAAGTGGGAGAGAAGGTTTACCTCTCCACAAAATACTTGAGACTAAGACTGCCCAGCAAAAAACTGGGGCCAAAATTTGTGGGGCCATTCCCCATAATAAAGATCATCAACCCAGTCACAGTGATATTGAAACTACCTCGATTGTTGGGGAAGACATACCAATCGTTTCATAGTAGCCTTTTGAAACCTGTGATTGGTTCCACTCTGAGACCACTGCCCCGTGCGCCCCCACGCCCTGTGGTCATAAGGGGCCAAACCCATTATGAAGTCCAACGAATTCTTGATTCGAGGTGGCACAGAAGGCAACTCCAATACCTAATCAAGTGGAAGGGTTATCCCCTATCGGAAGCATCGTGGGTGAAACATAGAAACATCCAAGCTGACCGCCTTATAGCAAAATTCCATGCAGAAAACCCAAGCAAGCCAGGGGGGAGGGGAACGCATCCCTAAGGCATACACCTGCATTCAGATTGTCTTGTTTCCCATAGGTTGCTTTCGAGAAGTAAGGGGAGCCGGCTGTCAACATCCTGATGTTGTCATGGATATTATCTTTTTGTCTTAACAAACTGTAAATGCTTGGCATTCCTGTGGCAGGAAAGGAATCTCAGAACAGCCTGTGACTGCGCATGCATGCAATTATTTCTCTATCCTAATTGGAGAACGTAAATTATGACAAGCAGAGGGGAGGGGGCATAAGGGGGTAAAGTGCAGAAGCCATCCAATTATTGCCAGATCTGACTGCAACCGAGCTCGCCATGATGATACATTCAATAAACGGACATTGCTTTGAACTATTACGTGAGGCCATGAATCATTTGAAGTCTCTCATTGGGAGCTTGACAGGAAGCTGGTTAGCTCAAGGCATAGGGAAGCCTGCTTCGAATGCTGGAAAGCACCAGTTCAAATCCCTGTAGGGAAATATGGCCAGCTGACGAGGGCTAAGGAGCCTGAAATGGATCCATCCTGGTCTCTTAATTAATTATTAATCATCCCTTAAAAAAAAAAATCTAACTCATATCTAAAAAGACAGCAGCAATTTAATAGGTCTCTGTCTGGATGGTCTCTAGGTTGAGTCGAAGGGCAGAGAAGATTGACAAGTTTGACTGTCACAGACAGAAGCCTGCCTGATGATGACAAGTGAGATCTTGTCGAAACGTTGCAATAACATTTCTATGCCTTATACATGGGAAAATCCCCGAAGCCAGCTATGCCAGCATACCTACACCCGTGAAAATCTACGAAAACATATATATATATATATATATATATATATATATATGCCATTGTGCTTTTAAACCACCACGAACCAGCCTATTTTTGTCCGCGATATAGACTTGGTTACAATTTCCACCTATTCTCATCATTAGAGAGCTAATAAGCTCGAAATAGATCTATCCTGGTCTCTTCTAATTTAATTTATTGAGCAGCTCATAAAACTAACACACATATCTAAAATATTATACAACGTAATTCTTGGCTTGCTGTTTGGATGGTCTCTAGCGATGAGCCGATGAGCAGTAAGGGAAACAGTATGTCTCCTGCCTTTAATTGGGGCCTAATAATAACAGGTTGTTGTGAAACAATTACATATATATATATATATATATATATATATATATATATATATATATATATATATATATATATATATATATATATATATGTTGTGAAACAATATGTAATTGTTTCACAACAATATATATATATATGCCATTGTGCTTTTAAACCACCACGACCCAGCCTATTTTTGTCCGCGATATAGACCTGGTTACAATTTCCACCTATTCTCATCATTAGATTTATATAATTATACAGCCTTACATGCCCCCAATTTGTGATTCTGTCTTTAAAACTCAATAGTTTCCCATGGCTACTATGTTAGCGGATTATATTAAGAAAGATAAGGAATTTATTTGGGAGGGCATTGATTTAATTTATAGAATTAACTCAGCATTTGCCAGAATATATGAGGTACCCAGAAAGATACATATTAAATTGATAAGAAGGTCAACGAGAGAAGAGATACTGAGAGCGCAAAGAGGGGGCCCTTTGATGTATCAGCAAAACAAGGTGGCCATATTGAAGCAGATCCCAAAAAAGATTCGAGAGATAAGAAGGAATTATTCCTTCTTAACTAAAAAATTATTCAAAAATGAGGTGTGGTTCAAGTGGTTGATGCCTGAAGGGATGCTGGTATTCTGGGAGGGAGGAAGAGTTAGAATTAAAACAGTTGAAGAGGCACATGATTTTCTTAAAAAACACTCCTCAATCCTGGATGACGATGAGATGGGAACGGGAGGGGCCATGGGTCCGCCTGCTGGTGGGGGGGAGGAGGAAGAGACTATACCAAAGAGGCTCAGATCGCAAAAATAAATTGTTATATTTCTTTATTATGGTAATTCCTGCACGGATCTCAATAGTACAAAGTAATTGAATGTATAAAATAATATGAAAATTTATGATTTTAAAATGTATGTACCCCTTCCCTTTAATAATTTCTTTTTAATCGAATATGTATGAAGACTCGGAGGCGGTCATCAAACCCGATGTGGAAGCTCCAAATATTATCTAGTACCTTACTTACCCCTTTCCTAATATAAATTGTTAAAACCAATAAAACTTTTTTCAAAGAAAAAAAAGCCCGATTGGGCTTATTATCTGGGGAGGTCTTATTTTCAGGGAAACAGGGTACACACCAAATTGCACTAAAACCTAAACTATTTTTGTTAGGAATTATAAAAGGAAATTATGAAAAAGATATTAGATACTTAATTCTACACATAATCATGGCAGCAAGAATTACATTCGCATAAAACTGGAAAAATAATTAAACACTAATGGAAGAAAATGTAATTAAAAAATATTGGAATGTGCAGAGATGGATAGGCCCATGAAACAACTAAAAGAGAAAGACGAATTTGAATATCATTCCGTATGGGATTTATGGTATAATTGGCTAGAAAAAAAGGGGGGAGCAGGAAAGCAATAAAGAAAGCTCTCTTAAATTCTCATTCGGAAGTTCTGGAACATTCTGAAATCTTAAAAAGAAAGACATGCGTTCAAAATCAATTTTAGACATTTGACCAGTAATATCTGTAAGTTCTTTCTTAAAGTCTTTTATCTCTTCCTTCATCTCAACCGCCCCCCCTTCCAGCCCCACAATTTTTTGTTTATTATTTGTTATTTCTCTTTGCACCTCCAATCTTGTGCTTAAATTGTCTTTCCGGATTTGTTGCATTTCATTCATTATTCTTTGAAACATCTCCTCTACGTTTAATGGCTAAGGGCTTGGTGACTTAGGATCCTCTACTTCTGTTTCCTTCTGTAACAAAGCTGAAATCTTTGGTTGTGATGATGGGCTGGGTTTTGTAGATGCTGGAGCAGAGCTTGGTTTCCCAGATGGGGGTTTCCTCTATGCCATAATTAAAGTTTTAGGTGTTAGTGCGTAGAGAAGAAGGAAGGGGGAAAAATGGCGCTGTTGGGCGGGCAGTCTGTGAAGTCCGAGACAAAAGCAGCTGCAGTTCAAATTAAGTTTACAACGTCCAGAGAGAAAAAGGAAAAAAAGGAAAAAAATTCCCAAACAAAAGCAAAAAATTTCGCAAAGGGAGAGAACACCAAAAGACACCAGAGCGGGTCCTTTTCTTATATATTTTGAAATTAGTCTAGTTTTGTTGAAATAGAGGAATGCTTATTTTCAAAAAGGAAAAGTTCCGTCCTGGGAACAAAGAGAACGCCATCTTTCCGCCTTGCCGGCAGGGTGGACAAAGTAAAAGTAGGAACAATCAATTTAAAATGTAGCAAGGCTCAAAATACATTGTCTAACAGCAATCCCTTAGTTAACAAGAAACTTCCTTTTTCAATAAATCCAACGGAAGTCACTTTCACTCTCTCCACAGCATGGGACTCTTTATCCAAAGCCGCTTTATTTCCAGGGGGGTTGTTTCCAACTCCCTCCTACTTCTCTTTCCATTGAATTGAATGTAGAAAAATGCAAATAAGGCACATACCATTTTTTTAAATCCGGAGCCTCGGCGCAGCCATTCCAATCGGACTTTTGAGTGCATGTGCTAAAATAAGCCCCCCTCTGAAAATATTGCAACACAGCAGCAGTCATGAGGTGACCACGTTCATTGCTTCCTGCACCTCAAAAAAAAAGACCTCCCCAAAAATAAGGCCAAGTGCTTGTTTTGGGGGTCAAAAAAAAAAAGACCCTGTCTTATTTTCGGGGAAACATGGTAGTAATCTCCTCTAGCCAATCTTTTTTTCCCCCAATATTTTGTCGCAGATGCGCATGTCCCCCACATATGGTAGTATGTTCCATGTTGTTGGTTGCATTTCCAATAAATAGGTGAGCACTCCGGAACATTTTCACAATTCTCACTGGTGTGAGATGCCATCTATAGAACATCTTGTACATGTTCTCTCTATATGCCATTTCCATCGTTAATTTGTAATTTAATTTCCCAATTTTTTTCCCATTCCACCAATTCTATACTATACCCAAAATTTGTTTCCCATGTTATCATTGTATATTTCACAGTTTCTTCTTCCATTTTAAATTTTAATGAATAATGATGTATATTTTATCAGTTTTTCTTCAGTTCCCTGTAGAATTTTATCCAGTTTTTGTGGTTCCTTATAAAACCCATCGCTTTCCCTGTCTTTTTTATACCTTGCCTGTATTTGTAAATATATATCTACTATATCTATAGTACTCTTCAACATCTTCATCAATGATTTGGATGAGGGAATAAATGGGGAACTCATCAAATTTGTAGATGACACCAAGCTGGCAGGAATAGCCAACACTCCAGAAGATAGGCTTAAGATACAGGAAGATCTTGACAAACTTGAACATTGGGCACTATCTAAGAAAATGAAATTCAATGGTGAAAAAAGTAAGGTTCTACATTTAGGCAAGAAAAACAAAATGCATAGGTATGGAATGGCTGGTACCTTGTTCAATAGTAGCAATTGTGAGAGGCATCTTGGTATTCTAGTGGACAACCATTTAAATATGAGCCAGCAGTGTGCAGCAGCTGCCAAAAAAACCAACACAGTTCTAGACTGCATAAATAGAGGGATAGAATCAAGATCACGTGAAGTGTTAATGCCATTTTATAATGCCTTGGTAAGGTCACACTTGGAATATGGTATCCAGTTTTGGTTGCCACGATGTAAAAAAGATGTGGAGACTCTGGAAAGAGTGCAGAGAAGAGCAACAAAAATGATTATGGGACTGGAGACTAAAACATATGAAGAACAGTTTAAGAACAGTCTAGTTTAATAAAAGGAAGGACTAGGGAGACATGATAGCAGTGTTCCAATATCTCAGGGGTTGCCACAAAGAAGTGGGAGTCAAACTATTCTCCAAGGCACCTGACGGTAGAACAAGAAGCAATAGATGGAAACTAATCAAGGAGAGAAGCAACTTAGAACTGAGGAAAAATTTCCTGATAGTTAGAACAATTAATCAGTGGAACAGCTTGCCTCCAGAAGTTGTGAATGCCCCAACACTGGAAGTCTTTAAGAAGATGTTGGATAGGTATTTGTCTGAAACGGTATAGGGTTTCCTGCCGAGGCAGGGGGTTGGACTAGAAGACCTCCAAGGTCCTTTCCAACTCTGCTATTGTATTGTATTGCATTGCATTGCATTGCATTGCATTGCATTGCATTGCATTGCATTGCATTGCATTGCATTGCATTGCATTGCATTGCATTGCATCCTCATATTGTTTTTTAACTGGTGTTTTGGTAAGAAGCTGTTTTGATTTGTGTGAATGACTTCATTTAATTTTTTTTAATTCACTCTGCCATTATTGATGTAAAGATTTTATAGTCTGCGTTTAGTAAAGAAATTTATCTATAATTTTTTATTTGTTGATGGTCTGAATCTTCTTTCGGTATCAATGTTATATATGCTTCCCTCCATGATTTTGGTAAGTTTGCTTCTATAAGTGCTTCATTAAATAAATCTAAAATCACTGTTTCTGTCTGCTCTTGCATGGCTTTATAAAAATGAGCCCGGTGTTTTATTATTTTTTTGTCTCTTCAATCCTTCCTTTAATTCCATCATTGTGATTTCTTTTGTTTAGCATTAGTCTTCTCTCTTCTTCAATTTCATGTAGATTCTTTTTATTTAAGTATTGTTCGATATTGTCTTGTAATATGTTTTCTTTGCTGTATAGTTTCTGGAAAAATTTCTGTATTATATTTTTTGCCTCTTCCTGGTATTGTATGTTTCCTCTTGCATCTTGTAAGTAATGTATTATTCTTTTTTATTTTTATTTTTTCAATTTGTTTGCTAACCATCTTCCCAGTTTATTTGCATTTTCAAAATAGTTTTGTTTTGCAAATTTGATTTTTGGGCCATTTCTTCTTGTGTCATCAAATTTAATTTGTGTTTTATTAGTTCTTTTTTCTCCTTTATTTTTGCTTCTTATGGGTTTCTTGGGTCGACCAAATCATATCTACTTTTGACCATGATTTGTGGGGATTTGAATAATATGTAAATTGTTTGTTTCCTATATTCCATTCTCTCAATAGATCTTTTAGGCTCAGTTCCTGCACCATTTCAAAAAAGGTAAATGGTAGTGTTCTTTTTTTTCTTATTTATTTTGTTACTCTTTTAGTCATCATTGATATCTGTTATAGCATTGAAATAGCCAATTAGACGTATATACTCATTTACTATTTCTGTTATTTTTTGGTGGATCTTGTAAAATTATTTTGGGTTTTCATTTGGAGTGTATATTGCTGTGAATATCTTTTGAAACATCTTTTGTCTGCTTTTTATTCCCTTTTGTTGGGACATTCTCCCTTTATCTATATCACTGCCAAGCCCAATGGAGTTTTTTGTCTGTTTTTTATTTCCCACCATTTCTACACCTTCATTATCTTTTCCTCATTCTTCTTTCCCTTTTTCTTTAAATACCCGGGTTCAGAATTCTATTGAGGCTTGATTTTAATTATTTTAATGATTTATGCATATTTTTTATAATTTCATGTAGTTTTTCCAATTACCAGCTTTTCATGATGTGGGGAAGAGAGATGGGAGCTATCTTGGTCTTTTGTTCTTCCTTAATGTTCAGTTCCAAAATTGCACTTAGTTATACAGATCTTCTTTAAAGGTTCTGGTCCACCTTAAATTTAGTTAATCCAATTAATGTAAAAATGGAAGAGAAGCTGGAGCCATCTTGATCTTTTGCACACAAAAAAAGAAGAAAAACTTCATAGTTTCCCAGTGATTTTGTTATTATTTTTTCCCTTGCTACCTTCCATCTCTGGTTGGTTATAGCTACTCAAAATATATTAATTAGAACAAACTTGCAAACAGCCAAACTTGGGTATGTTTCTCTCCTTCTGCTTTTCCAAATTCTGATTTATGGCAGTTGGTTAATTAAAACTTCCCACACAGTCAAGATTAGGTTGCCAGTTATCAGTGAGAAGATAGTGCTTTTTTCTTGATTTTTCTCCCTTGCTGCATTTCATCTCTCATTAATTGGAGTTGCTTAAGATATATTAGTTGGAAGAAGTTCAGATGAAGTAAATCCCTCAGAATGTTTAGTTTCTATTTCAAATCCAAAACCAAGTTTAGAGTTTGTATTTAACTGGGTTTGTCACTTCTCTGCTTTTTCCATTTCTGTCTGAATTGTTTCAAATAGCTTTGGGGTGGGGGCTCTAGTGTTTCAACCCTTCATTTTCCCTTTCTTTCTTTCCTTTTGAGAAAATCCAGATCTGTCTATTAATATTATATGTACTCTCAAGATTCTTTGCCTTTTCCAAGTTTTGATTTATGACTGTGGATTAAATGAATCTTCTTACCGATTTTTCATCTTGTTTCCTACACGCTCCTGTTCAGTTGCTTTGGCTAGAAGCCAGCTTCTAGTGCAGCCATGTTGCTGCCCCTACTCCAATTCAGCGGGCAAATCTCTGACCTGTGAGGAGTCTGTTGCTTCCCTTTGGGTCTTATGAGAAGCTGTTCCTTCTTTGCCCCCCCCTCCCAGAGAGTTCTGACCAAAAAAGAAACTTGGAATCGGTTTGTCAGACAGGGTTCATGTGAGGCTCTTGAGAGCTCACCCCCCCATGGCTGTTAAGCTGGATAACTTCTGGTTGAAACTTCCTTTTTTGATCATGCCAATGCCTTGTGTGAATACAAACAATATCAAGCAGATTGTTCCAATATACATTAGTGACATCTCTATTAGGGAAAGTTTTCTTACCATCTGCAGCAAAAGGCATGGTTCGAACAATCCCATTGTCCAATATAGTAGGAGAAGGGAGGACAGGGAGGATCAAAGCAGCTTCCTCCTCGTTGAAGACAAATATCCTCAGCACTCACTGTGAAGAGGAAAAGGGGTGACAGGTAAATGATGATTAATGATACTTTACTATTTGCATACATTTCTCCTTCTAAAACACAACCACCAAGGCAAAATGTGTGTATTCAGGCAGTTTCATCTAATCAGATGAATCAATTTCTGCTGCCTCTCCTGCAGCAGCTCAAATAAATCTCAAATGAAGCCAAGTCTAAATCCTGGCCCACAGCAGAATTGGCTAAGATGTGCATTTTGTTTTCCTTTTCAAATTTTATTCATCTGTGATTTTTTAAATACATCTGTTGATTACAAATTACAGTATATCAAGAGAGAAATATCAACATTAGCCGCAGAAGGGACCAAAAGAAGAACTCAGAACTCCTGACAGGGTAAAAATTCATCAGTGGAATGGCTTGACTTCAGAGGTGACTCAGCTGTGAGTCCTGGGAGGGTACGGCAAACGATTGGGCCGGCCGGCGGAAGAAGGGTAACAGAGGAAGGGGAAGGGGGGTCGTCTCCACTGAGGCATTTTCTATCGATCTGGTCTTAGGGAGGGGCAGGGGCGGTGGGAGGCGGAATAGGTATCATCGGTTGGAAGACCGTGGCCGCTGGACGCTGGCGATCACGTGCTCCAACTCTCCGTCTTCCCATCGCAGACTAGGTGGGCAGGAATCACAGACCCAGGGCCCTAGGCTGATGTTATGCAACGCCAGGTCCGTGGTAAAAAAGCCCCCCCTCATTTATGACGTGGTGTCAGAGGGGGACCCAGACCTGGTGGGTATAACGGAGACCCCTCGTAGAAATGTGCTTTCTAGCCTTTCATCAGCCTAGGGCCCTAGGGAGGGGTGGGGGAGTGGCGATTATGGTTAGGGAAGGTCTTGAGCCGAAGGAGACCACGATCCCTCAGACGACCGGGTGTGAGTCCCTCCTTGTGAAGTGGGGCCTAGGGAGGCAGTTGGGCATGTTAGTTGTATACCTGGCTCCTCGCTATACAGCAACAGCCCTGCCTGAGCTCCTAGAGGTGATAACCGAGGCGGCGGTTGAGACCCCCAGACTGATAGTCATGGGGGACTTTAACCTGCCGTCAGTAGGCGAGGCCTCTGGAGTAGCTCAGGAGTTTATGGCCTCCATGACGGCCATGGACCTGACCCAGGTAGTTTTAGGCCCTACTCACGAGGGGGGGAAACCCTGGATCTAATCTTTGTCTCGGGACGGTGGAGTAGTGATCTGGGAATAGGGGACCTAGCCATCACTCCCTTGTCATGGACAGATCACTCTCTCCTTCGGCTGGACTTTCCAATTGCTTCACCTCATCGCAGGGAGGCGGAACCGGATATTCCTAGGGCGACCACATGTTTATTGGACCCATGTCCCTCCTGGCTTGTACTGGCATCCTGGGAGACGACACGAGGCTGGCTCAGGGCATTGTCAACGCATCTTTGAGTGAGGGGTCCTTACCTGCCATCTTGAAAGAGGCGGTAGTGAGGCCCCTCCTCAAGAAGCCGTCCCTGGACCCAGCATTGTTGGAGAACTATCGTCCGGTCTCCACTTTTTAGTGAAGGTTGTTGAGAGTGTGGTGGCCCAACAGTTTCCGCGACACCTGGAGGAAGTTGATTATCTAGACCCGCGCCAGTCCGGCTTCTGACCCGGTCACAGCACCGAGACGGCATTGGTCGCATTGGTTGATGATCTCTGGAGGGCGCGGGATAGAGGTTATTCCTCTATCCTAGTCCTGTTAGACCTCTCAGTGGCTTTTGATACCATCGACCATGGTATCCTATTGCGCCGACTGGGGGGGTTGGGGTGGGAGGCACCGTTTTGGGGTGGTTCTCGTCCTACCTCTCTGGTCAGTCGCAATATGTGTTGACGGGAGGGCAGAGGTCGACCTCGAGACCCCTCTTATGTGGGGTGCCTCAGGGGTCGGTCCTCTTGCCCCTCCTGTTTAACAGATATATGAAGCCGCTGGGCGAGATCATCCGTGGTTTTGGGGTGGAGTACCACCTGTACGCTGATGACACCCAGCTGTACATATCCACCCCAAACCACCCCAACGATGCCGCTGAAGTGCTGTCCCGGTGTCTGGAGGCCGTACGGATCTGGATGGGTGGTAACAAACTCAGGCTCAACCCTTCCAAGACCGAGTGGCTGTGGTTTCCAGCAGCCCGGTTCAGCCAGATTACTCCAACTCTGGCCATTGGGGGCGAAACACTGCCCCTGTGGAGAGGGCGTGCAATTTGGGTGTCCTTCTGGAGGACCATGTGGCGGCCGTGGCCAGGGGGGCCTTCCACCAGGTACGCCTGATGGGCCAATTGCGCCCCTTACTGGACCGGGCTGCCCTTCGCACAGTCACTCAAGCTCTCGTGACGTCCCGGCTCGACTACTGTAATGCTCTCTACATGGGGCTTCCCTTGAGGTGCACTCGAAAGCTACAGTTAGTCCAGAATGCAGCCGCGTGGGTGATTATGGGAGCTACTAGATGCTCCCACATAACACTGATCCTGCGTGAGCTGCACTGGCTTCCTGTGGTCTTTTGGGTGCGCTTCAAGGTCTTGACGACCATCTTCAAAGCGCTCCATGGCTCAGGGCCTAGTTATATGTGAGACCGCCTTCTGCCCCATACATCCCTTCGGCCGATCCGCTCCCACAGAGAGGGTCTTCTCAGGGTGCCGTCGGCCGGGCAATGCCGTCTGGCGACACCCAGGGGAAGAGCCTTCTCTGTGGCGGGCCCTGCCCTTTGGAACAACCTACCCCCTGAATTGCGCACCATCATCGACCTCCGCCTCTTCCGCCAGTGTCTAAAGACACGTCTTTTCCAACAAGCCGGCCTAGCCTAACCTCCTGTGGGGACTATTATAGATAGTTTTTAAATTGGGAATTTTAAAATTGGTTTTAGCATAGGATTAGATTAATTTAATATATTTGTAAATTATGTATTTATTGTTTATATGTTTTTAAATTCCTGTGCGCCGCCCTGGGTCCTCTGTGGAGAAGGGCGGGATATAAATATAAATAAATAAAAATAAAACTATAGGTCACCTAACCAAGATGAAGAAATAGATGAACTTGTGGCTAAATAACTAACAAATTTATGTAGAAAATATACCGCAGTAGTAATGGGAGATTTTAGCTACCCTGATATCAACTGAGAGAGAAACTGCAGCAAGTGGGAAATCAAACAGATTTCTAATCAACCTAGCTGATAACTTTGTCATTCAAAGAGGAAGGAACTAGAGGACAAGCTATACTAGACCTAACTCTTACTAATAGAGAAAAAATGATAGAGGGAGTTGAAGTTGAAATTGATAGGCAGCATTGACATATAATGAGAAAAGTCCAGGTGAGGGAAGGGGCTACTTTGAATGCATTCTTGATTCATACATATTCCCCCTTCTGGTTACCAGAGAGTAGCTTTCAAATCAACTTGAAAAATCACCCACTACAATGAAACCACCTCCTAAGGACACTTCGACATCGACCAGGAACGAATGGTTGCAGAAGTTGATAGAGTTGGCTGAAATGGCAAAATTGACTATTTTGCTTAAAGAAAAGAATATAAGTGCTTTTATTTCCACATGGAGACCACTTGTGAACTTTGTGCTTGAATTAGACTGATAGATCTTTATGGAAATGGTTTGTTCACATTATTTTGAAAAAACAAAAAGTTGTGATTTGATGTTAATGCCTTATTTTACTACAGCAGAGAGTCTGAAGTCAATGTTTATTTTTCTTTTTTTCTTATCCTCCCTCACTTCTCTTCCCCCTCTTCCTCCCCACTGTTTTCCTATTTACTTTCATATTTTTTATCTTATTTTATTTTATAACCCAATAAAACGTTAAACTCAATAAAATCACTCTCCTACTAAATAGTTTGTAGGTCACTGATGGTATGATATTCAGAGCCTCATATCTGTTTGCACAAGGAGGAATATACACAGATGTAATAATGATAACAGAAAATTATCGATGCTTTGATATCTCTCCACACTATTACAATTAATTCTTGATTGCTGGGAAATAATCTTGGGTTACAATTGTTGTCTCTAGAAGGTGTTCTGGATGGAGAAATTTTGGATAATAATGGATAATTTTCTTTGAACTTCTGCCTGATTTTCCTCTGTATTTTTCTCTCTTTGCTTAATGTAGAAAATATTTCCACTGCTGCTGTTTTCTGCATTTGACAAACTGCACATATGAGAGATAATTATAATTTACATGAGTGACCCGCAGGATATCCCAATTGTCAAAAAGGTTTTTGAGAAAATGAGGAGGACCCACCACTTTTTGACTTTTCTTAAAAAGAAGTGCATTGGGTTGTTCACAACCAAGTTTTTCTTAAGGGAGTATGTAGTTTGCTTTTCCTATTAAAAAAAAAGCATAATCGATATTTGGAAAACATATAATTTCTATACTTCTTGATATTTTGCTATGTCAAAGTAACTACAAATAGATACACTTGATAATGACTACAGCATCTTTTTTTTTCTTTACTCAAATAGAACATAAATAGTGAATCAATAAGTCTGTTTTCCAGTCCCTTCTGGAGGCACATATGTCATATTGGAACTCTAGTTTTAATTGAGAAGAAAAATCAATGACATATTTTTCAGATATTTTTAATCCCCAAAGGTGCATTTTGAAGAGACAGTCCAGTTACCTCTTGAAAAAGCACCTTTGGGACAACCATGACCTGGATGACTGAGAATCTCCATAGGCATATATTTGTAAGTTCAGTTTGTTCATATTCCAACTCTCATAATTATTTCATTAAAGTAAAAAAAAGGTCCTAATGATTGAGATATTTCTAGCTAAAAGATGGAGAATTAATTTAAATTCCTTAAACAAATTCCGGTCCTGGATTGAATGATAGACCCATGAACTATGTAGTAGATTACCCTGCTTTCAAAGATGATCATACTTGTTTACAACAGTTATCAGTTTTTTAACATTATTAGTAAGTTAGTTTTTTTACCTGGTTCAAGAAGTAATGCAAGAAAAAGGAATGCAAAGAGCACACAAAACAGCTGCATGTTGGAATTGGTAATGGACTAAATCTAACTTTTGGGACAGGACACAACTCTATAGAGTTATAATTATTGCATCACATTGTGTCAGTAAAATTTTGCAACTATTCAGTTTTACATTTACTGTTCTTGCATAATATTTTGTTGTATTGCAAAAGTCTTCAGATGAGCAAGAGATTTATTTGAATGGTTAATCATTTGTGGTTTCCAAAGATCCAACCCCAGGAATTTCCATGACCAGGGAGGTGGGGAAGAGGAGGGGCAGGGGAGGTGGGCAGAAAAAAGTTCTTTCTAAATCACTGCTGAATCTTTGACAGTTAATAATAGCAATAACAATTAGCATTTAGACATATATACTAACATCTATACTCATTTCAATTGAACTTTTCCATTTCATTTGAACTTTTCCATTTCATTTGAACTTTTCCATTTCATTTGAACTTTTCCTGTGGCTGGTGGTGATTGGAGGTGCTGGATGGAAGGGGGAATCAAAGAGGAGGAGTAGGTAGTGAATCATATATCCATAAACCAAAATAGCAATAATACATTCTGGATTAGTGCACTTAAAATTGTGATTTTATTTTATTTCTCAAATGACTAGCTTAGTTCAATGTAATAGCGGCCTTGCACTTGTCTTTCGCAGTACCCTTTTCAAATTTGGATACTGCCCCCTTTGTAAACAAGTTACTAGTCTACGTAGACAGATTACCCATCTAGAATCTCTAATCTCTAATCTCCAAGCAGAAATTAGGCATCCAATTCAGCCATTCCATTCTATGGAAATGGCATGCTCTCAGCCCCCACTCCCCTACTGCAAAGATCCTGCAGGAGAAGATCAGTCTGGACAATTGTGGAATCTGGCAGGGTGAGAGCTGTGAACCATAAACAAAAGAGAAGTCATTTTCTGGTTGGTGATTCAATCATCAGGGATGTAAATTTAGGAAAGGATATGGAGGTTTTAAAAGAACTCAGGTGTCTGCATGGTGCTACTGCCAGCAGAGACAAGAGGTGTATTCTTAAGATAATAATAATTTATAATAATTTAATAATAATTTAATATTTATAAAACCGCACCCTCTCCCCACGGGGACTCGGGGCGGTGCACAGGTAGAATAAAAACAATAAATACATACAAACAATTCTAAAAACAAATTAAACATAACCTGCGCTAAAATTTCCCCATTAAAACTAAGCAATACTAATTCCCAATAAAAACCCCAAAGACAGAGAGACTTATCCTAGGCCGGCCAGACAGAAAAAGTGAGTTTTTAATTTAAGACGGAAGGAGCGGAGGTCCGTGGTCGTCCTAATATTGGGGGGAAGGTCATTCCAGAGGGCCGGGCCCGCCACAGAGATAGCCCTTCCCCTGGGTGTCGCCCGCTGACAATGTCTAGTGGACGGCACCCGGAGAAGTCCCTCTCTGTGGGAGCGAATCGGCCGTGAGGAAGTATGGAGCAGGATCCGATCCCGCAGATAGCTAGGTCCCGAGCCATGGAGCGCTTTAAAGATGATAATTAACACCTTGAAGCGCACCCGGAAGACGACAGGTAGCCAGTGCAGCTCGCGCAAGAGCAGTGTTACATGGGTAAACCTAGCGGTTCCCATAATTGCTCGCGCGGCTGCGTTCTGGACTAGCTGAAGTCTCCGGGTGCACCTCAAGGGGAGCCCCATGTAGAGAGAGTTACAATAGTCCAGTCGGGATGTCACGAGCGCATGAGTGACTGTGCGCAGGGCGTCCCGATCCAATAGGGGGCGCAATTGGCGAACCAGGCGAACCTGGTAAAACGCCCTCCTGGCCACGGCTGTCACTTGATATTCCATGGACAGCCGGGGATCCAGGAGGACACCCAAATTGCGCGCCCCATCCACAGGGGCAAGATGTTCGCCCCCTATGGCCAGCGATGGAGTGAGCTGGTTGAATCGGGCAGCCGGAAACCACAGCCACTCGGTCTTGGTCGGGTTGAGCCTAAGTCCGTTACTTCCCATCCAGATCCGCACGGCTTCCAGGCACTGGCACATCACCGCTACGGCATCGTTGGGGTGGTTTGGGGTAGATATATACAACTGAGTGTCATCAGCGTATAGATGGTATTCTACCCCAAAACCACGGATGATCTCACCCAGCGGCTTCATGTATGTGTTAAGCCCCGCTACAGGGTAGAGCAGAGGAATTTGTGACTTTTCTGCAGGAGAAAACCGCTCAGATACAGAGTGAGCTAGCCCCCATTCATGGCCCAGTGGGATGCCACGAGAGAGATCTTGTTTGGGAGGAGTTTGACCCCGTTACTTCCGAAGATATGGACAGGCTACGTGGGCGACTGCGAGCCACCACATGTTTATTGGATCCGTGCCCCTCCTGGCTTGTACTGGCATCCTGGGAGGTGACACGAGGCTGGCTCCAAGAGGTTGTCAACGCATCCTTGAGTGAGGGTTCCTTGCCTGCTTCCCTAAAAGAGGCCATGGTGAGGCCCCTCCTCAAGAAGCCCTCTTTGGACCCAGCTCTTTTAAACAACTATCGTCCAGTCTCCAACCTTCCCTTTTTGGCGAAGGTTGTCGAGAGTGTGGTGGCACAACAGTTTCCCCGTCACCTGGAGGAAATTGAGTATCTAGATCCGCGCCAGTCCGGCTTTCGGCCCGGGCATAGCACCGAGACGGCATTGGTCGCGTTGGTAGATGATCTCTGGAGGGCCAGAGATGGGGGATGTTCCTCCATCCTGGTCCTATTAGACCTCTCGGCGGCTTTCGATACCATCGACCATGGTATCCTATTGCATCGGCTGGGGGGGTTGGGGGTGGGAGGCACCGTTTTACGGTGGTTCTCCTCCTACCTCTCTGGCCGATCGCAATTTGTGCGGGCAGGAGAGCAGAGGTCGACCCCGAGACCCCTCACATGCGGGGTGCCTCAGGGGTCGGTCCTCTCGCCTCTCCTGTTTAATGCATATATGAAGCCGCTGGGTGAGATCATCCGTGGTTTTGGGGTAGAGTACCACCTGTACGCTGATGACACCCAGCTGTACATATCTACCCCAAACCACCCCAACGATGCCGTAGCGGTGATGTGCCAGTGCCTGGAAACCGTGCGGATCTGGATGGGAAGTAACGGACTCAGGCTCAACCCGACCAAGACCGAGTGGCTGCGGTTTCCGGCTGCCCGATTCAACCAGCTCTCTCCAACGCTGGCCATAGGGGGCGAACATCTTGCCCCTGTGGATGGGGCGCGCAATTTGGGTGTCCTCCTGGATGCCCGGCTGTCTATGGAAGAGCAAGTGACAGCCGTGGCCAGGAGGGCGTTTTACCAGGTTCGCCTGGTTTGCCAATTGCGCCCCCTATTGGATCGGGACGCCCTTCGCACAGTCACTCATGCCCTCGTGACATCCCGACTGGACTATTGTAACTCTCTCTACATGGGGCTTCCCTTGAGGTGCACCCGGAGGCTTCAGTTAGTTCAGAATGCAGCCACGCGAGCAATTATGGGAACCACTAGGTTCACCCACGTTACACCGCTCTTGCGTGAGCTGCACTGGCTGCCTGTCGTCTTCCGGGTGCGCTTCAAGGTGCTAATTATCATCTTCAAGGCGCTCCATGGCTCGGGACCTAGCTATCTGCAGGATCGGATCCTGCCCCATACATCCTCACGGCCGATTCGCTCCCACAGAGAGGGACTTCTCCGGGTGCCGTCCACTAGACTTTGTCAGCGGGCGATGCCCAGGGGAAGGGCCTTCTCTGTGGCGGGCCCAGCCCTCTGGAACGACCTTCCCCCCGATATCAGAACGACCACTGACCTCCGCTCCTTCCGTACGAAATTAAAGACCCATTTCTTTCGACTGGCCGGCCTTGGATAGTCTCTCTGTCTATAGATTTCAAATGTATTTTAATGGGTTTTTAATTATTTTTAGCACGGGATAATATTGTTTAATTGTGTTTTAAAGTATGTATTTTTGTATTTATTGTTTATATTGTTTTTAGTTCCTCCTGTGCACCGCCCCGGGTCCCTGTGGGGAGAGGGAGCGGTTAATAAATTCAAATTTATTATTATTATTATAAACAGGAGAGGCGAGAGGACCGACCCCTGAGGCACCCCACAAGTGAGTGGTCTCGAGGTCGACCTCTGCCCCCCTGTCAACACAAATTGCGATCGGCCAGAGAGGTAGGAGGAGAACCACCGTAAAACGGCGCCTCCCACTCCCAACCCCCCCAGCCGATGCAATAGGATACCATGGTCGATGGTATCGAAAGCCGCCGAGAGGTCTAATAGGACCAGGATGGAGGAACAACCCCCATCTCTGGCCCTCCAGAGATCATCAACCAACGCGACCAATGCCGTCTCGGTGCTGTGCCCGGGCCGAAAGCCGGACTGATAGTCAGGATTGTAAGTAAGGACAGTGACATTGATGCTATTATACCTCTTGACACAAATGATCTATCCCAAAAAGATGTACTTTCTGTACAGAATGATTTCCAGAGCTTCGGGTATGAACTTAGTTGTACAGGTTGTAGGCTTATCTTTTCAGAGGTTTTACCAGTATATAAGGAACAAAAAGAGAAGGGCCAGCATGTAGCAGAGTTTAATGTGTGATTAAAGGAGTGGTGTAAAAGGGAAGGCTTTGGTTTTATTAGTCATGATGTCTACAGCTGGTCCAATGAAAAACTGTACAAAAGAGATGGTTTGCACACTTCCAAGAAAGGGACTGAGTTACTTGGCATTAAATTCACAGATTTTCTGAATAAACATATAAATTGAACAGCGGGGACAGAGAATTAACTGATACAGAACATTTCTGTTCCCAGCAATCTAAAATTCATAGGGTTATCTGTGCATGTAACATAGATGTTTGTGCGGGTAAGATTGTCTCTCCTGCTGTCAAGCAAAACTAAGCATTTAATAGTGAGTGCCATACCATGTGCATGAATCATACAAGTGGCAGGAAAATAGGGGCAGTCAGGCATAACACAGGTTATGTAGATAGTAAACACAGGGTCAATCAAAATTGACTCAAATGCCTATACACCAATGCACAGAGTATGACGAATAAACAGGGTGAATTAGAAATTCAAGTAAAGGAGGACAGATACGATATTGTTGCCATTACAGAAACTTGGTGGGATGAAACCCACAAATGCGATTAAAATAAAAATAAATAAAATAAATGGAACATCCAGCTATAAGGATTTAAATTATTTAAAAGAAATAGACCAAATAAAAGGGGAGGTGTAGTTGCACTACATATAAGAAATAACTACATCTCTACAGAAATAGAGCATTTGGGTCAATAGCAAAGGTTGGGGGGGGGGGGGGAAATGACATTGCCATAGGTCTATACTACAGGCCACCCAACCAAGCAGAGGAAGTAGATGAACTTTTTGCTAATCAGCTAACTAAGGTATGTAGGAAGAACACCACCATAGTAATGGGGGATTTTCACTATCCTGACATCAACTGGGAAACAAACTCTGCACCAAGTGGAAGATACAACAGGTTCCTAACAAACCTAACAGACAACTTTTTTCCCCCAAAAAGTAGAGAAGAGAACAAGGAGATCAGCCATATTGGACTTAATTCTCACTAACAGAGAGAAAATGATAGAAGGTGTTGAAGCCACAGGAATCTGGGGGCAAGTGACCATGCAATATTGGAATTCAACATTATGCAAATGCAAGTAGTAGAAGAAAGTCAAACTAGAGTCTTGGACTTTAAGAGAGCTAATTTCAATAAACCTAGAGAGAGCTTGGGAAAAATTCCATGGATGAGAATCCTCAAGGGGAAAACTACTCAGGAAGCTTGGGAAATTTTGAAAAATGAGATTACAAAAGCCCAGTCTAGCACAATACCAATGAAGAAGAAAAATAACAGCTCCCAAAAGAAACCAGCATGCTGCATAAAGAACTCTGACAAATTGAAAGACAAAAAAGATAAATATAAAAAGTGGAAAGAGGAGGACATAACTAATGCAGAATATTAGCAATTAACCCAAGCCTGTAAAGATGAAATGAGGAAAGCTAAGGCTCACAATGAAGAAAGGCTTCCCACAAAAGTAAAAAAATAAGAAAAAAGCTTCTTCCATTATGTTAAAAACAAGAAAAAGTTAAAGAAACAATTGGTCCATTGCTGGGAGAAAGTGACAAGAAGGTGACAAGCAATAGGGAGAAAGCAGAAGTATTTAACTCATTTTTTTTGCATCTGTCTTTACACAAAGGGATAAAACAGTCCAACCTGTCAAAAACAGCACCACAAAAATCAGACAAGTTGAAATAGGGAAGAAAATAGTAAGTGACCACCTGTCTACCCTAGATGAGTTCAAATCACCAGAGCGAATGGATTGCACCCCAGGATTCTGAAGGAACTGGCAGATGAGATCTCAGAACCACTGAACTATATCTTTCATAGATCCTGGAACACCAGGGAACTACTAGAGGACTGGAAAAGTGCTGATGTGGTTCCCATCTTCAAAAAAGGATGTTGAGGATATCTCCTTTAGGAGACAGAAAATTGTGCAGTGGAGAAATAGAAAGAGCAAGAGAAAAACGTTGCTAGTAGACAAACGAATAGAGTCTCAGACACTGCTAATAAAAACAAGTAGCTTTACTTGTTATGTAAACATAAGCTACTATTTCACAAGCAGTGATAGTAGGTATTGAATCAAATACAGCCCTTAACTCAAAAACAACTGCTTACAGTTGCAATCCATGATTCTTCCTTGTTTTGCAAAGTCAGTCAGTCAGTGGGTCAGTCAGAGCGAGCAAAGAGAGAGAGAGAGAGAGAACCCTCCTGGCTTCCTCTTATTGCTGAGTTAATTACAGCAGCTAATTACATTCAAACATATAACATTTAAAGCAACAAAGACCATTTGTAATCATGTCTTAAATATATTGCTAATCCAACACTAGGATTATACTCCTTACATTCTCCCCTTTGGATAGGCCAATATATAATTACATTTTCAGTCCAGACATTTCACAACCTTCTTTATGTTTGATAGCACCCTGAGCCTTTGTGAAATGGTCGGCTACATTAGTCTCCGACATACAGTACTCTAGCTCTACAACTTTCCCATACATTTAAATAACGCAGATCTGTGTGTTTAGTTCTAGTTTCGACTGCCAGATTAGTAGCCATTTGAATAGCTGCTTGATTGTCTTCATACACAGTGATAGGATCATTGACATCTATTCCCAGATCTATTAATAACTTTTTATAATATATTACATCAGTGCATAGTAATGAAAGACAGGAAAATTCTGCTTCCATAGTAGACAGACTCAGATGTTTCTGCCTAATAGATCGCCATCCAATCAGTGTCTTGCCTAAAAATACAGCTATTCCAGAAGTTGGCTTTCTTGTGTCTATATCTGTTGCAAAATTTGCATCAGCAAATGCGGTCAGCTTTAATTCATCAGTAGGTTCTTGGTACAATGCATGAAGCATCGTTTGTTTCAAATACCTTAGAATCAGTTTCACAGCCTGCCAATGCCTTTCAGTAGGGTTCGAATTGAATCAGGCTAGTTGATTCACACTGTATGCAATATCAGGCCTTGACCAATTGCTGAGATACGACAAACTGCCAATCAGTGATTGATATAATCCCTTATCGAACATAGGACTCTGCACAGTGATATTGCTGAAATCCTGGCTCATAGGAGTCTTTGAAGGCTTACATAGTTCCATTTTGTAATTCTTAAATAAATTGTTTATCTTCTGTGTTTGTGATAGTTTAAACCCTTCCCTGGTTTTATCAGTTCTTAACCCTAGATACTGACGGATTTCACCTAGATGTTTTATAGTGAAATGTTTCCTTAATTGTTCAGTTATACTAATAGCATCCTGTTCGGTCTTAGTAATCAAGGCTATGTCATCAGTAAAGAGAAGTAGTAATGAAACTAAACCATCCTTTTCCATTCTAAACAGACATGGATCAGCCATGTCAACTTTATATCCAATCCTGGTTAATGCTTTGATCCCACATTGATTCCACTCATAACCCAACATTTTTAAGCCATAAAGACTCTTCTTCAGAATTCAACACTCAGACATTCCATTATCTTCAAATCCTACCAGCTTTTTCATGTAGATTGTGTGTTGTAATGGTGCATGTAGATAAGCAGTTTCTACATCTAAATGATTAACCAAATACTTATATTTTAGCAGCCCAAACTAAAGCCGCTCGAAGTGTAGTAGCTTTTAAGCTAGATGCGAATATTTCATCGTAACCTGTGGCTGATTGATCAAATCCTTGAGCCACTAGCCTAGCCTTATATGTTATGGCTCCATCTACACCAGTTTTTATTTTAAATATCCACATACTACCAGTTGCATGCTTACCTGGTGGTAAAGTAGTGTTCTCATACACACCCAAATTCTGCAAAGACTCAAGTTCCTTAGCCATTGCAGATTTCCATGCCTTTTGGTCTTCAGATGGAAATGTGATCAATTCATGGTATGTTACAGGAACTTTATTATCCTGATAAGCCATAGTTGCCTGATACCTATCAGGTGGCCTAGTTACTCGTGTTGACCGTGTTGACCGTCTTGGTAACTCAGGACTTATTATTGAGTTAATCTGTTCCTGCTCCACTACCTCCTCCTCCTGAGTAGACACCTCATCCTTATGCAATTCTGGTCTCTCTGCCTCTTCGTTAGGGTTTAGCTGGGTTTCAATGATTACCTCATTTTTTGTTTCTAACCTATTCCACCCAATATTCTCCATAAACTTGGAATTTACACTACTAACAACCTTTGTTGTACATCTTTGCAAGAATCTATACGATCTGTGGTTAGAGTTATAGCCAACAAGAATTATTTGTTGAGCTCTATGTTGCCCTTTATGTCTCACTTGTGAGGGAATATGTACCCATGCGGGAGCTCCAAATGTATGTAGGTAGCTGAGGTCTGGTTTCTTGCCATGCCACCTAGTGAATGGCAATTCACCAGTTGTGGTGTTAACTACATTGTTTAAAATATGGTTCCCACACATCATTGCCTCACCCCACAGTGCTTCAGGCAATCCTGCATCAGTCAACATTGTTCTAACCATAGCTTGCAATGTCTGCCCTCTCCATTATGGGTTATGCTGTGGCCGATTAGGAGCAGAACATTTATGTTGTATTCCAGCCTTTGCAACATGGTTTGGAACTTGGTGTTTGTAAATTCCGTACCATTATCAGTTACAATGGTAACTATCTTTTGTTTTGTTTTCCTCTCCACAAATTTAATCCAGTTAGCAAATTGCTGGAATGTTTCTGTTTTATTCTTTAGCAGACAGCAGAAACCATATCTAGTATAGTGGTCCATAATGCTTAGGACATAACAGGCACCTCCCAAACTGGGTTTCATTGGCCCTATTAAGTCAGCAAATACCACTTCTAGTGGTTTTCAGGTTTTAAAACCATTTAGCCTGTTTGCAGGAGTAACTCTACTTTTCTGTTGATCGCAAACATCACGATTCAAATACTGACTACATGGTTTAGCTTCACTCCATCTGCTAACTTAATTGTTGTTGTAAACATTTTTAAACTAATATGCCCCATATGTCTACGCAATAAATGTACACATTCATCATATGACTTAACATTTGAATGTACAGAATTAGCTATATGGGAATCAGGCATTAAATACAAACGATTTTGTAGATTAGCAGTAGCCTTAATACTCCCTTTCTCAATTATACAATTATCCCCCTTAAAGGTCACAATGTAGCCAAGATTAACCAAAACTCTAACAGAAAGTAAATTAAACTTAGGTTTTGGAACATATAACATATATGAACACATGAACTCATTAACACATGAACTTTTAGCAATACCTTCACCAGATGCCTTTAGCCTCCACCCATTTGCTAAAGAAACGTTTTGCTTGCTTGTGATCATTTTTATAAAGTTCTTTCTATTTCTAGTAATGCACATTGATGCTCCACTATCAATTATCAATAAATTGTGGTTTACTGGTGCATTATTAGCCATAGTCACATTAATATTATTTTTTCTAGATTTTAAAGTTTTCTGTGGTTTTGGATTACTACAGAAACTGGCAATGTGACCCCCTATTACCACAATTAAAACAACGTTTAACAGTATATACAGAAGAAGTTAAATCAGTTATCTGGTGGTTTCTCTCTTAGTTGTTGTCTTTCTGCCCTTCTTCTTGACTCTTCCAGTAGTCATGAAGTAATGTTGGTTAATGTTAGGTCCTGTTGAGCCAGAACCTCAAGAGAAGTTACAAAGTCGTTGTAGCTTTCATCCAGCAATGAAAGAATAATGTAGACTTGATGCTGCTCTGAAAAAATTAACTCCTTTTCATGTAGCTCCTGAAAAACCCCTTTCATGTAGTTCAGATGGGATAACATGTCTCCATTCTTGATGAGTCATGTTGTAAATAGTTTTCGTGTAATGTTAATATGTGCACCCACAGTGTCACGAACATAAAGCTTCTTCAAATTGTCCCAGCATTTTGCACCTCGTATATGAACTAGTTGTTGGTCAGCCAGAATTAGACCAACACACAACACCCATTCATTGCTCTTCTGGAACTTTGCTATCTTCTTGGCATCATCATCATTGTTTGCATTCCAGGAAGTTACATCTGGTGGGTTCTGCACTACATCCCATAGCCCTTCTCTACGCAATAGCAGACTGCATTTTGTGGACCAGGATACATAGTTTGTGCCATCCAGCTAGTTGGGTGGCCAACAACAAAGTCGGAGCTTGGTCTTGTGCCATCTTCTTTGGGATATTTACTAATCAGATGTCTGTAGACTGTAGCGTGTGTAGCAACTCAACTCCCCTATTGCTGCACCTGGCACTATAGGTACTCTGGATACAGTGGGCCCATAACCAGTGTTGAGGATATCTCCTTTAGGAGACAGAAAGTTGTGCAGTGGAATTTGCAGCAAGAGAAAAACATTGCTAGTAAACACACGAATAGAGTCTCAGACACTGCTAGTAAAAACAAGTAGCTTGAAGGCACAGAGGGAGGGTCCGTTAATTTACCAACAAAAGGAAGTCGCCATCTTGAAGCAGATCCCAAAAAAGATTAGAGAGATGAGACGGAAATATTCCTTCTTATCTAAAAAATTGGTCAACCATGGGATTTGGTTTAAGTGGGCGATGCCAGAAGGGATGTTGGTGTTCTGGGACGGAGGAAGAGTAAGGATTAAAACAGTTGCTGAGGCGGATGCCTTTCTTAAAAAACATTCCTCTATCCTGGGGGAAGATTCAGGGGGGACGGAGGGGGCCACGGCCCCTCCCGCTGGGGGCCAGGAAGGAGAACAAGAAGACACAATTGCCAAGAGACTTAGATCTAAAAAATGACTTTTATTTTTATTTTTATTAATACAGTATAATTTTTGTCTGGATGTTTGTACACGACTGCCAGCATAGAATTCAGAATTTATATGTATGCATTTATTTTCACCTTGTTGTATTATTGAAAAATGTATTACCAATGTCTTGTTAAGAAGCCCGGGAGGGCCAACGTTCCTGACGTGAAAGTTCTCAAAATATCTTTTTAATTCACCTTACCCTACCCCTTTTTGTTAAAAAATTTGTAAAACTCAATAAAACTTTTTCTATATAAAAAAAAAAAACAAGTAGCTTTACTTGTGATGTAAACATAAACTACTGCTTCACAAGTAGTGATAGTAGGTATTGAATCAAATACAGTCTTTAACTCAAAAACAGTTGCAATCCATGATTCTTCCTTGTTCTGCAAAGTCAGTCAGTCAATCAGTCAGAGCGAGCGAGCAGAGAGAGAGAGCACTCTCTTGGCTTCCTCTTATTGCTGAGTGAATTACAGTAACTAATTACATTCAAACATATAACATTTAAAGCAGCAAAGACCATTTGTAATCATGGCTTATATATATTGCCAACCCAACACTAGGATTATACTCCTAACAAAGCAAAAAAGATAGATTCAGGAAACTACAGACCCATCATCCTGACTTCAATATCAGGAAAGATTCTGGAAAAAATAATCAAGCAGCGAATTAGTGAACACCTAGAAGCAAACAAAATAATAACCAAAAACCAACATGGGTTTGTCAAAAACAGATCATGCCAGACAAAATTAATGTGACAAAATTAGTGAACTAGGGGAATCCCATCGATATAGTTTACTTGGACTTCAATAAGGTATTTGACAAGGTAGACCATAATCTACTACTAGATAAGGTAGAAGAATGTGGGTTAGACAGCATCACCACCAGATGGATTCATAACTGGCTGACTAACTGCACTCAACGTGTAGTCCTCAATGGAACTGCATCTACATAGAGTGTATGCAGTGGAGTACCCCAAGGCTCTGTTTTACACCCAGTACTCTTCAACATCTTCGTCAATGATTTGCATGAGGGAATAAATGGAGAACCCATCAAATTTGCAGATGACACCAAGCTGGCAGGAATAGCCAACACTCCAGAAGATAGGCTTAAGATACAGAAGATAGGCTTAAGATACAGAAGGATCTTGACAAACTTGAACATTGAGCACTATCTAATAAAATGAAATTCAATGGTGAAAAGAGTAAGGTTCTACATTTAGGCAACACAAATGAAATGCACAGGTACAGTATAGGTGGTACCTTGCTCAATAGTAGTAACTGTGAAAGGGATCTTGGAGTCCTAGTGGACAACCATTTAAATATGAGCCAGCAGTGTGCAGCAGCTGCCAAAAAAGCCAATACAGTTCTAGGCTGCATAAATAGAGGGATAGAATCAAGATCACATGAAGTGGTAATACCACTTTATAATGCCTTGGTAAGGCCTCACTTGGAATACTGCATTCAGTTTTGATCGCCACGATGTAGAAAAGTTGTGGAGACACTAGAAAGAATGCAGAGAAGACCAACAAAGATGATTAGGGCACTGGAGACTAAATCATATGAAGAACAGTTGCAGGAATTGGGTATGTCTAGTTTAATGAAAAGAAGGACTAGGCGAGACATGATACCAGTGTTCCAATATCTCAGGGATTTCCCCAAAGAAGAGGGAGTCAAACTATTCTCCAAGGCACCTCAGGGTAGCATAAGAAGCAATGGGTGGAAACTAATCTAGGAGAGAAGCAACTTAGAACTGAGGAGAAATTTCCTGACAGTTAGAACAATTAATCAGTGGATCAGCTTGCCTCCAGAAGTTGTGAATGCCCCAACAGTACAAGTCTTTAAGAAATTGTTGGATAGCCATTTCTCTGAAATGGTATAGGGTTTCCTGCCTAGGCAGGGGGTTGGACTAGAAGACCTCCAAGGTTCCTTCCAATTCTGCTATTGTATTATTGTATTACTGCTTTATAGTGCTTGTACAGCCCTCTCTAAGCGGTTTATAGAGTCAGCATATTGCCCCAAACAACCTGGGTCCTTATTTTACCCACCTCAGAAGGATGGAAAGCTCCGCCAATCTTGAGTAAACATGATGCTTAGTCATATTCAAAAGTGTAGAGAGTTTTAAAAATACCATGACACAATTTAGAAGCATAGGATAGAAATTCTGGGCCTTCCATTTACTGAGGCCTTAAATATACATTGTACATTGTTCCTTTGCTTTTCTTAGGAATGCATGGATTTCTTTGTTTTCATCATCTCATTCTAGCTGATTCTCTGTGACCTTAAATATTAACTTTATTCTTTGATTGATTGATTTACCATAATATGTGTAATTTTGGTCTTTGTAAATGAACACATTTTGAACTTTGGAATATAGGGAAAAATCTGCTCAACTGAACAAGAGTCAAAATTGGTTACATTGAACAACTGAAATAAATGAAATAAAATGAAAGCAACATTAAAATAAAGAGCACAGCAGAAGAACAATTTTTTAGCAACTGCTTTGAAATCCAATACCTCTCATACCTAATGCATACTGAACTTGTTTGTAAAAGGCAGGTTTTATTTTTTTTCCTCACCTCCACTAAGTACACATATAGTGCGGACTAGGGGAGCCTCCTGGACCCTGGAGCTTTGCAGCCCTGGCATGGGTCCTCTTCCTATGGGCTTGTTCATGCAGTGGAGGGATGGGATCCTGACCTATCCTCAGTCTCCTGTACCATCCCTCCCACCGTATGTTTGGGCCCCTTTTGTCCAGCCATGTCAAGCCCAGGATCAGTGCTTCGGTCATTCTAGGCATAATAACAAAGCAGATCATTTCCCAGGACCAACTCTAACCTCACTGTCTCTGTGATATGGCCTGGATCCACCCCAACAGACAACCATCCACCTGCTCGAACCAGAGACACTTGGCCAACCTCCTTATTCTAACTTGGTGATGCACAATCAGCTAATCAGGCACCAGGTACACCCAGAAATCTATCAATGTTTTAAATATCCCACAGTGCCATTTTTTTATGTTTCAAGGTTTTTATTTTTTATTACAAATTATGACATAGTTTATAAACAAAGTGTTGTCTGGGTCTTTTATTTTTTTTACATCCTTTCATATACACAATCCATTTTACATCATAGTTCTGTTTCCAATTTCAGCCATATTGTTCTCTTTCCATATTTTTCATCTTATACTTATTTTTCTCTTAATACATAAACAATATCACTAATTTCCACTTCAAAGTTAAACCAAATTATCATTTCATATTTCATCTGGTCTATTGTAATATAAGCAACAGATATCCTCAAATTCAGTTTTAACATAGAGAACATTTAATTTAATTAATTATCTTTAAAGAAGAGGGAGTCAAACTATTCTCCATGGCACCTGAGTGTAGAACAAGAAGCAATGGGTGAAAACTAATCAAGGAGAGGAGCCACTTAGAACTGAGGAGAAATTTCCTGACAGTTAGAACAAGTAATCAGTGGAACAGCTTGCCTCGAGAAGTGAATGCCCCAACACTGGAAGTCTTTAAGAAGATGTTGGATAGCCATTTGTCTGAAACTGTATAGGGTTTCCTGCCTAGGCGGGGGTGGGTGGGTGGTATGGGTGGACTAGAAGACCTCCAAGGTCCCTTCCAACTGTGCTATTGTATTGTATTTACAATTAACAATGTTACTATAATTTAATTATATCTTAATTAACTACATAACATTAACAATCTTAATACTATTCCCTTTAATCTACTAATATATCTCTTCTTTCCTTCCTCCTCCAACAATTTTCTCTTTGGTTGTCAAAGATTTCACTTCTTATTAATTTTCTTCTCCCCCCTCCCCCCCCCCTTCTCCCATCTTCTTCTTTCTCTTTTTCTTATTTTTATGATTATTGTATCTTTTCTTCAAAATCCCTTTTCTCAGTTTTAATTTTATTATTCTAGTAGTTTTCCCCAAGGTTTATCCTAGTCTCTTCCCTTCTTTGCTGTTTGGTTGTTTCTTTTTGGGGGACATTCTCCCTTGTCTACTTTTTTTGTCACTGTAAATGCCAGTGAAATCATCTAACACTTTTTTTTTAATTTTCAGTTCCTTTTTCTTCCATATTATCTTCTTATTTTTCATTGTATCCTCTGTTGCCCCATCTTCACCCATTTAATAATAACAACAACAACAACAACAACAACAACAACAATAATAATAATAATAATAATAATAATAATAATAATAATAATAATAATAATAAAATTTAATTTGTAGACTGCTCCCTCTCCCCGAAGGGACTTGGGGCGGTGCACAGGGGAATTAAAAAACGTACAAACATAGATACATCATAAATATATAAAATCAAATTAAACAATTTATCCCTGCACTAAAAAACCTAAAATCCTAAAAACTAAACCCCTTAAAACCCCCAATTAAACAATTTAGATATTCGGACTAAAAAGGCTGGAAGGTAGGTTAGACCAGGCCGGCCTGCTGGAAGAGGTATGTCTTAAGCTTTTGAAGGAAGGCGCGGAGGTCTGGGGTTGTTCTGAGCTCGGGGGGTAGGTCGTTCCATAGAACTGGGCCCGCCACAGAGAAGGCCCTTCCCCTGGGCGTCGCCCGCTGGCATTGCCTAGTGGACGGCACCCGGAGAAGTCCCTCTCTGTGGGAGCGAATCGGTCAAAGGGATGTATGGGGCAGGATGCGATCTCACAGATAGCTAGGTCCTGTGCCATGGAGTGCTTTAAAGATGGTGATCAGCACCTTGAAGCGGACCCGAAAGACCACAGGCAGCCAGTGCAGCTCGTGCAGGAGCGGTGTTATGTGGCCATGCCTAGGGGCACCCAGAATTGCCCGCGCGGCCGCATTCTGGACTAGCTGCAGTCTTCGGATACACCTGAAGGGAAGCCCCATGTAGAGAGCGTTACAGTAGTCCAGACAGGATGTCACAAGGGCATGAGTGACCATGCGAAGGGCATCCCGGTCCAATAGGGGATGCAACTGGCGTACCAGGTGAACCTAGTAGAATGCCCCCCTGGCCACAGCCGTCACTTGATCTTCCATAGACAGCCGGGTATCCAGGAGGTCTATTGTGCTCCATCTGGTTTCTGACTTTTTTTTTACCAATTAAAGTTTCACGTGCATTTTTAGCATCTCAAATAATTCATCATACATTTAAAACTCCATAATTCAAGTTTACATAATTTATTTTTTAAAATGTTGGGGTTATATCACATTTAATTAAAGCTTAAGGTCCATGTAATTCTCCCCCCCTTTTATTTCCAAATTATAATGTCCAATTATAGTATTAGTCCAATCCAATCCAAGTTGTGAAGTTTTTTCTTCTTCCACAGCTATAGACAGTCAAAACCAAACAATGTTGCAAAAACAAGCACTCCTTAAAAGTTCTCACAGTTTCAAAGTATCTTTTCTTGTAGCCAAGGTCAAATTTTGCAGTTGCACTCTCGCTTTCTTTTTCACTAGGTTTTGTAGTATTCTCTTCTCACCAGTAGATGGTGCTCTCCAATCCGCAATACACTCCAACAGCTGATTGTCAAAACTGTCAAAAATCCCTTTACATCCATAAAAAATAGAAAAAGGAGAAAAGGACACCCTCCCCCGGGTTCTTTTTTTAAATTATTTTTAGTACCTTCAACTCCAAATGTAAAAACAAGAATCTTTTAAGGCTTTAGTACTTTAACCTCCATTATTTCTTCCATAGAATTCCCCAAATGCCAATTAGCCGCTGATTCAGTTCCGGGATCCTTTTTAAGTTCAAATTCAGAGTTTCTTTTTACCCGTGATTTGGCCAATCACTCACCCAGTCCAACACCACTCCTGCATAAAAAGCTTAGTCCAGTTGCCCCAGCTTTATAGTGATCATTTGAATATGGCCACAACCCCTGCTGTCAGTTTGAAGAGCTGTTCTCTGACCTACCGAACTGCCGCTTCCTCTTGGTCATACAAGACACCTCTTCTCCTTCCCTGTCCCTACAAAACGGTTCCAGTGCAAAGACACACACACACCCCGACAGCAGTTTGTCTGGTTGGATTTTCATGGCACTCATCAGAGCCACCGGACCCTGTTTTAGGGGCTGTGATAGCCACTGGGTTCACAAAAGGATGGATGGGGGCACTCACTATCGAGCCTTGTTGTTCCTCATCCTCTCTCTCATATGGGAACGGTGAGTGCTCCCCATGCCTGCTGTCTCTCCATCATCTGGCAGTGGTTGCAGGGCCTCTACCACTTGGTGTGCTGCCTTGGACTTTTCAGAGGTCTTTTGGGATGTCTTCCTGGCCTTCCCTGGGCCAGGTGGCCCACATTTCCCCCTTATTGTCAAGGCTGGACACTCAGCTAGTTGACTGCACCTAAATCACTGAACAATAAGGCAAGGAGGGGTCTCCAGGGGACTGGAGACTGTGGGTGGTCCCTGCCAGTTAGTCAGCTGCCTCTCAGGGTACCTTGCAGGGAACCCTTGAGATCCCAGGTCCCCTTTGGAGTAGCATTCCTATAGTTTGGCATCTAACTTGATGGCTGCCTGATACCACTTATTCAGCCGAGGGGGCAGACAAGGTATGCACAAGCCTGGCACAAACTTCAATCAAGATCCACCTTAAATTTATGGACCAGCAGCCACTCCAGCCATTATTGCAACCTACTGGCCAGCTGACGGAACTCCCAGACATAGTCATGTGCCAGTCAGACCTGCTGCTTTAGCATCATAAGCTTGCCTTCAGCTCACTGGGCCCAGGTCAAATCCTCAAATCGATACTGCAAAGTTTCTAATAGTAGGCCAGTATCCCACAACTCCTGAGTGTTCTCATTCTAAAGATGCTATCCGGTCCACAGGTTTCCCCTTCAGTGCAGCCATCACTGCTTCCACAATGGGCCATTGTTTGGGGTACAGATGTGTAAAACAGTTCATGTGGTTAGTTACTTGCCTCAAGAACATAGCCAATCTGGTGGGGTCACCATCAAAGTGGCCCTCAAGTGTAGTGGCTCCAGGGGCCATGGTCACAGATCTGACCCACAGGCCTTGAGTTTGACACCCCTGCTTTACTATATCCTCATGACTAGGAGGAAGCTGGGGTCCACCTAAACCAAGGAGGCTCCTCCTAAACCTCCTAAGGCAAGGCACTTCATAATGCCTTGGTAAGGCCACACCTACCATACTGCATCCAGTTTTAATCACCATGATATAAAAAAATGTTGAAACGATAGAAAGAGTGGAGAGAAGAGCAAACTAGAGGTTAAAATATATAAAGAACAATTGCTGGAATTAGGCATGTCTAATTTTATGAAAAGAAAGGCTGGGGATGACATGATACCAGTGTTCCGATATCTCAGATGTTGCCACAAAGAAGAGGGAGTCAAGCTATTCTCCAAAGCACCTGAGGGTAGGACAAGAAGCAATGGGTGGAAACTAATCAAGGAGGGAAGCAACCAAGAACTAAGGAGAAATTTCCTGACAGTCAGAACAATTACTCAGTGGAACAAATGGCCTCCAGAAGTTATAAATGTTCCAACACTGGAAGTTTTTAAGAAGAGATTTGATAACCATTTGTCTGAAGTGGTGTAGGATTTCCTACACAGGGGGTTGGACTAGAAGACCTCCAAGGTCCCTTCCAACTCTGTTACTCTTATTCTATTCTAAATTGAGCTCCGTTGTCACTGTGGCTTCAAACAATATACCAGAAACTTACTTTTTCTATGGATGCCCAATATTTTTAACAGTTTTCTCTTAGCACATGTTTAGTAAGTAACCTATGGCCAGTGAAATCTGCCCTGGTGTTGATGGTTCAGATTCATTTCCTATTCTGTTACATTATCCTTTTTACAACATTATTTTCAAAAGGCTCATTTCCCCCCCCCTGTGGTCCTGTAAATTAATGCTAAATGCTACAGATCATCCTGAGAAACAGGTTAACTTTCTTCTATCAGATAAGGAAGTTTCTATTCCAGAACTCACCGGGTTTTATATTAGTGATTGATGGGCTAAACAATTCATTTAAGGCTAATATTGATAGTTACTAATTGTATTTTAAATATTTTTTTTCAGTGACTTATGTTTAATAGTTGAGATATTCAGGAAAAAAGAAGGGGGGGGGGGGAAAGGATGAGACCATGTGAATTTGTGGTAGAGTGGATAATGTCTTCTATATTGAAATGTAAACAAAACAATATGTGCACACATGTTCTCTCTCTCACACACACACACGCAACCAAAACATACATACATAGTCATGCAGTCACATGAATATAGCCCCAAGATCCTCTTTAAAAAACCACACAACTGCAATGCTCATTTAACTGTATTTCAAGGAATAAATGAAATGCCAAATTTTACTTCAATGCAAACTAACAAAATGTTAGTTTATTAGCAATTTGAATTTATACAAAAGAAGATAAAGTGACAGCAGGTGGTGATGTCAGGTCAATGGCCATTTGCTGAAGATATCCAGGGTAGCAGATGAAGATGGCCTTATGCATTGCTATAAGAATGAAATAAAATAATAGTTTGATCAAAATAAGTTTAGTGTGTCTTTTGCCCCCAAACATCAAAATATATTCTTTCCTTGCCCTTCTTTCTACCTAGCATTACCCTGTAAAGCCTTTTCTCATTTATGTCAATCGTTGCAATACTTTGCAAAAATAAACAATATCAGGCAGATTATCTCAACCTAGGTTTGTGGTATCTCAATTGGGGAAGGGTTTACTTACCGTCGACAGCAGAATTGATTCCAACAATCCCATCTTCCAATATAGTAGTAGCCAACAGGACAGGGAGGAATAGTGCATTCTCCTCCTCGTTGCAAACAAATTGCACCAGCACTTGCTTTGGAAAGGAAAAGAGTCAGCTTAATGATCAGTAAAGATACTTCGATATCTTTATTAACTAGAACATAAATAGAATAATGAATCAATAAATTGGTTTTCCAGCCCCTTCTTGATGTGCATACATCATATTGGATCTCTAGTTTTAATTGAGAAGAAAAATCAATGATATATTTTTCAGATATTTGGAAGTTCAGATTGTTCAAATTCCAAACCTCATAATTATTTCATTAAAGTAAAAAAAAAGTCCTAATGATTGAAATATTTCTAGCTAAAAGATGAAGATTTGATTTAAGTTCCTTGAACAAATTCTGGTCCTGGATTGAATGACAGACCCAAGAAATATGTAGCAGATTACCCTCCTTTCAAAGATGATCACACTTGTTTAGAACAGAACTATTGGTTCTTTCTAAGTTATCAATAAGTTAGTTGCTTTTTTTTACCTGATTCAAGCAGTAATGCAAGGAAAAGGAATGCAAAGAGCACATAAAAGATCTTCATGTTGCTACTGGACCAAATCTAACTTCTGAGACAGAACATGACTCTGAATTTATAGAGCTATAATGATTGCATCACATTGCCTCATTGAAACTTTGAAACTATTCTTAAGAGTTTATTTACTATTCTTACATAAGGTATTGGTGTATCTTTCTTCTTTTGAAATACTCCTGTGGTTTTGGTTTTGCAACAGTCTTTTCAAGAGCAAGAGATTTAATTGAATGGTTAATCATTTGTGGTTTTCAAAGATCCCAGCCTCAGCGCTTTCCATGACCAGGAGAGGCAGACAAAAGTTCTTTCTGAAACATTGCTGAACATCTAACAGTTAATAAAGATAATGCTTAGCCATATTCAACAGTGGTGGGAGTTTGGGAAGTGCCATGATTCAATTTAGAAACACAGGAGAGGTACTCTTGATGTGCTAAATATAAAAATATGTATATGGCCCCTTTGTTGTTCTTAGGAATGTATGAATTTCTTTGTTTTGATCCTCTTGTTCTGCTTGATCCTCTGTGACATTAAATATTAGTTTTATTCCTTGATTGATTGCTCAATCCACCATAATATATATAAATTTAGTCTTTGTAATAAACACACTTTGAACTTTGGAATACAGAAGGTAATCTGCTCAGCAGTGGTCGAAATGGGTTACAGCAAAACTCTGAAATAAATATAATAAAATAAAATAATGAAATAAAATGAATAAGCAACATTAAAATAGAGAGCTGTCCTAATAAAGCAGAGCAACAGCGTTTGAGCAACAGTTTTGACATCCAATGCACCTCATAACTAATATACACTGAGAATATTTGTAAAAGGCAGGTTTAAATTATTTTCTGAAATAATGAATATAATTGTAAGCATCCAAATCTTCAACATCTTCATCAATGATTTGGATGAGGGAATAAATGGGGAACTCATCAAATTTGCAGATGACATCAAGCTGGTAGGAATAGCCAACACTCCAGAAGATAGGCTTAAGATACAGAAGGAACTTGACAAACTTGAACATTGGGCACTATCTAATAAAATGAAAGTGTGCAACAGCTGCCAAAAAAGCCAACACAGTTCTTGGCTGCATAAATAGAGGAATAGAATCAAGATCACGGGAAATGTTAATAGCACTTTATAATGCCTTGATAAGGCCACACTTGGAATACTGCATTCAGTTTTGGTCGCCACGATGTAGAAAACATGTGCTCTGCCCACCCCCTGTGCTCCACTCATGGGCTAGGCGGTCAGGGACTACAGAGCTGGTGCCCCAGGCTGATGTTCTGCAACCCCAGGTCCGTGGTGAACAAAGCCCCCCTTATAAATGACCTCGTGTCAGAGGGGGACCCGGACCTGGTGGGAATTACGGAGACCTGGTTGGGCCCCGAGGGGGATTTACCCCTCGTGGAAATGTGCTCACCAGGCTACCATGCATTTCATCAGCCTAGGGCCCTAGGCAGGGGTGGGGCGGTGGCGGTTATTGTTAAGGAAAGTCTGGAGCCGAGGGAAACCACTGTGCCTCAGACGACTGGCTGTGAGTCCCTCTTCATGAAGTGGGGCCTAGGGAGGCAGTTGGACTTGCTGATTGTATACCTGGCTCCCCGCTATGTAACAGCAGCCCTGCCTGAGCTACTCGAGGCGATCGCCACGATGGCGGTGGAGACCCCCAGACTGGTAGTCATGGGGGACTTTAACCTGCCATCGGCGGGCGAAACATCCGAAGCAGCCCGGGAGTTCATGGCTTCCATGATGGCCATGGACCTGACCCAAGTAGTTCAGGGCCCCACTCACGAGGGAGGACACACGCTGGATCTGATTTTTGCCTCTGGACAGTGGAGAAGTGATCTCGGAACAGGGGATTTAGTCATCTTACCCTTGTCATGGACAGATAACTCTTTCCTTCAGATAGACTTTCCAACCATCACACCCCACTGCGGGGAGGCGGAACCGAGACATCAAGTTGGTTCCGTCCCAGGCGCCTGATGGACCCTGAAAGGTTCCAGAGGGAGCTTGGGCCAATACCTGTGTCCCTGCCCCATGACTCGACTGAGGATCTAGTGGCCGCATGGTACAGTGCAGCCAAGGGGCCCTTGGACCGAGTCGCGCCCTTGCGGCCTCTAATGCGGCGTCAAGTCACCCAGGCCCCTTGGTTTACCGAGGAGCTTTGGGAGATGAAACGCTGCAAGAGACACCTAGAGAGTAGGTGGAGATCCTCTCAATCCGAAGCTGACCGAACACTAGTGAGAGACCATATTAGGACTTACTTAGTGGCGCTAAGAGTGGCCAACCTGAGTATTGTGCCACCCTTATCGCGTCCACGGAAAACCGCCCTGCCGCCCTGTTTGGGGTGACCCGCTCCCTCCTTCATCTGAGGCCACGGGAAGCCCCTTTGCAGGGTCGAGCAGAGGAATTTGGAGTGTTTCTGCAGGACAAAATCACTCAGATTCGGAACAAGCTGCCCTCCACTGAAAGTGATCCAGTCGATTTGTCCGGTGCTGGTCTTGAGATAACACCTTGGGAGGAGTTTGACTTTGTCACTACCGAAGATATGGACAGGTTGTGGAGGAACCTTAGAGCCACCTCATGTTTATTGGACCCGTGTCCCTCCTGGCTTGTACTGGCATCCTGGGAGGTGACACGAGGCTGGCTCCAGGATATTGTGAATGCGTCTTTGAGCGAGGGGTTCTTACCTACCGCCTTGAAAGAGGCGGTGGTGAGACCTCTCCTCAAAAAGCCTTCCCTGCACCCAGCATTGTTGGAAAATTTCTGTCCCGTCTCCAACCTTCACTTTCTTGCGAAGGTTGTAGAGAGTGTGGTGGCTCAATAGTTTCCTCAACCTGGAGGAAGTTGATTATCTAGACCTGTGCCAGTCCGGCTTCCGACCCGGTCACAGCACTGAGACGGCATTGATCGCATTGGTTGATGATCTCTGGAGGGCACGGGATAGAGGTTGCTCCTCTATCCTAGACCTATTAGATCTCTCAGTGGCTTTTGATACCATCGACCATGGTATCTTATTGCACCGATTGGAGGTGTTGGGGCTGAGAGTTACCGTTTTGCGATGGTTCTCGTCCTACCTCTCTGGTCGGTTGCAAAGGGTGATGGCAGGAGGGCAGAGGTCGTCCCCGAGGCCCCTCACATGTGGGGTTCCTCCAGGGTCGGTCCTCTCACCACTTCTGTTCAACACCTACATGAAGCTGCTGGGTGAGATCATCTGTGGTTTTGGGGTGGAATATCATCTGTATGCTGACGACACCCAGCTGTACATATCCACCCCAAACCACCCCAATGATGCCATCGAGGTGCTGTACCGGTGTTTGGAGGCCATACGGATCTGGATGGGTAGTAACAAACTCAAACTCAACCCGTCCAACACTGAGTGGCTGTGGTTTCCAGCACCCTGGTTCAGCCAGATAAGTCCAACACTGGCCATTGGGGGCGAACAACTGGCCCCGTGGAGAGGGCGCACAACTTGGGCATCCTCCTGGATTCCCAGCTGTCCATGGAGGACCATGTGGAGCCCGTGGCCAGGAGGGCATTTTATCAGGTACGCCTGATACGCCAGTTGCGCCCCTTACTGGACTGGGGGGCCCTTCGCACAGTCACTCAAGCACTTGTGACATCCCGGCTGGATTACTGTAACGCTCTCTACATGGGGCTCCCCTTGAGGTGCACTCAAAGGCTACAGTTAGTTCAGAATGCGGCCGCGCGGGTGATTATGGGTGCCCCAAGGCAAGCCAATATAACACCTCTCCTGCACGAGCTGCACTGGCTGCCTGTGGCCTTTCGAGTGCACTTCAAGGTGTTGACGACCATCTTCAAGTCGACCCTCTGGAACGACCTACCCCCCGACCTACGCACTTGGACCTCCGCCTCTTCCGCCAACGTCTTAAGACATATCTATTACAACAAGCCGGCCTGGCATAGCCCCCCGTTTCTGACTTTTTATATATGAATTGTAATTTGCAGTGTTTTAAATGGGTTTTTAGCATGGGTTTAATAATTTAATATGTTTTTAATGATGTATATTGTTTTTTGTTATGGTTTTAATGATGCCTGTGCGCCGCCCTGAGTCCTAACAAGGAGAAGGGCGGGGTATAAATCCGAAATAAAAAAATAAAAAAATGTGGAGACTCAAGAAAGAGTGCAGAGAATGCCCTGAGTTCCGTTGTGTACATTTTTATACTGCCGGTGGGCTCTGTCAAGGGCCAGCCTGCCCGCTGTCATTTCAAATCATCCCACGCTGCCAGCAATTTTTTTAAATTTTTTTATTAAATTTATACCCCGCCCTTCTCCAAACAGACCCAGGGTGGCGCACAGGAATACTAAAATACATACAAAAACATGTAAAATTTTAAAAAACTTATTCCAATAAAATCCTGCGCTAAAAACCAAATTAAAATCCCCAAAATTAAAACTATCTAAAAGTCAGTAATGGAGGTTACGCTAGGCCGGCTAGATGGAACAGATGTGTCTTAAGACACTTGCTGAAGAGGCGGAGGTCAGAGATGGTGCGAAGTTCAGGGGGTAAGTCGTTCCAAAGGGCTGGGACCGTCACAGAGAAGGCTCTTCTCCTGGGTGTCGCCAGTCGGCATTGTCCAGCCGATGGCATCCTGAGGAGGCCCTCTCTGTGGGAGCATATCGGTCTGAGGGATGTATGGGGCAGGAGGCGGTCTCGCATATAACTAGGCCCCGAGCCATGGAGCGCTTTAAAGATGGTCGTCAAAACCTTGAAGCAATGATTGCACGGGCATGTGCTTTCTAGGCGGTCGGCACGGCTCCTGCGGCCCTGACAGGCCGGCCGCTTCTTTACCAGCTTGGGAGGGCGCGGGAAGCTCCAGGCGGCTTGCGCGCCTCCGTGTGGGTCCAACAGCCCGAAATTGATCGTCTGCGTGCGAGGCAGGCCCAGGCGGTAAGCGCGGCCTCCAAAAGCGCCAGACAGTTCCATTAGCTGTCCCTGACGTCCACACGTCTCATCGCGCACGTGAGTACCTGAAGGCCGTTGCTGCCTTATATGGGCCTGGAAGCCCGGCAGGCCCCGTAGCCATCCCGGGCAAGGGGGGAGGTCACAAGAGGCAGTTGCAGCCCTCACCAAAGCCTGTCATACAGCCCCCGGGGAGCCATGGGCGCTTATGAGGTCCCCAGCCCCAGGCACGGTCACCACACAGGCCTCAAAAGGGCAACAGCCCCGGCAGCCTGGTAAGCTCTGTATTTTGTGCGTTCCTGCGCAGGCCTGTCAGGCCGACCATCTTGTCCAGGCGACGAGTGCGTGGGAGGCCCTCGGTGACAGGAGAGGCCTCCCTCAAAGGCCCAAAATCCCGACAGCCACTGATAGGTGCAGCCACTTACCAGGACCATGAAAGCACCTGAGGCAGTGCGCTTAGCTCCCCGGGGGTCACATACAAAGGCTTCACAGCTGACCTGCGATTCTGGTCGCCCCCTCCAAGGCCTCTTGATGAGCCACCCCTAGAGTTCTCCATGAGGAAACCGTCAGATCTTGATCTCGGGGAAGCGGGCCTAGCGTTATGGGACAAGTCCCTAGCTGGTCAAGTCACCACCTCGCAGGTGGGCATATATATATAGGGGTGGCTGGCCTAGATATCCATTCTTCAGAAAAATTACCTCAGAGGATGATGATACCGGACCAGTCCCAGAGTTGAACTGAGTCGGAAACTGGTTGGAGTCTGCTCCTGAGGGGTTATATAGCACCCTTAATTACAGTGGTACCTCAGTTCACGAACGCTTCTGTTCACGAACAACTCGGTTCACGAACAGAAAAGTTCATCAAAATATGTTCCGGTTCACGAACTCCGCTTCGGTTCATGAACAGGAGCCGTGGCCATTTTAATGCTATTTCCTGGCTGTCACATGGTTGTGACTTCCTGTAGGAAGATCGTGGAGAGAAGGAGACACAAAAAAAAGTGCAGTGAGTACTTTCAGTGACTTTTTTGATTTTTGTTACGCTTTTAGCACATACAGTACTGTGTATTGTAATTTGTTTCATATTTTTTGTGCTTCAAAAACCAAAAAAAAGATCAGAACAGATTAACCGGATTTACATTAAACTCTATGGGAAACTGTGCCTCGGTTCACGACCAATTCGGTTCGCGACCAGAGTCAGTTCACGAATTAAGTTCGTGAACCTAGGTACCACTGTAATTATTAATCAGACTCAGTCCAATCAGAGTGCGGAGTGCAGAGTGCTATCTCCATCCTTATTGAGAAACAGAGAGAGTGCCATTCTTTCCTGGTACTTGAACAGCTAAGAGGGATGCAATTATATAGAGACCATACAATCTTTCTGATAGCACCTAATATAATAAAAGAATTATGTCATTTCTATTTCTATGCGGTGATGGTTTGGATTTAATTTTTAGGTTGAGATTGTAAGACTCTACATAAAGAGCTATGGGTTTTTTTTTCTCTAAGTTGCCATATGGCATTTGCTACAAAGTCGCCTCTATTATAGATACGTGATTCTGGAAAGTGACAATAATGCTTTAATGAGTCACTGGACCTGCCCTTCTCCATTTCTCACTTTGGAATCTAATTGGAAACATTGCACAGCTCGGCTAATTGACCCTTGATATGGCCACTTTAATAAGATCATGATTATAAAACGGTTTTATTATTTCCTCTCAGGTTTACAGAATGCAGAATTGCCTTAAGATTGTAACTTGCGGAGGAAACACTCAATCAACAATGTAAAACAATAACATTTGTGGCATTCTCCTTCTCCAGGAAGTGGATTAAAGATGCATTCAAGGCAACAAATGGAAAATGTGCTTATTTAGCTACTTTTCCAAAGCTTTGCCTTGAAGGTGGAGTCAATTTCTTTGGATGATTTCCGCTTGGTCTAGTTAAAGAAATTCATGAAAGATGGATATACCTAAACAGAAGTGAATTAACAACAGATACATTTAATATTAGCAGGTCAGTGAGGTTGAAAATGTTAAAATTGGCAAGTTTGGAAATAAATAAATTAAAAAATTAATAATGTGGGTTTTTTTTGGCTTAAGAACCACAGAAAGCAAGCAACAAACCAACAATATCTTTAAAGGTACCTTAAAATTTAGAAATTATGTTGGAGGTCCTGCTATTATCTAAGAAATGATCAATTATCTTGTGCGATGAAAGGTAATGAGGAAACCTCAGGATCAAACTGACTTGGTGTTAGTGATAAAATTAAATTAAATTAGGTAAAGAATGAAATAAAATTAGAGAAGCCTAGTTCCAGATGTAGAAATGATTGAGGAGCTGTGTTTGAAAAGTAGCTAAGTTCAGCATTTATTTCAAAAGAGACCAAATTTTTTATTTATTATTTAGAATTATGGAATTTTGTTCCTTTGGACTAAAGGTGAGGCTTGGCAGAAATAACCATTAAGCTCAGTTATCTCAGTATAGACCTGCCACATAGAAGAAGTAGCTATGATAAACCATGCCACAATATTTGGACGGTTTTGTTTTGTACTAGGCCTCGTGGTTCTTTATAGTTTACTGTAGACACAAATGGTTGTAGTTCTGACAGTCCTTTTCTAGTAAGTCTGTCTTAGTAACTATAATGATATTTATTTTATTTATTTATTTATTATTCACACTTGTAACCCGCACCCATCTCACCACAATACAATACAATACAATACAATACAATAGCAGAGTTGGAAGGGACCTTGTAGGTCTTCTAGTCCAACCCCCTGCATGGGCAGGAATCTTATACCATTTCAGACAAATGGCTGTCTAACATCTTTTTAAAGACTTCCAGGGTTGGGGCATTCACAACTGCTGGAGGCAAGCTGTTCCAGAGGTTAATTGTTCTTACTGTTAGGAAATTTCTCCTTAGTTCTAAGTTGCTTCTCTCCTTGGTTAGTTTCCACCCATTGCTCCTTGTCCTGCCCCCAGGTGCCTTGGAGAAAAGTTTGACTCCCTCTTCTTTGTGGCACCCTCTGAGATATCGGAACACTGCTATCATGTCTCCCCTGGTCCTCCTCTTCATCAAACTAGACATACCCAGCTCCTGCAGCCGTTCTTCATATGTCTTAGTCTCCAGTCCTCTAATCATCTTGGTTGCTCTTCTTTGCACTCTTTCCAGAGTCTCCACGTCTTTTCTACATCGTGGCGACCAAAAGGGACTCGGGGCGGCGAACAGAGATTTAAAATAAATATACATACATACAAAATATTATTAAATATTAACTAAATTAAATCAATACCCTGCTTAAAATAAGTTTCAATTTAAAACCCATAAATAAAAATTTTGATTTGTTATAAAAACAATGGGTGTGGAGTAGATCATGCTAGGCCGGCCAGATGAAAATAATAAGTTTTTAAGTGCTGGCGAAACAAGCGGAGGTCTGCGATGGAACGGAGATCAGGAGGTAGGCCATTCCAGAGGGTAGAGCCCACCACAGAGAAGGCCCTTCCCCTGGAGCCGCCAACCGGCATTGTCCGGTCAACGGTACCCGGAGAAGACCCTCTCCCTGGGAGCGAGTCAGTCAAAGGGATGTATGGGGTAGTAGACGGTCTCGAAGGTAGCTAGGCCCCGTGCCATGGAGCACCTTGAATATGGTCATCAAAATCTTGTAACGCACCCGGTAGGTCACAGGTAGCCAGTGCAGCTCGCGCAGGAGTGGTGTTATGTGGGAATGTCTTGCGATTCCCATGATCACCTGCGCGGCCGCATTCTGGACCAACTGCAACCTCCGAGTGCATCTCAAGGGGAGCCCCATGTAGAGAGCGTTAGAGTAGTCCAGACGAGAAGTCACGAGTGCTTGAGTGACTGTGCGAAGGGCCTCCCGGTCCAGTAAGGGGCGCAATTGGCGGACCAGATGATCCTGGTAAAATGCCCCCCTGGCCACGACCACCACCTGATCCTCCAGGGACAACCAGGAATCCAGGAGGACTCCTAAATTGCGCACTCTATCAACGGGGGCCAAATTTTAACCCCCCATGGCCAGCGATGGTGTCAACTGGCTAAACCGGGAAGTCGGGAACCACAGCCACTCGGTCTTGGACAGGTTGAGTTTGAGTTTGTTAATGCCCATCCAGATCCGTACGGCCTCTAAACACTGGGACATCACCTCAATGGCATCGTTGGGGTGGCCTGGGGTAGAGATGTACAACTGGGTATCATCAGCGTACAGATGGTATTCTACCCCAAAACCACGGATGATCTGGACCTAATCTTTGTCTCTGGTCAATGGAAGAGTGCTCTGGGTATAGGGGATATAGCCATCATACCCCTGTCATGGTCAGACCACTCACTTCTCCGGCTCGACTTTCCAATCGCTACATGGTCACCTACATGGTTCCGCCCCAGGCGCCTGATGGACCCAGATAAGTTCCAGACGGCGCTTGGGCCATTTCTTGTGTCCTTGACCCACGCCCCGATGGAGGACCTCGTGGCCGCATGGAATACTGCAGCCACGGGGGCCTTGGATCGGGTCGCGCCCTTGCGGCCTCTCTTGCGGCGACGGATCACCCAGGCTCCTTGGTTTACTGAGAAGCTGAGGGTGATGAAGCGCCACAAGAGACGCCTGGAGAGGAGATGGAGATCCACACTCTCTGAATCTGACCGAACACAGGTGAGAGCCCATTTACGGACTTACCTTGTGGCGCTGAGAGTGGCTAAACGTCATCATTGTGCCACTCTCATCACATCCACAGATAACCCCCCTGCCACCCTGTTTAGGGTGACCCGCTCCCTCCTTCAACAGAGGGTGTGGGAAGCCGCTTTACAGGGTAGAGCAGAGGAATTTGGGACTTATCTGCAGGATAAAATTGCTCAGATTCGGAGCGAGTTAGCCTCTATCGAAAGGGGCCCAGTGGGATGCCCCGAGACAGATCTCGAGACAGTTTTGTGGGAAGAGTTTGACTCTGTTACTTCCGAAGATATGGACAGGTTACTTGGGCGACTGCGAGCTACCACATGTTTATTGGACCCGTGTCCCTCCTGGCTTGTACTGGCATCCTGGGAGGTTACACGAGGCAGGCTCCAGGAGGTGGTCAACGCTTCCTTGAGTGAGGGGTTCTTGCCTCCTTCCTTAAAGAGACGATGGTGAGACCCCTCCTGAAGAAGCCCTCTCTGAACCCAGCATTGTTTGTTAATTACCGTCCGGTCTCCAACCTTCACTTTCTGGCCAAGGTTGTAGAGAGTGTGGTGGCACAACAGTTTCCCCGTCATCTGGAGGAAATTGATTATCTGGACCGGCACCAGTCCGGCTTCCGGCCCGGGCACAGCACCGAGACGGCATTGGTCGCGTTGGTGAATGATCTCTGGAGGGCCAGAGATGGGGGTTGTTCCTCCATCCTGGTCCTATTAGACCTCTCAGCGGCTTTTGATACCATCGACCATGGTATCCTATTGCCTCGGCTGGAGGGGTTGGGGTGAGGGGCACCGTATTACGGTGGTTCTCCTCCTACCACTCCGGTCGATCGCAATTTGTGTTGGCAGGAGAGCAGAGGTCGACCTAGAGACCCCTCACTTGTGGGGTGCCTCAGGGGTTGGTCCTCTCGCTTCTCCTGTTCAACATATATATGAAGCCGCTGGGCAAGATCATCCGTGGTTTTGGGGTAGAATACCACCTCTACGCTGATGATACGCAGCTGTACATATCTACCCCAAACCACCCCAACGATGCCATAGAGGTGATGTGCCAGTGCCTGGAAGCTGTGTGGGCCTGGATGGGAAGGAACAGACTCAGACTCAACCCGTCCAAGACCGAGTGGCTGTGGTTTCCGGCATCCCGGTACAACCAGTTGACTCCATCACTGGCCATAGGGGGCGAACATCTAACCCCTGTGGATGGGGCATGCAACTTGGGCGTCCTCCTTGATACACGGCTGTCCATGGAAGATCAAGTGACAGCCATGGCCAGGAGGGCGTTCTACCAGGTCCGCCTGGTACGCCAGTTGCGTCCCCTATTGGATCGGGATGCCCTATGCACAGTCACTCATGCCCTCGTGACATCCCGACTGGACTACTGCAACACCCTCTACATGGGGCTCCCCTTGAGGTGCGCCCAAATACTTCAGCTTGTCCAGAATGCAGCCGCACGGGCTGTTATGGGAACCTCAAGGTTTGCCCATGTAACACCGCTCCTGCGCGAGCTGCATTGGCTGCCTGTCGTCTTTCGGGTGTGCTTCAAGGTTTTGGTGATCATCTTTAAAGCGCTCCATGACACGGGACCTAGCTAACTGCAGGAACGGATTCTGCCCCATACATCCCTGCGGCCGATTCGCTCCCACAGAGAGGGACTTCTCCGGGTGCCGTCCACTAGGCTATGCCAGCGGGCAACGCCCAGGGGAAGGGCCTTCTCTGTGGTGGGCCCAGCCCTATGGAATGACCTGCCCCCCGAAATTAGAACAACTACAGACCTCCGCTCCTTCCGTCAAAAATTAAAAACGCACTTTTTCTGCTTGGCCGGCCTAGGTTAGTCATCTGTTTATTGTTTAATCGGGTTTTTAAGGGGTTTAGTTGTTAGTATTTTGGGTTTTTAGCGCAGGGATAAATTGTTTAATCTTGATTTTATTTATATTTATGTATATTTATGTTTGTATATTTTAATTCCCCTGTGCACCACTCCGAGTCCCTTCGGGGAGAGGAAGTGGTCTATAAATTAAATATTATTATTATTATTATTGTTGTTGTTGTTGTTGTTGTTGTTGTTATTATTATTATTATTATTATTATTATTATTATTATTATTATTATTATTATTATTATTATTATTATTATTATCATCATCATCATCTCACCCAGCGGCTTCATATATGTGTTGAATAGGAGTGGCGAGAGGACCGACCCCTGCGGTACCCCGTATGAGAGGGGCCTAGAAGTCGACCTCTGCACCCCATCAACCAGTATTGTGACCGATCAGAGAGGAAGGAGGAGAACCACAGCAAAACGGTGCCACCCACGCCCAACCCCTCTAGTCGGTGCAAAAGGATACCATGGTCGATGGTATCAAAAGCCGCTGAGAGATCTAACAAGACTAGGATAGAGGAACAACCCCTATCCCGGGCCCTCCAGAGATCATCTACCAACGTGACCAATGCCGTCTCAGTGCTATGACCGGGCTGAAAGCCGGACTGGCATGGGTCTAGATAATCAGTTTCCTCCAGGTGATGAGGAAACTGCTGTGCAACCACACTCTCTACAACCTTCACAAGAAAGTGAAGGTTGGAGACCGGACGATAATTAGCCAATAATGCTGGGTCCAGGGAAGGCTTCTTGAGGAGGGGTCTCACCACCGCCTCTTTCAAGATGGTAGGTAAGAACCCCTCACCCAAAAAAGAGTTAACAATGGCCTGGAGCCAGCCTCGTGTCTCCTCCCAGGAGGCCAGTACAAGCCAGGAGGGACAAGGGTCTAATAAACATGTGGTGGCCTTTAGTCTCCTCGCCAACCTGTCCATGTACTTAGCAGTAACAAAGTCAAAGTCTTCCCATAAAATAGTCTCAAGGCCTGCATCAGATACTTCCTTCAGACCACTATCTGTGGAGGGCAACTCGCTCCGAATCTGAGTGATTTTATCCTGCAGATATTCTCCAAATTCCTCGGCTCGGCCCTGCAAGGAGGACTCTCGCGGCCTCTGTTGAAGGAGGGAGCGGGTCACCCCAAACAGGGCAGCCGGGCAGTTCTCTGCGGATGCGATGAGGGTGGCACAATACTCGCGTTTGGCCACCCTCATTGCCACTAAATAAGTCCTCAAATGGGCTCTTACAAGTGTTCAATCAGATTCAGATCGAGAGGATCTCCACCTACTCTCTAGGCATCTCTTGCGGCGTTTCATCTCCCTCAGCTCCTTGGAAAACCAAGGAGCCCGGGTGGGATGACGACGCGTGAGAGGCCACAAAGGCACGACGTGGTCTAAGGCCCCCGCGGCCGCACTATACCATGCTGCCACTAAATCCTCAGCCACGGCACGAGTCAAGGATACAGGTATTGGCCCAAGCTCCTTCTGGAACTTTTCAGGGTCCATCAGGCACCTGGGGTGGAACCATCTGAGTGTCTCTGGCTCCGCCTCCCCGCGGTGAGATGAGGCGATTGGAAAGTCAGTTTAGTCTAGTGCTTAAGGTACCAGGCTAGACCTTGAGTTCTAGTGCCATATCAGGCATTAAAGCAGTCTGATTACTTTGGGCTAGTCACTCTCCCTCAGTGCAACATCCCTTCGTCCCACTCCTCTGGCTGGATGGTTGTTAGGAAGGACTGTTAGGAATGTTTGCCACTTTGACTTATTTACATAGCATAAAAACAGAGTATAAAATAAATAAATGGAAAAATAAAGTGTAGGCAACAAATGAAGGTAAATCAACAAGTATCTTTGCATTTGTAGCATTTTTGTCATCTTGAATATTTTATCATTGAAAAGGTAGAACTGAATTCAAACAGTCAAAACAATGCTTCCACACTTCCTACTTCTGAATAATAATCCCCAAAATGTTTTTTAAGCAACAAACTGATCAAGTTATTTTTTTCTTCCCTATGTAAGTTATAACTAGTCCCCAGATATATGCTTTAGCAGTATCCCATACAGTTTGCAAGTAAGCCTTTTCTTTCCTGTTCTCTTTAAAAAGAAAAGTCCAGTTCTTTTTCCATATTTTGTGTAAATTCTTTATCTTGCAATATTGCTTGGTTCAATGTCCATCTTGGTTTTCTTCAATCCCTCAAAATGTTTTTTAAAACAACCAATTGATCATATTCTCTCAATTCTGCAGTTCTGGGAAGTTGTGGTGTTTCCCTGTCTGATAAAGGCTACTTCTACAAAACTAAAATGTCTTCCTCCAAATCTCTCATAAGGCTATTTGAATTTGATCCCTAATTATTCATTCTGAAATAAGAGAACATGAAGAGAGAACTATCATTGCTCAAACTCTCACCATCAAGTTGACCAGTAGGAGAATGACCTTCTTTAGTGATTAAAAAAAAAAGTTGGATGAAAACTACGTGACAGAAATCTGATACCAAAAAACAAACAAGAAAAACACACAGACAAAAAAATGAGGAACAGACTCAGACTCAACCCGTCCAAGACCGAGTGGCTGTGGTTCCCGGCATCCCGGTACAACCAGTTGACTCCATCACTGGCCATAAGGGATGAACATCTAACCCCTGTGGATGGGGCACGCAACTTGGGCATCCTCCTTGATGCACGGCTGTCCATGGAAGATCAAGTGACGGCCGTAGCCAGGATGGCGTTTTACCAGGTTCGCCTGGTCCGCCAGTTGCACCCCCTATTGGACCGGGATGCCCTTTGCACAGTCACTCATGCTCTCGTGACAACCCGACTTGACTACTGTAATGCTCTCTACATGGGGCTCCCCTTGGGGTGCACCCGAAGACTTCAGCTTGTCCAGAATGCAGCCACGCGGGCAGTTATAGGAATCTCTAGGTTTTCCCATGTAACACCGCTCCTGTGCAAGCTGCATTGGCTGCCTGTCGTCTTTCGGGTGCGCTTCAAGGTGTTGGTCATCTTATTTCAAAGCGCTCTATGGCACGGGACCTAGCTATCTGTGGGATCGCATCCTGCCCCATACATCCCTGTGGCCGATTCGTTCCCACAGAGAGGGACTTCTCCGGGTGCGGTCCACTAGGTTATGCCAGCGGGCGATGCCCAGGGGAAGGGCCTTCTCTGTGGCGGGCCCGACCCTCTGGAACGACCTTCCCCCCGAAATTAGAACAACCACGGACCTCCGCTCCTTCCGTCAAAAATTAAAAACACACTTCTTCTGCTTGGCTGGCCTGGGGTAATTAAACTGTTTTTAGGGTTTTTAGGGGCTTAGTTTTAGTTTTTATATGGGATTTTAGCGCAGGTTTTTAGTTTAATTCGTTTTAATATTGTATTATATCTGTGGTTTTTATTTGTATTTTTAAATTCCCTGTGCCCCGCCTCAAGTCCCTTCGGGGAGAGAGAGCGGGTTACAAATTAAAATTATTATTATTAAATTATTAATTATTATTATTATTATTGTCAAGATCCTTCTGTATCTTAAGCCTATCTTCTGGAGTGTTGGCTATTCCTGCCAGCTTGGTGTCGTCTGCAAATTTGATGAGTTTCCCATTCATCCTCTCATCCAAATCATTGATGAAGATGTTGAAGAGTACTGGGCCTAAAACAGATCGGTTCAGTAGTTTTTGAGATTAGTGGATTCGTACAAACTATTTTACATTTTTATTTATATAGATGACTGTTGTGTGATTTGAAATAACCTTGAATCTCAAGGTGCTCAGCTGACTCCAATGGAGAGTACTGTCCACTCAACACTTGCTTTAAAAACTTAATCTGAACCAAATTAAAGATTATTTCTGGATCTCAAGATTCTAGTATATGATGTTCTTGACGATGTCCCACACATCAATTACTAAAAGAAAATGGTTTCATTTTTCACCACATTTGATGAATTCTAGCTGGGAGGGGTGAATCTTATGTTTTGCAGCCTCTCTATTCAGTGTAGTATTTAAGACATTACTATACATCTGAATTAATTAAATAGGCCTCTAAATAGCACAAATTTTGGGGACTTATCTGGGTTAAAAACAACCTTATATATAGTATGTCTTATAAAGGATTGTTAAGGATTGCTATCCTTTACAGATTGATTATAAGCCTCCAAAACTCTAGAGTCCGGGAAACCTGCAATTGCCTTTTATCATTTCCATGGAAAGTCCTTCAGGCCGTTTGGCAAGAATTGCTTAGAATCCAGTAGTTCATGAATGGAGAGAGGAACTTTCAGAAATTCACTCAGGTGTGGAATAGCTGTTAATCATTTCAATATAGGTCTCCTTATCAGCCAAATAATATATTGACCTATAGAAAAGGGGGAAAACCTGTTTATTAATGGATTAATTTTCAACCTTGTTCCTATGGCCGTTCAAACCTGACCTTGTGGTGAAGGTTCAGGTTTACTTTATCCTTTATCTGCTGTTACAGTGCCCTTATTACAACATTATCTGGAGTAGGATCATCTTTCATCACTTCTCCAAGACTTCAGGTCAACCTGAGGAAATTTAGGTTGTCTTTTTTCAATCAGATGAGGAAGATTCTATTCCATATAATTGGACAGGTGTATAACAGGTACAAAAGAGTGTAAACCACTGATTTAACAGGGGAGTATATATATATCCCCGGTTCGTCTCCCCCTACCCCCCCTCTTTACCCTTGTACGTCGTCTCCAATACCCCTACCCTATACTTGTTAAATGTTTAATTTTTTATATTTATATTAATAAAGATTATTTTTTTAAAAACCCCACTAATTTAAGATTTACACTGGTAATTATTTTATTATTTATGTTTTAAATTTTTTTAGTGATCCATGATTAAAAGCTGAGATATTCAGTAAATAAACAAGGGAAAAGAATGGCACTATGTGATTTCATGACACCTCATGTTCTTGAAAAATGGAAAATGTCTTCCACGCTGAAAGTTAAAGTAAGAGATATGCATGTGCAGGCATGCCACACACACCCAGACCCACACACCCATTCATGCATTTCCATGTATATACTTCCCTCTCTTACAGAAGTCACACAACTTTGTCATCCAAAAGGTAGAGGAGGGAACTAGAGGAAAAGCTATAGTGGCCCTAATTCTTGCTAACAGAGAAGAATTGCTTGAGGGAGTTGAAGTTGCCAGATCTTTGGGTGACCAGTCATATTGGTATTCGATATAATGGAAACACAAGCAATAGAACTCAAGCATCAAACTCATCTTGTCACATTACCGTCATGTGATGTTTCACGATATTTTTAGGTTGGTTAGAAATCTGTTCTATCTCTCACTTGATACAGAGTTTGTCTTCCAGTTAATATCTGGGTAATTAAAATCTCCCATTACTATTGTGATATATTTCCTACATACATTTGTTAATTGATTAGCAGAGTTCAATTATTTCTTGTGCTTGGTTAGGTGGCCTGTAGTGTACAGCTATAGTTATATCATTCTTCCCCCCCCCCACCCTTTTATATTGTCCCATATGCATTCTACAAGATTGTCATTCTTGGTTTTTTGCATTTCTCTAGAGATGTAGTGCATTTTTATATATAGTACAACTCCACCTCCTCTTTTGTTAGGTAAGTTTCTTTTGAATAGTTTGTATCTTTCCATTGGTACATTCTAGTCATGAATTTCATTTTACCATATTTTGGTAATGGCAACTATATCATAATTGCCTTTCTCTACTAATAACTTCAAGTTCAACCTGTTTATTTCCTAAACTTTAAGCATTAGTATATAGGCATTTGAGTATTTTATGTGTCTTGGGTATGTTTCTTAAATCTCCTATTTTGTAACTGCATTTTTCATCCTTCCCAACAATCTCTGCCTCATTATGTTCTTTCTTTCTTTCTTTCTTTCTTTCTTTCTTTCTTTCTTTCTTTCTTTCTTTCTTTCTTTCTTTCTTTCTTTCTTTCTTTCTTTCTTTTTTCTCTTTATATCCCCTCTCCTTGTATGATTGGTTATCTAGTGTTTTTTTGCTTCAAATTAGGTTCTAATGGTCATTGACCACCCCTCCTCCCTCAATTTTAGTTTAAACCCCATCTGATAAGACGAGCCAGTCATTTTCTGAATATATTCTTTCCAGTTCTTGTAAGGTTAGTTGTTTATTATTATTATTATTATTATTATTATTATTATTATTATTATTATTATTATTATTATTATTATTATTATTATTATTATTATTATTATTATTATTATTATTATTATTATTTCGACTTATTAACCGCCCCCTCTCCCCGAAGGGACTCGGGGCGGATCCCTAGTTGATCCCTAGCAGGAGCTCTTCATGGAGGTAATGCTGACCATTACATTACCTCTAGGACATAGGTCACCAACCTTTCAGACCTCGGAGATCACTAAATTCATAATTTTAAATCCTGCGGACCACTAATATGAATCCAGTGCACCACTCGCTGAAGCACATGGATTCCCAGTGTTGGGATGGAGTCCTTTAGGCACTTAGCTTGGCCGCCTGTTTCTGCAACCTTACTCAAAGCACTATTTGGACCCATTTCCCACAGAAAACAAATTGCTGGGAGCCACAAAACCTGGGTGGGCATGGCCAACTCAACGTCACTCACTCCCACTCAGTCTCATGCCTTCCAGTAATGCCTATTTTATTTATTTTATTTTATTAAATTTTATTTTATTAAATTTATACCCCGCCCTTCTCCTACAAAAGGACCCAGGGCGGCGCACAGGAAGATTAAAAATCAATACATATATAAATACACCATTACTAAAACCCTATTAAACTAAGTTACCCCGTGCTAAAAACATTTTAAAATCCTCTGATTAAAATTTTCAGTTAATAATAATAATAATAATAATAATAATTTAATTTCTATCCCGCTCTCTCTTCCCAAGGGGACTCGAGGCGGGGCACAGGCAATTAAAAATACAAATAGACCACAAACAAATACAAAATACAAAGTTAAAAATAAATTAAATAAATCCTGCGCTAAAACCCATAACTAAACTAAAAATTACCCCTAAAAAACCCTGACCTAAAAAGAGACTACCCAAGGCCGGCCAGACGAAAAAAGTGCGTCTTTAATTTTAAGCGGAAGGAGCGGAGGTCCGTGGTTGTCCTGATATCGGGGGGAAGGTCATTCCAGAGGGCTGGGCCCGCCACAGAGAAGGCCCTTCCCCTGGGCGTCGCCCGCTGACAAAGTCTAGTGGACGGCACCCGGAGAAGTCCCTCTCTGTGGGAGCGAATCGGCCGTGAGGATGTATGGGGCAGGATCCGATCCCGCAGGTAGCTAGGTCCCGAGCCATGGAGCGCTTTGAAGATGGTAACTAACACCTTGAAGCGCACCCGGAAGACGACAGGTAGCCAGTGCAGCTCGCGCAACAGCGGTGTTACATGGGCAAACCTAGAGGTGCCCATAATTGCTCGCGCGGCTGCATTCTGGACCAACTGAAGCCTCCGGGTACACCTCAAGGGGAGCCCCATGTAGAGAGAGTTGCAATAATCCAGTCGGGATGTCACGAGAGCATGAGTGACTGTGCGAAGGGCGTCCCGATCCAATAGGGGGCGCAACTGGCGTACCAGGCGAACCTGGTAAAACGCCCTCCTGGCCACGGCTGTCACTTGATCTTCCATGGACAGCCGGGTATCCAGGAGGACACCCAAGTTGCGCGCCCCATCCACAGGGGCAAGATGTTCGCCCCCTATGGCCAGCATTGGAGAGAGCTGGTTGAATCGGGCAGCCGGAAACCACAGCCACTCGGTCTTGGTCGGGTTGAGCCTAAGTCCGTTACTTCCCATCCAGATCCGCACGGCTTCCAGTTAATAAAAAGTCCATATATTAGCCATGTTTTGTGGCTCCCGGTGTTTTCTTTTCTATGGGAAACAGGTATCTCTCTCTGTGTGTGTCTCTTTCTCTCATCTCTCTCATGCCCCCCCCTCTCTCTCATCTCTCTCTCATTCTGATTTTTTGGCACTCTCTGGGTCTGGCAGGTGCTTCATCTGACCTTTGTTAGTGCTGTGCACACTTTGGTCACTTGGGGAGATAAACGACCTGCTCTCTGCTCCAAGACACTTGCCAAACACAGCTGCAACTGATGCTCTGCATTGAATGGGCTTGAGGAGGAGGAGTAGATGTCATCTCCCCCATTGTGAAACATGCTAAATTTAACTGTGCTGCATAAGGCACTGCAAAACCAGGGGGCACGCCATGGAGATGTGAACAGCAATGGTATCAGCCGCAGCTGGATTGGATCGGTGTCTCAGGGCAGAGAGCAAGTTGCACATCTCCCCGAGTAACTGAGGTGTGCACAGCACCCACAAGGGCTGGAAGAAACAACTGCAAGACTCAGCAAGATAGGGGCCAAGTACAGGGGTGCTTTGCTCTTGCTCTGGAATATGGAGCCAGTCTCCATCTCCTGCTCTTACCTTCTCAGGCTAGGCGAGGAATGACTGGGAGGGGAGGGTAAGAGCCAGGACCAGTCACTGGGGGAGGTCAGCCAACAGGGAGCCACAGCAGGGGGACAAAAGAGCTGCATGTGGTTCCAGAGTCGTGAGTTGCCAACACCTGTTGCTTTGGCCCACTTGTACCACTACTCCCCACCATTACCTCATTCCGGCTGGCAAGGCTATGCTAGTCCTTGCACATTGCACCACCTGTTAAGTTTCATGTTGCACATACCCTCTATGGCAGAGAATTCCACCCCCACCACGAGCTGCCTGGCCGGTCCCATATTCCTGAGCTCTAGCCACAGAACTTGCCCATTGGTCATCCCAGAGCAGCTTCTCCACCCAGGTGCACTGCAGACCACCAACATTTTTTATGGACAACCAGTCATCTGCAGACCACCAGTTGTTGACCAATAGTCTAGGAAACCATAGTGTCTTAACAACACCAAATTCAAATTCAAATTCAAATTTATTCGATTTATAAACCGCCACCTCTCCCCAAAGGGACTCGGGGCGGTGTACAGGAAAAATTAAAAAACCATATAAAACATACAATATATACAAAGTTAAAAATGAATTAAATTAAACCTGTACTAAAATTTAAAAACATTTAAAATACAACCCACCTAAGCTAAAATTCCCTAAAGTCTAATATCCATATACGTATTTGGTAGATGTTATATTGAGAGAGTCAAAACTGTTACGCAACTGTTACCAGTTTTTAAGTCAGTGGTTCATTTCTAAAATCCTTTGCTCCATTATTGCACCAACACTGCATGTCTTTAAGAAGATGTTGGATAGCCATTTGTCTAAAATGGTATAGGGCTTCCTGCCTAGGCAGAGGGTTGGACTAGATGAGCTCCATGGTCCCTTCCAACTCTGCTATTGTATTTATTTATTTATTTATTTATTTATTTATTTATTTATTTATTTATTTATTTATTTATTTATTTATTTATTTATTTATTTATTTATTTATTTATTTATTTATTTATTTGTATTATTGGATGTTGGCATTTGGTTGAAAGTATAGATAAAAAAACCACTTGATCTCTAATTCTATAACTTTCTTCCCTAGCTGTTCATAATCTCTTGTCTTGTTTTTAGATTCATTGTTGCGTCATTGGTCTCCCTTAAATAACAATGAACAGAACAATTTTATCTGTTCTGGGAAGAAGATTGTTTCCGACTCCATTAAATTTGGTTTCTTTTTTTCTCCCAATAGTCCATCAATAACTTGCAATCAATTAACACAAATTGTATATATAAAATCTAGTTGAGGTATCTGTAAAACAGCGACTGAGCACTAAAATATATTATCATTGTACAGCATGAGAAAAAAATAAGTACACCCACGTAAAGTTTATTTCCTTTTTAACATATGTAGAGATTTCAAAAAATTATCTTCATTCAAGAAACCTGTAAAGGCAATGTAATGCAATAAACTATTAAGAAAAGATGGGGGGTATTGCCAATGGAGACTCATTGGCAGTACCAGCAGAGGATGAAAGCCTGCTGTGAGTGGCTGGGTTGGCTAGGAGTGAATTCAGTGTGGACAAGTGTTGGTGCCTAATCTAGACCATGAAGAAGTATCTGGGAATGTATGCCAAGAGGATAACCCCAGGAAGGCCATCCTAGTAGCCCAGCTAAAATTAACAGGAACATTTAGTGAGCAGCAACCATATAGGAAGATGTTCAGATACACAATCATTTCAGTGACAATTACAAAAGAATCCGTTCATATTTCACTAAAGAATGCAATGTAAACTGCTACTTTATTTGGGAAGAAAATCAGCTGGGTAGACTGTATAACAATATTCAATATAACAATATAAAGTAATGTATGGTATAGAGCCATATGGTGGACCTCTGAAATCAGGAGGACCACCATGTTTTCCTGAAAATAAGACATGATCATATATTTTTTGGTTGCCAAAATAAGCATCAGGACTTATTTTCAGGGAGATCTTATTTGCTGCAACAGAGCATGAGACGAGGTGGGAGGTGGAGGACGAAGCAAGATGGTGTGGGTTTGTAGAGGATGAAGTGATGCACCTCTTCCATGGCTACTAAGCAAGCCAGTGAGGAAAGTAGAAGATGAAGGGAGGCAGGGGGTGTGGAGCTGCCCCACATTGGCTTACCAGAGGGCCCTGCAGCCATGGCCATCAATGTGTCCACAGTTGCCTCGCCTCATAAGAGTGGCTTCAGCAACCCTATGCATTTTGCCAGCCTGCTTCTTCTCCTTAATCACTGCTGCAACTGAGCAGGAGGTTGAATGATGCACCAGTATCACAGCCACTAAGCAAGGCAGTGGAAGGCAAAGCCTCAAAAGTATCCTTGGCCACCTGGCCTGCAGGCCACCTGACCTGATGCTGGTGGAGTGAGGCAGCAGCCAAAACAGCCCCTTCCCCACCTCACCTGGTGGCAGTGGCCAGCAGGGTGCCTCCTGCTGCCACTCTTGTTCCACCACCAGTTGTCTGGAGCCCTTGGAAGATTTTTCTTGCCACATGCTTTCCTGATCCCACGCAGCTCTCCCAGAGCATCCCTTCACTAACTTGCTTTCCAGCTCTGTTCTCCAGGGCAACAAAAGAAGACTGTGAGACTACCAGTAAAAAAAATGTGCAGTCAGACCCTCCAACTTTTCTTTCGCTCCCCAAAATAACCACTTGGCCTTATTTTCAGGGAGGCCTTATTATTTTCGAGGTGCAGGAGGCAGTGAGTGTGGTTACCTCATGGCTGCTGCTGTGTCACAATATTTTCGGGGAGGGCTTATTTTCAGGGGAGGGCTTATTTTAGTGCATGCGCTCAAAAGCCCCATTGGGCTTATTATCCGGGAAGGTCTTATTTTCAGGGAAACAGGGTAGTTATCAAATATGCCACAGAGAAGCTTGGTGTAGATTGAAGGGTTGGTAAATATATTAACATACTATGAGTTGTTTACACCTACAAATATCAGAACTGTGTAAGCCGTTGCATTCACTGACCCAATCTATATAAGGAAACATTCAACATTGAAGAATAAAGATTTATTTATTTATTTGTTTTTCATATTTATAACCCGCTCCCATCTCACAACAAGGGACTCGGGGCGGCGAACATAGAATTAAATCAATAAATACAAAATACAAATACATAGATATTAGATAGATACATAGAAGATAGCAATAGTACAGTACTGACACTTTTTACTTGAGGCACAAGTAACCAAAATCAAACTACTCTCCTTCAGGCATGCTTTGTGAAGATCAATCTCCCTGTAAAAGTATCTATCAAATTATCAAATCATTATTGCAGTCCTAGGCCAACATGGGAAATGCTTTAGATCTAGCCCACAATCACCAGTCAGATAGTATCAGTATAGGGATGACATACAGTTTTATATATCTACCCCAGCCCCCTTGAGTGATGTCATGGATGTCCTACCCCAGTGTCTGGGGGCTGTGGGGAACTGGAAACAGACTCCAACTTAACCTTTGAAAGACAGAGTCACAAGGTTACACACTATTGAACACCTCAGTAATAAGGATCTTTAATCTCTGATTCTGGATGAGATAGCAGTGCCCCAAACAGACCTAGTGTGCAACCTGGGAATCCTCCTGGACTGGCAGCATCTGCTCAAAGAGCAGGTGGCACTGTGTCCAGGAGAATCTTTGCACACCTTCAGGTGGTACACCAGAATTACCTTGGATTGTAATTTGCAAAACAAAAATGAGGAGATATGGGGAGGAAGGAGGAAGCAAACAATTAGCAATGTAAAATAATAACATTTGTCTGATAGGTCGCTATATAAATTTCATAAATAAACAAACAAGGTTTTTATCTTCTTTGCCTATATGAATATAAGTCTTTGGAGAATTTGTTTCTTGTCATTTACTGTAAGTTTCCAATAAGTGTACAAAGACAGTGGGAGATCAAATCTATCCCCATGTGACAGAAACCTTACACCACTTCAGGCAAATGGATATCCAACCTCTTCTTAAAAACCTCCAGTGTTGGAGCATTCACAATTTCTGGAGGCAAGTTGTTCCAGGAAATTTATCCTTAGTTCTAAGTTGCTTCTCTCCTTGATTAGTTTCCACCCATTGCTTCTTCTTTTACACTCTGGCGCTTTGGAGAATAGTTTGACTCCCTCATCTTTGTGGTCTCTCAGTAAAACACAAGACATTCTCCATTACTTAAGTCTGTCCTCACAGAACTCATCTGGCACAATTATGTATTCAACCTTGTAATGGATCCAAACTAAATATACCTTTTCAATATTTGCTGAGGAAATCAATAGTTGTGGGTTGCCTGTTACGGGAAGTAGGTATTTACCTGATGAAGCAACATAGACTAATAGGTATAGAAATTCCACACTAACTATGGTTTCTTTTATTCGATGAAATGAGAAGAATGGAGATCATTTCAGTTTATATTAAACTATCCCATCTACTTTCACCTCCCTGCATATGATAGAAGTGCTCTGACAAAGGGTTGGAGGAAGAAGGAGGAAAAGAAAACCATTCTCAACCATTTCTCTGTTACATACATCTTCCTATAAAAATGTGATGACTCCAAAAACAATATAGAATGTTTGACAAGGAAATTGAATGAGTTTGGGGCTTTGGCAGGTTTCAAAATAAATAAACAGAAAACAACAATGCTGATCAAGAATATGTCTTCTCAGGATAGTGAAATAAAAAGTCAGGTTTTATGCTTGAGAAAAAGGTGACAAATACAAATATAAAACTGTTTCAAAATAACTATGTCCTTCTTTGGAGGGATATTAAACAGGATTTACAAATTGGGATAAGATGGGTAGAATTTCTGTAACCAAGATGAATATCTTATCAAAGATGCTTTTTATTTCTTTATTTCAGACATTACAAATACTTACAACTGATAAACCATTTAAACAATGGCAGAATGATACTACTAAGTTCATATAGCAAGAGAACAAATCAAGAATTAGATATAAGCTAAAGCAAGATGCGAAGGAAAGAGGGGGTTTGGGTGTACTGGATATGAAATTGTATTTTGATGCACGCTGTTTGACCTGGGCAAAAGAATGGGTAAGTCTCCAGAATAAGAGGTTACTTGAACCACAGGGCCATGAATTAAGGCTTGGATGGCATGGCTACTTATGGTATGATAAAACTAAAGTTAATGTTCATTTTAATAACCATTTTGTTAAATTTGCCATACTAAGAGTTTGGAATAAATGTAAAACAAGGCTCTCTACAAAGTTGCCTCTTTGAGTGTCACCATTGGAAGCTTTTTTTTTTAAAAAGAAATGGTGACGAGAATGGTGTCATTTCTCGCCTGGACTACCATAATGGGGCTCCCCTTGAGATGCACCTGGAGGCTCCAGTTGGTGCAGAATGAGGCCGCGCAGGGGATTTTGGGAGTTTCAAAATATAACACCTCTCCTGCATGAGCTGCACTGGCTGCCAGTAGCCTTCCGGGTGCATTTCAAGGTTTTAGTGACCATCTTTAAAGCGCCCCATGGCAGTGGGCCTGGTTACTTACAGGACCGCCTTCTACTGCATACCTCCACTCGACCTGTCCGCTCCCACAGGGAGGGCCTCCTTAGGGTGCCGTCCAATGGACAAAGTGTTATCATTATCCTTCCTTTATTTGACTATATCCATTTTCAGAGCATTTCCCCCCCTAATAATCAGAACGTAACTAAATATAGCTTAGTTCTTTTTTATTAACCTTTATATATAACCAAAAATTTCTAATTTTCCTTTCATAGGTACCATTCAATATTCATATCGAATTGCTATTTGTCATACCAATACATATGTGTACATTATTATAATTATCAATTATTTATTTAACCATATCTATTGTCACTAAATTTAATGTTTAACTAGTTTTAAATTATATACTTTCATCTATCAACATGTAACTTTCCAGTAGCAACCCAATCTCATGTCTTCTGCCATTTGTGGTATCAGTCATCTAATCATCTCCTTAATCAAATTTGCATGGACTCCTCTTCGCAACTCATTGCTTATTAAGTCTCTCATATAACCTCGATACCATCCTTCTGTTTTCTTAAACAACTTATCTTTAATTATCAGTGGTGTTATCAATGGCACATTGGTGACAAAGCCAGACTGGTTGACCTATGGTAAAATTTTACTTCTCAGCTTTGATGACCCAATATTAAAACCGAGGAAAGAACTTGAATCTGAAGCTAATATTTGCCATTGGTTTACTTATTAACAACTGAAAGAAAGGTTTAAACTGAATAAAAAGTTTTATGGATTTGACTTTGTTAAAAATGAATTGGAAATTTCGTTATGTGACAATAATGAACATATTATTATGTTATTAAAATTGAATTTGGAAAATGAATATTTAAAACATTCTATGATTCAGTGGGCAAGGAATTTTGGATATAATGTCATGCTTGAACAATGGCAAACAATATGTGGATGAAGGGTTTAAAATGTACATTAAATTATAATCTAAAAGAACATTTCTATAAGATAATGTATTGTTGATATTTAAGTATCTAACTATCTAAACATAACTAAATTGTCTAAAATGTATAAAGGTATGTCAAATGCATGTTGGAAGTGTAAAGGTAAAGAGAGGACTTTTTATTATCTATGGTGGTGTCAGCCTTCGCTTATACTGCTTAGCTGCCATGGAAACAGGGAGGATGGGGCGCTGGGATTCAATTGTGTATGCTGGTGGAAGATTGGTGGAAGATGATGCCGGCTGGTGTTATCTCTGGACTAACGGTCTCACATTCCATGCTGGTGATGACCTGCCCACCTGATGTCGGAGAAGAACGTATATTGGACACTGCAAGGGGGGGTTAGGGCTCTTGGGATGGGCTTAAGCTTTAATACTCTATGTTCGCGCCTAGACTAGTTACTTCCTGCTTCACTATGGTCTGTTAATCTCCGGTACTTAGTAAAAGTAGCCTTATTCATTTCAAACAATGTCTAAGTGTGGTCTTTCTTGAGTATTAGGAGAAATAGATCCTGACATTAAGCAGGAAGTCACAAAAAATCACTCCTCTTGTCGGAACCTGCTAAAGAGGAGCTTCCACTTGTGGAGGTTCTGCCTGCCATCGAGATGGGAGAAACTGCATCAAATATCCCTGCTCCAAAAGAGGATCTGAGGTCAGTGTTGGATTGTTTAGCCGGCCTAGATTTAAACCTGACAGCCGAAGAAACAACAAAACCCCATCGTTGGTCTGAGGGAGTGGGAATGACGGGGGGCATAAGCTCAGGGGTCACCACCACCCGACGCCGCCCTTCCCCCAAGCCATTCATTCCGGAGCTTTTAAGGGAAGAAAGGGAGTTGAAGGAGATGGCCCATGAACTGCTCCGCCAGGCAAGCGAGAAGAGGGAAGCCCTGAATAACCTCTTGGAGGGGGGGCATCGTCGGGAATGCAAACAGTTAAAAGAAGCAGCCGCCCGAGAAAGCAGAGGCACAACCCCTTCCCCCCCTCCACAAGCCAGCAGAGTATATTAAGTATTAAGTATATTCCTGGTGGAAAGAATTTCATGGCTGATGCCCTCTCCAGACTACCCCAATATGATGTTTCTAAACTTACAGTTGTGCAACCCATGATGCCGCTCGCGCTACCTGCTTCTCCTGCGTCTACCAGAAGCCATTCTATTCTCCAGATTGCTCAGCCGGCTGAGCTCATTGCTCGCATTAAATCTGAATTGCTTACTGATGAATGGTATTCCGCACATTCAGGTGACTGCACTATTAGGGATAATCTCCCTTGGATTGGTTCTAAGATTTATGTCCCTGCCACCATACGACCTTTTGTATTGCAACGGGCACACGACTCACGCTTAGCGGGGCATTTCGGATTCGTTAAGACTGTACACCTAGTTAAGCGCCAATTCTGGTGGCCTTCGCTCAAAAAGGATGTTGAATCATATATTGCCAGTTGTCCTGTTTGTGCTGCTTCGAAACGTGCTCCGGGTAAGCCCCATGGCCTTCTCCAATCTGTGGCAAAGCCGGAGGCTCCTTGGAAGGAGATTTCGATGGACTTTATTGTTGACCTTCCAACCAGCCAAGGCTATACCGTCATTTGGGTTGTTACGGATATTTTCTCCAAGCAAGTTCATTTTGTACCTTGTTCAAAGATTCCATCTTCCAAGTCGTTGGCCAAGTTGTTCCTGAACCATATCTATCGTTTTCATGGTGTTCCTAAGCGTATCATTTCGGATAGAGGATCCCAATTTACGTCTCTCTTTTGGAAGGAATTTTTGAAATTGATAGGCTCCGCCCAGGGCTTAAGCTCCTCCTACCATCCCCAGACGAACGGTGCTTGTGAGAGGGCCAATTCCGTTTTGGAACAATACCTTCGTTGTTTCATTAATTTTCAACAGGATGATTGGGCTGATCTCCTGTTACATGCCGAAGTGGCTTATAATAACTCTGTCCACTCTAGTACAAATATGACCCCTTTTAGAATCATCTATGGTCAGGACTTTGTACCCATCCCTGAATTACCTCACGACTCGCCTGCAGTTCCCTCGTTGGGCGATTGGTCCACCAAGCTGTCTTTGGTTTGGCCCATCTTGAGAAAGACTTTGGATGACGCACATCAATCGCATAAGTTGTATGCTGATAGGAAACGGGCAGCTCCTCCAGCCTACAAAGTTGGTGATAGAGTATACGTCTCTACTAAGCATTTGGACAGCCCACAAAAGTGCAAGAAACTGGGCCCCAAATTTGTTGGTCCGTTCACTATAACTAAGATAATCAGTTCGGTGTCTGTCCGTTTGGATCTCCCTAAAACCTACCGTCGTTTGTACCCAGTGTTCCATGTTCACCTGTTAAAGCCTGAACGCACCTCGCATCTCCGCAAACCCTGTCCTGATGCCCCTGCGCCTATGATGGTTGACGGTCATCAGCATTATGAAGTTCGTGACATTTTGGACTCCAGAGTTCGTAGAAATAAAACTCAGTTCTTAGTCATGTGGAAAGACTTTCCTCCTTCTCACAATGAATGGGTGGATAAAGAGCATCTCAAGGCCCCGAGGCTTATACGCCAGTTTTATGCCAAATATCCACACAAACCTTGACCCTTTCCCTCTCTCCTACATGTTGTTTTGTCTCTTCTTGTCTGTTTTACAGGTCTAGCATCTCGCTTTCTGAGGAACGTCCGGGATTTCTGCCTGCTCCTAGAGGAGGTCCGGATGTCAGCCTTCGCTTATACTGCTTAGCTGCCATGGAAACGGGGAGGGTGGGGCGCTGGGATTCAATTGTGTATGCTGGTGGAAGATTGGTGGAAGATGATGCCGGCTGGTGTTATCTCTGGACTAACGGTCTCACATTCCATGCTGGTGATGACCTGCCCACCTGATGTCGGAGAAGAACGTATATTGGACACTGCAAGGGGGGGGTTAGGGCTCTTGGGATGGGCTTAAGCTTTAATACTCTATGTTTGCGCCTAGATTAGTTACTTCCTGCTTCACTATGGTCTGTTAATCTCCGGTACTTAGTAAAAGTAGCCTTATTCATTTCAAACAATGTCTAAGTGTGGTCTTTCTTGAGTATTAGGAGAAATAGATCCTGACAGGTGGCCATGTGATAAAGCAAAAAATGCTTGGACTGTGATTCATATTTTAATATAGAACATTTTGTAAATGGAGACAAAAATGAAAACACTGGCCCCCATGGAGAGGGCGTGCAATTTGGGTGTCCTCCTGGATTCCCGGCTGTCCATGGAGGAACATGTGGCGGCCGTGGCCAGGGGGGCATTTCATCAGGTACGCCTGATGTGCCAATTGCGACCCTTACTGGACCGGGCTGCCCTTCGCACAGTCACTCAAGCTCTCGTGACGCCCCGACTCGACTACTGTAATGCTCTCTACATGGGGCTTCCCTTGAGGTGCACTCGAAAGCTAAAGTTAGTCCAAAATGCAGCCGCGCGGGTGATTATGGGAGCCACTAGATGCTCCCACATAACACCGATCCTGCGCGAGCTGCATTGGCTTCCTGTGGCCTTTCGGGTGCGCTTCAAGGTTTTGACGACCATCTTTAAAGCGCTCCATGGCTCGGGGCCTAGTTATATGCGAGACCGCCTCCTGCCCCATACATCCCTTAGACCGATACGCTCCCACAGAGAGGGCCTTCTCAGGGTGCCGTCGGCCGGACAGTGCTGACCGGCGACCCCCAGGGGAAGAGCCTTCTCTGTGGCAGGCCCAGCCCTTTGGAACGACCTACCCCCCCCGAATAATGCACTCCGGACCATCACCGACCTCCGCCTCTTCCGCCAATGTCTAAAGACATACCTGTTCAAACAAGCCGGCCTAGCCTAACCTCCCATGGGAACTTGTTTAGACAGTTTAAATTGGGAATTTTTAAAATTTGGTTTTAGCATATGATAAGACAGTTTAATCTATATTTTAAATTTTGTATTTATTTTTGTATTTTGTATGTTTTTTAAATTTCCTGTGCGCCGCCCTGGGTCCTCTACGGAGAAGGGTGGGATATAAATATAAATAATTAAATATTAAATGTTAAATATCTAACATATATATATATGTTAGATATTTAACACACATCTAAAAAATGTCACACAGCAGTAATCTAATTTGGTTCTCTGTCTGGATGACTCTGGGTTGAGTCAAAGGGCAGAGAGGGATGACGTTGAGTCTCCTCCCCTTAAAGGGACCTCTTCACAGGAGCTGTGATAATTAGTCTTCATATATATATATATATATATATATATATATATATATATATATGTATGTATGTATGTATGTCTGTCTGTCTGTCTGTCTGTCTGTCTGTCTGTCTGTCTGTCTGTCTGTCTGTCTGTCTTTGGTTGTTCGGGTTTTCTCCTGCGTAGAATTGGAAGTATCTTCACGACATTTCGATGAAATCTCATTCATCATCTTCAGGCTGGTGCTTCCAGCTTGGTGCTTCCAGGAGCAATGTGAGATCTCAGCCGGTTCCTCTTTTTAACTGCCAGTGACCTGATAGGGTGGGAGCTTGGCTGCATTCTGATTGGGTGGAGGTGTGTTCTGATTGGTAGGGGGTTTGGCTGTGCTCTGATTGGATGGGAGTTTGGCTGTGCTCTGATTGGATGGGGGCGTGTTCTGTTTGGGTGGGGGCCTGGTTGTGCTTGTGTTAGTCCGAGTTGCAGAGGAATTTGACCTGGTGAGCTGCGTTACTGTTGTTTGGCTTCGTGTTTGTGGTCGTACCACATCTCTGTGGTGGGCATCAGTTTGCTTCATGTATGGATTGGAGGGGTTTAAAGTGGCTAATAATGCAGCTGTGGTCTGGCTTCTGGTTTGTGGTCGGGCTTCTGATTTGTGGTCATCATCGGTGTGGGTTTGGGTTTGCTTTGTGCGTGGATGTGTGATAGTGACATCCTGTCTGGTTTTCGTGAGTGTGGGTCTGGTATCATTCTTTGTGTTAGGGACTCGTTTGTCAGTGAAGGCGGGTTTCCAAATGGCTGGTAGGCGGGAGGTATCATCTCGTTTATTCATGCTGTGTGGCCGTTTTTCTATCTGAATAGCTTCTCTGATTATTCTGTTGTTAGAGAAGCTATTGAGTTGTTAGAGAAGCTATTGAGATAGAAAAACTTCTCTCTCTCTCAGCCACTCTGTGCAGGGAAACATCTCGCGCAGTAAAGCAAAACTTCTCATGACGTTTTTCTTTACTGTGCAAGGCTTCCCCTGCAAAGACCAGCCAAGAGATTCAACGAAGCTGCCAGACTCTATTAAGATGTGCATATTGCGGCTTCCGGTTCCGGCTCCTGCGGTGATGGGCGAGCCTAGCGCTCGCTCGCCGCTTTGTTTCTTCTTCTGCCCCCCCACGGGGGCGAGACCCCTCTTGTTTGAGGGTCTCCCATAAAGCCGGCTCGTCGGGGGGCGCCCCCCCCACGGCGGTGGAGGAAGTGGCCCCCGGCGCGGCTTAGGTGAGGGAGAACATGCTGCGGGGGGTTCTCCCTTCGCCTAAGGAAGACGGCGCCATTTACAACAATGAAGAGGGTTGATCGGCTCAGTCGGAAGGTCTCCCGAGGCTTCAGCTGCGAGGGGAGAGTGAGTTTTTAAAAAACTTTTTTTCTGCTGTCAGCCAGGCTGAAAGGACTGGGAGGGGGGAGTTTGTTTTCAAAAAAAAACCCCTCGGACTTAAGCGGCACTTGGAAATGGCTTCTCTGGAAGAGAAAGCAGAAATCTTAAATCCGGACTGTCTCTAACAAGGGAAAGTGGTATGCGGCTACTTGCAACATTGTGTCTAGGTCTGGCTGGTTGAAAAAATTTATTTTTCTACTCTCTCCTCTGGGCTCTGAGATGGGCGGTGGAAAGTGGCTTTTCTTTGCCCCTGCCTGACTATTTTAACTATGGGAAATTCCCAGCGTCTCTTTACAATTGGGACTCTCTCTGGATATTAATGAAGAATTTTTTTCTTGTTGGATTTGTGGTTCCTTTCTGGATTACCTTCGCTATTATAACTATTGAGTTGGAAAATTGTCTCTCTCTTGGTTCCTGAATTTTACAACGTTTCAACCTTGATCTGAACTTTTGGCTCCCGGTTAGTCTCACCAACCCCACCCTAAAAACGCCATTTTGGTGGCATTGACTCTAACAGTTAAGATGGCTCAAGAAGCAGCACTGACAAGTTTAGAACAACGGATGGCTTCTCTTGAAACTGTTATACAAACTTTGGTAAAAGAGATTCAGGCCCAGAGGGCTGAAAACATCAATTTCAAGAAGGAGCTATTGGATACTCGGAAGCAAGTGCTGGAAAACACACAGAAGACGGAAGAATTGGAAGGGGGGTTGGTGGGGGTTAAGGGAGAGATTAAAAATGTTACTAAAGAGGTTGGGGAAACAGATGGGCATGTGTCTAGGATTGATATGGAAAGAATGACATATTTTTTGAGATTTCAGAATGTTCTTGAGGAATCTGGTGAATGCCTCCCTGATCTTATGAGCACAATTTTAGCAAACTATTTACAAAAACCTAAGGATGAGATCAGGGGGGACATTGACCTAGCCTACAGAATTAACTCAGCATATGCCAGGATAAATGAAGTGCCTAGAGAGATACATGTGAAATTTGTTAGAAGGTCAACCAGAGAGGAAATCCTGAAACTGCAGAGAGAAAGTCCATTAATTTACCAACAAAAAACGGTCACTATCTTGAAGCAGATTCCTAGAAAGATTCGAGATGCAAGACGGAAATTTTCCTTCTTGTCTAAAACATTGTTTGATCATGGGATTTGGTTCAAGTGGGTGACACCCGAAGGGATGCTGGTGTTCTGGGAAGGAGGAAGAGTGAGGATTAAAACAGTTGCTGAGGCGGAAGCCTTTCTTAAAAAACATTCCTCTGCCCTGGGGGAAGATCCAGGGGGGACGGAGGGAGCTACGGCCCCGCCCGCTGGGGGCCAGGGAGGAGAAAAAGAAGATACAATAGCCAAGAGACTTAGATCGAAAAAATAACTTTGCCTTGATTTTCCTGAACAATTTTGCATAATATTTTCTGGATTTATTGTAAATGTCTGACAGCATGGAACTGAGAATTTAGGTATATGTACTTGCTTTTACCTTGTAGTGTTATGAAAAATGCTTTTTTTTGTTATTTTTTTATTGTGTATTTTGAGGTCTCGGAAGGGCCGACGACTCTGACGTGAATGCTCTCAAAATTTCTTTGTATCCCTTACCCTATCCTATAGAAAAATGTAAAACCAATAAAACTTTTTCAATATAAAAAAAAAAAAGATGTGCATATTGCGGTGGGGCACAATTTGGGGGTGGCAGGTGGGGCAGAGGATGGAGTGCCCAGCATTCCTGCCAGTGGAAAGAAGTGCCGGACTCTCCCCTCCCCTCTCTCGTTGGGGCAGGGGTGGTGAAAGTGCCTTCCAGACCTGAGACCCAGAAGGAGAAACTTCCCCCGGCGCGCTGCTTCTGCTGTCCTGTCACCCAGGAGAGGGGGTGTGAAACCATGGTCGCTGGCAGCATGGGCAGTGGGCTCCAAGAAGTGGCTGCCAGGGCACCCTATCCTCTGCCCCACCTGCTGCCCCCCCAAATTGTGCCCCACCACAATATGCACATCTTAATAGAGTCTGGCAGCTTTGTTGCATCTCTTGGCTGGTCTTTGCAGGGGAAACCTTGCAAAGTTTTTCTTTACTGCGCAAGATGTTTCCCTGCACAGAGCAGCCGAGAGAGAGAAGTGGTGGAGCTGCCAGACTCAAGTAAGATGTGGGACTGGAAGATGAGCTTCTGCAGCATTAGAAGATTAGAATGGGCAGAATCATGTTAGCCATCTGTAAAGCTTGGCTATGCTCATGAGACTTGGGTGCTACCTGTGCCAGGGGCCCCACCTCCTGGTTATATTGTTAACAGGCCATATATCTTGCTCACATGTACTTGAATTAGCTGTTTTAATGTTTCAGTGTTTTAATAGTTTAATAGTTTTTACTATTTTTATTGTTTTAAAATGTTTTTAAGATGTTAATTGCAGTATATGTTTCTGAATTGAGAGCCTCCCAGAGTTGTTTGCTAAGATGGGTAGCTATAAAAATCAAATAACTAACTAGCTAACTAACCTACTGACCGACAAACAGTAACATACAAACAAACAACATAATAAATAAATAAATAATTTTCACTGAAAGGTGGAAGGAAAGAGAAGAAGAGGATGGCCTTCATCAAACTGGAGGTTTTTAAGAAAAGACTGGATAGCCATTTGTCTCAACTTGCATAGGGTCTCCAGCTTGAGCTGCTGATTGGGGGTTTGACTAGAAGCCCTCCAAGCTCCCTTCCAGCTCTATTCTAATTCATTGAAAGTGGATTGAGTCAGTTACAGTAGTGCAGCTTAACTTCTTGGATGGGAAGCAAAACATTTTCAAAGAAAAAAACACAAGAAAATCCAGTTGCCTTTTGGGAAAAGCACCTTTGGGACAGTCTAAGCTGGTATAGAATTTCAGGGTAATTGATCCAGGCCTTCATCTCTACTTGTTAGCCTATCCAGAAAGATGATGATAGGCCACACATGCTGTCGTCTTGCTTTGAATATATTGCTGTGAGTTGTCTCCTGCTGGTTTCTATTTCTCTCTGGTGACAAGAGCAGGAAAAGCGGATTAGGCCACTGCTAAATAGGAAGGGTGAAGACACTCAGTTGAAAGTCTGGAATAGAACTAACTCTTTGAAACATGTGAATGCACCTGCTATTCCTTAATCTGCATAAGAGGTTCTGATTCTTTAGGCTTGTATCTCATTATAGAGGTAGCCACACGGGAGCTTCTCTGTTCAGACTGATTCTTTTTAGCAAAGCTACATTCAAATTTCTCACTCCAAAATATCATAAATCCATCAAAACTATCTATGCTTTCATGCTTAGAGCTTCAAGGGACTAGTGCGATAGTGAGGTGACTCAATTTTTGCTGACCTTTCTTAGTTTCTTTCAGCCCTATGATTCTATGAACACCATGATGATAGAGGTTATGAATTGTACCTAACCCAATAAATGCACACAAGTTATTTTCAAATTTTCTAGCCTTTGAACTCATCTTGAGCTTGGATTTCATTTGCAAACTAACTACCTGTTGGAATATGTGCTTATGGCTTAGTAATTGGGATTGCTAAATTCCAAGTCAGTTGAGGCTTTCTGGTTTCTTCATATTTTCACATTTTCCCCTGCCCTTATGTTTTGTGGATCTTTCTGAGCTTCCATTTCCTGGTTTTGTAAAGTTGATACTAGTTCCCTTTTTTCCCCCCTCTCCAGTTTCCATTGTCTAGCTGTGTATTTTATTGCTGCTCCCCTTATTACTGCTTTTGCTGTATCCCATATACAGTGGTACCTCGGTTCACGAACTTAATTCTTGAACTGACTCTTCGCGAACCAAATTGGTCGTGAAGAGAGGCACAGTTTCCCATAGGGTTCAATGTAAATCCGGTTAATCCGTTCTGACCTTGTTTTTTGGTCTGTTTCTCTCCACGACCGTTCCTACAGGAAGTCGCAACCATGTTAAAGCCTATCGCGCGGGCAGAAGGACGACATCATTAAAACAAACGTGGAAATAGCAGGTTTCTCTTTAAGCAATGTCACCACTCTCCCCTCCAAAGGCCGGGCGGGGAGCGCCGCTCTGGATCCGGGTGAGGAGGAGGACCAGCCTGGGGGCTTTTGAGGGATCGCTGCCCACTCCAAAGCGCAGCTCAGAGCAAGGGAGCCGGGGCGGGGACGGGAGATTGAAACAGCGTGCACGCACGCACACCTCTCCTGGGAGGAAGGAAGCCACTGCTCCAGCCCCAAAGTGAACCGGAGGGAGCTGGAAGAGAGCTCGGAGGTCCTCTAGTCCAGCCTCTGCTCAAGCAGGACTAGAGCCTCCGCTAGTCCAGATCAGGGGCTGTCTCCTTCTTTCGGAAAAGCCTCTTTGGAAAAGTCCAAACTCCCCCTTAAATACATTTTCCCTTTCAAATCCCATTCAAAGAACGTTCGCTGTTTTGTAAAGAAAACAGACACCGGGGCACTGACACCGGGGCAAGGCAAGTAAACTTCCGAAGGGATTCTAATGGGATTAGAAAGGGAAAATGTATTTAAGGGGGAGTTTGGACTGGAATCTCTTTTTTCTTTCGTTCCTTGCTTGCCTGATTTATTTTCTTCTTCTTTAGCGATTTTGACTTTGGGAAGGAAGCTAGACCAACATTTCCCCTTCCCCCTCTCCAGATCCGGGCCGGCAGAGAGAGAAAGAGAGAGAGATGGAGAGATCAGAAAGAAAGAAGTTGTTACAGACTTACTCGAAACTGGCTGCTTTAAGGGGCCTCTTTAAGAAAAATCCCCCCCCCCGTCGTAAACAACCGCTCGAACTGAAAAGATTGCAAGGCTAAAGATTCGTTCACCCGGCGCTTTTGAGGGATCGCTGCCCGCTCCAAAGCACAGCTCAGAGCAAGGGAGCCGGGCAGGGAGCAGAGGCTGGACTAGAGGACCTCCGAGCTCTCTTCCAGCTCCCTCCGGTTCACTTTGGGGCTGGAGCAGTGGCTTCCTTCCTCCCAGGAGAGGTGTGCGTGCGTGTGCGCTGTTTCAATCTCCCGTCCCCGGGAGATTGATTCGTTCACTCGGCGCTTTTGAGGGATCGCTCTTCTGGGAGGAAGGAAGCCACTGCTCCAGCCCCAAAGTGAACCGGAGGGAGCTGGAAAACAGCTCGGAGGTCCTCTAGTCCAGAGGTCCCCAACCTTTGCAACTTTAAGTCTGAAGGACTTCAGCTCCCAGAATTCTCCAGCCAGCTTTGCTGGGAGCTGAAGTCCTTCAGACTTAAAGTTGCAAAGGTTGGGGACCCCTGCTCTAGTCCAGCCTCTGCTCAAGCAGGACTAGAGCCTCCGCTAGTCCAGATCAGGGGCTGTCTCCTTCTTTCGGAAAAGCCTCTTTGGAAAAGTCCAAACTCCCCCTTAAATACATTTTCCCTTTCAAATCCCATTCAAAGAACGTTCGCTGTTTTGTAAAGAAAACAGACACCGGGGCACTGACACCGGGGCAAGGCAAGTAAACTTCCGAAGGGATTCTAATGGGATTAGAAAGGGAAAATGTATTTAAGGGGGAGTTTGGACTGGAATCTCTTTTTTCTTTCGTTCCTTGCTTGCCTGATTTATTTTCTTCTTCTTCTTTAGCGATTTTGACTTTGGGAAGGAAGCTAGACCAACATTTCCCCTTCCCCCTCTCCAGATCCGGGCCGGCAGAGAGAGAAAGAGAGAGAGATGGAGAGATCGGAAAGAAAGAAGTTGTTACAGACTTACTCGAAACTGGCTGCTTTAAGGGGCCTCTTTAAGAAACCCCCCCCCCATCGTAAACAACCGCTTGAACTGAAAAGATTGCAAGGCTAAAGATTCGTTCACTCGGCGCTGGATAATGAAGGGCGAAGTCCCGCCAAAGTCCGAAAGCCGCCGCTTTCGGCTTTTTAAAGCGCAAAACCAAAGCTTCTCCAGTTTCAGGTCGGACTCCAGCTTCAGCGCGCCCCCCTAGATGTTGCGCCTGGTGCGCCCCCTGCACCCCCCATGCTACGCCTCTGCCGGAGGGAGCTGGAAGAGAGCTCGGAGGTCCTCTAGTCCAGCCTCTGCTCAAGCAGGACTAGAGCCTCCGCTAGTCCAGATCAGGGGCTGTCTCCTTCTTTCTGAAAATCTTCCGCGCCACTTCCCCAGATGCATGGAGAGGCCAAAAGCTTCCTTCCTCCCAGAAGAGCGATCCCTCAAAAGCGCCGAGTGAACGAATCAATCTCCCGGGGACGGGAGATTGAAACAGCGCGCACGCACGCACACCTCTCCTGGGAGGAAGGAAGCCACTGCTCCAGCCCCAAAGTGAACCGGAGGGAGCTGGAAGAGAGCTCGGAGGTCCTCTAGTCCAGAGGTCCCCAACCTTTGCAACTTTAAGTCTGAAGGACTTCAGCTCCCAGAATTCTCCAGCCAGCTTTGCTGGGAGCTGAAGTCCTTCAGACTTAAAGTTGCAAAGGTTGGGGACCCCTGCTCTAGTCCAGCCTCTGCTCAAGCAGGACTAGAGCCTCCGCTAGTCCAGATCAGGGGCTGTCTTCTTCTTTCTGAAAAGCCTCTGGGGATGGAGCTCCAGCGCGGCCACTTTTGGCCTCTCCATGCATCTGGGGAAGTGGCGCGGAAGATTTTCAGAAAGAAGGAGACAGCCCCTGATCTGGACTAGCGGAGGCTCTAGTCATGCTTGAGCAGAGGCTGGACTAGAGGACCTCCGAGCTCTCTTCCAGCTCCCTCCGGCAGAGGCGTAGCATGGGGGGTGCAGGGGGCGCACCGGGCGCAACATCTGGGGGGGGCGTGCTGAAGCTGGAGTCCGACCTGAAACTGGAGAAGCTTTGGTTTTGCGCTTTAAAAAGCCGAAAGCGGTGGCTTTCGGACTTTGGCGGGACTTCGCCCTTCATTATCCAGCGCCGAGTGAACGAATCTTTAGCCTTGCAATCTTTTCAGTTCAAGCGGTTGTTTACGATGGGGGGGGGGGATTTTTCTTAAAGAGGCCCCTTAAAGCAGCCAGTTTCGAGTAAGTATGTAACAACTTCTTTCTTTCCGATCTCTCCATCTCTCTCTTTCTCTCTCTGCTGGCCTGGATCTGGAGAGGGGGAAGGGGAAAGGTTGGTCTAGCTTCCTTCCCAAAGTCAAAATCGCTAAAGAAGAAGAAGAAAATAAATCAGGCAAGCAAGGAACGAAAGAAAGAAGAGATTCCAGTCCAAACTCCCCCTTAAATACATTTTCCCTTTTTAATCCCATTCAAAGAACGTTCGCTGTTTTGTAAAGAAAGAAATAGAGACCTACCAATAGAGACCTTACAAAACAGCGAACGTTCTTTGAATGGGATTAAAAAGGGAAAATGTATTTAAGGGGGAGTTTGGACTGGAATCTCTTCTTTCTTTCGTTCCTTGCTTGCCTGATTTATTTTCTTCTTCTTTAGCGATTTTGACTTTGGGAAGGAAGCTTTGGGAAGGAAGCAGCCCCGCGGCCAGCTTCGGGAAGCGTCCCGACAAGCAGAAGCCCCGAGCCCAGAAAGAGACGGGCGAAAGTGATGCTGGCAGCCGCGCGCGGTGTGTGTGTGGAAGCGAAGGCAGGGGGGAAGGAGCTGCCTTCCCGGCCGGGCTCCGCAGCTGAGGGGCGATGGAGCAAACCGCGCAAACTGCTCCATCGCCCCTCAGCTGCGGAGCCCGGCTGGGAAGGCAGCTCCTCCCCCCCCGCCTTTGCTTCCACACACACACCCGTCCCCCTCACAACATTCGTTCATAGATAAAATGTCCGCGGCTCCGGTACGTGAAGCGAGGCAGGGTTCGTGCAGCGGAGCACATTTTTTGGAAAATTTCTGGTCGTACAGCGAATTGGTCGTGAAGAGAGGCGTTCGTGAAGCGAGGTACCACTGTATTTTGTAATGAGGTGTCCTGTCTTTTATTTTCGATAAAAAAGTATTGGAGCTCTTTTTGGGTCATCCTTACAAAATTATCTTCCTTCATAATATTGGCTCTCATAGACCATCTTGTCATGGTCTGCGTTACTGCCCATTTTATTAATAGTGGGTGATAGTCTGCCCAAATATTTGGCCCAATTTCCACAGATTCAATTTCCTCAGCCGCTGTTAACGATGCCCAAGCCATATCTAGTCTGGACCATGATCTATGTCTAGGGGAATAATATGTGAATTGTCTCTCAGAGGGATGCAAGTCCCGCCATGCATCTTTAAGTCCTAGTTGGTCTTTCAGATCCCCCCATATTTTAGGGAGAATTTTTTTCCGTTTTAGTTTATGTTTTGGGATCATGGCACCTGGTTTGTAGTCTTTTTCTGTATCTACAATTGCATTGAAATCACCAATTACATAAGTGTGGTCATAATTTAATTGGTTTAATTTATCTAATAATTTTCCATAAAATTGCTTTTGGTTAACATTTGGGGCATAAATATTGGCTAGGAGGGCCATTTTTTGTCCAATTTTAATTTCCAATAGTAAGATTCTGCCCTCCTTGTCTGCATATATTTGTTTAGATACTAGATTCTTTTTATCATAGACTACCACACCTCTCTTTTTTTGGCAGCCAGGGATGCGTACAATTTCCCCAGTTTTGGACAAGTCAAAACTTTGAAATGCCTTTTCTTTATGTGAACTTCTTGGAGACATATTATATCGTAGTTTTCTTTTTGTAGATTTAGCCAAATTTTCTTCTTCTTAGACGGGTTGTTTAATCCATTAATATTTATAGAGCAGAGCCGAATTTCCTCTTTTCCATTTTTATCTATTTGTAACTTTCTGCGTCTTTGATCTTGTTTCGATTTGGCGGTGTGTTGTCTTTCCATTAGTTGTTTTTTCCTCCTCAACTGTCCTCACCTCTCGTCCATTAGAATTCCGTGTCAATAGGTCTTCCTCGCTTCTAATTTCTTCTTCTTCTTCCTCCGTCTCCGGGTCGTTTAAAGATTGTTGGAATTTTAAGAAGTCATGTGCTTCCTGAAAGGAAGCCAATTTGACGTTTTGACCTTGCCATGTGAATGTCAGGCCTTCCGGAAGACGCCATCTATAATGTATTCCCTGCTTCCTTAGACGAAAATCATACTTCCTCCTGCTCTCTCTTACATTTCTGGGTATTTGTGGTAAGATTGTGAGGTCATTCCCTTTATATGTAAAAATTTGCTCTCTTGCTTTCTTGAGGATTTCTTCTCGTGTAGATTTTTTGGTTAGTCTTACATGTATCTCCCGAGGAAGCTTGTGCCGCCGGGCGTAGGATGTGTAAATTCGAAATACTTCATCAATAAGTCTATTTGCTTCCAAGCGATCAATTTTAAGAATATCTGCAATGATTTCTTCCATCACCTCTTCCAATTTTTCCTGGTTGTCATCTATCACGTTTTGAAACCTCAAAAAATATCTGGAGCGGTCCATTTCCAGAGATAAAATCTCCTCTTGCATCTTTTTTTCCGCCCTTTGATGTTGATTTTCGTTACGCTCTATTTTGGAATCCGTCTTTGTCACTCTTTCCTCCACTGTTTGTATCCTTTCTTCATGGTTTATTAAATGTGCGTGAATTTCTTCGAATTTACTATAGATCTGTCTCGTCTCTGTCGTTAATGTGTCCATCTTCTCCGTCAGGTTTTCTAGTACTCTGGCTGTTGTCTCTTGGTTTTTGGCCATCGTGTCTTGGATCCCTTGTAGGGTATCCTGCAGAACTTGAGACATTGCTGGTATTTTACTTGCTGCCGGGGGATCATCTGTTGTCTTCTTAGTTATCGCTGGAGAGGAAGAGGATGCCCAGGTAGATATTGAAGGTATTGTCCTTTTGGTAGTAGTAGTAGTAGTGGTGGACATTATCACAAATATTGATATGAACTTAATTCCTCTCTTAATTAAATTAACTTATTTAACTTTCCTAATTTTCTGTAAAATTTCTATACAATTAAATCTTAATTAATTATACTTAAGTCAATCAATCAATTTGACAATCAATCAGCAGGTTAAATTAAATTAATTTATAAAATCTGAACATCCAATTCTATAATATTTAATCTTACTCTAATCCACTCTACCACAATGATTTATAACTTCTTATAGCTAAATAATTAATGACTTATTCCGGCTAAATACCAGTGATACAAAGATATTTTGTAGTTGTAGTTCCTCTTTTGACCACTAGATGGAGGGCCAGATTCAGAGTAGAGGCTATGGAATGAACAAACACCAGCAGAGCTGTTACAATCAAGCCGAGCCGGAAAGGGAACAGACGCGTGGGGGGAAAATGTTTCAAAAAGAAAAAAAGAAGTCCAAAATATCAGATCGCTTCAATAATCCAGTCTTTGCTGTTGAAAAAGGGGTCAATATGTCCACAGTAAGTCAATTCTCAAAATCGGATATCCAAAGGTTTAAATTAAGGAAAGTCCAAGGGTTTTCAATCTGAGCGTTGGTTGGAATTAGTACAACTCCTCCGATCCGACCCACCAAATTTCCTGCCACTTATTTAAGAATGGGTTCCAATTTTTTTAATAGTTTGGAAATAGTTTGGAAAATTAGTAATAGTTCTCAAGCTCTTCTGAGGTCAATGTCCACAAAGGAGAAGCTTTAGACAGAGCTGGGATCCCAATCTTCCCTTCGGTAGCTGTCAACGACTCTGGGGCGCCATGTTATCGCCCTCTTACCGCGCTGGCACCGGGGGATGTCATCAGCCTCACCTTCAGGTTGCAGAGTCTGAACGGGGCTGGAAATCTCCCCCTCTCTTCACTGGGCTTCCCGCCGAGCGACGGCTCCTTGCTATCCAAAAATTGGATTTCCAGGCAGCCGCCAGGCACGATAAACGGGGCGATCGGCTTCAGACCGAAGTCTTTTGCCTGCTCCGCGCTGTCGTGACGTCACTTCCTCCTTCATATTTTCACATTTTCCATATACATTACAACAGACAATTTGAGCTTTGCTGGATACTATTGGTATCTCACCGTTATTTCTAAAACCATGAAATCTTTGTATTCACATGCTTGATTTCCTCACAAACTCATAATTGGCTTCTTTCAGTGTTGCACAATATTAAGTTCTAATATTTTTAATTGAGAGGTTGCATAAATTTAGGGACCTGACACATTTAGAAGGGCTTACCAGTGCAATGCCCATTGAATTCACATTAATATGCCCAAAGGGCCCAAAATACAACCCTAGGTTCTGAACTTAAACTTGGATGCTATTGTCACATCTCAGTCCTGTTAATGTATTCAAACTTCATAAATGGGCAAAGTATCCAATCTATGGATGCATGAAACAACTTCCAGTAAAGTCTTTCTAAAGGCAATGTAACTAGGAGATTATTAAGTTTAGTTTTATTAATAATTGTGACATTACAGTTCTACCATATAATTAATTTCATTTTTACTGGCTTTTTGTAACAACCTTTCAATAAAGAACACAGGCTGTATTATTTTCACTCACCAGTGTTAAACAGGGAACAAGTAATGGCATCCTACTGTTAATAAAAATTATTCCATATTCAGAATAAAACTAGGGTGGAAAAGTGAGAGAGGATAGATTGAGCCCTCCAAACATTCACACCAGCAGATCATTCCTACTATGTTTAATCAAAGGGGCCCTTTGTAATAAAGTGAATGTTGTAGACTATCTTGTAGAATAAAAGGTTTCCATTTTTACTTTCTAACCCAAAGATTAGAAATAAATCAGAGCTCTGATCATCTGTGGTTTGGATCCTTTTCCAATTGATGAAGGCCTCTCCATTTTAGGAAGATTGTTGAGACATGGTGGGTCAGTGATTGCAAAAAGTTTTGGATGCACAATTACCTGCATCTCTTCCAGTCTGGTTGTAACACCATGTATGGTACTGACGCCATATTTTGAGGATAACCTGTAGTGAGACTGAGTACAAGAATTATCACTTCATGACGAGGATCCATAAAAGGACTTACAGAACACAAATGAGGATGCACAACAACAAAAATAAAATATGGTATAATATAGTATTAATTTAGTAAAATAATAAATGCAAATAAATAATCAGTTTAATTTACAGTTCTTTGTAATTACCAGACTGGACCCAAGAAATCAGTGTATTGGAATCAGTCTATTCACAAAGCACTAAAGTGACCTTTCCACTTTATTTTACCAACAAATAATAATCTAAACCAAACTAAAAGCCCAGGGGCCAAATCTGGCTGTAGGATACTTAGATCTGGCCTGTGGGGCCACCCTGGAAACAGTGAAGGAGTGGCCCGTGCTACTTCTGCCAGCATAAATGGACTCCCGAGCTCCATTTTCAGCTTCCACAGCCTCCTCTAACCCTCTGCCAGTGAAAATGGAGCTGAGAGGGTTTTGTGCGACCTTCCGAGCTCTGTTTTCACTGGCAGTGTTGCAGGAGGCTGTGGCAGCAGAAAACTGATCTCGGAAGCCCGTTTTTGCTGGCAGAGCACTCAGACCACCATAGGTTCCCCAACCAGATTGATTTCGAGCTGGCCACACACACACCCTTTTCCCCCGAGGTCAAACACAACCCTGATCTGGCCCTCAAAGATACCCTGATTCAGAACAATACAATGAACAGATGTAATTGTATCTGGAAAGGACTTATTTGACAAGGATGATTTCAATAGTAAAGTAGTAAGGACTGGACTAATCATTTTCATTATTAGTCTGGAAACAAGTTAAGTGACGTTTCTGAATTTAGGAGAATTCACACATTAATGGTGAATTCCTTGTTAATTACACATTAATTAATCCTTGTGTTGTCTCTTTTGATGGGTTCTGATCAATAATTGAATTCACATTGAATGCCTGCATGAAATATTATGAGGGAAACTATGAATTATATTTAACCTAATAACCTCATACCACTCATTGACCTTAAACTTATCTTGAGCATGGATTTCATTTGAAAACTAACTACATGTGCTAATGTTTGCATTTAATCTTAAGAATTGTGATTGCTAGATTCCAAGTCAGTTAAAGTTGTTGGTTCCTCCATATTTCTACACTTTCACATAAGTGTTACATCAGGGGGCTTGAGTTTGATGGATTCTGTTGATATCTCACTAATATCTCTCAACACAAATTCCTTGTATTCATATGTTTAATTTCCTCTCAAAGTTTTTCTTTGACTTTTGTCAGGCTTGCACACTGTTAAACTATAATAGCAATATATATATATACCGCTTCATAAGGCTTTATAGAACTCTCTAAGGAGTTTATAGAGTCAGTATATTCCCCCATCAATCTGAGTCTTTATTTTACCAAACTTGGAATGATGGAAGACTGAGTCAACCTTGGGCTGGTCAGGATTGAATTCTGGCAATGGGCAGAGTCAACCTGCAATACTCATTCCAACATTTTGTTTAATCCAGTGTTTGTCTAACTTTAGGAACCTCATACATTTGGAATGGCTTACCAGTATGATGACCATTGAATTCACATTAATATGCCCAAAAAGGATCTAAATACAGCAATCTTTCACTACCTTCTGAATTTAAACATGGCTGCTACTGTGACCTCCCAGTTATGCTAATGTGTTTTAACTTCCTAATTCAGCAAAGTGTACGTCAATCTATGGATAAATGAAACAACATCCAATAGATCTTTCTCCAGGTCAGGGGTCAGCAACCCATAGCTCTGAAGCTGCATGTGGCTCTTTCATCACTCTGCTGTGGCTCCTTGTCACTGATCGGTTCCACAATTGACATAGGCTATGTTTGTTTGATTAATTTAGAAATTTTTATTTGTATTAACATTGGTTTTGTACCAAAATGAATGATGCTCAGACACCACACTGTCCACGCAATGATATTGATGATATTGGTGTATGCTTAAAAATTAAAAAAAACTTTATTCAAAAAAAGAAGAGGTGTGTCTTCCATCATATTTGTTCCTGCCATTTTGACTTTTTTGACCTTCCCTTTGTGGTAAGGCTTGGGGACCCACACCTTCAGTTTTTGCCCCTCTGACTTGGGACTGTAGTCCTACAGCTAGGGGAGTGCCCAAGCCCAGAGCTGCTCTGATTGAGATTCTAACAAAATCAGTCTTAATACATCAGCTTGATTGCTTGGCCTGGGGCAGGAATCAGCTCTGCCTGCAGGTGTATTTTTTCTTCAGATCAAATTATTTCTTTCAAGCTACCACTTTTCAAATATATTTGTTAGGATTCCCCCCACCCCTGGATATAATTAAACTGCAATTACTTCACAAATAAGGTTAACCAAGCAATTAGATGAAGCAAGATGAGGGAGATGCTTACAGCTCTTGTCATAAATGGTCAGTCTGGATGCATTTGGGTGCTTGATGGAAGACAGCAGGAGAATAAGTAGTTAAAAAAAATGCTTTAAAAAAGTAAAAAAAAAAGTTGGCCATGTCCACCCAGTTACATGATCCCACCACCAAGGCATGCCCATCAAGACATGCCAACTGAACCTGTAGGGGGAAAAAAATTGAATTTCACCACTGTCTGAGTGCTACAAAACCCATAAAGAAAAAGAGGCAGCTGTTTTCCTAAAGCTCACCCATCAAATTATGTCTCTAAGAACAGCAATAAAAATCTAGGATGTTAATCATTTGTTTCCAAACTTTATCATGGTACTTTCAAAATTCCCAAAACGTTGAAAATGGCCTTTTTAAACTGGTAGAGTTATGGCAGCAATTCAGAAAGGGGTTTTCCCAGACTCTCCTGGACATGACATGCTTTGAGGCTGGGATCTTTTAAAACCAAAGCAGATTAAAGATAAGGTAACTTTATTGCCATTTCTTATTGCGAGGACACTGGCCCACATTAAAAAAGAAATTATATTGCCTGCTCTCAAGAGAAAGTGTATATCTACCCAAACACATACCTAACACACATATACACATGCTATATGCATACTTAAATATATATCTGCACCATACGTATCCATCCATCCGTCTTTCCGTCCATCCATCCATCCATCCGTCCGTCCATCCATCCATCCATCCGTCCGTCCGTCCGTCCGTCCGTCCATGCGTCCGTCCGTCCGTCTGTCTGTCTGTCTGTCTGTCTGTCTGTCTGTCTATCTATCTATCACTGTCCATTTTGAATGCATTGCAGAAAGAGGTAACTTGAGAGTTCACAAGGTTTATTCTGTATGGAACAAAACTGTGACTGAATCCAGACCGTTCTGATACCATGAAGTCTCCTCCCAGAAGGTAACAAGGAAAACAGGTTGTAAAGAAGATTTGTTGTGCCGCAGTAATGATTAACCATTCAATTAAGTCTCTTGTTCTTCCAAGAGCCTTTACAATAGCAAACTAATGGGAATATTTCAATAGAAGGAAGGAATCACTTACATAGAGCAGTAGAAGTAACTCCTAAGAATAGTTGCATTATTTCACTGAGGCAATGTGATGCAATTATGCTAATTCTATAAATATAGAGCTGTATCCTGCCCCAAGGATTTGGTCCAGAACCAATTCAAAGATGAAGATCCTTTATCTGCTCTTTGCATTCTTTGTTTTTACCTTCCTGCCTGAACCAGGTAAGAAGCTAATTTACTGATAATTTAGAAAGGATTAGTAACTTACTCATTTCTAAATAAATAAAATTATCTTTGAAAGTAGGGTAAATCTACTAATACTTTGTATGGCCTACAATTTAATTTGGGCACCGAATTTGCAAAATCATGAGGGATGATCTTCTGGAATTAAGATTGAATCTTTTAGCTAGAAATATTGCAGTCATCAATTTATTTATTTAGTTTATTTATTTTGTTTCTTGCTATACTGATTATTACAATGTAACATTCCAAATGTCTGAAAAATACATGATTAATTTTTCTTCTAAATTAAAATTAGAGATTCAATATAATATAGGATTTCAAGGAAGGACTTGAAAACCAATGTATTGGTTTATTATTATATTGATATTCTACATATTTGTGTAAAGAGGAAAGAAAGCTATGTTATAGTATACTATAATAATCGAGTGGATCTTAGCATGAAAGCAGAACTAAAATGAGGAATTCTCTAGATGTTTGCAGCAAAATATCTAGCAGCTGAGAAATTATCTTTCCTCCCCACATATCTATTTTTATTTCCTTAACACAAAAAAGAAAACTGATCATACTCCCAGAAAAGAAGCCTGATTCTTGGGGATTATGTGAACAACCCAATGCTCTTCTCTTTCAGAGCAGTACAGAAGTGGTATGACCTCCCCTCCTTCTCTAAAGCTTTTTTGAGAAACCCTGAGTGTCCCTTGGGCGAATTATAACTAACTGTCATACTGTATGTGTAATTTTCAATAGCACAAAATAGCAGCAGTGGAAATGTTTGCTACATTAAACAAGCAGGGAAGAAATCCAGTGGAAAAATCAGGCCCTGCAATACAAAAAAAAAAATCTGTATTCATTATTCACTTGTCTGCTCTTTTCCTTTTCATAGGAAGTGCCAGCCAAGGGCAAAGTCAACGTAGGTGCTATTTGCTTCGGTGTCAACCTGGCTTCATTCAAATTGAAAGAAGGTGCTGTAAAAAGTAAGGAAACCCTTCCCTAATAGAGATGCCACAGATGTCGATTGGCATAATCTGCTTGATATTCCTTGCATTCACAAAGCATTTGTAAGGCAATGATATGAAAAGGGAAAGTGTTTCCAGGGAAAATCTCTAAAAATAACCTGCAGGAAAGGATAGATTTTGGGGTTGAATGGGCGGAAGAAACACTTAATCCACTTTAATCAACCTATTATTTTATCTCATTTCTATAGCATGCCAGGAAAATGATGCAACCTATATCTACTGTCGTGGATATCTCTGAGTGGTGGCCAATGACCTGTCACCACTGTCTGTTATCGCTTTAGCTTCTTTTATATAAATCAAAATTGCTATCTATCAGATTCTAAAACATGTATATATTAAAGCAAAATTTGGCATTTTTCGCTTAAAATACAGCTAAATCAGCACTGCAGATGTTGTGTGCCTTTTTTGGGTTCTGGGCAGTATACTCAATCACCATCATGACTGTATTTTTTGTACGTATGTTTGTTTGTGTGTGGGTGTGTGGGTATATGTGTGCGCGCGCACTAACATTTCATTCTGGAAGACATTCTTAACTATTCAATCATATATCATGACATAAAATCAGTGTCACTCTTTTCCCTACTTTATTTGATGAGTATCTCAGGTATCTATCACATATTGCTGAAAAAGACAGTTAAACTAAAATAATAAACCAATTATCAATATAAGCCTTAGATCAATTGCTTACACACAACTTCTGCTGTTACACCAAACCATGGCAACACCGTCCTAGGCTACTTTAACAGAAGGATATAATTAAAATTAGGTGAAGTGTTAATACCCTTTGTAATACCTTGGTAAGAACAAACTTGGAATATTGCATCCTGTTTTGGCACCACAGTATTAAAACAAAGGTTGAGATTCTAGAAGGAGTGCAATAAAGAGCAACAAAGATGATTAGGGGACTGAAGTTATATGAAGAATGTTTGCAGGAATTGGGTATGTCTAGTTTAATGAAAAGAACACCTAGAGTTCCACTGTTCCAATATATAAGGAGCTGCCACAAAGAAGAGGGAGTCACCCTATTCTCCAAAGTACCTGACTATAGGACAAGAAGCAGTGGATGGAAATTAATCAAGGAGAGTACCAACCTACAACTAAGAAGAAATGTATTGACAGTTAGAAGAATTAGTGAACAATTAAAATAAAGTCCAGTGGTCTTTTGCAAAAGCATCTTGGGACAACCATAACCTAAATGGTTGACAATCTCCATAGACATTAATCAGTGGAATGACTTGCAACCAGAGGTTATGATTGCTCCAACACTGGAACATTTTAAGGAAAGATTGGACAACTATTTGTCTGAAATGGCATAGGGTTTCCTCCCTAGGGGATTTGATTAAAAGATCTCCATAGTCCCTTCAAGCTCTGTTATTCTCTTAAGACAAAGGTTCTCCTTGCCCATATGTGCTAGTCATTCCTGATTCTAGGGGGTGGTGCTGGTCTCCATTTCAAAGCTGAAGAGCCAGCATTGTCTGAAGACGTCTCAGTGGTCAAATGGCTGGCATGACTAAACGCCGAAGGTGCACAGAACACTGTTACCAATGATGGGATTCATTTACCTTCACTACTGGTTTGCAAAAGTGAGCATGCTTGCATTTCGACCTTGGAGACATAAATTATATGCAAAAATCCCAAATTAAAAAAATAATATAAGCAAGAAAGGTGAAGGAAAATCTACCAAACAACCCTTACCTTATTTTTTAAGTATATGGATAATCATTAGTTTGCTTACAAGTAAGATAGAATAAGCATAGTGTAACCCAATATGTCTGGAACATCTATAGTTATGTGCTGCCTGCTGAGTGAAGTATATATGTAAATAACGACACCCTTGTTTACTTGAATCATCAAAACATAGGTGTACTTTTTCTTCTTTCCATGGACTCTTTTGTTCAACTGAATGAGAACTGGTATAGAAAAGGGGAGAACATGTCAGGCTGTTCTTGACTAGCCCATCTCCTTTCTTCTTCCTAGAATTGCTCTAAGAGTAATAAATAAATACAAGAGTGGATAAAAGAAACTTGGTTAAAAAAAATCCAACACGTTGATTTTTGTGTTACATTCACCCTGCCTCCAAAACTGAGCTGAATAAGAAAGTTACAAATAATTGTTTCAGTGAGGAAAAAACATGGTGAGAAAGTCCTTCAAGGAGTAACATATTGAGTCTGAGTAGCGGTGGGCAATGGGTAGGAACTGAGTTGAGAATGCATTCAAGGCAACAAGTAGACAAGATAGTTATTCAGCCACATGTCCAAAGCTTTATCTTGAGGATGGGGCCCATTTCTCTAGACTGCACATGATTTTTCCCATAGCATAAGTACAGGCCCTCATGAAAGTGGAAAAACAAAATCAGAAGTCAAATAAACATCAAATAGTAACACATCAGTGGGATTGAAATTGCTAAAACTGCCAGCTCTGAAAAAAAGTTAGTGTTCAATTATTTGGTTGCTTGCTCAAGAACCACAGGAAGCAGGTGATGAGGAAATTCTCAAAGCTAACTGCATCACTAAAAATGTCTTGTAGCTTAGAAATAACCTTGAGCGGCAGCTGTTGCTTTATCCAGGAATTGGCCAATTATCTTATGTAATAAGTGGGTGCAGGAAGGGGAATAAGAAAAACTCAGGATCCAATTGACTTGGTACTTAGTAATAAAGTCAAATAATATAAAGAATAAAATAAGTGAAGAATAGTGTGGCAGTTAGGTCCAAGAAAGATTGAGGAGGACTACTTCAAAAGAATACAATGAAATTTGCCTAAGTTACTCTGTGAACACATTCAGCAATTATTACAAAATAGAAATGGGCAATAAAGAGTTAGAATGCATGAAAAAAAATTGATTTTCTAGGATTGCAGGTAGATTGAAACAGTGAATGCAGTACAGAAATAAAAAGTGGGTCATACAGCAATGGGTCACATAGCAATGATGAACATGAGCCAAATATGGAAAAGCAAGGGCATCAGCCTGGCAAGCAAATGTAGGTTAGTCTGCTCTATTGTGTTCCTCATAGGTATCTACCTGACACAAAAGCCACAACAATCAAAACACACATTCACAACAGTTGGAACATGGGGATCCTGCAAATATCCTAAGTGTGAAAAATGGTCTTAAGTGCCACTGTAACTTTAAACAGTCACTAAATGAACAGTTGTAAATCAAGGACTACTTGTATTGGCAAAAAGAAGAAAGATGGACAGTTCCTAATAATGATAAATACAGAAATAAGCCGTCGGCGGGCGAAGCCTCTGGAGCAGCTCGGGAGTTCATGGACTCCATGACGGCCATGGACCTGACCCAGGTAGTTTTAGGCCCTACTCACGAGGGGGGAAACACGCTGGATTTGATCTTTGTCTCGGGACAGTGGAGTTGTGATCTGGGAATAGGGGATCTAGCCATCACTCCCTTGTCATGGACAGATCACGCTCTCCTTCAGCTGGACTTTCCAATCGCTTCACCTCATCGCGGGGAGGTGGAACCGGATACTCCTAGATGGTTCCGCCCCAGGCTTCTAATGGACCCGGAAAGGTTCCAGAGAGAGCTTGGGCCAATGCCTGTGACCCTGCCTCGCGACTCGACTGAGGACCTAGTGGCCGCATGGTTAAGTGCGGCCGCAGGGGCCTTGGACCGAGTCGCGCCCTTGCGGCCTCTCTTGCGGTGACGAATCACCCAGGCTCCCTGGTTTACTGAGGAGCTTCAGGAGATGAAGCGGCACAAGAGATGCCTAGAGAGCAGATGGAGATCCTCTCGCTCCGAAGCCGACTGAACACTAGTGAGAACCCATATTAGGGCTTACTTAGTGGCGATAAGGGTGGCCAAACGTGAGTATTGTGCCACCCTTATTGCATCCGCAGATAACCGCCCTGCCGCCCTGTTTGGGGTGACCCGCTCCCTCCTTCACCAGAGGCCGCGGGAAGCCCCTTTGCAAGAGCGAGCAGAGGAATTTGGGATTTATCTTCAGGAGAAAATCACTCGGATTCGGAATGAGCTACCCTCCATCGACAATGGTCCTGTGGGACTGTCCGAGACTAGTCTTGAGGCTCCTTCTTGGGAGGAGTTTGACTTTGTTACCACCAAGGATATGGACAGGTTGTCAAGGAAACTTAGGGCGACCACATGTTTATTGGACCCGTGTCCCTCCTGGCTTGTACTGGCATCCTGGGAGACAACACGAGGCTGGCTCCAGGGCATTGTCAACACATCTTTGAGTGAGGGGTCCTTACCTGCCGTCTTGAAAGAGGCGGTAGTGAGGCCCCTCCTCAAGAAGCCGTCCCTGGACTTCCGGTTCCGGCTCCTGCGGCGACGAGCGAGCCTAGCGCTCGCTCGCCGTTTTGTTGCTTTTTCTGCCCCCCCACGGGGGCGAGACGCCCCTTTTTTAGGGGTCTCCCGTAGGGCCGGCTCGGCAGGGACGCCCCCCCTCACGGCGGTGGGGGATGCGACTCCTTTGCCGCGGCTTAGGTGAAGGAGAACATGCTGCGGGGGGTTCTCCCTTCGCCTAAGGAAGATGGCGCCATTCACATTTATGTAGAGGGCTGAACGTCGATATCGGAAGGCTTCCCGAGGCTTCAGCTGCAAGGGGAGAGTGAGTGAAAAAAAAACTTTTTTTTTCCTACTGTCAGCCGGGCTGAAAGGACTGGGAAGGGGGGGGGTTGTTTTTTTTAAAAAAACCCTCGGATCTAAGCGGCACTTGGAAATGGTTCCTCGCGGCGAGGAGCGGAAATTTTCAATCCTGACTGTTTGCGTTAAGGGAAAGTGGATTGCGGCTTGCTTGCAACAATGTTTCTAGGTCTGGCTGATACAATTTCTCTCACTACTTTCTCCTGTGGGCTCTCAGCTGGGCGGTGGAAAATGGCCTCTCTTTGTTCCTGATTGACTATTTTGTTTATGGAAAATTTCCAGTGTCTCTTTGCAATTTGGACTATCTCTGGTTTTTAATGAAGAAATTTTTTCTTTTGGATTTGTGATTTCTTTTCTGGAGTACCTTCGCTATTACATCTATTGAGTTGGAAAACTGTCTCTCTCTTGGTTCCTGTATTTTACAACGTTACAACCTTGATTAGAACTTTTGGCTCCCGGTTAGACTCACCAACCCCACCCTGAAAACGCCATTTTGGTGGCAGTGATTTTAACAGTTAATTATGGCTCAAGAAACAGCACTGACAAGTTTAGAACAACGGATGGCTTCTCTTGAAACTGTTATACAAACTTTGGTACAAGAGATTCAAGCCCAGAGGGCAGAAAACATCAATTTCAAGAAGGAGCTATTGGATACGCGGAAGCAAGTGCTGGAAAACACACAGAAGACTGAAGAATTGGAAGGGGGGTTGGCGGGGGTTAAGGGAGAGATTAAAAATGTTACTAAAGAGGTTGGGGAAACAAATGGGCATGTGTCTAGGATTGATATGGAAAGAATGACATATTTTTTGAGATTTCAGAACGTTCTTGAGGAATCTGGTGAATGCCTCCCTGATCTTATGAGCACAATTTTAGCAGACTATTTACAAAAATCTAAGGATGAGATCAGGGGGGACATTGACCTAGCCTACAGAATTAACTCAGCATATGCCAGGATAAATGAAGTGCCTAGAGAGATACATGTGAAATTTGTTAGAAGGTCAACCAGAGAGGAAATCTTGAAAGTGCAGAGAGGTAGTCCATTAATCTACCAACAAAAAGAGGTTGCTATCTTGAAGCAGATCCCTAGAAAGATTCGAGAAGCAAGGAGGAAATTTTCCTTCTTGTCTAAAATTTTATTTGATCATGGGATTTGGTTCAAGTGGGTGACACCCGAAGGGATGCTGGTGTTCTGGGAAGGAGGAAGAGTGAGGATTAAAACAGTTGCTGAGGCGGAAGCCTTTTTAAAAAAACATTCCTCTGTCCTGGGGGAAGATCCAGGGGGGACGGAGGGGGCCATGGCCCCGCCTACTGGGGGCCTGGAAGGAGAAAAAGAAGATTCAATTGCCAAGAGACTTAGATCAAAAAAATAACTTTGCCTTGACTTTTCTTCTGCTCCCACATAACACCGATCATGCGCGAGCTGCATTGGCTTCCTGTGGCCTTTCGGGTGCGCTTCAAGGTTTTGACGACCATCTTTAAAGCGCTCCATGGCTCGGGGCCTAGTTATATGCGAGACCGCCTCCTGCCCCATACATCCCTTAGACCGATATGCTCCCACAGAGAGGGTCTTCTCAGGGTGCCGTCGGCCGGACAATGCCGACTGGCAATACCCAGGGGAAGAACCTTCTCTGTGGCGGGCCCAGCCCTCTGGAATGACCTACCCCCTGAATTACGCACCATCACCGACCTCCGCCTCTTCCGCCAATGTCTAAAGACATACTTGTTCCAACAAGCCGGCCTACCCTTACCTCCCATGGGGACTTTTTAGGAAGTTTTAAATTGGGTATTTTAAAAGTTGGTTTTAGCATAGGATAGGATTGTTTAATTTTAAATTATATATTTATCTTTTGTATTTTGTATGTTTTTAAATTTCCTGTGCGCCGCCCTGGGTCCTCTGTGGAGAAGGGCGGGATATAAATTTAAATAAATAAAAAATAAACATATTGAAGCCTTCTCTCCAAAGCAAGTGCCAAGAAGCACTATGCCCCATTTTCTACCTGCATTGGTAGAATTTATATCACTTTCTGCAATATCTGGATGTTTTTGGTTCACCAGGACAGGTTAAATATAGTTTCAGTGGCAATATCAATGCAAAATTCACTCAGCCTTCCATCTTTCTGAAGTAGGTAAAATTAGGACTCAGATTGTTGGGGACTATATGCTGACTCTGTAAACATCTTAGAGAGGGCTGTAACGCACTATGGAGCGGTATATAAGTGCTATTGCTATTGTTACTATATCTATTGCTACTCAAAGGGACTTTCTTCCCAAAAATAAAATAAAATAAAATTGATTTGTTGTAGACATTATTTCAGTGTCTTCATCATAATTTACAGAGACATAACAATTTTATTATAGAACATGAATCTTAATCACTGTAAAATTGGGGAGTCAAGTGTGATTTTAGCTATTTAGAATGTCAGGACATGAAGAGAGCATTGGAAGGGAAGATATCTATAAAAACTTATAGACCTTTTATAGACCGATACAATTTGTTAAGCTTTATTCATTTAGCAACAATAAGAAACATATTGTTTCTGCTGTTGGTAGTTTAAAATACATTTGTTGGAAGAAATGAATCAACTAGAACAGGGGTGTCAAACTCAAGGCCCACAGACCTGCTCCAGCCCATCGGCTGCTTAGATTAAGCATGTGGGGCCAGCCTGGAAATATCAAAGAACCAGCCCGTGGTGCTTCTGCCAGCCAAAATGGGTGGCAGGCCTCTGTGGTTCATTTTCAGCCTCCTGCAGCACTCTGCCAGCCGAAAACACCCATGTGTTCTGTGTCAATCGCCCACCTTTGCCACAGCTATGTCAAATACCCACCATGGCCATGCCCCACCACTACCCCAGGGCCTACAAGGTCAAATACAATCCCTGATGTGGCCTCAATGAAATTGAGTTTGACATCCCTGAGCTACAAGGACAACAATAAACAAACTGCTTTTGAATCATTGACATACTTTTGAAGGAGACACACACACAAATCATATCTTTAATTTTGAAATAATTTGATGCATCTTAATAAACAGACTAAAATAAAAGAAGCAAAATTGCAAAAAAGTTATTTGTTAGAGAACTTGGACTGAAGATAAGAAACAAAGGACCAACTGCAAGATGCTGGATATTCGTAACAATATTCAGTAGGGCTCTTCTTAAGCTTTTCTTCTGAAAGATCCAAGGCATTGTCTTCACATAGACACATATACAAAAGAGAAGAAAAAGTGAGAAGAATACTTGGCAAATAAGTAATATATTACATTCAGAAAAGTGAATCACTGCAGTTATTAAGTTAGTAACATGGTTGTTAAGTGAATCTGCCTTACAATGGACAATAAAGGCTAAAATTAACACAGCCATCAAGATAATTGGGTGGTGATCGGTAAGCTGTCATTGTTATCTTGGTATCATTTTAATGAAGTTTAATCCATGTATGTTGATCTCAGGGCTCCCAGTAATACATCCACAAGGAGAACTCCGAGGCAGGCATTTTCCTCAAAAAATAATTTATTGGGACATATCATATTGGCACAAACCTGGTGAAAACCAACTCTAAAGGTCCCAGTGATTTTCACCTAATTAAAAGTAAAACTTTTGTCATCCCCTCCCCCCCACTAATCATCGGTCACAAGTCCCAGTCAGCATACAGTCCAGTTGTTAAATGATCCCAGCCTCCTCCTTCTGAATACCTGCACAAATGTCCTTGGTTTCCAGGGGAATGAATTTTATTTTGGCTACAACACCCCAACTATCTCTCCTTTCCCCCTTCAGGTTGCTTCAGCACTGAAGCAATAGGAAAGAAAATGGCCTCAGTCAAGCCAACTTCAGGGTTGACAGTTGATTTGTCAACCCATCTCCTATGAACTCCAATTCATGTATGCCAAAAATATTAATGAATTCTATTTGCTAAGATTTCCCATACTGTTTTGTAATGTTTAGGACCCATTCAGATCACAGCATCATGGAGTGGAAGATATCTTGGAATCAATGCATCCCAACCCTGCTCAGTGGAGGATCCAGTCAAGCATTGGTGACAGGTTATTATCTAGCTTCTATTTGAACAAGTCCAGTGAAGGCGAATTAACTTTGTCATGTGGAAGCCTGTTCCTCTGGCTAGCAGTTCATACAGCCCCCAAAAAAATTTTTGGGTCTATTTAGTCATGCTTTCAGATAAATTATTCATGGTGTTAGAAAATCCTTTCAATTCTGCAAAACTTTCCAAAAGTTGCCACAGATGGCAAAATGCATTCATTGTATTATTGTATTTTTAAGCCTCTCAAACTTGCAAGAAACCATGTTAAAATGGAGTGGAAATTTTTGAGTCCATCCTGGTGACATTACTCTTATATCAGGTTTGTCTGGAAGCCCTGGAATTAATTCTGTGCTAAAAAGTAGCATAATGAATTGCAAGATTTACTGCCAAACTCCTAGCAAAATCAAATTTTATAAAGAAGGAAAAGGCAGGGCAAATTTTAAACCCAGTGCTATCCTCCTTTACTTATTTGAAACAGAATTTCAGTTCTCCCCCCCTCTAAATTTACAAATGAAAAAAGAATTTAAGCAACTACAGGGGCCAGAGAGAAACAGGATTCAACAAAATAAAGAACCTAGAATTCATTATGTTTCATTAATTCTCAATATTTATAAAACCATCAGGGTTATGGTAAAAAAGAAGAAGTAAAGATGCTTGCTGTGATGGTGAGATTCCTTGGTGTTTTTTTTTAAATATGTGACACTAATAAAGTGTATAGAGCTTCTATCCCATCATTGTGACCATGGTGTTGAGTTTTTTTTTTACCATATCCTACACTTTATTATTAAAAAATAATAAATAAAAAGACTCAAGATAATACTTTCACAATACAATACAATAGCAGAGTTGGAAGGGACCTTGTAGGTCTTCTAGTCCAACCCCCTGCGTTGGCAGGAACCTTATACCATTTCAGACAAATGGCTATCTAACATCTTCTGACTATCTAACATCTTCTGACAATACAAATTAATTTGCTCAATATAGCTAGTTTTGAGAGATTAAAGAGCATAGAATTCAGATAAGAAAATGGACTTGATTTGCCAGGATAGAGAATAACCAACATTGCCTATTTATGCTCTGGGTTTTACAGGAATTTGGAGATCTTGCTTTATTTATCATTTTATGTAGCACCACTAGCCGGCAGCATCTAACCAACTTTGGCTTAGGTTGAAAATCTAGGTAGGTTCAAAGTAGCATGGGAGTGAATCAGGAAATAGGAGGGCTGTAGGTTATGTTGAGGAGTATTAAAAACATTCCAAACAAGAAACACTATCTTTGTGATCACTAAGAGTTGACAATGACTTGATGCCATCTGATTCATCAATTAATAAAACAAGAAAGCAAACAGTTTTGCAAAATGGATTGTGCAAATTAAAGAAATTGAAGAATAGATATTAGCATCATTTCTTCCTTTATTGTCAGGTATCTCAGAATATGGGATGCTCCTAGCCAAGAGTTGGGAACATGTACGGTCCTCTCGCCCCTCCTTTTCAACACATATATGAAGCCGCTGGGTGAGATCATCCATGGTTTTGGGGTGGAGTACCATCTGTACGCTGATGACACTCAGTTGTACATATCCACCCCAGACCACCCCAACGATGCCGTCGAAGTGCTGTCCCGGTGTTTGGAGGCCGTACGGATCTGGATGGGTGGTAACAAACTCAAGCTCAACCCTGCCAAGACTGAGTGGCTGTGGTTTCCGGCACCCCGGTTTAGCCAGATTACTCCAACTCTGGCCATTGGGGGCGAAACATTGGCCCCCGTGGAGAGGGCGTGCAATTTGGGTGTCCTCCTGGATTCCCGGCTGTCCATGGAGGAACATGTGGCGGCCATGGCCAGGGGGGCGTTTCATCATGTACGCCTGGTGCGCCAATTGCGCCCCTTACTGGACCGGGCTGCCCTTCGCACAGTCACTCAAGCTCTTGTGACGTCCCGTCTTGACTACTGTAATGCTCTCTACATGGGGCTTCCCTTGAGGTGCACTCGAAAGCTACAGCTAGTATAAACGCAGCCGCGCGGGTAATTACGGGAGCTACCAGAAGCTCCCATATAACACCAATCCTGTGCGAGCTGCATTGGCTTCCTGTGGTCTTTCGGGTGAGCTTCAAGGTCTTGACGACCATCTTTAAAGCGCTCCATGGCTCGGGGCCTAGTTATATGCGAGACCGTCTCGTGCCCCATACATCCCTTAGACCGATACGCTCCCACAGAGAGGGCCTTCTCAGGGTGCCGTCGGCCGGACAATGCTGACTGGCGACACCCAGGGGAAGAGCCTTCTCTGTGGCGGGCCCTGCCCTTTGGAACGACCTACCCCCTGAACTCCGGACCATCACCGACCTCCGCCTCTTCCGCCAATGTCTAAAGACATACTTTTTTCATTAAGCCGGCCTAGCCTAACCTCCCATGGGGACTGTAGAAAAGTTTTAAATTGGGTTTTAATTAATAATTGGTTTTAGCACAGGTTTGGGATCTAATATATATTTTAAATTATTTATGTTCTATTTTTGTATGTTTTTTAAATCTCCTGTGCGCCGCCCTGGGTCCCTTGCGGAGAAGGGCGGGATATAAATGTAATAAAATAAATAAAATAAATAAATAAAATAAATTTTATCCTACGGTATTTAAAAAAAATCCTACCGGACTAACGGTTTTTTTTATATATACAATCATCTTCATTCTTTCCTTCTTTAAATCTCTCTGCAAACTCCACAATTCTCATGAAGACACTGTCTCGACTTCAATTAATTAAGTCTGTTCACTAAGCCAAAGCGTATGAAACTGGAACAACAGCATATTCTTTCCTTACCCATTCCACATGTTAAAAAGGCAGGAGAAAAATATAATAATAGTAGTAATAACTAATAACAATAGTTGCTGCACTTCCTCCCTTTCTATTAAAATCTCCCATGTACTGGACCTGAGACTAAAAAGCTCTTTAGAAATCAAGCTTATCTTCTTGCAATTTATCAAATATCAGGAAAAGTAGTGGTGTTCTAGAAAGATATAATAGCCAACTACCCCCTATCCTGTAGTTTAAGCATTAACAACATTTTCATATGTTAGGTTTGTTGGGATACAAGCACATGTCCACACAAACACACACATTGTGAGATTACCATCCTTCAGTGAGCTTATCCCAGAGATACTAAGCGATCTCATGCAAAAATGCAGAATCTTCCTACATCACTTTACTGGACTGGAACTTTATAGGAAAGTGTCAGACAATATGGTCACAGCCTGTAAGTCCTCCACCTTCATTCAATTATATTAAATGAGTTGCTTGCTTGCTTGCTTGCTTGCTTGCTTGCTTGCTTGCTTGCTTGCTTGCTTGCTTGCTTGCCTGCTTGCTTGCTTGCTTGCTTGCTTGCTTGCTTGCTTGCTTGCTTGCTTGCTTGCTTGCTTGCTTGCTTGCTTGCTTGCTTGCTTGCTTGTTTGTTAACAAAATGTCTCTCATTCACTCTACTTCAAAAGAAGCAGCAAAATCCTCTGCAATCAAGCAGGTAGCTTGACTCGAGAACTGGGCTGAGTGATCCAACACAAAGGGAAGGAATCTGGCCAAGGCAACTATACTTGGCCCCTTCAGATATCAGTTGGCAGCCACTTTTTTCCATAGTTTTCTTGCTATGAGCCACGGTGGCATAGTGGTTAGAGTGCAGTACTGCATATTACTTCTGCTGACTGCCAGCTGACTGCAATTTGGCAGTTCAAGTCTCATTAGGCTCAAGATTGACTCAGTTTCCCATCCTTTTGAGGTTGGTAAAATGAGGACCCAAATATGCTGACTCTGTAAACGGCTTACAGAGGGCTGTAAAGCACTGTAAAGTGCATATAAGTCTAAGTGCTATTGCTACGTGATTTAGGGCAGGAAGAAATTTTTAGCCCCTTTTTATTCTCAAAAATATAAGGCAAGAAGATAATGGTGAACTAGAGCAGGGGTCCCCAACCCCCGGGCCGCGGACCGGTGCCGGTCCGTGGCTGGGTGGGAACTGGGCCACAGGGCGGTGAGGAGGAGGAGGGAGGAGGGGGCAGCCCCCTGAGCAGAGCATGCGGGAGAACGCTGGCGCGGCTGTTCGCGGTGTTGGAGTTGGGCTCTTCCTCCTCCCTCATCGACGGTGGGAATCCTGGACGGCGGCACCCCTCCCTACCGGCCGCCGATTCCCTTCCTCCCCCCCCCCCACACACATACGGAACCTTCTCAGTGAGTGAGTGAGCAAACGAGCAACCAAGCCCTGGCGGCGAGGCAGGCTAAGGCAAGTGAGCACGGGCTAAGGAGGGTCTGCGGTGGGGGGGCGGGGGCGGGGACGACGACAGACAGACAGAGAGAGGCAGAGACACAGAGAGAGACAGGGAGGGAGGGGGGAATCAGAGTGACAGACATGCACACAGAGACAGGGAGAGAAAGAGAGACACAGAATGGGTGATTAAGTGCGTGGATGCGAGACAGACAGACACATACACACACATAGAGTGTCAGATGGGGGGGACGAAGGAGAGAGACAGAGATAGAGAGAGAGTAAGAAAGAAAAGAAAGTGGGAGAGAGAGAAAGAAAGAGAAAGAAAGACAGACAGAAAGAGAAAGAAAGAGAGACAGAAAGGAAAGAGAGAGAAAAAAAGAGAGGAAGAGAGGAAGAAAGAGACAAAAGAGAGAAAGAGAAAGAAAGAGAGAAAGAGGGAAAGAAAGAAAGAGAAAGAGAAAGAAATAAAGAGAGAAAGAGGGAAAGAAAGAAAGAGAAAGAAAGAGAGAGAGAGAAAGAAAGAAAGAGAAAGAAATAGAGAGAGAAAGAAAGAGACAGAGAAAGAGAGAAAGAAAGAAAGAAAGAAAGAAAGAAAGAAAGAAAGAAAGAAAGAAAGAAAGAAAGAACTTATGACCACAGTTGAAGCCAAAAGTTTGGTTGTTAACCAAGACCATTGTTAAGTGAGTTTCACATTTTCCAAGTTGGCCACGCCCACCCAGTCACATGACTGCTGAGCCACTCAGCCGGTCCGCAGAATTTTCTTTAAAATGAAACCGGTCCCTGGGGCAAAAAAGGTTGGGGACCCCTGAACTAGAGAACTTAGAGTAATAAAGTCCTTTCATAACAAAACATTAAAAAAGAAAGAAAAAAGTTCTGCATGGTTTTCCCTTCGAAGAAATCAGATGTTTCAAGTTTTTTTTCTTTTTATCAAAAAACATTATTCTTAAATTAATAGACTACTTTGTGTAGCTTTCTTGCTCTAACCTCCTTGGCTATTAGAAATAGCAAATGTTGTATTAAAATATAGTTAATGTTAATGGAAGCAAGGTAAATGCAATTAGTGTAATTAATATTTTAAGCACAATTGATGTAGTTACACATTATTTTGTGCTTCTCCCTAAACAAACCAAATTAAACCATATTAAGGCATATTATGATCAGATTGAAAGAATAGAATAAGACAGTGAATAGGTTTCCACACTGTGATCTCCAAAACATGCAACACATTACACATTTGATTTTAGGTGAAATTAGTGTTTTGTGCAAATCCAACAACTAGTCTTTAAAAGGCAGTTGAGCATTCCCCTAACTCTATCAGTTAAGGCAATAATTGCCAACTTTGTGGTTCCCCAGAACTAGAATTCCAGTATTTCTAACTACCGCATTTTTCAGAGTATAAGACGCACCTTTTTCCCTCTAAAAACAGGCTGAAAATCTGGGTGCGTCTTATACATCGAATACAGTATTTTTTGCCTCCTGGAATCCCACCACCTTCACCAAACTGGCTGTGCCTAGTCTTATGGAGGCTTCCAGAGAACCCCTGGGGGCTGGGGAGGGCAGAAATTAGCCTCAAATGGGCCGTTTCCCCCTCCCCCAGCCCCCAGCAGCACTCTATAAGCCTCCATAGGGCTATGCATGCAATTTATTTGACACAAAAATGGTCCGTTTTCGCGATAAATGGGACGGGTTTTTTGCTCATTTTTTATCCCCCACCCCCCCCAGGAGAACTCTGCAAGACCCCCCAAGGCTAGTTATGCTTTTTATTTGAAGAAAATCGGCCCCGTTTTCGCGGAGAAAGAGCAGTTGGGGGAAGTATGCAAAGCGCAAAAAAAACCTTTTTGCCTCCTGGAACCCCGCCCCCTTCACCAAACTGGCTGTGCCGAGGCTTCCAGACAGCTCCTGGGGGCTGGGGAGGGCAGGAATTAGCCTCAAACGGGTGATAAATGGGGCGGGTTTTTTGCTCATTTCTCACCCCCCCAGGAGCATTCTGCAAGCCCCCCCCCCCAAGGCTAGTTGTGCTTTTTATTTGGGAAAAAAAAAGGCCTCATTTTCACAGAGAAATGGGCTGTTTTGGAAGTTTGTCCCATGCAAAGGCTCCCCCCCCCCTTTTCGGAAGGCTCTTTAACTGTTTCTGAGCAAACAGAAATGAAGTTGTAAGGTTTGTCTGCTATTTCCTTCTGCAGGACATAGATAAATACACCTGAAAACATCAACCTCCCTACCTAATCTCTCTCTCTTTTTACCTACCTACTGTATTTCTCTCTTTCTCTTTCTCTCTCTACCCTTCTACCTAACTACACACACACACACACACACCCTCCCTACTTACTGTATTTCTCTCTCTCTCTCTATTTCTCTCTATATATAATTCTACCTCTCTTTCATCCTACCTACTGTATTTCTCTGTATTTCTCTCTCATCCTTCTACCTACCTACACACACACGTCTCCCTCTCCCCCTACATACCTATTGTATTTCTCTCTCTTTCTATTTCTCTCTCTATCCTTCTACCTACCTACCCACACACATCTCCCTCTCCCCCTACATACCTATTGTATTTCTCTCTCTTTCTATTTCTCTCTCTATCCTTCTACCTACCTACCCACACACATTCTCCCTCTCCCCCTACATATCTACTGTATTTCTCTCTTCCCCTTTATCTACCTACCTACCTACCTACCTACCTACACAAACACTTTCTCTCCCTACCTACTGTATTTCTCTCTCCCTCTCTATTTCTCTCTCTATATATCCCTTTACCTACCTATCTACTCTCTCTCTCTCTACCTACCTACTATTTTTCTCTCTATTTCTCTCTCTCTCTCTATCCCTTTATCTACCTACCTTACGTATTTCTCTTTCTTTCTCTCCCTCCCTCTCTCCCTCTATCTACCTACCTACCTACCTACTTTTTTTTGTAACTTGACTCTTCAAAACCTTGGTGCGTCTTATACTCCGGTGCGTCTTATACTCCGAAAAATACGGTAGTTTCCAAAGTGACCGTGAATGTTAGTCCAAGCATATTAATAGGCTTGGTAAAGGATGGATTAAAATCTCCCATTCTTCATTTATTTACAATAGAAGTGAGACTCCAGTGCACTGAAAGAAAAAGCCTGGGAGAAATTTTGCAGCTTCCAAAATTCTGAAAATACAGAATGCAATTTCAGAACTGGATAATGAGTCAAATATTCAGTCTTCTGACTTTAAATGGTATCTTACTTCCATGCTTATATTGTTTCATGAAAACTCCTATCAAATCTCAAAAGAACCAATATCCAAGCATGAGGTATTTTTATGTGCTCTTATCATTATGGCATGCATCTATGACAAAAATAGCATAATACTATTTAACAAGCAATGTGCAGACTTACTATTTTTATATAAATTACTGGATAGTGGCTTGGTTCAGTAGTAAGCAATAGTTTTCATTTTTGGAATAGTCATACATGAAATTCATCATTTTCCTTTCAAAGCTCACAGGGAATTACAGTATTTGTTTTCAAGAGTAATGATATATGTGTGCGTGTGTGTGTGTGTGCTTCTGTCACAACACCCTGGTAAGCCCCAATTAAGGGAGGAAGCATACTGCTTTCCTTTTCTGTCTTTCGGCTCAACACCAGAGACCATCTAGATAGACAGAAAGCTATTAGTTTCGTTGTGTCTTTATTTTTTATATGTGTGTTAGGTTTTGAGCTGACCTTGTTTATTTATTTATCAGCTCAAAACCATATATAAAAAATGGACAAAAAAGCCCATTTAGCCCCTTTCTTTCTTCAGTTCTCGAAGCAAAACTATGATACATTAAAACTGCTCAGGTAGTCAACTCTTCCAAAATGGGTGGTCCTCCATCAGTAATTTTGGTATATACACCAAAATTACTGATGGAGGACCACCCATTTTGGAAGAGTTGACTACCTGAGCAGTTTTAATGTATCCTAGTTTTGCTTCGAGAACTGAAGAAAGAGAGAGACTAGGCTCGGGGCCTAGTTATATGCGAGACCGTCTCCTGCCCCATACATCCCTTAGACCGATACGCTCCCACAGAGAGGGCCTTCTCAGGGTGCCATCGGCCGGACAATGCCGGCTGGCGACACCCAGGGGAAGGGCCTTCTCTGTGGCGGGCCCTGCCCTGTGGAACGACCTACCCCCTGAACTCCGCACTATCACCGACCTCCGCCTCTTCCACCGGTGTTTAAAAACACACTTATTTCATCAAGCCGGCCTAACATAGCCTCCGCGGGGACAAATATTAGACAGTTTTAAATGGGGGATTTTAATTTGGTTTTAGCGCAGGTCTTTTGTCATTTAATAGGCTTTTTAAATTTATGTATTTGGTTCTATTTTTGTATGTTGTTTTAAATTCCTGTGCGCCGCCCTGGGTCCTGTTGGAGAAGGGCAGGATATAAATTGAATAAAATAATAAAAATAATAAATGGGCTTTTTTGTCCATTTTTTATAATTACAAATTATAATTTCATTTCTAAATGAATTTTCAAACATGACAACAATTAATACCATAAACTGAGATCTGAATAGCATTGTTCCTACATTAAATGGTCAGTGTAATGTTCAATGAATATATATTTGCTCTTTGGCTGGATCCAACTCACCAGAAGCAACAATAGATCTTATAACGATTCCAAGGGCAGCGTCCCCAGTATGTCTCTTCCCTATAACATTCTTTGTAAGGTCGGCACACACCACCATATGGACATCTTTTCATATTGGCTTGGGTAAAACCTAGAAAATTAAACAAGAAAAGTAATACTGAACAGCATAACTAAAGTTCTTTCTTCAGTGAAATCATTTTCTAAATAGATAATGCAGCTATTTGCGTTCAGAGTAATTCAAACCTATCCGACTGTGGATAACATTTCTTATGATTTCACCCCTCTCAACTATAGTAGTGTAATCACGCCAGTGGTGGGTTGCAGGTGGTATGCCCCAGGTACAGGCATACTGGAGCCTTCCCGGAGCACTGGGTACCACTCCAGTATGGTGCTCTGGAGGGCCTACCCGCCCGCCCGTGCGCCTTACCTGTCTTTAAAGTCTTGAGTGGTTACGCGCACATGCATGGCACATACAGCACCTGCCCAATGCTCCGCTGAGTAGATGGACGGTAAGACAGGTTTGTTGCAACTGTACCAGTTGGAACGGGATCCAGAACCCACCACTGAATCACGCACACACAGAGACACAGAAACAAGTAGAAAAGTATCTTACTTGACAATGAGAGGAAGAGAATAAGACACACAAGTAAAATCTTCATGACTGTCTATCAGAGGTACTACAGTGTTGCTGTAAGATGAGAAATGGCAGGACCAGAAAGGAAGAAAAGGAAAACTGTGGGAGAATAACACATAGTTCTTTGATGGAACGTAGAGATCTGCTGGGAAGCATAGCAGCAGGAGCAACAGTAAAATGTTTGTATTCCTGTTTGTAGCATTTTCTTTGCTCTGAAAGAATGTTACAGATTCTCTCCCAGTTGTGTTCATTCAGCCATAATATGGCTTACGGCTTATTGTTTGGTGCGTTGAATGAATTTAGCCATTGTGCATTATCTTCTCTAAAATTATTGGGGTCCATTAATTTGAGTAAATTAAAGAATAAAAATGAGCATTTGTAGCAGAAATGCCTCTAAACTATTCCTTTTTATAAGATTTGTGTGCCTCCCATCTAGAGGCGACTCAAAGCAACTTGCAAACATTAAAAACAGGTAAACATTTAAAAGATTAAAACAATAAGGGGCTTAATGCTGCTTATGATTCCAGATGTTGAAGAAACAGACCATATGGGCATCTAATAAAAATGTCATCACCTTCTTAAGATATTTCCTTGACAAGATATATCAAATTGGTGTATATTAAATAGGAAAAGCATTTTCTTTTGGCTTCATGACAATATACCTTTATATGGATCATTCAGATCTTTGGAGTTGCCTTTATTTTGATGGGATAAAAATGGAATGTCTTAAGTATACTTTCCAGAAGAAAAGTAAAAGTATTGCACATTTTCTGTCAAAGAAAACAATAGAAATTTGCTCTCTTGTTTTCAGCCACAAAAGTAGAGAGGGTACTCTATGCTATTTACTTACTCAACAAGGGAATGACTTAAAAGAAGAAAATATTCAAACATATGTTTAAAATTCTCACAGCTGCAAAAACCTAATAAAAAGCAATATATAGCATGATCCATTTCTACATTATCTTAAGTAATGAAACAAAACATATTTTGTTACTTGTTAGTCATTTGCAAACTCTCTTTTGTCCTATTGCAAAAGGACTTTGTAAATATGTCTCTGGCAACTTGTCAGTTACATGTGACAAATAACTAAAACAGCATGACTCTTAGATTTAACCTGTAATTTAAAAACTCACTGACAGCCAGATAATGAAAAAAACTACCTGAAACCAAATGAGAATCGAAACAAACAAGAATTAATACTAAATATTTTCCTAACTTAAAATTTTATCACCATTGTTAATAACACATATGCAACATCCTTAAGCACAGCATATTATTTTGTAATAATAGAAGGCAAAGCAGATAACAAGAAGCCATGGAAATGACTAGCAGCAGGACAATTGAAGAAAGAGGCAGAGTCTACAAAGGCCAAATCTTAAGAATAGATGTGTATAAAAGCCAGAATTGAGAAGACAGCAACAGATAGCAAGTGCCACCTCTGCAAAAAATCTGAAGAAACAGTGGACCACGTACTTAGCTGCTGCATAAAGATCACACAGGCTGACTACAAACAATGGCATGACAAAAGGAGCAACAATTGGAAGATCTGTAAGAAATATCACTTGCCTGAAAGCAAGAACTGGTGGAAAAAATAGAAAAATAGAAAATGAAAAACTCTGGAGCCTTGAAACAGATAGGTAGTACATAGCACCCCAGACTTAACCATTGATGATAAGAAATCCAGGAAAGAAGAAAAAAATGGAGAAAAATAACAAAATGCAAAGACCTAAGATTTCTCTCTCTATGTCTAAGATTTCTGACATTGTGTTCCTCTTGGTTTCCTATATTCACTCACTATCTGACAGATCTGCCACACATAAAATAAGAATGATTACTTAATTAAACATTATTAAGTAACATTGAATCCAAATAAGTATTTTAGACTAGGGAATTAGTTGTAGGAAATATTCATCCATTCAACAGTCTTCAAACCTTAGAATAGGGCAAGTTAGTTTTAGAGTTAGACAGAGAAAGAAATAGCTAAGAAATGGACTATTTGAAGTTTGGAAAAAATAAAAATCTTCTTTAATATATTGGTAAATATTAATTCATTAATTAATATAACTAAGAGTTGGGTTTGACTTTAAGTTGGCCAAGATTCCAAATAATGCTTCTGGGGTTTTGGACTTCCATGAATATTTTTCTTGGTAGAGGCTGAGACTTCGCTCCTCTCAGAGGCCTTACATGAAGATGATTACTTCTATTATATAAAATCAGCCATTTTCATCACTGTTGTATAGAGGGGCGAAATTATGGCTAATCCAATCATTCCTCTTCCCAACAGTCTTACCAATGGGAATGGGAGTTCTAACATTGCTTAAAGAGACTATCTGCTTAGTGGAGAAAAGATGGAGTGTGGGAGTGACAGAATAGCTCTGTTTATCTTTCTTGCATCAGTTATGGAATTATTGTAATGGCTGCTGCTAAGTGATAACTGAGGAAAATTCTAAGGCAGTTGTCACATAGCAACAGAACAGACCTTTTTCTTTGGTACCTAGTTGACAGGATCAGAGTTCACTTCCTGGGTGGATAACAGGAAGGAGGGAGGTGAAGATTGAGGGAGTCTTAATCGCTTCTTCATTGCTTATGGTGTGTAGGGGTTTGATTAAGGCAGAGAGTGAAAATGATTCCAGGTAGTCATAATGGCTAAGGTGTGGTTTAACTTTATCTTCTAATATCTTTTCTAATATCTCATAGAAAAGAGAAACTTGTGAACTTGCTTTTGGAGAGAATTTGAAATCCTCAAAGGAGCTGACTCACACAAAGAAACAAAGGCTGGTGCTTTTCATGTGTCCATTTGGGCCAGTGACATGGTGAATAGGGAAGCATTTTCTTTATTATTTTGGAAACTTTGGGGAGATGTTAGATCCTTCAAATGTTTCTGGATTTATAAAGGCCACAAAATCCAACTCCAGAAGTTGTGAATGCCCCAACCCTGGAAGTCTTTAAAAAGATGTTAGATAGCTATTTGTCTGAAATGGTATAAGGTTCCTGCCCACGCAGGGGGTTGGACTAGAAGACCTACAAGGTCCCTTCCAACTCTGCTATTGTATTATTGTATTGTAAATTGCTTATGGGAGGAAGCAAGTAGTCAGAAAGCAATAGTATTTCCCCTTTTTGTGCTTGATTTCACTTGGTATGGTAGCAGGGGAGAGTTCAAGCCCAAGGCCCTTCCTTTGTAAAGGTCCTCAGGACACAGTGCTTTCCCACAATTATTTAACATATACACGAGGCCAAAGGGGATGGTCATTTGCCAGCATGGGAGGTCAGAGATCTTCAGTGTGCAGGTGATAGCCCATTGCACTTCCCCACATGGATCTGGTATATAATTTGAGTATTCCCCTGGATTTGCAGCTACTGCTTGAAGAGCCAATGGCTGTTATAGCCAAGAGAGACTTTGTAACAATTGTGGCAGTTAGATCCTTTCTTGGAGTGAGAAACTGTTCTAATAATCACTCACGCCTTTAAACAGTTCATATTTGGATTTCTGCAATGTAGTTTAGATGGAGGAGTCTTATGAAGGTCACAAGTTAGAATCAGTATAAAATGTATCAAGTAATGATAGTGTTACCAGTTGGCTTCCAGGTACAATTCAAGGTGCTGTTTACCAATTATAAAACTCTAATGGCTGGGGGATTAAATCTGTGGGATTACCTTTCTCCAGTTATGTTTGCCTATTTATTAGATCTGGTAAAGTTGGCATGCTCCAAGTCTCACCAATCAAACAATGTCATCTTTGGAGACCTTAGACACATGATTTTTCCATGCTCATCCTGTGGTACTTAGTAAATCAGTGCAAACTAAAACATAGTTAAACAAAAACCTGTATTTTTTTGAATTTAACACTTTCCAAAGTGCATGCCAAGTATATGAAGTTTTTCTATTGCCAATGCACCCAAAATATCTTAATATATTGATTTTGGGGCTACTACTAACAAAACAAAAATTGGACATAACTCAGTGATATATTTTTTAACCTTTTCCCTTTTACCAGTGTCAGAATCCTACATGCTTTATTATGAAGATCCTTTACCTTACGTGTGTATTCTTCTGCATAGCCTTTTTGTTTACTCCAGGTAAAAAAAAGTTTAATTAATTAACCATAAACTAAAATAGGTGGGAATGGTAGTCCATATTCCTGACTTCTTCTTTTTTAAAGATGGGAGCAAAACCATACAGATGCAAAATAGGAATTAAGCAGTTCTGCCATTTCCCTGTTGTCCACCATTTTACTGTCTCTGTTATCTCCCCAGTGTGTGTGTGTGTGTGTGTGTGTGTGTGTGTGTGTGTGTATGCATGTGTGAGAGAGAGAGGGGGGGAGGGAGGGAGGGAGGGAGGGAGAATTAATGAATTTAGCGTTTATTGCAAGCATCAGCTCATTCTGAACCTAAATCATCTTGATTAAAATCATTTGGGCTTGGGCTATTCCCCGCTGTTCTGCTTTTATTATATAGCCTTTTCATTTTTTTTTAAACTTTGACCCCTGATTGTCAACATTTTTTCTAATACTTCTGCCAGTTTCACTGAGATTTTCCCATTTTTCTTTCTTTTCAGTCTCATTTTTACTCACCTCTTATCGCCCTCCCTCCTTCCTCATGACTGATTCACTTTAAAGATCACTATCAGATTGCCCACCCAAGACATTTTTCAACCACATTTTTCCCAGTGTTTGTGAGGTACATCTAACCTCTCACCAAGTGTCCTTCTTGAACATAGAATAGATAATGGTCCAGGAATCCAAAGTGTTCTTGACAATGCCATTTTTTGAGCTAACAGTTCCCCATCATAATTCTCTGTTCTTTTTTGGTTGTAACATTCTTCTGGAAGTATGTATAAAATGTTACCTCTGCTTCAAACTCTTTTACTCTCATGACTAGTTTCTCATTTTCTTTCTGGGTTCTTTCTGGCAGTATCATTTTTTTTTTTAACACAGTACAAGCAGCATCATTATTTTAACACAATACAAAAGAAAGAAATAGTTGTTACTAGTTTTCATTTCCCCTCTTCCTCATCCTGTATTGGATCTTTCTATCTGAGACATCACAGATCCCTTAATACCATGTCCAGTCTGCTTGATTGCCAGCTCCATGATTAAACACTTTTGATTGGCTTTTGACACTTTTGACTTTTTTCCTTCCAGATTTCTCACTAAATAGTCAAGAAATATTTCATTTGGCCTTTCAGCAACTTCTGTTTTAAACCGTCCTTTCTCCTATTGCTTACTGTATTTACCCTTTCCTCATTCATTCTGCTTTATAAGGATAAGGCTAATTCTGACCCATTCTGTTTTGTTTTTTCAGGAATTGGAAATACAATTAAAACAGAAAAAGAATGTCATGCTGCTCAAGGTTATTGCAAGATGGGGGAATGTTTATCTCCTAAATTTAAGCTCATTGGATTCTGTAGGAAAGTTTTTTATTGCTGTACAAAGAATGTACAAAGGTACAATAGGTATGTTACTGTTCACCAGAACATGGAAGTGAATAGAATTTATGCATACATCCCAATGGTGGGATTCAACATTTTTTAGTAGCGGTTCTGTGGGCATGGCATGGCTTGGTGGGCATGGCTTGGTGGGCATGGCAGGGAAAGGATACTGCAAAATCCCCAATCCTCCCCATTCCGGGGGAAGGATCCTGCAAACTTTCCATTTCCTGTATTAACCTCTATATGAGGGGCTAAACAAACAAACAAACAAAGGATATGCAATGAAAAACTCCTAACCAAATTCCTTTTCTTGTATGCAGGAATGATAAGAATAATAAATTAATGCACGTGTGGTTGTGGAACCATAAACATGACATGCTTGGGGAAAATTAGCTACATGGAAACAACTCGGAAGGGAGTATCATGCTATAAAAAATAGTAAGTCCTGCTGATAGTGGGTGGCATAACAAGTAACAGAGATATAGAGAAGAGTGATATGTGGTTGCCAGCTTGAGAAAGCATGTCAGAACAAGAAAAAGGTGCCAAATGTTGCATTATTTAAAATAATAAAATGACAAGCAACATGTATGTGATGTCATCTACTTCCTAAAACTATGTCCTTAGTTAAGTGTCTTAATCATGGGTTGTATATACTAGCCTACCCAGCCATTGCTACCACTGTAGATCACTCTATTGATATTGCTTCAAAATTGGGCGGGTATCTCCAGTGGCAAATTCAAAGGTTTACTACCAGTTCTATGGGTGTAGCTTGGTGGGCATGGCATGGCATTGTTTGGTGGGCATGGCTCGGTGGACATGGCAGGGGAAGGATACTGTAAAATCTCCATTCTCTCTCTGCTCCAGGGGAAGTTTACTGCAAAATCCCCATTTCCTCCCAATCAGTTGGGACTTAGGAGGCAGAGAATAGATGGGGGAGGGGCCAGTGAGAGGTGGTATTTACTGGTTCTCTGAATTACTCAAAATTTCTTTTCTTTTTTTTATATTGAAAAAGTTTTATTGGTTTTACATTTTTTAACAGGGTAGGGTAATGGTTACAAAGAAATTTTGAGAGCATTCACGTCAGAGTCGTCGGACCTTCCGAGACCTCAAAGTACACATTAAAAAAGTTAACATAGAAAACATTTTCCATACCACTACAAGATGAAAGCAAGTACATTTACCTAAATTCTCCCTTCCATGCTGTCAGACATTTACAAAAAGTCCGGATAGAAATATTATGCAAAATTGTTCAAGAAAAATCAAGGCAAAGTTATTTTTTTGATCTAAGTCTTTTGGCTATTGTATCTTCTTTCTCTCCTCCCTGGCCCCCCGCGGGCGGGGCCGTGGCCCCCTCCGTCCCCCCTGGATCTTCCCCCAGGGCAGAGGAATGTTTTTTAAGAAAGGCTTCCGCCTCAGCAACTGTTTTAATCCTCACTCTTCCTCCTTCCCAGAACACCAGCATCCCTTCAGGTGTCATCCACTTGAACCAAATCCCGTGATCAAACAAGGTTTTAGACAAGAAGGAAAATTTCCTTCTTGAATCTCTAATTTTTCTAGGGATCTGCTTCAAGATAGTGACCGTTTCTCGTTGATAAGTTAAAGGTTTCTCTCTCTGCGCTTTCAGGATCTCCTCTCTGGTTGACCTTCTAACAAATTTCACATGTATCTCTCTAGGCACTTCATTCATCCTGGCATATGCAGAATTAATTCTATAGGCTAGGTCAATGTCCCCCCTGATCTCATCCTTAGGTTTTTGTAAATAGTCTGCTAAAATTGTACTCATAAGATCAGGCAGGCATTCACCAGATTCCTCGAGAACATTCTGAAATCTCAAAAAATATGTCATTCTTTCCATATCTATCCTAGACACATGCCCATTTATTTCCCCCACCTCATTAGAAACATTTTTAATCTCTCCCTTAGCCCCCTCCAACCCTCCTTCCAATTCTTCATTCTTCTGTGTATTCTCCAACACTTGCTTCCGGGTATCCAATAGCTCCTTTTTGAAAGTACTATTTTCAGCCCTCTGGGCCTTTATTTCTGATATCAAAGTTTGCATAGAGGTTTCAAGAGAAGCCATCCTTTGTTCCAAATTTACAAGTGCTGCTTCTTGTGCCATGGTTAAAAGTTAGAGTCAGTGCCACCAAGATGGCGTTTTCCGGGTGGGGCTGGTGGGGCAGATCAGGAGCTCAGTTCAGTTCAGGGCTGTGAAGTTGCAAACAATTCAGAAACCAAAAGAGACACAATTTCCCAAATCAGCAAATAGTAATAACGAAGGTATTCCAAAGAAGAGATCACAAATCCATCAAAAGAAATTTTTTTTCAAAAATCCAGAGAGAGTCCTGCTTTCAAAGAGACGCTGGAAATTTTCCTTAGTTGAAATAGTCAGGCAGGGACAAAGAGAAGCCACTTCCACCGCCCATCTCAGAGCCAGAGGGAGAGAGTAGCAAAAAAAAGAATTTTTTTTTACTCAGCCAGACCTAGAAACAATGTTGCAAAAAGTCACATTCCACTTTCCCTTGTTAAAGACCGTCCGGAGTGAAAGTTTCCGCTTTCTCTTTGCAGAGAAGCCATTTTAACGTGCCGCTTAAATCCGAGGGTTTTTTTTTTAAAAATAAACACCCCCCTCCCAGTCCGTTCAGCCTGGCTGGCAGCAGAAAAAAAAAGTTTTTTAAAAACTCACTCTCTCCTCGCAGCTGAAGCCTCGGGAGTCCTTCCGACTGAGCCGATCAGCCCTGCTCATTGTTATGAATGGCGCCGTCTTCCTTAGGCGAAGGGAGAACCCCCCGCTAGCATGTTCTCCCTCACCTGAGCCGCGCCGGGAGCCACTTCCTCCACCGCCGTGGGGGGGGGGCGCCCCCCGACGAGCCGGCCCTACGGGAGACCCTCAAACAAGAGGAGTCTCGCCCCCGTTGGGGGGCAGAAGAAGAAACAAAGCGGCGAGCGAGCGCTAGGCTCGCCCGTCGCCGCAGGAGCCGGAACCGGAACTGAATTACTCAAAATTTCCACTACCAGTTCTCCAGAACTGATCAGAACCTGCTGAATACCACCTCTGATATTATACATTCTCTAAAGCAGAAAACACCCATTGTATTTATTCAGCATGAGAGAGAGAGAAAATTCATAGAGCACCTGCCCTGTGAAACACCAGAAAGGATACAACAAAACAGTAGAAACCTAAATAAAGTATATATGTATAAAAAAGACAATGAGGCATCCATTCCAGGATAGAATGCTTGTGATTGCTCCATTAAGGAAAAAGCTTTGGCTGCTTTGAAGAATGAAAGAAGGGGTACTATGTGTACTTCCAGGGGAAGCATATTCCAAAACATGAGGGCTACTACCAAGAAGGTCTGATAACAGTATTTCTCAAAGGAAAGGGACTTCCGGCAAGACCTCTCAAGAGGATCTATGACAATTCTCCATGGCCAACTTGCCACAGTGAACTCACTACAAGGCAACTTGTTACAGTCAACTTGCCACTGGCAACATGCTGCAGGAAAAGTGTTACACTAGTATCAAAGAAATGGTGGAGTAAAATCATTAAAAGATACAAAAGGAGGGACAGAATGAAATGTGAATGACAAAAATTAAAATATTTGTTGATTTCTTTTAAATAATTGAATTGTTAAATTGTTCTTTGGTGTGTTGTCCCATGACGAGTTGGCCATGGTGAGTTGTTCCGCAGTGGGTTGGCTGCAGTGGATTAGCTGCGGCAAGTTGGCTAGAGAAAGATGGCTCTGATGAGTTAGTCACAGCGAATTGGCTGCAGCGAGTTGACTCATTCTGCTCTCAAGATATCCAAACCCAACAATGAAAATCAACTTTGACAACACCCAAATTCCTGGAAGCCTATTAGTAGCCAGAGCAGCAATCTCAAAATCAATTATCCTACAACGGAGGAGTTACCCTGCAGCAGCTAAACCAGAAATAGTTTCCAAAGATTGGCCTATGTTGAATAGTGGAACTGTGGAGTTGTACAGAACCATAACAATTATATAGTTTAACCTTCAGCAATTGTAAAGGAAATACTTACTTATGAGAGGTTCCTGCCCAACCTCTTATTTTGTACTAAGCCTGAGCAGTTGCAAGTTACTGTTGTAGTCTGCATAGTCTTTAAGTGCAGAGATAGATTTCCGTGTAATGCATAGACATCCAATTTTTTAAATTAGAGAAGGTATTTAAGGATGACACTAAAATGTTCACTCTCGTGATTATTGGTGCGGGAGCAGTGGTTTGGCAAAAATAGAAGGGGAAGGAAAGAATAATTCCCAAAGTATCCTTCGGCTATATATGGCTATGCATTTTATTTAGGGCAGGAATAATATCTGATCAGGGATGTACAAAACAGCAAAAGTGAAAATGTTTTATATAAACAACTCTCTCTCTCTCTCTCTCTCTCTCTCTCTCTCTCTCTCTCTCTCTCTCTCTCTCTCTCTCTCTCTCTCTCTCTCTCCTCCTTCCCTCCCCCTCCCTCTCTCTAACTTTTAAGGTTAATTGATCTAGGGTCTAGAGTAGTTATATTTCATTCCAGAGCATAAGGAATTATATGAAGTGTTATAGTCTCAGGATGTAAAATTCAAGTTTAAGATGCTTAATTTTTTTTAAACAAAACTTTGATTTTCCATATTATCTCTTTCAGTGAACCTAAAATTAATGGTTGAATGCTTCAGCTCTGAGTTTGAATACCAAGAAAAATTATTGGAACAGCAGCCAAAGCTAAATTCATTATTAGAGTATCAGTTTGTCTCATTGCTATTTCTACTATTGCTGCCAAAGGCAAAAAGTGAAAAATAAACACTGACATCTGTAATGAACCATTGATTTTATTGTATGTTTTTAATTTACGTTTATGATAATCACTTTCAATTTCTGAAATTGATCATTTCATCTTTGAATTATTCTGAAATTGATCATTTCATCTTTGAATTATTCTGCACAGGGAAACAAAACTGACTTTGAGACAAAGAAATGTTTTAAAAATATTTTTAATTATCAGGAGTAGACATTTGATACCTAAACATTTTATTCAGTTCACACTTCATCAATAACTTTAACAGGAAAAAGCAAAATGTTTCATATTCCAATCAAAACCTATTTCCAGAAGGGTCTGAATTGCATGGAGTATCATTGTGTATACAATTGTACAAATCAATTGGAGTCTTTGGAAGTGTTGAATTATCATACTGATGCTATGGCAACAGTGTTTGAAGCATTTCAGTTTTGCATTTATTTAGTAGTTTTTTCCAGATTGATGACTTGATCAAGTTGATTCTCCAATATGATATTTTGGAACTATAATTCCTAGACTTTCCCAGCTATTATAATTCCTAAACATCTGGCAGTTATAACAGTGAATAACTGTTTTGCTGTTAATATTGGAGACCTTGAGACAGATGCCTGTACAAGACTTCATCCTGATTTACAAATCACATTAATCCATAGATCTGTTTAAAATTTGTTAATCTGAATTTACCCGATTAACAGATAAATAGATTTGGAAGGGATCTTGTAGGTTATCCAGTTCAACTCCCCACCCAAGCAAGAAACCATGCACCATTTCTGACAAATGGCAGTCCAATGTCTTCTTGAAAACCTCCAGTGATGAAGCACCCACAACTTAAGAACATAAGAACATAAGAATAGCCTTGCTGGAACAGGCCACAGCCCATCTGGTCAAGCATTCTGTCTCACACAGTGGCTCACCATTTGCTTCAGGGTATTCCCAAGCAGATGTCTTCATCTGATTATGATTCCCTGCAAATGGCATTGAGAAATATCCTGCCTATCTATCCAACCCGGAGGGTGTCCTTAGGCATCCATAATGATAGCCATGGAAACCCTTGTTCTCCATGAACTTGTCTAATCCTTTCTTAAAGGTGTCGAGGCTGACAGCTGCCACCACTTCTTCTGGCAGGGAGTTCCATAGACCAGTGATCCTCTGGGTGAAAAAGTACTTCCTCTTATTTGTTTGAGGTCTAGCTTCCAAAAGTTTCATGGAGTGCCCCCTAGTTCTAGTGTTGTGCGATAGGGAAAACAGTTTTTCCTTTTCTACTTTGTCCACAACGTGCATGGTTTTATAGACTTCAATCAGGTCACCTCTCAGGTGCCGTCGTTCTAGAGTGAAGAGACCCAGCCGTTGCAGCCTCAGATGGTAAGGAAGGTGTTCCAGCCCTCTAATCATTCTGGTTGCCCTCCTCTGCAACTTTTCCATTTCCATAATATCCTTCTGAAGGTATGGTGACCAGAACTGTACACAATACTCTAGATGGGGCCTCACCATAGATTTATAAAGAGGCAAAAGGACACTTGCTGACTTATTTTTTATACCCTTCCTAATGATCCCTAGCAATAAGTTTGCTTTTTTCACTGCTGTGACACACTGAGTTGACACATTCATTGAACTGTCCACCAGGACACCAAGGTCCCTTTCCTGGTTAGTTGCAAGGAGTTCAGACCCCATCAGTTTATAGATATAGTTCGGGTTTTTTGCCCCAACGTGCATCACTCTGCACTTACTAACTTCCAAAAGCAAGCTGTTCCACTGGTTGATTGTTCTCACTGTCAGAATTTTTTTCCCTTATTTCTCTCCTGGATCTCTCCTTGATCAGTCCATTATTCCTTGAGTAGCCTTCAGATGCCTTAGAAAATAGCTTGATCCCTTCCTCTCTTTAGCAAACCCTCAAGTATTGGAACACTGCTATCATGTCTCCCCTGGTCCTCCTCTTCACTAGACTAGCCATGCCCAGATCCTGCTACTGTTCATCATATAAATAATGTAAAGAATAAACCACACATGGCTGATCACAGAGCATAGTAAAATATTTTACATACCACAATAGCTTGGTTGACACAACATATTAAGCAAAAATTGTTCAAATAACAACAGCAGCAGCAGCAGCAGCAATAATAATAATAATAATAATAATAATAATAATAATAATAATATTCTTATATTCTACGAAGATACTTGGTTGATACCTAGGATGCTGGCAGCAAACTGTATCAACCATTAGCACCTGTCAATAGTATTTGTAATATGCATTTTTAAATGTTCAGTTGGCTGAGTTTCATGTTTTATAAATAAAATAAATAATACTAATACTAATACTAATACTACTAATACTAATACTACTAATACTAATACTAATACTAATACTAATACTAATACTAATACTAATACTAATACTAATAATAATAGTGTGAATATGATACAATGTACAATTCATGGAGCTGCCATTGAAAATTACCCAGAAGCTGAAATTAGTCTAGAATGCAGCAGCATAGAGGCAGTGATAGAACTGAAGATCAGTAAGGTGACCAAAGCTTTCTTTTTCAATCCCATTTTAAAAAGCATTTAGGCTAATGGAACTGTTGTTTTAAAGTCTTATTATAGGAACACAAAAGCTGGATAAAAAATAGTTGAGATTTTCAGTAGAAACTAAAGATGCAATAGAAAAAAAAGGGGAATTCTCATCAAAAGTGAAAGCAATATGAAAAAAAATATGAAAAAAAATATCGCTTGAACATTAATACAGCAAATCGTTTGTCTTTCTGAGACCCATTTTTGTGGTTTAATTTTTTTTTGTATTTTTATGAAGATTCTTTTCTGATCCTTAAATCTCTTTTGCAAAATTTCACACAGGGAGAAAATGGTTTATCACTTTAATGCAACAGTACTATACATAGAATTCAAAATGTGGATTCCCAAGGCCCTAGGCTAGAAATAAAGAGACTATGAGTTCTAGTTCTATCTTAGACAGAAAGCCAATTATTTGTCCTTGGGCCAGTCACTCTGTCTCAGTCCTAGAAAGAAGGCTAACCACTTCCAAAATCTTGCCAAGGTTTTGACAATCCAGGGAGTTGCCTGGAACCAACAATGACTTGAACGCACAATACATAGAGCATAGTCATAGGCAATAAACAACACATTAAATAGACTCCAATTCACAAGAGAATAAGAAATCATTACTGGGCATTTTCATCAACAGAGAAAATAATAGCCTGTAAACCCAAGAGCATCTTATAGCAATCCACCTGAACCCTACCATTTATTTACATTTCTTATTATCAGTCACTTCAGTAGGGGAAGTTACAAAACTAAGTAAGCAGTTAAAAGGTTTAAAACATAAAAGAACATGATTAATTTGGGCTAACCCTCCTATTCTGCTCCTGCCCTCTCCATCTTTTAATTGGGCCACAGTGTTTGGCTTTTAGAATTCACTTATTTATGATTTAGCTTATATAATGTTTATCTTTTATGACTGTGAGCTGCCCAGAGTTACCTTCAGATAAGATGGGAGAATGAATGAATGGATGGAAAGAAAGAAAGAAAGAAAGAAAGAAAGAAAGAAAGAAAGAAAGAGAGGAAAAAAGAAACAGCAACAGAGAAGGAACACTTTCTCAGTATTGCAAGATGATAGCGATATAATTGATGGGATCTGGCAGGCACATACATTGCCCAAACATACTGGGCAGGCAGAAACAATTGGAGATAGGCAAACTCTCAAATAAGCAAGCCCTCAATCCAACAAGACTTAAAGAATTAATTTAGATGAGCAAAAATGCATTGCAGTAACCCAGAACCTGAGAAAGCAGAAATAGATTATCAATTGGCTATCAGAAATAGATTATCAATTTGGCTATCTATTCCAACAAGCCGGCCTAGGATAGCCCCTACTTCTGACTTTTAAAATTAAAATTAATTTGGTATGGTTTTAAAATGGGTTTTTAGCACGGGTCCAATAATTTAATATATTTTAATCGATTTTGTATTTTGTATTTTGTGGTTTTAATAATGCCTGTGCGCCGCCCTGGGTCCTAACAAGGAGAAGGGCGGGGTATAAATTTAATAAAATAAAAAATAAAACTTATGTTCCAATGCAATGAATTCCTATGAAACTTGTGTTTATTCATGTAACCCTCAAATTACAACAATTCATTTGAAGTTACAAAGAGATTGAAAAAAGTGACTTATGACAGTTTTTCACACTTATGATCATTGCAGCATCCCCACGGTTCTGTGATCAAAATGCAGATGGAAACTGATTCATACTTATGACAGTTGCATGTGATCACCTTCTGACAAGTAAAGTCAATGGGGACGCTAGATTCACTTAACAACCATGGCACTCACTTGACATGTTACCAACTGTGGCAAGAAAAGTCATCAAATGGGGCAAAACTCACTTAACAAATGTTTCACTTAACAATAAAAATCAATTGTAGTTGTAAGTCGAGGACTACCTGTAGTAAAATAACTCCTGCAATCATTTTTACAGTCTGAAAAAATAGGAAGCTTACTGAGCTTCTTTCTTTGCCTATTATCTGCCTGTGAGCTATGCCCTCTCTTATTTGAATGTTCTGTAAGCAATACGCCCCCCCCCCGGTCTCCCAAGATTATTCCCATGAAACACTAGCTCAGTTGAGGTGGGTGAAAGAAGCAACCAGCCAGAACTGAAACAGCAGTAGCAGCAGCAAAAACAACATATTTTTGGGTATGTCTAGTTTGATGAAGAGAAGGACCAGGGGAGACATGATAGCAGTGTTCCGATATCTCAGAGGGTGCCACAAAGAAGAGGGAGCCAAACTATTCTCCAAGGCACCTGGGGGCAGGACAAGAAGCAATGGGTGGAAACTAATCAAGGAGAGAAGCAACTTAGAACTAAGAAGAAATTTCCTGACAGTTAGAACAATTAACCTCTGGAACAGCTTGCCTCCAGAAGTTGTGAATGCCCCAACCCTGGAAGCCTTTAAAAAGATGTTAGATAGCCATTTGTCTGAAATGGTATAAGGTTCCTGCCCACGCAGGGTGTTGGACTAGAAGACCTACAAGGTCCCTTCCAACTCTGCTATTGTATTGTAACAATAACAATAATTTTATTAAAGGTACCTAATGAACATACATTTACACACACACACAAGGGGTGGGTTCCGGCAGTCACTACTGTCGGTTCGCTCATGGGTGTGCTGCACGCATGCACAGTGCAATAAAAATTGTTCTGCACATGTGCAGAAGCAAAAAGCAAGATGGCAGCACCTATGGCGCCACCTGGAGAACTGGTTCAGGATCGTGACAGGCCTGGGTCACTGCCGGTTCCAGTGACCCAGGTCGCCAAATCACTACCAGTTCGCCAAAATGATCCAAACCAGTAGGAACACCTCACCCCCACCTCCCACCCTCTCCCTCCCTCCCTCCCTCCCTCTATCTATCTCTCTCTCTCTCTCTCACACACACACACACACACTGCACTGTTTTAATTCAGAAAACTACAATGTGCCTTTTCCTGAACTGTCATTGTGATGAAGCACACATCTTGCTCTCTTTGGCTAATGTACCTATATTGAAGGAGGAGAAAAAAAACATTTACTCAATTAAAATTACTTTGTTACATGAGGGAACATTTCCATCCTTCCAATTACCTGAAGCAGCCTGAACTATTCTATGCATTAAATAAAAAAGAACTTTATTTAAAGGAATCATCTATTTATAGAATGCAGTGGATTAAAATATGAGTGTCTGATAGCTGATTGGGAATGTAAAGAATAGAATAGTGGGGCAGCCTGAACTATTCTATGCATTGAGGATGTTGTCTAGTTTGGTAATGAAACTTCTACAAGAAAACAATTAAATTCAAAGAGCACCAAAGACCCCACTATTCTATTCTTTACATTCCCAATCAGCTATCAGACACTCATATTTTAATCCACTGCATTCTATAAATAGATGATTCCTTTAAATAAAGTTCTTTTTGTGGCCAAAAAGATAAGCACTGTGTTATCTAATCAAGGAACATCTACAGTGATGGATTTAGAGAATCCCATTATGAGGAATAACAGCTTCCAATGTGATCAACAATTAAGTTAGAGAAGGACTTTTAGAAACTATACAAAAGACTACTAGTTCTTTCACATTATAGTAGATAAAATAATGGTGGGTGGAAGAAGTACATAATTTCATTGCAATGGAAGAATAATTAAAAGCATGAGTAAAGAACAGCATTTAACAATAACAAAACGTTCTGCAGTTGATAAATTCTAAAGAGGTGGAGGTACATTTATATCACTTTGTTGTACAATTTTATAGTCTAATTAAAAAAACAACCTGACAAAGAAAACAAAGGTAATTCTGCCATCTAACATTCAACCATCCTGATTCTTACTAAATGTTGGTTAATTGCAATATATTTAAAGTTCATTGAAATAATTAGAACTAAATATTTCATTCAGAAGTTGCAGTGAAAATTATGCTACATTTCAAAACTTACTTATATGGGTAAAATTTAATGGAGTCCAATAAGCAGTGCTATTCTTTATATCAGTGCTATTCCTCAATGAGGCATTGAAGATGATAATGATGGTTTGTGTTCCCAAGTAGAAGTCATTGATCTGTAAAGCTTTATCTATGTCTAGAAACTGACCAGATTTGGACTCCCCATTAATTTTTTTATCAGCTGGTTAGCATAGAGAAAGCAAAGGTTTTTCCTAGTCAAGCTATTTTCTTGTTACAAACTGGGAGACTACAAACTGGGAAACTATGAGTTCCAGTTCTACCTTAGCTGTGAAAGACAGCTGGATGAAGTTGGGTCAGAGGTGGTATTCTGCCAGTTCATACCAGTTTGGGTGATCTGGTAGTGGCAGTGGCACGAGGTTCCACCATCCACCAAGACGTCATCAAGGACCTTCTGTACATGCGCACTCCTGCTATTGAATTGGTAGTGAAGAAAATAGGATACTATTACTGCCTTGGGTCAGTCACTTTCTGTCAGGCCTAGGGGGAATGCAATAGCAAACTACCTCTGAAAAACCTTGCTGAGAAAACTGCAAGGCAATATCCAAGAAGTGGACGCAACTGAATAGAAGGGGGAGAAAAGTCCCATACTTTTGTTCTTCGGGATTTGTCACAGATATTACTTTCGCCAACTCATCCTTTAAATATATACATCTTTGAATTTTGAATAAGAGGATGGATAAAGATGCATTAGAGAATTGTACATAAAATTAATGTAAATTAAAATGAAAATATATATTAAAATACTTAATTGCTTTATATTTTATCATACATTTTTCAGTCATTTGTCTTATATTGTTATTTCTTTTCTTTTCGTGAGGTTGAAGAACATTTGAATCATGAAAATGTTTGAATGAAAAGGAGGGTTCATGTGAGTGAAATATCTGTTCCAAATCATTTTCTAAATGTGCACAGCTCTATTAAATAATACAATTTAGCAAAAATACAAAATATACAAATAATGATATCTCACCATAAACTTGATGCCATACTTGTTGGCCTAATTAAATACTACTGGTAGATGATAGTCAGATGAATTGACATTCTTATTTTTTGTTGTTGTTGTTGTCATTGTAGTAATATTGTAATAAAATTACAATGAAATTGGTTTGAGAGCCGTGCCAACACTTGCACCAGGTGGGATACAGACAGCAGTGACAGTCACAACAGGAATCTCTCCAGGCAAACGAAAAGGCTGACAAATGATTGTTGAAACAAAATGGCTGACAAATGACAGTTGAAAAGGATCAACTGTACTCTGTCTCTTGTTATCCATCTCTTCAAATCTGCCCGGCATTCCAGGAGCTGGTGGAAGAGGAGCACGTCTCCTTTTCTTCTTTCTTTTACAGTAGGTTCAGAGCGAGTTTTGATGGAAAAGTCTGCTGTGACACCAGGAGCTCAAAGCCGCTGCGCCTAAGCACGCCGCCATCTTGGATCATCATTATTCTAGTTAGTAGGCTACTCTGAGTAAAAAAAAAAAATGTTTAGCTACCAATATTTTTTCCCATCTTCAACATTTGCTAGCTCTACAAAATAATCCCAGAAAAAAGTACAGTATATGTCAGGGGTGTCAAATTCGATTACATTGAGGGCCGCATCAGGGTTGTGTTTGACCTTGGGGAAATGGGAGGGAATGGCCAGGGGGCATGGCCAGCTTGATGTCACTCCTGTCAGGACATGCAGCCCTCCCCAGCTGCAGTTTCACTGTCAGAGGATTGCAAGAGGCCGTGGCAGCCAAAAATGGAGCTCAGTAGCCATTTCCATTAGCAGAAGCACTAGGGTGACCCCATAGGCCAAATCTAAGTACCCCATGGGCCAGATCCAGCCCCTGGGCCTTGAGATTGACGTCCCTGGTAGATGTGATACCTCACTCAATAGTAGTAACTGTGAGATGAATCTTGGAGTCCTAGTGGACAATCATTTAAATAAGAGCGAGCAGCAGTGTACTGCAGCTTTCAAAAAAGCACAGTTCTGGACTGCATAAACAGAAGGATAGAATCAAGATCACATGAAGTGTTAAAACCACTTTATAATGGTAAACCATGCTTAGAATACTGCATCCAGTTTTGGTTGCCATGATGTAAAAAAAAAATGTTGAGGCTTTAGAAAGAGTGCAGAAAAGAGCAACAAATATGATTAGGTGACTAGAGGCTAAAACATATGAAGAACGGGTGCAGGAGCTGGTTATGTCTAGTTTAATGAAAAGAAGAACTAGGGTTGACACAATAACAGCATTCCAATATCTCAGGGGTTGCCACAAAGAAGAGAGAATCAAACTATTCTCCAAAGCACCTAAGGGTAGGACAAGAAGCAATGGGTGGAAACTAATCAAAGAGAGAAGCAATTTAGAACTGAGGAGAAATCTCCTGACAGAAAAATAATCAGTGGAACAACTTGCTTCTAAATGTTGTAAATGCTCCAACACTGGAAGTTTTTAAGAAGAGATTGAATAACTATTTGTCTGAAAGGGTATAGGGTTTCCTGCCTGAACAGGGGGTTGGACTAGAAAACCCGCCAAGGTAACTTCTGACTCTGTTATTCCATTCTATTCCATTCCATTCTAAAGTAGGAGAACTAGCTCTATCTTTATTGGAAGTTCACATTAGCCTCCAGTGCAAGGGTGGGTTTCAAAACTTTTTACTACCTATTCTATGGGTGTGGCCTGTTTTGTGAGCATGACTTGGTGTTCATGTGACTGGGTGGGCATGGCCAACTTGATATCACTCACCAGGAGATGTTATGGATTGGGTAAAATGTGGTGAAGCTCACTTAACAATGCTCTTGCTTAGCAAGCAAAAATTTGGGCTCAATTGTAGTTATAGGTCAAGGACTATCTCTGCATTCCTATGCATGGCAGTCTTGTCCTTCCCTTTCTGGCAATTTTCCTCTCTGTTAGAGGCACCAAAATAATCCAGACAATGTAAGGTTTCCTGCCGCTGCAGGGGGTTGGACTAGATGACCACTGAGTAGACTTCGAGCCCTAAATTGCTGTTCTTTCTTTCTTTCTTTCTTTCTTTCTTTCTTTCTTTCTTTCTTTCTTTCTTTCTTTCTTTCTTTCTTTCTTTCTTTCTTTCTTTCTTTCACCCTTCCTCTGTGGGAAGCAACCCCACCCCCACATAACTGCTGAATGTCACTTTGCAAACCTGAACAGCTTTTCAATTTAAAGAAGGACTCGAAAGCTTGCAGCTTTAAGACTTGTGGACTTCAACTTCCAGAATTCCATAGCCAGGCATGCTCAGTTCCAATTTAAAGCGACAGCATTTGTTTTTCTTTTTTGCTAAATCTCCTGACAGAAAAGTGAGTTTCCTTCCTTCTTTCTTTCTCTTTCTTTCTCCCTTCCTTTCCTCCCTCCATCCCTCCTTCCCTCCCCCCATCTCCCTTACTTTTTAAAGCTTTTTTCCCCTTGCCTGAACCAGCAGGGGAAAAAACCTTTTTAAAAAAAAGCTTCTGATGAAGCTTCTAATGGGGGAATGGGTATGATGACGTGGCCAAGCCACCATTTTTACTGCCCATCCTATCTGGTATGCCAGATTTTCACTAACTCTTCTGGCGTACCGGATCATATAGAGAGGAAACCACCTCTGCTCTAGTGGCTTCAAGATCAGAGAAAGAGACTTAGAGAGGACCTACCCTAATGGATAAAACAGTTAAAAATGGTGGTGGAAAGTTGTACCTTCAGACTTGAATGATTCTGTAAATATAATCATAAAATGAACCAGAATTAACTTATCTAGTCATGCTTCTTTTCTGGTGTTCTTGGGAGGATTTATAAAGATTGCATTGGAATTTACTCATCCCCTTGCCACCACCAGTCATATAAAAATTACAAAAAGGGACAGCAACATCAGATAAAGAATAAGTAGTTCTTCATAAGTTAAGTACACACTCTGTATTTTGTTTATTTATTATTTTATATTTATCCTGCCTTTACTATTTTATAAATAATGCAAGGTAGCCAATATACTTAATAGCCATTCCTCTTATTTTTCTCACAACAACCTGATGAGAGAGAGCAAGCGAGAGAGACTAACCCAAAATCATTAGCTAGCTTTCATGCCTAAAGCAGGACTAAATCTCATTCTAGTTTGGTGCTTTAATGACTAAACCAAACAGTGTGTCTTTTATCAAGTGAACAAAGACAACAAATGCATTAACATCCTGGTTTCAAATTATGTTCAATAATTACTATGCATGTTTTAAAATAAATTGCATCAATGAATGCATTACTCAGAATCTTGTTTTAGTGGAACTGGTGTGGGCAGGAGGATTACTTTACGAAATTTCTTTATGAAAATGTGAACATGGAAGCAAAAAATAGAAAAGTATCATGGGTACAGAGTGACTCCAGAATATGGGTGACTATAATAAGAAAGGTACATCTCCATTTAAGTACCCTAAAATAAGACTTTCTGTGGGATGATCAAACCATATATATCTCAAAGGATGGAATGTGCTCAAAGTGAACAGTGTAATTGAAACCATTAAAAATACTATCAAACAATTAAGTAGGAAATCTAGAATTCCAATGTTTTGATAAATAGCTAATTATTGGATTTTTATCGCTGGTGTTTTAGAAACTAGAAATACAGTTAGCTACTTCCTTAAAGTAGAGTTAAAATATCTTATTGTAATAACAATAGCAGTCAATGACTGTTTATAAAAAATTTTATAAAAGTTTAACAAATTTCAAAAATCAGAATTATCTGCAAAACCTAAAGACTGGCTTCTTTGTATGCATTCACAATTAAACTGTGTACATTTATACAAAAATATTATTGGGTTCAAACAGGTCCCAACTGATTAAAATATTACACCCACTCACATAAATAAGTAAGGTTGACAAGTCCTCAACTGGATATAAAATCAGAGATTGCTTATAAGCTTTTGTCTGCCTTAAATTGACCTGCAAGGATGGTAATGTGTCACTTATATATCTCAGTGGATTCCAAGAGTATTTTTTCATTCAAACTAAGATATTAATTTAAAAATAATTGAAACTATTAACACTTCTATTTTTAACAATTGTGTATATATAAACTGACTATTAAGTTCTGAGACAGATGAACATTTATATATCTTTATTATCTTTTATGAAACAAAAGATAAAAACTAACAAGAAATAGAGAAATAGATGAGAGTTGAAAAAAGATACAAAAAAGGTATTTTTTGCAATGGGAAAAAAATTAAAACTGCAGAAAGAAACAAAAACATACAAAAGGTGATTTCCAAAACTTATTTTACAGAAGATATAGTTAAAGCTTAAATTCAATCCTTATTTTAGCATTAAATTATACCTTCTGTCGTTTCAAACAATTTTACTAGTCATTGAATTCTGATATCATAATTTGATTTTTTTTCCTGTTTCCTGCAAATACAATTGGACATTTATAATTATATTTTTGTTCATTCATTTGATTGATGTGGGTTTTTCTGAGTGAATGAAAAATCTATTTTGTGGAACCAATTAGACTTTTAAATCATAAGAACTAAAACTTGAACAAATGTACTGAACATTTTTCAGTCATTTGTCTTATATTGTTATTTCTTTCCTTTTAGTGATGTTGAAGAATATTTGAATCATGAAGATGTTTACTTTTTTTTCTTTAATTTTCTTCTTAGCAATCCTGTCTGTTGCAGGTAGGATATACAAACATAAAGGAATTAATTAAAAGTAGTGTTTGTTGGGGTTGCTAAACGAAACTGCCTAGAAACAAGCAGTTAAATATAATGGATAAGTAGAGAGGATAAAAGGAAAAGGTAATATTTTAAAGAAACTTTCCCAACTTTAAAACTTGAGCACTTTTGGCCTTCCAAAGATTTTTGAGAATGAGAATATCTATATGAGATTATTTTCTAAGACAACTGTAATATTTTTACAGTTCTCCTTTAATTAATATTTTTTAGGGATTATGGTCTTGCACCAGGCTCTTCTCCTGGGAGAAAAAATAAAGGTTTTTCTATAAACTGTAGAAAACTGTAGCTTCTCAGCCTAACTTTAACTGGTGTGATCGTCTGTCTGGTGACAAACTATCAAATATTAAACTTCCCATTTGCTTCTGCCAGTGTTTTTTTTTTTTTAAGATCTGGCTTAGATTGAACCCAGAATTTTCTTATAACAGGGCCTATGCCTCCCATAATCATTATTTAAAAATCCCTATTATCTTTTTTTCTTTGTCAACTTTAAAAAAAAAATTCCTTCTTGACTTTCCATATTGTGGAAACAGCTGCTTCCTTTAGACAGTGCTTCAAATTAAGTTTCTTGTCATCTTTCATTTTTTTCTATCAGGTTGATCTCAACATACTCCTAGGAACTGATAGGTCCATTGTCAATAGACTATGTTCATTCATTACTTAATTGTGGATGAGCAGGTAGATCTGTATGTGTGACTTAAATCTGGGTGGTGGTATTCCATCTCAGGAAAGCACAGAAGACTACCCAGAGAGGCTTTTATGGAAGCTTCTCAAGCCTCAGATTGCACAGTTTTGACAAACACTATTGAGGATACTTTTAAAAGTTACCCTATTTAGTCTTGATTCAAAACAGGCAAGGCATTGCATAGGTACAGTATGTGCTATAAATACATCCTGCAAATGGAGAAAATGCTTGCATTCTTTATTTAGTGTGTGAATTCTTAATTTTTTAATGAATATAAAGCCTGATTGATTTTATCTTCTCTTTTGTTTTTTTGCAGGAATTAAACGAAATATATGGGGTGATTCAGAGTGTATTCAAACTGGAGGTATATGCAAGCACTGGCCTTGTAAACCATTCAAAAAGATAGGATTTTGCCTGTACAAAAGCTATTGCTGCAAAGAGTAAGTATAACATACACGTCTTAGTTTCCTTCTTATTCCATTCTAGAAGCTGCTCACACAATGCTATGAAGCACAAACAAAATTAAGCACATCATAACTCAGCCTAATCAATTCCAAGGGAATTTAACAGGTTTTTGCCATATTAGCAGACCAATCATTTGAAATACAGGCTGAAGAAATTCAGGAAACATGCCATTCCCGTTGAGGAGATTGTCTGTAATCCTTGAATGTCACCATCTGCCAGAAAGAGACCTTGATGTCAACTTCCTCAAAAATAACTAAAGATCTAAATGCAGATATGATATACATTTACAAAGAAATAAAACTGCAACCATATGACAAAGAGGAAATCATGGGACAAGAAAACTTTTTTGCAGTGAGATTGTGAGAGGGATAAAAATTGGACAAGTGCTTTTTAAAGTGGTTTGTAAATAGCCTAGCATTGGAGGTAACCACATAGGGCTGACCCCATACCATTTTTAGATTAACATGCATTATCTGCTACCCACGCATCTTCTGTAGAAACTGTATGAGAAGGAAAATTTTGTATTACTTTCTTTTAGTGCTAACAGTCTTAAGTTTAGTACATTCAAATATTGTAGATTTAATTTTTCTTCCATTCTTTCGCTCATCACTCAGATTTCTTCAATAGTTTAACAAGTGCCTTTGATAGCCCCAACAATAAAAAAAACATTTTCAAGGTCACTTTCTTGGCTTGCTATTTGCATTTGCCCTGTAATTTTTAAATTGTCAACCACTTTCTTTTATGTCTATGGAGATTCTCAATTACCTAGGTTGCGGTTATCCCAAAGGTGCTTTTTTCCAAGAGACAACTGGGCTATCTTGTTTTTCTTTGAATTGTTTCATTTCTCATCCAAGAAGCTTCTTTAGCTCTGACTGGATAGTGGGGAATGGAAGAATAATACTCCTTGCAGATAACTGATCATTTGCATTATTTTAGAGAGTCATCAAGGCCATTTGGAGGTTTAGCTGTGTCCTCAGAGTCACCCGAGTAATGCAAATGGGTGTGGAACCTTCTTGGAAGGCTGAAAGATCTGTGTTGTAGACAGTAGATGATGTTATATCCCTCCATCTCTATTGAGAGAGAGCTGTTCAGTTTTGACATAGATGGCCTCTTTGACCCCTCTTTCAAACCAGTGGTCATCTTGTCCAAAATGTGAACTGTGGACTGTCTTAACCACTTTGCTGCCCACCCCAAGAATAAAACACTCAGACACCACCTGAGCAATGTGGTATATGTAGTACAATGCAGTGGGACATGTGCAGATCTGTAGTTTGGGAAAACAAAACAACAACTTCACAAACACATGGCACAAGGTAGGAAAACAAACCTATCATGATAAGATTCAGCAGTCCATCAGCATTTAAAAGACAAAAGCCATTATTTTGAAGACAGCAAAGTCCACATTTTGGTCAGAGAGAACCCCTGGTTTGAGGCGGGGGAGGGGTGTCAAAGGGGCCATGTATGTCAAAGGAGCATCATCTATTTCATATCTACAACACAGTCCTTTCAGCAAGAAGGGTCCACACCCATTTTCACTACTCAGATGACTCTGAGGACACAGATTATTCCAGATGACCTCAGTAGCTCTTTAAAAGAATGCAAATGACCAGCTAACTGCAAGGAATATAAATAGTTCCATTCCCCACCATCCAGTTAGAGCTGAAGAAGCTTCTTGGATGAGAAGTGAAACACATTAAAAGAAAAACAAGAAACTCCAGTTGCCTCTTGAAAAAGCACCTCCATAGACATTGAGATTTAGTAATTCAGAAAGGTTGGTCACTGCACTGGGCATAATCTAGCAGAGAAAATCCATCTGTAACTTTCCCCCCGTCAGTACACTCTTGGCTGTTGGATGGAGACCAGGACCTCCTGCACAGATCATAGGTGTTTGTGAAGCTGATGCTGCTCCTTTTGCTGAAGTCAGTAACAAATTATTTTGTTTGTCAGTTTCAGATAAATGAATGATTCAGCTTCCTTCTACTTCTGGATGTTTTCTTCTGTGTAAAACTGCAGATATAAAGATAAGGTCTACAATTAACACCTGACCATGCACAGTCTTTGTATCCCCTTATTTTATTAGTTTGCCCTTCTGGTGCCAGACTGGGACATCTGGGTACCGCCACTTTCCCACGGCCATTCAGATAAATTCAGTTTTATCAGCGAAAGTAATGTTCATATATTGTTTCCTTTTTCTATTAATGAAATAGTTTCTGATAGAATTGAAATTGTTATTAAGGTTACAGTACAGTGAAAATGAATTTAGGTTTAACTTGGATATATTAGAATCCTACTTCTCCATAGTGAAAAAATAACCCATGATTTTTTTATCATACAGATGGTTACTGATACTGGTAACGAACTTTCCTTCACAAAGTGTTGACGCTATTGATAGGGCAGGACAATAAAAAAAAATTGCCTCACTTTCATTTAGTAGATTAGTGTCATAGAGACCAAGGTGCTTGGAAAATGTCCCAAAAATGCATATATTTTAAGACCTTTATATCAGTAGGACTCCAACCATCCAGGAAAAAAAAAAAGGATGGGTGTAATGTACGTTTCCCTTCTTTGCAAATGCATTCTGTCTTATGCTGTCCTCCTCCCATACACACACAGGCCACTAGTACTCACACATTATACCTTTTGTAATTTGCTGGTGCTGGTACATTATAGTAATTAGGAAGAACAACCTGGACTTCTTACCTTTTACTGGTCTTTTTTGCATATCTCAGATACCTCAGGATTAGTTTTTAGCATTATACGTTCCATCTAATAAATTTCCCAAGTCTCAAGTCAGACTGAAAATTCACTAAACAAAAAAGAAAGAAAAATCTCACTGCAGGTAGTCTTCGAATTACAATGGTTCATTTAGCGACCATTCAAAGTAACAAATGAAAAAAGTGACTTATGCCCATTTTCACACTTGTAACAATTATTCCATGGTCATGTGATCAAAATTCAGATGCTTGACAACATATTTATGATGGTTGCAGTGTCCCGGGGTCATATGATTATCTTTTATGACCTTTTGATGAGAAAAGTAAATGGGGAAGCCAGATTCACTTAACAACAGTGTTACTAGCTTACCAGTGCAATGATTCACTTAAGAGCTATGGCAAGAAAGATAATTGGGCAAAATTCACTTAACAATTGTTTTAGTTAGCAACAGACATTTTGGGCTCAATTGTGATCATAAGTAGAGGACTACCTGTACAAGACATTGAGCCCATTCTGGTTTACACATCTTTTTCAGAATTTATGGACTTGTGAATTTGTAAATTTCATCACAGATTTTCCACTTGGGTCCTTTTCCTTCTAACAAAGGTAGTACTCACCTTTCCGATATCCTAATTATCTGGACCCGCGCCAGTCCGGCTTCCGGCCCGGTCACAGCACCGAGACAGCATTGGTCGCATTGGTGGATGATCTCTGGAGGGCCAGAGATGGGAGTTGTTCCTCCATCCTGGTCCTACTAGACCTCTCGGCGGCTTTTGATACCATCGACCATGGTATCCTATTGCATCGACTGGAGGGGTTGTGGGTGAGGCACCATTTTACAGTGGTTCTCCTCCTACCTCTCCGGTCAGTCTCAATTTGTATTGGCAGGGGGGCAGAGGTCGACCTCAAGGCTTCTCATTTCTCACTCAGGGGTCGGTCCTCTCGCCTCTCTTGTTCAATACATGTATCAAGCCACTGGGCGAGATCATACGTGGGTTTGGGGTAGATTACTATCTGTACACGGATGACACCCAGCTGTACATCTCTACCCCAAATCACCCCAACGATGATGTCGAAGTGATGTCCCGGTGTCTGGAAGCCGTGCGGATCTGGATGGGAAGGAACAGACTCAAGCTCAACCCATCCAAGACTGAGTGGCTGTGGCTACCAGTGCCCCGGTTCAACCTGTTGATGCCATCACTGGCCATAGGAGGCGAACATCTAGCCCCCGTGGAGTGGGCACACAACTTAGGCATCCTCCTGGACTCTCGGCTGTCAATAGAAGATCAGGTGACAGCCGTGGCCAGGGGGGCATTCTACCAGGTTCGCCTGGTGCGCCAGTTGCATCCCCTAGTGGACCGGGACGCCCTTCGCATGGTCACTCATGCGCTTGTGATGTCTTGTCTGGACTACTGCAATGCTCTCTACATGGGGCTCCCCTTGAGATGCACTCGAAGGCTACAGCTGGTCCAGAACGCAGCCGCGCAGGCAGTTATGGGAGTTATTAGATACTCCCATGTAACACCACTCCTGCACCAGCTGCACTGCCTGTGGCCTTTCGGGTGCGTTTCAAGGTGTTGATTATCATCTTTAAAGCGCTCCATGGCACAGGACCTAGTTATTTGCGGGATCGTATCCTGCCCCATACATCCCTTCGGCCGATTCGCTCACACAGAGAGGGACTTCTCCGGGTGCCGTCCACTAGGCAATGCCAGCGGGCGATGCCCAGGGGAAGGGCCTTCTCTGTGTGAGCGAATCGGCCGAACCATTCTATGACATTTCTGGTTAATTATCTCAATATTTTTGGTGTATATATACTTTCTGTAATTCCTGCTTCTGTCATTTCTTCTTCAGACCCTAAACATTCCTTAATAAAGAACAGTCTGTGACATGGATGTTATTAAAGGAACTACATTACCATTAAAAATAAAGTGTGGGCCCTTGGTTGGCTTATTGGATAATTTTTTTTTGTTAACCATCTTTGGCTCTGTCTGACTTCCTTGATGAATGCTGGAATGTGACAGAAAGTAGGAAGAAGATGGGGAAATGTTGATAAAGATTCTCAATAATCCAGGCAGAGATGTCTGAAAGTTATCTGAAGTTGTCTGAAAGTTGAATCATCACAACTGGACTAGTTGCAATAATTCAACTTTCAGACACCTGCAAACAATCTTCAAATATCTCTGCCTGGATGATTGAGAATCATCATAGACATTTTGCAATGCATTTTGGAGGGGTTCCTTGAGGTGTTGCAGGAGATTGTACATTTCAACGAGACTCTGCCTAGTCACCTTGCGCTGAGGAAGCAGACTGGATGGGTAATGAAAGATCTCTGAAATTAAAATATAGTCCAGTTGCAATGATTCAAACTTCAGACAATTTCAGGCAAACTTCAAACTTTGCTGCTGGATGATTAAGACTCTTCCTCAACATTTTGCAACACATTTTGAGCAGGAGTCCCCTGAGGTGGCACAGAAGTTGGTGCATTTCAACAACTGTCTGCCTAACTGCCTTGCGCTCACTGAGGAAGCTGCCTGGATGGGTAATGAAACATCTCTGAAATTAAAATTTAGTCCAGTTGCAATGATTCAAAAAACCTTTAGATGGGGAAAGGTACAAATACTTTGAAAATATTGTTTTAATTGATCTTCTGTTTGGTAGCAAATAGTGATGTTCAGTTTACAGATCACACATGATTTTTCCACACCTGAAGAATATACCGTTGAAATAGCTAAATTTTGCACTTTGGGGTTGGGGGAGGGGGGGCAGAGTAGAGTTGTTGCTGGTTCAGCCCGGTTCAGCCGTAGTGGTGGTAGAATTCAGGCCTGGGTCACACAACTGGCAGCCACCTAGGCCTGGCATGCCCCCAAACCAGTTCCCTCGTTGCCATTTGGGTTACCGCCATTTTAAATTTGAGTCACTGCATGTGCGCAGTTCACTGTAAATTGTTCTGCACATGCGCACAGAACAATTTACACTGAACACTGAACAGCATGCGCACATTGCATATGGGTTGTAAACTGGCAGTAACGCCAGCAGCCACCCACCCCTGGGGAGGGAGGGGTTGGGGTTTGTTGAAGGTGTCATGATTCTCTTACCTCCTAAACCCCAAATTCAAGAGTTATAAAATTCATGAGATTTGCTAGCTCATTCATAAAGTGCTTTTCTTAATTGGCTATGCCCTAAGGCCCCCATGAACATGACATGGCTGCATTCTGATGGTGGTGAATTCCTCCTTGGGTCAAAGGTTATATCTGTTTGAAGGTGGTATACCTCAGTTGCTGATTGCACTTCACTTTTTCATGGCTTTTTAATGTATGGTTTTTATATTACTTTCTATTTTTATATAGATTTGTGTAAGCCCCTAAGAGTTATGTGTTTGAGTTTGGTAGCCATAGAACCTGAATAAAGAAACAAACTCTTTTGGCAAGTAGCCCATTCACTCTTGCAATAAAATGGGCAGCAGTAGAAGATCATGAGTTAGAAGGTTGTCATGCATGTTTGGTTGACTTGCCAAGCAACCCTAACCTGGCAGAGAATACAGAAGCTATAATGGGTCTTTTCATGTTCTATAGCAGTGATGGAAACCTTTTTTTCTCTTGGATGCCAAAAACATGTGGGCGTACACGTTAGCATGCACGTGTGTGCCAACACCTATAATCCAATGCCCCCACAGGCCCCTCCCCCATGCATGCATGCATGTATGACCCCCCCATGCTTCCCCTTCCTCATGCATGCGGGTGCAACCCCTGTTTTGGTGCTAGAAGACCTCCCTGAAGCCTCCTGGGACAAAACAGGGTGTGATGTGTGTGTGCTGCACCCAAACCCTGTTTTGTTGCTAGCAGGCTTCCCTGAAGCCTCCTGAAATCCAAAACAAGTCATAGGGGGGCATCCCCCCACATGCGAACGTGACCTCCCACCTTCACGCATTCATAGACTTCTCCAAGCAGAGACCCATAAATCAGCTAGCTAGCGGGAGGCACATGCATGCGCAGTGGAACTGACCTGGGTGACGGCTCACGTGCCCACAGAGATGGCTCTGTGTGCCACCTGTGTCACAGGTGCCAGAGGTTCATTATCACAGTTCTATACTCTGCTGGTAGCATAAAAATATGATACTAAACTAAATTATGGGTAATCTTCCCCAAATGAGCTATAAGCAGCTTCTGTTTAATACATCACTTGGTCCTGAGTTGGGGATTTACTCCCCAATATAATTCCTCTCCCGTCCAATTTACTCTAGATTATTCTTTATGTCAGTCACCCTTAAAAACCTAAGCTTTCTTAGACTGACTACCCCATTATGCATCCTGTTTTCATACCCTTAAACAACTTGGGCTTCCTATTGTTTCCCCATTTTTCCCCATTTTTCTCATATGGTCACGAGTAGCAATAATTATTCTTTAGGACACATGTTGTATATAAAAAAGTGAATTAAATTTCTGCATTTGGTCTCTCTCTCTCTCTCTCTCACACACACACACGCACACACAAAGGTGATAGAGGGAGTTTCTCCTGAACTACAGTGTAGTGCTTTTTGTAGCTTCCCCTTTATGGCTTGGAATTCTCCCTGCTTTTTTGATGACTCCATTCAGCAGTTACAGAGCCCAATGAAGGAAACATGACACTTCCTCCCTTATTTAGTTCCCATCTTTAGTTTAATTTTTCCCCTTTATCTCCTCTGGTATTTATTCATTAATCAAACTGTGATATAGTCTATTATTTGCAGGGCTATCATGTGTAGGGGCCTCAGAGCCATTTTTTCCCATCACTTATGACCAGTCACTTAGGAACTATTTAAAGTTATAATGGATCCACAAAAAGGGATTTGTGAGCTGGATTTGAAGGTCTAGCGTGTGCGCGCACGTGCACACACACACACACACACACACACACACACACACACACACACTATACATGACCATGGTTTGGGCACTCAGCAACTGATATCTATTTAAGACAATTTGCAGTGCCCAGTAGTTATGTGACCACTGTTTACAACTGTTTTGCTGCAACCCTGGCATTTACTTTGAGTTTCTGGCAAAAACAGCCCTTTAGTGAACAATGTTAATATTAAAAATTCTGGCACTCACTTAATCACTGTGATATTTGGTTAATGATAGCAGCAAAAAAAAAGTTAAATTGGACACAGTCATGTGATGACCTGCTTTAGTACCTTCATGATTTATGATCAAAATTGTGGGCTCAATTGGACTTCCTTCCGGTTGGCCGGAGGCAATAGTCAAGTCTTGGTGCTCGTCCGCCACTTGGTTGCCTCTGCGCCCCCCCCCCCCAGGGGCAGGGAGTTCTTTTAAAGGACTCCTGCTGTACGGGCTGCTTGCGGGGAATCCCCCCACCCAGGCGGCGGTCGGGGGAGTGGCCCCCGCTTCGACCTAGGCGCAGAGGAACGATTCACGAGGGGGCATCATCCCCTTTGCCGATGGAGAACCGGAATAACTAGCTGGTTTAAAGAAGAACTGAAACGCCGGGGTTGGAGGCAACACCGAGGCTCTGGCTACAAAGTGGATCGTGAGTGATTTTATTCTAATGCTCGCAACTTTCAGCTTGAAAGAGGATGGAGGGGGGAGTTTGTAACATCCCCCCTCGGAACAGAAAAAAGGGCGGGGGAAGATGGCGTTCCTTTGTTCTCAGGAGACATACTTTTCTTGGAAAATTGCTGACATTCCCTTGTGCTCGGGACTGCCTTTCTCTTTTCACTAACGGTTGATGTAATTGATTAATTTGACCTTTCCCTGAAGTGCCTTCTTTTTTTCTTTTTATCTGATTGTTTCTAAGAACTTGGTTTCTCTCTGGATTATAACTAAATGAAACTGTGAATTTGGTCACCGGAATCTGCTCCCACCTTGACTCACAGACTCCTCTCCAGCAAATGCCATTTTACTGACAAAGACTTAAATCTTTCATTATGGCTTCAAAAAAGCAGCTACATCAACCCAAGATCACTTCAATGCTACCTAAAGAAGCAGATGTGGACGCTAAATTATCAGCAAGAGATGAAACTCTTTAGAACATCATGAACGAAATTAAAGAAATTCGGAAGGACAATGTCAGTTCTAAACTAGAACTTTTGGAGACACAGAAAACATTAATGGAAAATAAACAAAAAATTGATGGTCTGGAGGTGGGGTTGGCTGGGACAAGGGAAGAGCTTAAAAGTTTTCATAATGAAATAGGGGATTTAGCTGGTCATATGTCTAGGATGGATTTTGAAAGGATGTCTTATTTTTTAAGATTTCAGAACGTTCCTGAGTCAAGCGATGAGGATCTGAAAGATTTAATGTGTACGATTTTAGCAGATTATATAAAAAAGAGTAAAGAAAATATTAGGGGGGAATGAAGTACCCAGAGAGATACATATTAAATTTGTAAGAAGGTCAACAAGGGAAAGGATCCTGAGAGCACAGAGAGACAGTCCTTTAATTTACCAACAGAATGAGATTGCCATCTTGAAATAGGTCCCGAAAAAGATTAGAGAGATAAGAAGGAAGTATTCCTTCTTGTCCAAAAGATTATTTAAAAAGAGGATCTGGTTCAAGTGGCTGATGCCAGAGGGAATGTTGGTGTTCTGGGAGGGAGGGAGGGTAAGAATTAAAACAATTGCAGAGGCGGAAGCCTTTCTTAAAAAAACACTTTTTTTTAAGGGGGGTTGGTGGGGGTTAAGGGAGAGATTGAAAATGTTACTAAAGAGGTTGGGGAAGTAGATGGGCATGTGTCTAGGATTGATATGGAAAGAATGACATATTTTTTGAGATTTCAGAACGTTCTTGAGGAATCTGGTGAATGCCTCCCTGATCTTATGAGCACAATTTTAGCAGACTATTTACAAAAACCTAAAGATGAGATCAGGGGGGACATTGACCTAGCCTACAGAATTAACTCAGCATATGCCAGGATAAATGAAGTGCCTAGAGAGATACATGTGAAATTTGTTAGAAGGTCAACCAGAGAGGAAATCCTGAGGGCGCAGAGAGAGAACCCATTAATTTACCAACAAAAAACGGTCACTATCTTGAAGCAGATTCCTAGAAAGATTCGAGAAGCAAGGAGGAAATTTTCCTTCTTGTCTAAAACATTGTTTGATCATGGGATTTGGTTCAAGTGGGTGACACCCGAAGGGATGCTGGTGTTCTGGGAAGGAGGAAGAGTGAGGATTAAAACAGTTGCTGAGGCGGAAGCCTTTCTTAAAAAACATTCCTCTGCCCTGGGGGAAGATCCAGGGGGGACGGAGGGGGCCACGGCCCTGCCCGCTGGGGGCCAGGGAGGAGAAAAAGAAGATACAATAGCCATGAGACTTAGATCGAAAAAATAACTTTGCCTTGTTTTTTTTGAACAATCTTGCATAACATTTGTATCTGGATTTTTTGTAAATGTCTGACAGCATGGAACTGAGAATTTGGGTATATGTACTTGCTTTTACCTTGTAGTGTTATGAAAAATGTTTTTTTTGTTATCTTTTTATTGTGTATTTTGAGGTCTCGGAAGGGCCGACGACTCTGACGTGAATGCTCTCAAAAATTTTTTGTATCCCTTACCCTACCCTATAGAAAAATGTAAAACCAATAAAACTTTTTCAATATATAAAAAAAAAAACACTCCTCAATCCTGGAGGACGAAAATGGGAGAGCAGAGGGTGCCGCAGCCCCGCCCACTGGAGGTCAGGGAGAGGAAGAGACAATTGCCAAAAGACTTAGATCTCACAAGTGATTTATTTTTGCATTGTACAACTTTTACTTGGATGTTTATACATGATTGTTAGCATAGATTTTAAAATGATACATTTGTATTTCTTTCCACTTTGTAGTACAAGTGAAAATTTATTGTATTATCTATATTCTTTTTTATGAAGCCTCGGAGGGGGCCAACGATTCCGACATAGAGGTTCTCAAAATGTCTTTATAATACCTTATTTTCCCTTATCCTATTTTTATAAAACTTGTAAAACTCAATAAAACTTTTTCAAAAACCAAAATTGTGGGCTCAATTATGTTCATAAATCAAGGACTATCTACATTCCCATAATCTGGAATTCCTTCCTCATGGATCTCCATCCTCCCATGCTTCAGAAAGCATGTAAAAACTGTCCTTTTCTGCTGTAATCTGGATGCAACACCCCCCCCCCCAAAGAACTCACATTTAGAAACTGCTTGCTTGTGAAAGACTCAGTTGAAAGAAGGCAATGTTAAATATATGACTAGGACAGGTCCATTGGCATACTTTTTTTTTTAATTTCTTTGAAAGTAAAATATAAATTGTGTAATACATTTATTTATATAACATTATATAAACTATAATTAAATCTATCCGTCCATCTTTAAGAAAAGTATGTCTCCTGAGAACAAAGGAACGCCATCTTCCCCCGCCCTTCTGGAAGCCACCGGGAGTTAACAAGTAAAAATTATCTCATTGTTGCCAGACTTTGATACAAAGTATCCAAAGATCATGCAGGAAAGACTTTCACTTATAGTTTAAGAAAATCGGATGTTGATTTCCATCTTTAAGTAGAGTTTTGTAATAGCAGTACATGGTCTTCTTTTCTGTTCATGCTCAGTGTAGTATGAATAGGAAGCTTCAATTTATGTCATTAGAATACTAAATAATAAGATGTAGGATGTATATCATCCTTGTTTTTAATGGGAAGAAACAGTTGTAAAATTACTTAAGCAGTCTTGGATCATTTAAAAAAGGTAGATAAGGTGTTCCAGGAACTTCTGTATTTTGCTCTTTTTGAGGATGCACTCAGATACTTTGGAGGTCAAGCCTTGCTGGGCCTTCCAAATAAAAAGGATGGAATACATTATTGCACGCTTTGGGTACTCATTCCAGAAAAGGTTAGTCATGACGGGTGTATATGATGGCATTCTCATCAGACTGTGAAGTAAAATTGTATACTCACAAAGCTTAATGCCTTGAAAGCCTAAATCTTTAAAATGAATGCACTAATTTAACTAGCAACATATTTTTTTTAAAATGCAGATATTCAATGTAATAAGCCTAGATAGAAAAGAAAGGAAACAATAAGTAAAGGTTAAAATATGAATATATGCTCATTTTTAAATTTTCTATTTATTTTTAACAGAGCACGCTAACCGCTGCCTACTAGAAAATGTTCTAGAAGGGAATTTGGAGATTGGGATTAAATGCTGACAAGTCTTTCAAATCTGTGGAATCAAGAAACAATTTTAGTTTTAGTTCCCTTTAATCTTTTTAAAGCAATTTTAGTAATTAAGAAACCTGAAATTTTTCAGGTCAGCATTATGTTCTTTTCCTCTCATATAAGGGAGTTATCTCACCAGAGTACAGAATAACTCAGAACAGTGTGATATAATGAATCAGACTTCTGATATAACCCTTAGTTTAAACCACTGAATGAGTGTTTAAGGAAATCGAAACTGAAGTAGCATAAATATTCCATCTCTCTGGTAAGTATTGTAAATTCAATCAGCAATTTATGATTTCTAACCGAATAATGTCCCAGAGGTGCTTTTTCAAAAGGCAACTGGGCTTTGTATTTCCTTGAAGACATTTTGCTTCTCATCCAAGAAGCTTCTTCAGTTCTAACAGAATAATCTGTTTATAAGTATATTTTATTTCATTAAATCACTCTATAATATAAAATCAAGTATTTTTAGAGGAAAAAAGACATGGCATTTGATTTCTGTTCAACTGCATAGATGTAGATAATGTCATTTTATCAAGGAAATATTTTGTGAACCATCCACAGAAATTTCAGTTGTTCACCAGTAGCCTTGATCTGCATCCAGTTAAATGCTTAAATTCTAGAAGTTAAAGAGATATTTCTTTTTCAACTGATTTTAGTGAGGGGCCAGCATGAATTAAGGGATGTGAGCTCCATTAACAGTTTTCGGACAATTTTCAAACATGAAGACCATGTGCAATCTTGCAAGATTCTTCTTCATGCTGATGTTGATTCAGCCAGGTAAGAAATGAATGAATGTATTTGGAATCTGTGGGTTCATGAGAGTAAACTTTGGATCTATGGGCAAAAGTCTATGATAAAAGACAAATTGTATACATCAAACCTTTGGGTAATATATAATGCTAGCAAAACAAATGTGCCAAATAAGTCATTTTCTATTGTCTGGAAGAATTGGGAAATGAGGTCTGCTATGCAATTTCCCCCAACAATTATTTCAGAAAGCCCAAAAGAATCAAATGTATAGACAATTAAATCTATGTGTGGTGTTCTGTAACATATCAAGGGCAAGAAAAGGTAAATGAAAGACCAAGAAATGACATTGCCATTAAAATTATGTTATATGTTACATATATTCAAAAAGTATATCTAAAATTAAATAAGGTAAGGTAAGGTAAAGTAAAGTAAAGTTAAAATAAAATAAAATAATAAAGTTAAAACAGAACCTAGTAGAATCTTTTAAGTTCTTCTGGATTGTGATGTACATGGCAATGTGATTCCAAAATAATCTATTAATGTAACATTCAAAATGTTCATAGCACACAAGTATACTTCAAAAATACAAAGTATGAATAAAATCATATCACATAAAACTATCAAGTTGAATTATGAATGCATGTTCTGCATGGCTGGAACATGATCAATTTTATGTATCATTGAACTTTACTTTACCCTGTGGATAAATTCCAACTGGCAAGATGAAATACAAATATATCCTCCACTTTCTTAATGTGGCTAGTCATATTTACAGTATCTTAATGGAGAAATTAAAGGTTTTCAGGGGAAAAGCAGGAATGGATATAAAAATGGCATTTTGCAATGGTCAGTTATTGGGAGAGGAGAATTTAGATGGGATCCTCATTTGTGACATGTAGCATCTTCTGCTACCCTGCAATAATAATGCAGTAGTAGTAGTAATTAGGATAGGATTTACTGTATACTGTTGAAACTCGAAAAAATAGAATATAGTGCAAGTTCATTTATTTCAGTAATGCAACTTAAAAGCTGAAACTAATGTATGAGATAAGACTCATTATATGCAAAGCAAGATAATTCAAGCTGTGATTAATGAAGCACAGTGGTCCAAAGTCCTGTTCCTCAATGGTCCAAAGTCCTCTTTTCTGATGAGAGCAACTTTTGCATCTCATTTGAAAACCAAGGACTCAGAGTATGGAGGAAGAATGGAGAGGCACACACTGCAAGATGCTTGAAGTCCAGTGTGAAGTTTCCACAGTCTGTTTTGATTTGGGGAGCCATGTCATCTGCTGGTCCACTGTGCTTCATTAAGTCCAGGATCAAAGTAGCCATCTACCAGGAGATTTTGGAACACTTCATGCTTCCTTCCGCAGATGAGCTTTATGGGGATGCTGACTTCATTTTCCAGCAGGACTTGGCACCTGCCTACACTATCTAAAGCACCAAAACTTGGTTCAATGACCATGGGATCATTGTGCTTGATTGTCCAGCAAACTCACCCAACCTGAACCCCATAGAAAATCTGTGGGGCATTGTCAAGAGAAAGATGAGAGACATGATTCCGAACAATGAAGAAGAGCAGAAGGCAGCTATTGAAGCATCCTAGTCTTCCATAACACCTCAGCAGTGCCACAGGCTGATAGCTTCCATGCCACATCCATTGAGGCAGTAATTGCTACAAAAGGGACCCAAACCAAGTACTGAGCACATATGCATGCTTATACTTTTCAGAGGTCCGATATTGTTCTATGTACAATCCTTGTTTTATTGATCGCATGTAATATTCTAATTTTCTGATTGTGGATTTGGGGTTTTCATGAGCTGTATGCCATAATCATCACAATTATGACAAATCATGGCTTGAACTATCTTGCTTTGCATGTAATGAGTCTTATCTCATATATTAATTTCACCTTTGAAGTTGCATTACTGAAATAAATGAACCTTTGCACTATATTCTAATTTTTCAAGTTTCACCTGTATTAGCTTGATGGTTTGGTGATATTAGCAATTACAATAAGGTATTTGTGTGGATAAACAGAGACTTGGTAACCTTTATGCCAGCAGCTATAGCAGAAGAAATAGTGGACCTCTTCAACCATTCATTTTGAAATTGCTGTTCAGATAACTCACCAGATCAAGTTTGTAGTTAAGAAATACTGTATGTAGGAAGTATTCTTCAGTTTGCAAAACAGCCAAAATCATTGCTAGCCATGCTAGACTTATTACATCATCAAAATGCAAGAGGATTTCAGCAATGTAGTTACTTTTTTTCCCTTTTCTCCTTCACAATGACGTCCATATCATATATTCTTATGGAGGACTACATTCATATATATCCTATGTAGTTAGCATCATAAATACATTTGGTGACTTTAAAAATCATATTGGATTTCATTTCGGGTGTCGTTTGCACTTCCCCTTAGGGTACATTTTTCCTTTCCTTTCCTTTCCTTTCCTTTCCTTTCCTTTCCTTTCCTTTCCTTTCCTTACCACAGTTCTGGAGACATTTTTAAACATTCTAGGGCTTTGCTTGTTTGTTTTCCATCCAGTATTACTATCTAACAATAAAATGAATTTTAAAAAATGAATATATACCCCTTGAGATGTAGCACTGGCTACAAGCTTGACTGGTTTTTTTTTTAAAGAGTTAGATCAATTAATGGAAGCCATGGGCCTAGACTTTATCATTCTATCTGTTCTCATGCCATCATTCCTAATTCCTTTATGTTGAATAAAAGTTTGAAATGGAAATTACTTGTAAATCTTGGGTTTTATCTAGGGTCTATAGATTAATTATATACAGTGCATTCAGAAAGTATTCAGATCACCTTCATTTTTGTCAATTTTGTTATGTTGCAGCCTGATTCTACAATTGTTGAAATTCATGTTTTCCTCATTAATCTACACAGTACCCAAATCAGGATAGAGCTGGAAGATCTTCTGGTCCAGCCCCCTGCTCAAGCAGCAGATCCTATAGTATATAGTATCCTATAGGACCTATAACATTTCAGACAAGTGACTGTCCAGTTGTTTACAATGCCTGATGGTAAACTGTTCCAATGGTTAATTGTCCTCACTGTTAGGAAGTTTCTCCTTAGTTCCAGGTTGCTTCTCTCCTTGACTAGTTGCCATCCATTGTTTCTTGTCCTGCCTACAGGTGCTTTGGTTAAAAAAAAACTTGACCCTCCCTCCTCTTTGTGGCAGCCCCTCAAATACTGGAATACCACTATCATGTCACCCTAGTCCTTCTTTTCTCTAGAGTAGCTAAGTCCAAATCCTTCATATGTTTTAGTCTCCAGGCCTTTAAGCATCTTGGTTGCTCTTCTTTGCACTTTTTCCAGAGTGTCAACATTTTTTTTGTAATGTGGTGGCCAAAATTGGATGCTGTATTCCAGGTGTGCCCTTAGTAAGGCTTTATAAAGCAGTACTAATATTTCACATGATTTTGATTCTCTGCCTCTGTTTATACAACCAAGGATTGTATTAGTTTTTTTGGCTGCTGCCACACACTGCTGGCTCATATTTAGGTGATCATCCTCTAGGACTCCAAGGTCCTTTTCCCAGTTACTTTTTTTGACCCAGGTTTTGCCTAATCTGTACTTGTACCTTTTGTTTTTCCTACCTTAGTGTGAAACCTCACTTTTCTCAATTAAATTTCATGTTGTTGGATAAGGCCCATTGTTCAAGTCTGTCAAGTTTTTTTTTTTTTTGATTCTGAGCTTCTTTTCTGGGGTGCTGGCTATTCCTGCTAGTTTAGTGGTGAAAATAGAATTTTAGAAATGCCTGTAAATTTATTAAAAAGCTCTGGTTCCTCCCATTTCTCTTGAACGTTCCTGGCACATTTCTACACCTTGATTGGAGTCCACCTGTGGTAAATTAAATTGATTGGACATGATTTGGAAAGCATACACCCCTCTATAGAAGGCCTCACAGCTGGCAATGCATACTGTAGCAAAACAAAAGCCATGAAGGAACTGCCTGCAGAGCTCAGTCAGGAGTATTGTAAGGCACAATAATCTGGGGAAGGTTATAATAAAATTTCTGCTGCGTTGAAGGTTCCTAAGTAGTAACTGCCATAAATCTTAAATGGAAGAGGTTTGGCATAACCAGGACTCTTCCAAGAGCTGGTCACTCAATCCAACTGAGCAATCAGAGAAGAAGGACTTTAGTAAGAAAGAGGACCAAAAATCAATGGTCCTTCTGACTGAGCTCCAGAGGTCATGTGTGGAGATGGTGCAGAGTTCCAGAAGGACAAGCATCATGGCAGTATTCCACTAATTTGGGCTTCATGGCAGAGTGGCTAGACGGAAGCCTCGCCTCAGTGCAAAACACATGAAAGCTGGCTTGAAGTTTGAAAAAAAGCACCTGAAGGACTCTCGGACTGTGAGGAACAAGATTCTCTGGTCTGATGAAACCAAGCTCGAACTATTTGGCTTCAATTCTAAACATTATGTCTGAAGAAAATTAGGCACTGCTCATCACCTGCCCAATACCATCCCAACAGTGAAGCATGGTTGTGGCAGCATCATGCGGTTCGGTTGTTTTTCAGCAGCAGAAACTGGGAGACTTGTCAGGTTTGAGGGAAAGCTGAATGGAGCAGGAATATCCTCAATGAAACCTGTTCCATAGTGCTTAGGACCTCAGACTGGGCCCAAGGTTCACTTTCCATCATGATAACAATCCTAAGCACACAACCAAGAAAACAGAGAAATTGCTTAGGGACAAGTCCTAGAGTGGCCCAGTGAGAGCCCTGACTTGTACCCTATTGAACATCTCTGGAAGGACCTGAAAATGGCTGTCCACTGATAGTCACCATCCAACCTGACTGAACTTGAAAGGATTTGCAAGGAAGAATGGCAGAAAAATCCCCCAATCCAGCTGTGCAAGGCTTGTTGTGTCATACCCCAAAACTCTCAAGGTTGTAATTGCCGCCAAAGGTGCTTCGACAAGGTATTGTGTGAAGAATCTGAATGCTTATGCCAATGTGATAATTCAGTTTTTTTCTTTTTAATAAATTTATAGACATTTCTAAAAGTCTGTTTTCACTTTGTCATTATGGAGTCCTAAGTGTAGAATAATGAGAAAAAGATGAATTTCAACAATTTATTTCCTTTAAAAAAAATTCATTTCTAGTTACAACCATAAAAACCATGTGGGAGCTAACTTCAGAAGTACATCTTTAATCTGTCAAACTGAAAGAACACACAGAATGTTCTTAAGGAAAACTATTAAAAGTTACTGTTAGACACTGTGTTCCCACAGTGTCAAAAGAGATTTTGATTGACTGATAATGTACCGTCAAACTGGGATGCTCCTTGGATCTTTATAAATAGCATTAGAGTAGCAATGTGTTTCAGAACTTGAAAATAAGCATATAGCATAAATTTAATTAGAAATAACAACAGCTTCCCATCTTTTGAGCAAGTAACTCTAGGCTGCATGTTTGGGTCTCTTTCTGTTATTAATTAATGGGATCTGAAGATGGCAGTAACTAGTGTAGGAAAGGGATCTTAGTGTGTCAATTTGTATAAATGTTAAATGTGCAGCAACTGGAGGAAGTTCATTTTATTTATTTATAAAATTTATATGCTGCCCATATCACTATCCAAAGCATCTTTTAGGTCTCAAAGCAAGTTAAAAGGAGTCAGTTGGGAGGAGGAGGAGAAATGGGAAGATATCTTCTTCAAAACTTTCAGAACAAATGCGAAAATAAAATAATCCCTACAATAATGTCATTACTGGGGCGTCCATAGGAAGGAAGAGGATCAAACATCAAAATAACTGCTATGTCTCCATGATCAATGCCTTGTCCCTTTTTATCATGTGTGATACAAGTAAAAAAAGGGTGGAACATCGACCATCTTATTGTGGCAGCCATTTTGACCCTGTTGATCTTCCTGCAGATGTTATTATAGAAACTTATACTGTAGGCTGAAAAAGGGTTTCAAAAGAGTAATTGAAAAGATTAAGATCTATGACAATTCATTGTGGCCAACTCGCTGTGGCCAACTTGCCACAGAACAATTCACCATAGTCAACTCACCACAGGACAACTCTCTGTGGGACAAGAGTTACACTAATATTGAAGAAATAATGGAATAGAATCATTAAAGAAAGGATGCCGAAGGAGGGATTAAATGAACTGTGAATGATAAAAAAAATAAATATATTAGTTGTCTCATGGTGAATTGTCCATGGTAAGCTGTCCTGCAGTGAGTTCCTCATGGTGAATTGGCCACGCTGAATTGGCCATGGAAAGTTGACCATTGTGAGTTGGCTGCAGTGAGTTCTCCCAGTTACAGCAATTCTTCTATGAGGAGAGAGGCTACAGTATCTGGAGTGTGGAGTAACAGAAAAGCAAGACATTGGGGTATGTATAATTATGCACAGTGTGAAAGATATGTATACACAATATTAGAATTTTGGATGTGATATTAAAACTAAATGCAAAGAGATTTAGCACCAAGGGAAGGTAATTCTCCCCTCCTTTATACAATTCATACTTAAACGGAAATATTTCCTACCTTCAGCATAGAGATAATCATGTTCTTTCATTTTAAAATGGTTTGGAAATATTAATAATCATTAATTAATCAGGCTTCTTGTGATGGTCTTTTCTTCAGAAATCTCTGCAAATTGTCATTATGTCTATTATCACTAAGCTTTTCAAGACCTGTTATAATGTGAGTTTTTTTATGAAGGCACCAGAGCATGAGACAGATTATGCTGGAATAGCTGCTTATGGGTTGCTGTTCCTACTGCTCTGTTGTTGTTTATGATTTTTAATTTTTGTTTTATTTTATTTTGGACTTTTAATGACCCCGTAATTCCTTACATCAGAGTGGAGTCAGGGCAACTGAATGGAGCTGAGTGTTTACTGGCCAGTTGCCCTTCCTGTTGCCAATGCAGAGTTCGCAGCAGATAATTACTCATTGTGCCCAGAGAGAGAAATATCTGCTGCTACCTAGGATCAAACTCACAGCTTCTTGATTGTGAGGTGAGTGCTCCACCTCTAGGTTACTGCACCACTCAATCTTCATTCTTATTGGTTGCTGTAAACCACTCAAAGTCTTTGGACTGAATATTACTGAAGTTCAGGATCAGTAAGTAAGTAAATTTATGTTATACATCACCCAGAGATAAGTAACTATATACATTTGATTAACAAATACATCAAATGAATTAGAAAAAGTCCATTAATGCCCATTAGTCTTAATGTCTACCAGAATCATAAGCAGCATGCCTTAGATGTTAGTTGCTAGATTTGTAGAAGAAATCTATCGCCGTTCCATATGTCTGTGAATTTCTTGATGCTAATTTTTCTAGTAATACAGAATATTGGACTACATAGACCATTAGCCTCATCTACCTAGGTTTTTATATTTATTTTATATAATTAAGTTATATGTATATTGAATAAATAGCATTAATTGCATCCCAACCAATTAATTTTACAATATGGTTTTGCCATGAAAATCAAAATACAGGGAACATATGTCTCTTCTTCAAAACCGCTTACCCTTGCTATAATTATATTCAACTTAAAAAAGAATCATAGGAGAGATCTTCCAGCCAACTCTTGACCTAAATGGAATCCCCACTTCTATCCTCTGTAAAAAAAAATCCTCTCTAGCAGCAGCCGCTTACCTGCCTAATGGCTTTAGACTTACAACTTCCTGCATTGACTTTCTCCTTGCAAACTTCCCACAAACAAAATAAATGGGGGAGCTGGTAGGTATTTGAGGAAAGGAAGGGAGGGAGGGAAGAAGGAAGGAAGGAAGGAAGGAAGGAAGTAAGGAAGGAAGGAAGGAAAGGAAAGGAAGGGAAGGGAGGAAGAAGGGAAGGGAGGGAGATTTCCGCTTATCTCTGCCAGCTTCCCACAAGGAAACTGAAGAGGGAAACTGGCAGGAAATCAAAAGTCACTCCCATCATTTTTTTGCTCATCTGTGCTCATTTTGTTTCTCTGTTCAGGAAATGAAATAACTGTGGAATGATGACACAGCAGGGCATCCATTGTCTAGTTCTTTATAAAGTTCATCTAATAAACTAACTTGTCTGATGTACTGATTAAGGCAACAAGCTAGAAAGTAGAAAATATGATTCAGCCATTCTCTCAGACCTAGAAAGAAGGCAATGGAAAGCACAACAAAGTGCCAAAATAATTGCAGGGATTTGTCCAGGCACTCACTAGAAATCAAGATTCTCTCTCTCTCTCTCTACCTACTGTATTTCTCTCTCTCTCTCTCTCTGTCACACACACACACACAAACACACCAAAGGTAGGTTGCTCCTGGCATTACTGCCGGTTCAGTGTGTGCAAAAATCAAGAAAAGGACAAGAGGAAGTACAATATTTCTTGGTCTTTAATATCTTCACCATAGTCTCAGTTATTTTCCATGGAAAACAGTCTCTTCCCCTCATGATAAAATAGTGAGGAATGATCACAAACACTGTCCATGGAAAGGAGGAGCTGGAAATGAGGTAAAATTAAAAAGAAATTATATGTACCTGTTTTACTCTCAAGTTTTATTTCTTTCCTCTTTGATCACATTTTCCTTCTTTGAATATCATTTTCCTTTCTTTTTTACAGATGCCTACAGATTAATTATGAATAGAAGGCAGTGCGAAGATTCCGGAGGGGTGTGCATTTTTACATTCCGATGTATTTGGCCTGCACGTGTCTGGATTGGACGCTGTAATCTTGTTCTCAAATGCTGCACGTTTTGAAGTCAAACTGCTTCATATATAGATTTAGAAACATACATCACCCATTTATTCAATATTAAAGTAAATAAAACAAGCTTTTATAAATATATTTGTATGTACAAAAATCACTCGGTAACACAAATGATGTGTTGTAACATGAAAACATTTACTCTTTTTTTTAGCTTGGAAAGCACTTTTAATTTAATTTAATTTAATTATTAGACTTATAAACCGCCCCCTCTCCCCGAAGGGACTCGGGGCGGTGTACAGGAAAAAATTAAAAAACCATATAAAACATACAATATATACAAAGCTAAAAACGAATTAAATTAACCTGTACTCAAATTTAAGAACATTAAAATAGAAACCCTCCTAAGCTAAAATTCCCTAAATCTAAAATCCATATACGTATTTGACAGATGTTATGTTATGAGAGTCAATACTGTTTACGCAAGACCAGCTTGTTGAAATAAATATGTTTTAAGTGAGTGGCGGAAGAGGGGAAGGTCCGTGATAGTGCGAAGTTCGGGGGGTAGGTCGTTCCAGCGGGCCGGCCCAGCCTCAGAGAAGGCCCTACCCCTGGGCACCGCTAGCCGGCATTGACCGGCGGTTGGTACCCTCAGGAGGCCCACTCTGTGGGAGCGTATCGGACGTAGGGAGGTATGTGGCAGAAGACGGTCCTGTAAGTAGCTAGGCCCCGAGCCATGGAGCGATTTGAAGATGGTAACAAGCACCTTGAAGCGCACCCGGAATGCCACCGGTAGCCAGTGCAGCTCGCGTAGGAGAGGTGTTACGTGGGAGTAGCGAGAAGCTCCCAGAATCCCCCGCGCGGCCGCATTCTGAACCAACTGGAGCCTCTGGGTGCACCTCAAGGGGAGCCCCATGTAGAGAGCGTTGCAATAGTCTAAGCAAGATGTCACGAGTGCCTGAGTGACAGTGTGGAGGGCATCTCGGTCCAGAAAGGGACACAACTGGTGTACCAGGCGAACCTGGTACAATGCCCCCCTGATCACGGCCGTCACATGATTGTCTATGGACAGCCGGGAATCCAGGAGGACGCCCAAGTTGCGAGCCCTTTCCGCGGGGGCCAATGACTCGCCCCCGATAACCAGCGATGGAATAAGCTGGCTATGCCGAGATGCCGGAAACCACAGCCACTCAGTCTTGGACGGGTTGAGTCAGAGTTTGTTACTTCCCATCCAGAGCCGCACGGCTTCCAAGCACCGGGATATCACTTCGACGGCATCGTTGGGGTGGTTGGGGGTAGATATGTACAGCTGAGTGTCATCAGCGTACAGATGGTACTCTATCCCACAACCACAGATGATCTCACCCAGCGGCTTCATGTAGATGTTAAACAGGAGGGGTGAGAGGATCGACCCCTGAGGCACCCCATAAGTGAGTGGTCTCGAGGTCGACCTCTGCCCTCCTGCCAATACAAATTGTGACCGGCCAGAGAGGTAGGAGGAGAACCACTGTAAAACAGTGCCCCCCAATCCCAACCTCTCCAGTCGGTGCAATAGGATACCATGGTCGATGGTATCGAAAGCCGCTGAGAGATCTAATAGGACCAGGATAGAAGAAAAACCCCTATCTCTGGCCCTCCAGAGATCATCCACCATCGCGACCAATGCCGTCTCGGTGCTGTGCCCAGGTCGGAAGCCGGACTGGCACGGGTCTAGATAAACAGTTTCCTCCAGGTGTCGAGAGAACTGTTGTACCACCACACTCTCTACAACCTTTGCCAAAAAGCAAAGGTTGGAGACCGGACGATAGTTAGTTAGCAATGCTGGGTCCAGGGAGGGCTTCTCGAGGAGGGGTCTCACCATTGCCTCTTTAAGGGAGGTCGGCAAGAAACTCTCATAAGAGAAGCGTTCACAGCGTTTTGTAATAGTTTAGTAAAAGAAAGATTCAGTAAGGAAACTACTGAAATTATACATAATGAAAGGCCAAGAGCAAAACAGAATCAACAATGCAACCATACTAAAAAAGGAAAGATACTGTCAGCCTCCACTTTGCTGCTTGCTTTGGTTGCCATTGAAATGGGGAGGGAGGGGCTTTGGTATTTGGGCATGGGGCTATATGGTGCAGGAGGGCATTTTGGAGAAGGGAGTATGTTCTCACCATCTACTTTGCATACCTCTGGCTGGGGCCATGTGGTGGTCAAGGCCAACGGTCTTGCATGCCATCCTGATGATGATCCTGGAGATGCAACCCACATGACAGCTAAGGTAAGGTGACCAGATTTTAACATTGGTAAAGCGGGACACCATTGGCGGGGAGGGGGCAGTGGCCTTTCGTGACTTACGTGAGTGAGCTGGAGGTAGCCAAGAAAAACCTGAGCAAATGTTTGGGCAAAAATGTGAAGCAGTAAGTGATCATCAGGCACCTTTCTCTCCCCCACCCTCAGTTGTTTCTTCCTTAAGCCGTTGGCTGTATTTTCGCAGCAGAGGGCCACTATTCCCATAGTGGCTGGGGCGCGACCCACTATGGAGGGCCGGGTGGGCACGGGCGCTCTGCATGTGCTCAGAGGCGGCCTGCAGCCAGGGTAGCGGCGCAGGGTATGGGCAGGAAACGGTAGCCAGAACAGGCCGGAACAGGCTGGTGGGCAGGCGGAAGGGGAGGGCCGGCAAGGGAGGAGTGAGCGAGCAACCAGGCAGGCAGCAGGCAGAGGAGGAGGAGGAGGAGGAGGAGGAGAGCTGTGTATGGCAGGCCTGCAGCCAGAGCCAGCGCGGCCCTGAACTTTTGTTGCTGCCGCCATGATGGACTGAGAGCAGCCGGCCAAGAGCTCCACTGCCGCCCACTCAGCACATTGCGGCGGCTCCGGCCGCTGCTTCCTGCCCATACCCCACGCCGCTGCCCTGGCTGCAGGCCACCTCTGAGCGTGTGCATAGCACCCGCTGCCTGCCCACTGCCGCCGCCCCAAGCAAAAATCTGGACTTTTTTTAAAACGCCGTGGGATGTGGGACAAATTGTTCAAAACTGGGACTGTCCCATTAAAAGTGGGACGTCTGGTCACCTTAACCTAAGGGGATTGCGCATTGGACAATGGGGTGGGGGCTGCTGTGGGGAAGTGACTGGACACATATTGATATGTATGCTTTCATGCTCCTGGAGATGCAACCCACATGACACCTAAGGGGCTTGCGCATTGGACAATGGGGTGGGGGTTGCTGGGGGCGAAGGGGCTGGACACATATTGATATGTATGCTTTCGTGCACTGGGATCTCAGACCTTGCTTTACCTCGCTGGTATCTTTTCATAACCAGTAAAAGTACTCTTAATTCTTTCAAATGGAGTTGAGTGGTTTCTTTCTTGGTTATCATTAGAGGCAGATCTAACAGATACAGTATTAATTGCAGCTCTACAAACAGCTTCAGGTAGTCCTTGACTTACAATCATTTGTTTTGTGACCATTCGAAGTTGTGATAGTGTTGAATGAAAAAACTTAAATCTTCAAAATCAGAATCAAGCTGGAAGGGACCTTGAAGGTCTTCTAATCCAGCCCCCTGCTCAAGCAGGAGATCCTATACCATTTCAGACAAGTGACTGTCCAGTCGTTTCTTAAAAACCTGCAGTGATGAAGCACATGCTATGCCTGATGGTAAATTGTTCCACTGGTTAATTGTCCTCCCTGTTAGGAAGTTTCTCCTTAGTTCCAGGTTGCTTCTCACCTTGATTAGTTGCCATCCATTGTTTCTTGTCCTGCCTACAGGTGCTTTGGTAAAAAAAAAAGTTGGCCCCCTCCTCTTTGTGGCAGCCCCTCAAATGCTGTTGCTGCACACTGCTGACTCATCTTTAAGTGATTGTCCACTAAGACTCCAAGGTCCCCTTCACAGTTACTATTTTGGAGCCAGGTTTCACCTGAACTGTACCTGTAACTTTGGCTTTTTCTGTCCAGATGTAAAACTTTGCTTTTCTCCACGTAAAATTTCATTTTTGTTTAGGACCCTTTGTTCAAGTCTGTCAAGGTCTTTTTGGATCTTGACCTTGTCATCTTCTAATCTTGTGCATTTTGAATTTAATCTTGTGCATTTAGAAGAATTATAACTCTTCTTCTAATCTTGTGCCCAAAATTACCACAATTGAAGCACCCCCACAGTTTGTGATCCAGGTGCATTTAGCAACAGTTTCCAAGCATCTCATATGTGGCCATCACTCTTTGCAATCTTTTCTGAGATCTTTTCCAGAAAGTCAAAGGGACTATTTTCTCTGAGGATGAAAATCCTTCATGCTAAAATCTAAGCAAAATTTTCAGCCATGGAGGATTTTCATTCCCAGGATTGAGAGACCTCTGAAGTCCCTCTGCTCTGGGGCTGAAAATTCAAATGGTTCTGAGGCCCTTGCACATCCTCTCCAACCCCCCTATGCATCCCCTCACTTCTTTCCTGATCCTCTCAAGAACTCCCTTCTTCCCTCTCCTGCCAGGCAGCACCTAAAGCTTGCAAATTGTTTCCTGCTGCCTTGATTGTGGGTAGCTAGAAGAGAGATGCCATCTTCACAGCTGAAGCATTCACTTAATGGTGGCAATTGAGATTTCCTGGATTGCCATCACTAAGCAAAGCAATTGTATTTTATGACAACACCACTCAGCAATGGAAATTTTCATCTCAGTTGTGGTTGTAAGTTGACGACTATCAGCATTTCTTAACAACTCAAATCAGACAGCACTATAAAAATGAATATTGCAAATGAAAATGTTCTTTTTCAGGGCCCAGATTGCTGGAAGATATCAGGTACCATTTATAGAATCATTGTTTGCTATTGAACCTAGCAGACCTGTGAAGCAATACTGTTTTGCCTCAGCAAGGCACTCTGTTCTGCAGATGCGATGCAATTCTTCCTTTCAAGATGAGAATATATAGCATGAAAGAATATTCCAGAAGATACTGTTGTTAAAAAAACAAACAAATGGGTTTGGAATTTGATGCCATTTAGATTGAAAATTTCAACTGGTACTCATTTTAAATCCAATTATGAAAATGTACTAAAGTGGGTGAATTGAATTTGAATTTGAATTTTGAATTTATTTGACTTTTATCTCGCACCTGTCTCCCCGAAGGGACTCAGGGTGGTGCACAGGAAATTAAAACAGATATCAACATATAAATAAATAAAACACCATAAATACTACAACAATAAAATTGATTAAATTTAGATTGCCCTGTGCTAAAATTCACTAAAATCCCACTAATTAAAACGTTATGTTAATTTAAAACACAGTCTGATAAGATGGTCTCAGGATGGAAAGGGCTTTCTTTCCTGGTTTATTATAAGAGGAGACACATTTCTCATCAAGGTGTTATGTCTTACTTCTAGTCCTTTGCCATCAGTTGTAGAAGCTGAAATGGTGATATGTACATGTTTCTTTCAGCAACTGACTGGAGGAACCAGACAAAGTTTCCCTACAATTGCAAACTATCTGCAGAGGCCTTTCAGATACTACAACTGCTGTCCAAGAGGCCATATTGCTTTGTATCAATATGCAAAGTCACATGAAAAGAAGAAATGCACACAGAATGCACACAAATACAAAATATCCCATTTGCTTTTCTGTGCTAAGAGGTCAGGCCCATCTACATACTCTAAAACAGTAATATATAGAAAATATCAATCAACCGATGTTCTGATTGTTCACTGACTGAATTAACAGAACCACTACACAAAACTTTTTCATTTGTAAATTTACAAAGGTCAGACTACTCTACTTTTCCCTTCTGTATACTAGGATGATTCAGCCCTGACTTCAGATAAATGACTAATTCTGAACAAACTGGGAATCACTTTAGCAGATGAATAGAATTTCCAATCAAAACAGACCTTCTTTAAAGAAGTATTTACCAAGATCTGATTTTGGGCAACCATATGTGTGCTGGAAAAGTGTAAACGCAGAAAAAATAAAGAAATGTAGGCAATCCCATTTTGAACATGCAAATAAAATAGGGAGATGGTTGACATATAGGCTAAGGAAGGAAGCAAAAACAAGAAGAATAGAATCACTCCAAGATAATAGTGGGAAAGTTGTAAATACCATAGAACAGAAATTAAAAATAGCACAAGATTTCTTTGGTTCACTGTATGCTGATGAGGCACAACAAAAGGAAAAGATCAACTCCTATCTTATAAAACAACATCTTGGAGTAGTCCCTGATACATATAAAAATACACTAAATACAGAGATTACAATGGAAGAGGTAGAAAACGCAATTAGAAAACAGGCAAGTGGGAAAACCCCAGGTCTGGATGGAATACCAGGAGAATTATACAAAGGTATTTGGGAGACTTTAATCCCACAAATGAAGGACCTATTTAATGAAATCATGGAAAAGGGGGAAACTCCCCAATCATGGGCCGAACCCTACATCTCTTTAATTCCCAAACCTGACTCAGACTTAACTCAAATTAAAAATTATAGACCCATCTCACTCTTAAATGTCGATTATAAAATATTTGCGACAATTCTGGCTGGGAGGTTGAAACCATTTTTATCTAATTTCATACATCAGGATCAAAGTGGATTTCTACCAGGTAGGTATCTGAGGGACAATGTACGAATGATAACTAACTGCCTAGAATACTATGAGGCACATGCAGACAAACAAATGAGCATGATTTTTTTAGATGCACAAAAAGCATTTGACAGGGTCAATTGGAACTTTATTATACAACAACTACAAATTATGGAATTCGGCCCTAAATTTGTTAAAGCAGTCCAGGCCATTTATACGATGCAATCAGCAAGGTTGCTGTTTAATAGAGTCTTATCAGACCGGATCCCAATATACAGGGGCACCAGAGAAGGATGCCCGTTGTTACCCCTCTTATTTATTTTGACACTGGAGCCTCTCCTAAACACAATTAGACAAGAGAAGAACATTAGAGGACTGCAAGTCAGAGGAGAAGAATATAAAACCCAAGCATTTCCTGATGATTTAGTTTTTGTGATAGAAGATCCTCTGACCTCAGGGCCCAAATTAATCACAATAATAGAAGACTATGGAGAGGTGGCTGGTTTAAAAATTAATAAACAAAAAACTAAAATACTAGTTAAAAATATGACAGGACAACAAAAGGAACAGGTACAAAAATTAATGGGAATTGAAGCTGTCAAAAAAGTGAAATATTAGGGAATCTGGTTAACTAATAGATGCTCTGCGATTAAGGAACTAAATTATAACAAATTGATGGGCGAAATGACCAAGGAGCTCGAAAGATGGAGCAAAATTCCAATCTCATTGTTAGGGAGGATAGCTGCTATAAAAGCATACATCCTTCCAAAATGGATTTTTTTGTTCCAGATGGCACCTGTAAAATTAAACAAAGAATTTTTTCAGAAGCTGGACCAATACAATACAATACAATACAATATAATAGCAGAGTTGGAAGGGACCTTGTAGGTCTTCTAGTCCAACCCCCTGCGTGGGCAGGAACCTTATACTATTTCAGACAAATGGCTATCTAACATCTTTTTAAAGACTTCCAGGGTTGGGGCATTCACAACTTCTGGAGGCAAGCTGTTCCAGAGGTTAATTGTTCTAACTGTCAGGAAATTTCTCCTTAGTTCTAAGTTGCTTCTCTCCTTGATTAGTTTCCACCCATTGCTTCTTGTCCTGCACCCAGGTGCCTTGGAGAATAGTTTGACTCCCTCTTCTTTGTGGCACCCTCTGAGATATCGGAACACTGCTATCATGTCTCCCCTGCTCCTTCTCTTCATCAAACTAGACATACCCAGCTCCTGCAACCGTTCTTCATATGTTTTAGTCTCCAGTTCCCTAATCATCTTGGTTGCTCTTCTCTGCACTCTTTCAAGAGTCTCCACGTCTTTTCTACATCGTGGCGACAAAAACTGTATGCAGTATTCCAAATGTGGCCTTACCAAGGAACTATACAGTGACATTAACACTTCACGTGATCTAGATTCTATCACTCTGTTTATGCAGCCTAGAACTGTGTTGGCTTTTTTGGCAGCTGCTGCACACTGCTGGCTCATATTTAAATGGTTGTCCACTAGGATTCCTAGATCCCTCTCACAGTTGCTACTATTGAGCAAGGTACCACCTATACTGTACTTGTGCATTTTGTTTTTCTTGCCTAAATGTAGAACCTTACTTTTTTCACAATTGAATTTCATTTTATTAGATAGTGCCCAATGTTCAAGTTTGTCTAGATCCTTCTGTATCTTAAGCCTATCTTCTGGAGTGTTGGCTATTCCTGCCAGCTTGGTGTCGTCTGCAAATTTGATGAGTTCCCCATTTATCCCCTCATCCAAATCATTGATGAAGATGTTAAAGAGTACTGGGCCTAAAACAGAGCCTTGGGGGACTCCACTGCATACTTCCTTCCATGTAGATGCAGTTCCATTGAGGACTACACATTGAGTGCGGTTGTCAGCCAGTTGCGAATCCATTTGGTGGTGGTGCTGTCTAACCCACAATTTTCTACTTTATCTAATAGTAGGTTATGGTCTACTTTATCAAATGCCTTACTGAAATCCAAGTAAATTATATCGACAGCATTCCTCTGGTCCACTAATTTTGTCACTTTGTCAAAGAATGCAATTAGATTAGTCTGGCATGATCTGTTTTTGACAAACCCATGTTGGCTTTTGGCTATTACTTTGTTTGCTTCTAGGTGTTCACTTATTTGTTGTTTAATTATCTTTTCCAGAATCTTTCCTGGTATTGAGGTCAGCCTGTTGGGTCTATAGTTTCCTGGATCTGTTTTTTTCCCCTTTTTTGAAGATGGGAACCACATCAGCTCTTTTCCAGTCTTCTGGCAGTTCCCCGGTGCTCCAGGATCTCTGAAAGATATAGTTCAGTGGTTCTGAGATCTCGTCTGCCAGTTCCTTCAGAACCCTGGGGTGTAATCCATCCGGTCCTGGTGATTTGAACTCGTCCAGGACAGACAGATGCTCACTTACCATTTTCTTCCCTATTTCAACTTGTGTTCCTAATCTGATTTTTGTGGTGCTGTTTTTGATTGGTTGGACTGTTTTATCCCTTTGTGTAAAGACAGATGCAAAAAAAGAGTTAAATAGTTCTGCTTTCTTCCTGTTGCTTATCCTCTTCTTGCCATTTTCTCCCAGCAGTGGACAAATTGTTTCCTTAACTTTTTTCTTGTTTTTAACATGTTCTGTTTTTCTGTTTTTTAACATGTTCTGTTTTTAACATGTTCTTGTTTTTAACATGTTCCACATCACTCTGAAGTTTGTTTGGCAGGGAAAAAAATCACGTATAAAAAAGAAAATGTTACAAGAACATAAATTGAGAGGAGGCATGGGACTCCCAAACTGGGAGCTTTATTACCATGCCTCAACTCTAATTTGGGTCAGGGATTGGGTCACTCTAACAAGAAGACAGATTTTAACAATCGAAGGCTATGACCTGCTTCAAGGTTGGCACTCATTCCTCTGGCCCAAAAATAATAGGCAACCTAAAAGTTTCACTACCCATCATACTAGGGGGACCCTCTACAAGACATGGGGGAAAATTAAACAACAGCTGTATACCCAAATTCCAAGATGGTTAGCCCCAATTGAAGCAGTAACTTATCCAACTGTCCATAACCCAAAGAGAAACTTAACGTATGGAGACCTGATAGATGAAGTTGGTAACATTAGAACACAGACAGACTTACAGCTAAGGGGTTGGAAGGTGGATTGGTGGTCATATGCCCAGGCAAAATCTAAATCCCTGCGGCCGATTCGCTCCCACAGAGAGGGACTTCTCCAGGTGCCGTCAACTACGCTATGCCAGTGGGCAATGCCCAGGGGAAGGGCCTTCTCTGTGGCGGGCCCGACCCTCTGGAACGACCTTCCCCCCCGAAATTAGAACAACCACGGACCTCTGCTCCTTCCGTCAAAAACTAAAAACTCATTTCTTCTGCCTGGCCGGCTTGGGGTAATCGAATTGTTTTATTAGGGACTTTTTGGGGTCCAGTTTTAGTCAGTTTGGGATTTTAGCGCAGGGTCTAGTTTAATTTATTTTAATTGTATTTATGATTGTTGGTTTTATGTATGTATTTTTAAATTCCCTGTGCACTGCCTCGAGTCCTTTTGGGGAGAGAGTGCGGTTTTATAAATTAAAATTATTATTATTATTATTATTATTAAATTTAACAAAGACAAACAAGAATTTGGAGTATATACAACAAGATAATATTGATAAGATCCTTTGGGATACACCAACAAAATTTATTTCCAAGGTATACAAACTGCTACTGCAAAGATATATTGGAGAAGAAATAATTAAAGGTGCCATGATTGCCTGGGGGAGGAACATAGGGAGGAATATTAAACATTAAACTAGAAGAACGGCGAACAATCTGGGGCAAAACTATTAAAATGACCTTGGCCTCCTCATTTAAGGAAAACTTGTATAAAATGCTATACAGGTGGTACCTACCACCTGCTCGAATTGCCAATATGTTCCCAAACTCATCAGATAGATGTTGGAAATGTAAAACAGCCAGGGGTACGTTCTTTCACCAATGGTGGATCTGCCCAGTAATCATTCAATTCTGGAAAAAAATACAAGTCTGGCTTTTGGAAATAACAGGTATGAACTTCCCCCTAAGCCCGATTTGTATTTGCTAGGCATTAAACTAAGTGAAATTCAAAATCAGATTTAGATTTAGATTTTTAGATTTTATTCGATTTGTATCCCGCCCTTCTCCAAAAGGACCCAGGGCGGTGCACAGGAATTTAAAATAACATACAAAAGTAATACAAAATACACAAATTTAAAACCTATTAAATAACAAAAACCTGCGCTAAAACCAATTAAAATCCCCCATTTTAAAACTATCTAATACTAGTCACAGCGGAGGCTATGTTAGGCCGGCTTGATGAAATAAGTGTGTTTTTAGACACTGGCGGAAGAGGCGGAGGTCGGTGATGGTACGGAGTTCAGGGGGTAGATTGTTTCACACGGCAGGGCCCACCACAGAGAAGGCCCTTCCCCTGGGTGTCGCCAGCCGGCATTGTCCGGCCGACGGCACCCGGAGAAGGCCCTCTCTGTGGGAGCGTATCGGTCTAACGGATGTATGGGGCAGGAGATGGTCTCGCATGTAACTAGGTCCCGAGCCATGGAGCGCTTTGAAGATGGTCGTCAAGACCTTGAAGCATACCCGAAAGACCACAGGAAGCCAGTGCAGCTCGCGCAGGATTGGTGTTATGTGGGAGCATCTAGAGGCTCCCGTAATCACCCGTGCGGCTGCATTCTGCACTAACTGTAGCTTTCGAGTGCACCTCAAGGGAAGCCCCATGTAGAGAGCTTTGGTACCTCTTCTCACATATAATAACAGCGACTAGGATGGCTATTGAGCAGCACTGGAAAGATACCAAACCACTATCAGAGCACCTAATTATAGCCAAAATCTTCAACTGCGCAGAATCGGACAAATTAACATATATTTTAAAAGATAGACAAAACTCAAACTATGCCCAAAGCTGGAATAAATGGTATGCATGGTACAACAGGAGAATAATGGACATCAAGGAAATCAATTAGATAGAATATATCTAATATATATATATATGTTCGATTTTTAGATTTTTACATACCTAAAAAAACAGCAGCAATCTTAATGGGTCTCTGTCTGGATGATCTCTAGGTTGAGTCGAAGGGCAGAGGAGGATGACAGTTTGTCTCCTCCCTTAAACGGGCATAAAAACAGGAGCTGTGATAATATTTTCTCATATATATATATGCTGGTATTGCTGGCTTTGGGGATTTTCCCGTGTATAAGGCATAGAAATGTTATTGCAACGTTTCGACAAGATCTCACTTGTCATCATCAGGCAGGCTTCTGTCCCCGAAGCCAGCAATACCAGCATACCTACACCCGTGAAAATCTACGAAAACACACATATATATGTGTGTGTGTGTGTGTGTGTGTGTGTGTGTTTTCGTAGATTTTCACGAAAATACACATATGTGTGTGTGTGTGTGTGTGTGTGTTTTCGTAGATTTTCACGGGTGTAGGTATGCTGGCATAGCTGGCTTCGGGGATTTTCCCGTGTATAAGGCATAGAAATGTTATTGCAACGTTTCCTCCAGGTGATGTGGAAACTGTTGTGCCACCACACTCTCTACAACCTTTGCCAAAAAGCAAAGGTTGGAGACGGGACGGTAATTTGCTAACAATGCTGGGTCCAGGGAAGGCTTCTTGAGGAGGGGCCATCACCACCGCCTCTTTCAAGACAGCCAGTAAGAACCCCTCACTCAAAGAAGCATTGACTAACTCCTGGAGCCAGCCTCGTGTCACCTCCCAGGATGCCAGTACAAGCCAGGAGGGACACGGGTCCAATAAACATGTGGTAGCTCTCAGTCACCTACGCAACCTGTCCATATCATCGGAAGTAACAGAGTCAAACTCCTCCCAGAATGGAGCCTCAAGACCTGCCTCCGACGTCCCCTCCAGACCACTTCCAGTGGGGACCAACTCGCTCCGAATCTGAGCGATTTTGTCCTGCAGATACTACCCAAATTCCTCTGCTCTGCCCTGTAGAGGGGCTTCACGCAGCCTCTGTTGAAGGAGGGAGCGGGTTACCCCAAACAGGGCGGCAGGGCCGTTATCTGCGGACGCAATAAGAGTGGCACAATACTGACATTTGGCCACTCTTAATGCCACAAGATAAGTCCCTCAAATAGGCTCTCACCTGTGTTCATCACGTCCAAGCCCTGTGATCTTCACACTAACACCTATGTGATGGAGACTGTGGCTCCCAGTCCCATGCATAAAAGCTTAAAATGTGAATGACTGTATCTCCCTAGAGCTAATTAAATCCAATTCAAATATTGACTTCTCTCTGTCTTTGTGCATTTACCACACAAAGAAGATTCCATAAGAATGGAGAGCATCTATATTTGCACCCATATAAAAACAGAAGTTTGAATGACCTGACTAATTAAAGGCCACTTAGTTTACAGTAGTGAACTACATTAGCAAACTATGTGCCAGGAACCTATTCACCAAATCTAAACCTGGATAATAGATGAAGTAATAGTCAACCTTGAGGAAGCAGGATTTCAACTGGGAAGATTCACCACAGACTATTGTCTAGTATTCAACATCTGGCAGACAAATATACAAATCACTCTGATTTGAACCTATATGTAGCCTTCATTTATTTCAAGGCAGCATTTGATCACATATCCAAGGTTAGAGTGGGAGATTTTTAGACAAAAGACTCTTGCTCCTAATTCACAAGTTATATGATAAAACCAGACTTCGAGTGAAATGTAACCAGGGAGGCCATAATATCAACTACCTGATTAAAACCTTCCAGAGAGTTGATGGTTATGTGCCTTAATTAGCTGAGAGTCTTCTCGCCATCCTATTCTACACAGCTGATGCAGTTCTTCTATTCCTGTCTTAAGTAGCTATGAAATGGGCACTAAGACCTCCAATGTTTTATTGTAATGAAGAACAATTAGTTATTAACTACAATAAATATAAAGTTTTAGTTTTCTCCAACAAAAGACAAAGGTGCAAATGGCTGATTCATGTGAATCAAGCTAGCTGAATGAGTTAAATGCTTCGGCACAATATTGCAGACTTCAAAAAAATTAGCAGCCCAGGTAAATTATGCTACTTTTGCTGCTCAAAAATGTGTACTAGCAATAACTAAAGTTTGTAGGCAATAGGGGTTAATTACATCCCATCAGCAATCAAGTAGTTTATGATTAAAACAGTTGTCAATTATTATATGAGATACAGCTTGGCCTATATAATTTTGACAATCACTGTGCTTATTTTTTTTCTTCTATGATTGATTTGCCTTATCAAGGGTTAATTGGCCTAAATATTCAAGAGAGAGGCCAAGTCTACAAAGTTCTTCTATATAGGTATGGTGTCAATTATGGTAGTGTATTTAATAAAGCAGAGACAACAGACCTATAGGGTCAAGTGTAATTCTGAGCTCTAAGACTAGAATTCTGGTCCAGGCCTGCGCTTTAATGTTTTGTACATTAGCTTCAACAAGTCATTTGATTTCTAAGGTTTATCTGTATCCTCAGGGTCACCTAAATGGTACAAATGGGTGTGGAACCTTCTTGGAGCTGCTTTTCAACCAATACAACATACATGCACACTTTAAACCCAAGAATACACTAAGGCAGACATTTAACCCAAGAACAAAACACAGAGACACAAACTGATCAATGTGATATATGCAGTGCAATGCAGTGAAACATGTACGAATCTATATATTGGAGAAAAAAACAATAACTTCACAAACTCATGGCACAACATAGGAGAAAAACTAATCAAGGACCAAATTTAGCAGTCCATCTTTATTTGAAACACAAAGGCCACTCTTTTGAAGACAGCAAGTCCACATTCTGAAGAGAGAGGACCACTGGGGTCAAAAAGTCCATCTACATTAAAACTGAATAGCCCTCTCCCAACAGAGGTGGAGGGATATGACACCCCCTATCCTCTGTTTAAAACACAGTCCTTTCAGCAGTTCCAAGAAGGTTCCACAGCCATCAGCATTATTCAGGTGACCCTGAGGGTACAGAGAAACCTCCACCTGCCTCAGAATTGAAATGTCTCCTTGAAAGTAATGTGCAAAACATGAAAACCCATGCTTGAACCAGAATTCTAATCTTAAAGCTCAGAATTAGACTTGATCCTGTAGGTGTATTGTCTCTGCTTTATTAAATAGACTAACATTATTGGCACCATAGTTGTAGAGGAAAACTTGGCTTCTCTCTTGAATATTTAGGTCAATTAACCCTTGAAAAGGTAAGGTAAGCAAAAGAAAGAATTAAGGACATTGATTGCCAAAATTATATCACCAGGGCTCCTAAATTCTATCATAATATGTTAGATACCAACTTGCCTCTACTGCAGAGTATCTATACAGACTGTCTCTAAGTAACTATAGATGACCCTTTTCTAGAACCTGCTCTAATGCCTTTTCTTCACCACAGCTGGTGAGAAGATTCCACAGGTTTCCTTATTTACAAAGATGTTGCCCATTTGAATTCAGAAGGGCATTCAATATTTTTATTTATGATCTCCTAAAATGTGCTTTGACCTCTTCAATCTCTCAATCTTTAAATTTGGGGGTTATATTGATAAATGTAATGTTTATTATTTTTTAACATATGTTACTATAGGAGTCCCCAACCTGTGGGCCATGCGGGGTTTGCAACAGAGCCATGGAAATTGATGGCTAGCGCGCGCACACACACACGCACATACACACACTTACTTGTGCAAACACTAGGTGAGCATGGGAAGGCATGATCCATTTAAGTGAGCAGCAGGCATTATGCAAATGGAATTGCATGCATGCACACACACACACACAAAGACGCACACACACACACACACTTACAGACTGCTTGTGTGGAACCATCCCCTCTCCCTCCTCCACCAGTCTGCAAATCCAGGAACGTTGGGGAACTCTGTGTTAAGAGATGCTAACTCTACACTTACATAGCAAGTAGCGTAATATCTTCATCAAATCGTACAATTGCACAAAATATTTAATTAGATATAGTGTTTTATTTTCTTATGATACAATTTGTGACCTATTGGATTTCATTTCAGAGTTGTTTTCTTACTGAAAGAGACAAACAGAATGACCACAGGCAGGCAAAAATTGGGAGGAACATCTGACTTCCTGCCAGTTTTCCCATTGACTTTTCTTGTGGGTAACTGGCAAGGATCATTTGAGCAGTTTGTCAAATTTTAGTTCCATGAGAGTAATGGATCTGGAATACAACTGTGCCAAATTTCAATCCTTAGAGTACACAAAGTGTCATCTCCTTAGAAGAGTTAATTTTCTTTTGGCTTCACTGCTGATTTGGGGGAAGCAGGGAGCATTCTTCTTTCCACATGTAATAGGCTGATGCCCTTTCCCCTACCCTCACAACCCTCAGCAAAAACATGGTGAAACTGCAAGTCCTCCCCAATTTTTTAGAACCTACTCTGTAGGTGTGGCCTATTTTGTGGGCGTGGCTTGGCAGTCATGTGGCAGGGTGGGAGTGGCCACCTTTTAAAATGTGGTGAAACTCATTTAACAACACTCTTGCCTAGCAACCAAAATTTTGGACTCAATTGTGATAATAATTTCTTTCTTTCTTTCTTTCTTTCTTTCTTTCTTTCTTTCTTTCTTTCTTTCTTTCTTTCTTTCTTTCTTTCTTTCTTTCTTTCTTTCTTTCTTTCTTTCTTTCTTTCTTTCTTTCTTTCCTTTCCTTTCCTTTCCTTTCCATTCCTTTCTTCCTTACCTTTCTTCCTTTCCTTTCCTTTCCGTTGGGTCACTGGCAATGGTGGGCCAGATTTACTTCCAGGTACGCCGGTGGAACCCCCTCTCACCGTTTCTCTAAATTTCACCAACCGGCTCTCGCGAGTAGGTGCGAGCCTGCAGAAACCCACCACTGGTCCTCCCCCACCTCTTTTGTCCACAGAACTGCCTGCCACTTTATTAGTCATCAGAGATTTAAAATACATCAGCAGACTGAATGATTGGGTTTACACAGCTAGTAGGATGTAGCAATTAGAGGATAGGAAAACAATGAAAAATATCTACTTTCAAGTGCATACTAAATGATGGAGCTCCTTGGATAACTTTCAACAACTTCATATATTTTAACAACAGTAGGCCGTTTAGACTAAGCTGAAAAGTCAACAATATGGCTAACATAACCACAAATGGTTTATGATAGTTGAAAAAAACCCCTGTTTAATCTATTTTGTTTGCTTTCCATTTCATTGCAAGATGGGTGGCTTATGATCTTAAATTACTATTATTGTCATTTATTGTTTTAATGTTTACTAGCTTTTATTTTTTTTAAACCCGAATCAGCTCTAGATGAGCTGTTCAGTGTACAAGTGAAATAAATAAATAGACAAATTAGAGTTAAACTTATTTTGTACTTTCTTGCTGCTGTTGTACTATTTTATTGGTCTTTTTTGTAAACTGCAGAGTCCTTATCTCTTGGGACAGTTGATAAATATAGTTAAGTAAATAAATTTAATTGGATGAAACTATCACTTCCATTTTCTGCTCTTGTGAGCACAGTTTCAAAGCTATAATATTTATGTGTATTGTACCGTTTGTTCTAAACCTTACAATGGATGTAAAGGCTAATTATTATTTCCTTTATTGCTGACACACTTCATGGCTTTTGATTTTAGCTCAGCATTCAGATTATCAGGATTTTGCTTATTTATCCAAACTGTATTCCACAAGTGTTTCCCTGTAAATCAGGGTTTGGATGTATATTGATGCATATGTCATGGCTCCTAAAGTCTTTTTTTTTTAATCACTTTTTTGCATATTTGAGAATGATTTAAACATTCAATATCTAGAGAATCATATCCCAGTGACTAGAAGAAATGTGGTCAATAATGATAGAATAAAGACTGTTCAATTTCAGAGAAAAAGGTACATGTGAGTTGGAAATTAGATAACTAGATAAATTAGATAACAGATTTACTAGAGGTAAATGTGGGACAAGTCTATTATACTACCAAAATTTTGTTATTTTTCTTTCACATACAGACTGTCTAATCTGCTTACTGTAAAGCAGATGATAACTGTTTTGGTACTCTTAAAAATGTTCCACATATACAATGCTCTTAATTATTCTGTTCAGTTCATTTAATTTTATTAGTTTTAGTTATGACTTGCAATATCCTCTATTGGCGGGGAGGGGGAGGAAAATTTGCTTCTGAACCCAATTAAAGTGGAAATATCATTACATGAAGTAATTAATAATTTCCACCATACATTATCTTCCAATTAAAGTACAAAGCATTTTTATAATCACAGTTTGTACGAGGAAATTTTACTGAAAGGGTAATGCATGATAAGTACTTTACTGAGCCCTATAAATGTGTGTATAATCAACCTCTCAAAGATACCAAGATTTCTAAGCACACTGCTTTTGCCTCTCTGCCTTGCTGTTGACTTGAGAACTCCATCTGACTTCCACCATGCAGTTTGTCATCGTTTCTATTGCTTTGATAACATGGATGTACTTGGTTTTCCCAGGTAAGTTATATACATCGCCCTTCCTTTCTACTGCCTGGGCAGTAACATAAAAGACTACAGGATGGTGTGGCTTAACCACCCCTCTTCTCTTCCTTCTTTATATCAGGGAATGTGTAATTCTTTAATTAAAGCATGCCATGTTATTATTAAAAAGTATTCATGCATTCTCTAGTAACTCTTAAAGTTACTTAGGTAAGTGTCATCCCAATCTGCCCTGATCCCAATGGAAATAATGTTTTGAAATTTCAAAACTTTTTTTTCCGAGACTCGCTTCTCGTTTTTGAAGGTGACGGATGTACTTTGTGCTTCGTCCGCAGCTTGCTGTACTGGTGGGCTTCTTTGGAAGCACAGAAGGTCTTGGGGGGGGCTTCTGCCGTAGGAGCGGCTCGCTGGGAGCCCCAGCCTGGCAGTGGCCGGGGGCAGCCCCCCAGCCTTGCTCTAGGAGCTGGTGAGCAAAAAAAAGGGGGGGGGCGGATTTCGCCGGATAAAACTCAGGAGCTATGCAGAATAAGAAGAGTAGCTGAAATGCCGGAGGTGAAAGACTTTCGCTAATCTCTTGAATTGCAGATAAGCAATAAATCACTGTAAGTGCTAGTTCAATCAACTTGGAATGCAGATTGGAGGGGGGAGTTCTTAACCCCCCCTTGGACGGAACGGCTATTAATCGATTCCTCTCCATTTGAAATGGAGAGAGAAAGGATTAACTTGCTATTTGAACAAACTATGTGAAAGAATTGTATCGTATCGCATTTGCAACTGTTTCTTACGGAGCTCTTTTAAAAAGAAAGTAATTGGAACTTTTACTTTTCTTCCTGTCAGAGGAAGGGCCAAGATGGCTTCTCTTTGTTCTCCACTTATAACTCCTCTACAGTGCTGAAGCTTTTCCCTCCTTAATTACTTAATTACCAAAGAAGGATTATAAACTCTTTACTTCAGACATTCCTACCAGAGGCTCTCAAGTCTCTCCCAATATGTGGACTCCTGATTGTGGACTGTAAAGTTTCCTTTTTTTAAAGTGAACTCTTAAGACTCTTAAGACTGAACTCCCACTTGGACTGTCTGATAACTCAGACTCTTTTGGTTGTCTGTTTCTCCGGCACCATTTCTTTGTCAGCTAAGAAACTGAGAGTGACACAATGGCTTTTAGAAAGCCTCCAACGGGAAAGTCAGCCTCTGCTCCATCCTCTGCCATATCCAGCCCGACTACACAGTTGAAAATTTCTATATTCTTACAGAAAGAATCTGCTGGAGAGGGCTCAAAGGATCCGTTGGTTGTAGAAATGTTTTGGGAAATTATGAAAAATATGAATAGCATGAATGAAATTATGAATGAAATGAGGAAAGAGATGTCAGAATTAACATTAGAGCTTAGGGAAACGCAATGAAATACAATGGAAAATTAAAAAAAATTGAAAAGCTAGAGAAGGAGGTGGCTGAGATAGGGGAAGAGGTGAAGGAGGTTCAGAGGGAGGGTTCAGAATTGGGAGCAAACATGACCAAAATTGAATTTGAAAGAATGTCTTTTTTTTCTCAGGTTCCAGAATATACCAGAGTCAGAAAACGAAGATCTTAAAGACCTTATGAGTACAATATTAGCAGAATACCTTAAAAGAGAGAAAGATCAACTCTGGTGGGATATGGACCTGGTTTATAGAATTAATTCAACTTATGCCAGGATAAATAATGTACCAAGAGAAGTTCATGTTAAATTTCTTAGGAGATCCACAAAGGATGAGATATTGAGGGCTCAACGGGATGGAATTTTAAAATGCCATTATAAAGAAATAATCATTTTGAAACAGATTCCGAAAAAGATTTGAGAAATAAGTAGGAAGTATTCTTTCTTGTCTAAGAAATTATATAAAAAGGGAATATGGTTCAAATGGTTGCGCAGGTAGATCTGTGCATGCGCGAAGAGATGGCGGTCTGCCTCTGAGCTCCGCGCGGGCCGCGGGGGCTCTTTGGAAAATAGGGATGCCGCCCGAACCTCTTTACCAGCTTTGAGGGTCGGGCCCAGTAAGTGACCACCCTGGCTTACCATCGAGGCCATGGACGGCCTCCCAGGGTGAGTTGACGGCCGAGAACGGGGGTTTTGCTGACCGGAAGGTGCCGGTCAGCTGGAGACGCCGGGCGTCAGGCCAATGTCGGGCCGATGCCGGGCTTGTAGAGCCCGCCGGGGGAGAAAGCGGGAGAGAACGCGGAGAACGCGGAGAACGTGGAGTGTTGGAGACCGGGCAGAAGGTCTACTGGACGCTGGAGAGGCGGAGACCGGGCAGGAGGCTGGGCAGGAGGCTTGCCAGAAGGTCTGCCGAGGCGTGCCGAATGTCGAAGGCTGAAGGACGTGAGAGGCCGGGTTGCCAGAGGCCGGGACGCCAGGCTGGACAGAAGGCAAGCTGGGACTGCCGAGTGCGGAGGGCCATGGGGGGCCAGGACGCGGAAGGCCGGGATGCCAGCCTGGGAGGGACAACTGGCGAGGACGATCTAGGCCCGATAACAGCAGGGCCGTAGCCGAGATGACCCAATCTGGACTCCTTTATTTGGCCGACTCCATTAGTGTACCGGTGAGTGGGAAAATCGGAGGTCTAGCAGCCGGGAGCCGGGAGACCGCATAACAGCTGGGCCGAGGCCTAAGAAGATCCAGGCTGAGGCCCTGTTCCCTACTGACTCTGCCCTGTTTAAACCAACTTAAACCAGGACCCACAAGGGGGGCCAGGAGATCTTGCAAGGGGCCCAACCATGTACCATCTTTGGCTGAGGCCTGAGGCTCTGGAAGAGTGGGACTGGACTGGACTTGCTAAGGCCACGCCTGTGATAGTGCACTTATGTGATCATGTGCACTTTATGCGATTATTTATTGACCATCATACCCAGGATTTTAACTTCTCTATACCGTATCATTAACTTACTGGAATTAATTAATTTTAACATCTATTTAATATTTATTGAATATATATTTTAACATCTGTAATATTTATTTAATATTTATTCTGACCATCCAAGCATCTCTGTACCCAATTGATTCCCTGCTGTTGATGTGACCCATAATATATTCAAGGGCAGACCTAATCCTACTGCGGGAGTCCCCCCTCTCGCAGGTATGGCCCGCTGTGTTATCAAGGGCACACTTTGATGAGGGACTAATAAGTCAGGAGAAGTGGCGAAAGCGCAGGTGTAGGGGTTTTTTAGTTAAAAAATTGTTGTCTATTTTAGGGGGTACCAGGGAGGGGGGAGGGTATAGACAGGTTGAGACTAGCCAGAAGGGAACGGGCCGAGCCAGCAGACGACGGAGGGAGGCAGATGGTCCCGCCAAGAGGGGGGATACAGGGGTCGTTTTCATGGAGGGCCTACCCATTGAGAGGGTGGCAGGGAGAGGCAGATCCGATGGGAGACAAGTACTATCTTCCCGGTTGGGGGCACGAGGCCGATGGTTACAAACGGTGAAGTGCCACAACCCCCGCAGGCTAGGTGGTCAGGGAGTACAGAGCTAGGGTCTACGGCTGATGTTCTGCAATGCCAGGTCCGTGGTCAACAAAGCCCCCCCCCATCCATGACCTTGTGTCAGAGGGGGAGCCGGACCTGGTAGGAATTGCGGAGACCTGGTTGGGCCACGAGGGAGGACTCCCCCTCGTTGAAATGTGCCCACCAGGTTACCGCGCTTTTCATCAGCCTCGGGCCCTAGGCAGGGGTGGTGGGGTAGCGGTTATCATTAGGGAAGGTCTGGAGCCGAGAGAGACCATTGTGCCACAGACCACCGGTTGTGAGTCCCTCTGTGTGAAGAGGGGCCTAGGGAGGCAGTTGGGCTTGCTAGTTGTATACCTGGCTCCCCGCTATGTAACAGCAGCCCTGCCCGAGCTCCTCGAGGTGATCGCTACGATGGCAGTTGAGACCCCCAGACTTTTAGTCATGGAGGACTTTAATCTGCCATCGGTGGGCGAATCATCCGGGGTAGCTCGGGAGTTCATGGCTTCCATGACGGCCATGGACCTGACCCAAGTAATTGAAGGCCCCACTCACGAGGGTGGACATACACCGGATCTCATCTTTGTCTCAGGCCAATGGAAGAGTGATCTGGGTATAGGGGATATAGTCATCACGCCCTTGTCATGGACAGACCACTCACTTCTCCGGCTCGACTTTCCAACCGCTGCCCCTCACCGCAGGGAGGCGGAACCTGAGTCACCAATTTGGTTCCGCCCCAGGCGCCTGATGGACCCTGATGGGTTCCAGACGGCGCTTGGGCCACTTCCTGTACCCCTGACCCGCGCCCCGATGGAGGACCTCGTGGCCGCATGGAATACTGCGATCACGGGAGCCTTGGATCGGGTCGCGCCCTTGCGGCCTCTCTTGTGGCGGCGAGCCACCCTGGCTCCTTGGTTCACCGAGGAGCTAAGGGTGATGAAACGCCACAAGAGATGCCTAGAGAGAAGATGGAGGTCTTCCCGTTCTGAATCCGACCGGACACAGGTAAGAGCCCATTTACGGACTTACATTGTGGCGCTGAGAGTGGCCAAACGCCATCATTGTGCCACCCTCATAGCATCCGCAGAAAACCGCCCTGCCGCCCTGTTTAGGGTGACCCGCTCCCTCCTCCAACAGAGGGTGCGGGAAGCCCCGCTACAGGGTAGAGCAGAGGAATTTGTGACTTTTCTGCAGGAGAAAATCGCTCAGATACAGAACGAGTTAGCCCCCATTGATGGCCCAGTGGGATGCCACGAGACAGATCTTGTTTGGGAGGAATTTGACTCCGTTACTTCCGAGGATATGGACAGGTTACGTGGGCGACTGCGAGCCACCACATGTTTATTGGACCCGTGTCCCTCCTGGCTTGCACTGGCATCCTGGGAGGTGACACGAGGCTGGCTCCAAGAGGTTGTCAACGCATCCTTAAGTGAGGGTTCCTTGCCTGCTTCCCTAAAAGAGGCTATGGTGAGGCCCCTCCTTAAGAAGCCCTCTTTGGATCCAGCTCTTTTAACCAACTATCGTCCAGTCTCCAACCTTCCCTTCTTGGCGAAGGTTGTTGAGAGTGTGGTGGCACAACAGTTTCCCCGTCACCTGGAGGAAGTTGATTATCTAGACCCGCGCCAGTCCGTCTTTCGGCCCGGGCATAGCACCGAGACGGCATTGGTCGCGTTGGTCGATGATCTCTGGAGGGCCAGAGATGGGGGTTGTTCCTCCATCCTGGTCCTATTAGACCTCTCGGCGGCTTTCGATACCATCGACCATGGTATCCTATTGCATCGGCTGGGGGGGTTGGGGGTGGGAGGCACCGTTTTACGGTGGTTCTCCTCCTACCTCTCTGGCCGATCGCAATTTGTGTTGACAGGAGAGCAGAGGTCGACCCCGAGACCCCTCACATGTGGGGTGCCTCAGGGGTCGGTCCTCTCGCCTCTCCTGTTTAACACATATATAAAGCCGCTGGGTGAGATCATCCGTGGTTTTGGGGTATGATACTCAGCTGTATATATCTACCCCAAACCACCCCAACGATGCCGTAGCGGTGATGTGCCAGTGCCTGGAAGCCGTACGGATCTGGATGGGAAGAAACGGACTCAGGCTCAAGCCGACCAAGACCGAGTGGCTGTGGTTTCCGGCTGCCCGATTCAACCAGTTGACTCCATCGCTGGCCATTGGGGGCGAACATCTTGCCCCAGTGGATGGGGCGCGCAACTTGGGTGTCCTCCTGGATGCCCGGCTTTCCATGGAAGATCAAGTGACAGCCGTGGCCAGGAGGGCGTTTTACCAGGTTCACCTGGTTCGCCAGTTGCGCCCCCTATTGGATCGGGACGCCCTTCGCACAGTCACCCATGCTCTCGTGACATCCCGACTCGACTATTGTAACTCTCTCTACATGGGGCTCCCCTTGAGGTACACCCGAAGATTTCAGCTGGTCCAGAATGCAGCCGCGCGAGCAATAATGGGTACCGCAAGGTATACCCATGTAACACCGCTCTTGCGCGAGCTGCACTGGCTACCTGTCGTCTTTCGGGTGCGCTTCAAGGTGTTAGTTCTCATCTTTAAAGCGCTCCATGGCTCGGGACCTAGCTATCTGCGGGATCGGATTCTGCCCCATACATCCTCCCGGCCGATTCGCTCCCACAGAGAGGGACTGCTCCGGGTGCCGTCCACTAGACTTTGTCAGCGGGCGACGCCCAGGGGAAGGGCCTTCTCTGTGGCGGGCCCAGCCCTCTGGAACGACCTTCCCCCCGACATTAGAACAACTATGGACCTCCGCTCCTTCCGTCAGAAATTAAAAACTCACTTTTTCTGCTTGGCCGGCCTAGGTTAGTCTCTGCCCAGGGATTAGGGATTGTTAATTTTAAATGGGAATTTTATTGCAGGGATAGTCAAATTTAATTTGTTTTTATTGTATTTATTGTATTCATATATATATATTATGCTGTTTTATTCCTCCCTGTACACTGCTCCGAGTCCCCTAGGGGAGAGGACGCGGTTATACAAATAAATATTCTATTCTATTCTATTACCAGAGGGGATGTTGATTTTCTGGAAGGGAGGCAGAGTAAAAATCAAAACACTAAGCGAGGCGGAGGCTTTTATTAAAAAACATTCCCCCCAGCTGGGAGGTGAAGACAGGGGAATGGAGGGAGTGACGGCCCTGCCCGGGGACAGGGAAGAGGACTCAGATCATAAAAATGACTTTATTTGAAATACTATTGTAATTGTTGATACAAGATAAAGTAGCAAAAAAAAAAGAGATGATTGAATATATAGACTATGCAATGTAATCTTTTTATATGTTTATCCTTTACCTTTAAAATTGTAAACTTATGAAGTTTGGGGAAAGTTGCCACCAATGGCAGGGAAGCTACCAAAATGTTACCTGTACCCTACACCTTTTTTCCTTGTAAAATTTTTGAAAACCAATAAAATACTTTTTTCAAAAAAAAAACCAACCCTTTTTTTTTCATTCAAAAAATGAAAAGGCTAATTTTTCACATTGGAAATGGAGATTTAAGAACAGAGAGAAAATAATTAACATTACAGATCTTTCATTACCAAAGTAAGTGACATCATTATTCTCACAATGTCACTAGCGAGATAAGGAAATGTCTGCAAGCAAACAACCAACCTCATGGAGCACCAATAGCTATATGGTTCAACCCTGAGCTGCATATTTTCTCTTCTATAAGAAACAGAAAGGCAGAGGAAATGAATGGGTACTAGTCAGGAGGTGGCAAGGAGGAATACAAAAAAAAAAAAAGGAAGAGCCGGGTTCTCGTAGATATGTCAAACAAATTATTTCTCTTCTTTGCATGGATGAGATGGGAAATTAACAGGGGAATGGCCAATTGGGGTAGCTGCAATTCAGAATTAGTATAAATCTTGCCCCACTGTCAAACCATAGCGATAAGCACTGAAATTTGTTAAATCAGCTTCAGGAGCAGCCATGGGTGGCAAACCTGATACACCAGTTGCGCCCCTTTCTAGATCGGGATGCCCTTCGCACCGTCAGTCAAGCCCTCGTTATGTCCCGTCTAGACTACTGTAATGCTCTCTACATGGGCCCCCCCTTGAGGTGAATCCGGGGACTCCAGTTAGTACAGAATGCGGCCGCGCAGGGGATCCTGGGAGCCTGACGGTACTCCCATGTAACACCTCTCCTGCGTGAGCTGCACTGGCTGTCTGTGGCCTTCCGGGTGCACTTCAAGGTGTTAGTAACCATCTTTAAAACGCTCCATGACATGGGGCCTGTCCGCTCCCACAGAGAGGGCCTCCTCAGGGTGTCATCTTCCGGTCAATGCCGCCTGGCGACCCCCAGGGGGAGGGCCTTCTCTGTGGCGGGTCCAGCCCTCTGGAACGACCTGCCCCCCGAACTCCGCACCATCACGGATCTTCGCCTCTTCTGCCGGCTGCTTAAAACGCACCTTTTTCTTCTAGCGGGCCTGGCTTAGATCTAATTGTCTCAAATTTAGTGACTGAATTTTAATATACGTTTTAATAGTTTTAATCATATTTTAGCACAGACACACCATATTTAATTTTATTTTAAAATGTGACTATTTATATTTTGATTGTTTGTTGTGTTTTTAATTCTTCTGTGCACCGCCCTGAGTCCCATTGGGGAGATAGGGCGATATAGAAATGGGATAAAATAAAATTAAATAAATAAATAAATAAATAAATAAATAAATAAATAAATAAATAAATAAATAAATAAATAAATAAATAAATAAATAAATAAATAAATAAATAAATAAATAAATAAATAAATAAAAACAATTTATAATACCCTATAGAATTGCGATCCCTTCAGAAATAAGGAGATTTAAACAAAAACTTATCAACAAGGAACAAGTAAAGTTGATAAACACTGGGATAGAGAAATTTACCTGCTAGTGTTCTCTATACACAAAGCAGGAGGGGGAGAGAAAATAAAAACCGCCACTTAGACACTCACAATATACTGAAAGTACAATTATTTTTACTCCTTGTACTGCAAAATGAATGGGGTAATTAATGGCAATTGTTTCCTATCCTTGAACTTTTCATTTTATTGCTACAGAACCATTACATGACTCTTTTGAAGACCATTATGTCCACATTTTGGATGGGGAAGATAGATGGTTTGATGGCACATTAAATCTAAATTTCTTCCCTCTACATTTACATTTTAGATCAGGGGTTCCCAAACTTGGCAACTTTAAGACTTGTGGACTTCAACTCCCAGAATTCTCCAGCCAGCTATGCTATGCTGGCTGGAGAATTCTGGGAGTTGAAGTCCACAAGTCTTAAAGTTGCCAAGTTTGAGAACCCCTGTTTTAGATCAATGAATTTTACATGCTGATGTTTGTTATTCTACAGAGTCTCCCAGCACAGCATGTTATCTGTAGCCTAATGCTTGTAGATTGCCACTGAGGAACTTCTTACGTAACTATGTTAATAGAGTAACATTCCCATTTTTGTATATATTTAGCCAGCGTTCAAAGGAATTAGGATAATTATGAAGAAATAGTATGTTCACTGTTTGCTGAATTATAAAGAATATGGCATTTTGTACTGCACTTACACACTATGGCATAAGAAAGGAAAAATATTCTATCATTTGACCTGAAGAATCTTCAGAGTAAAAATAGAAGATCTGTGACATAATGCTTCTCAACTGTTATTGATTTAAAAATAAAAAAGACACATGTATCATATAGTTCTAGGTGCTGAGCCTGATGAGCGGGGACATGCCACTGATGCCCCTGATGCCTCTGATGCCTCTGATGATTGCCTGAGTAAGCATGGTGGCCGTTGTGTCAACGGGTGTGATTCAGACGAAATGAATGTTGGACCCTGTACAGAAGGGGTTTGCTGTAAAGAAAAGTAAGAGCTTCATTTTGTTTTAATCAGATGAAACATGCTTTCAGATTTTCCTATTTTTATTTAGGTATTTCATAGTGTAGATGGTCTCCAGAGGCTCTCTAAACGTATATCATCAGGGGTCCCCAAACTTAGCAACTTTAAGACTTCTGGACTTCAACTCCCAGAATTCTCGAGCCAGCATAATTGACTAGAGAATTCTTGGAGTTGACGTCCATGAGTCTTAAAGTTGCCAAATTTGAAGACCTCTGATATATCATATTTAGAGAAGAGTGAGATGCAACAAGGAAGTGGAATCACCCTGGTCCTTAGTCTCTTGACAAAGGATATTCTGAATTGTTAGTGTGGATTATTCTAAAAGCATTTTATTGTAAATAGTTTACTGTTAAGGGTGAGGAAATAAGTGTAAGGATTGTATTTATTATTCTATAATGGATTACCAGTGTTCATTCCTGAGATCAGCGGTGGGATTCAATCACTTTGCACCACTTCGGGAGAACTGATTGTTAACTTTCTGAGCAGTTTGGCGAACTAGTTTTTGGAAGAAATCATTAGGGCAGAGACCCAGTTGTTAAATTCTTTGAATCCTACCACTGCCTGAGATACAGTATCATTCAGGGGAATATGCAGGGGAGGTTTAAAAAAAAAGGTAACAAGATAGCATGCTAGCATTATCAAAGCCCTACCCCTTTTTATGGATATCACCTGCATGCACAACTAGGCTTAAATTTCCATGGCTGGTGTGTTAATTTTTTTTTAACCACCCTATGGATATTGCTGCTCTGATCAAATACAGAAGGCTGACTGCCGTATTCTGGGATGATCAACCTGAAATCCACTCTGGCTATTTTTAAATGAGATACTGATCTTTCTTCACTATAATGCACAGTATTATATCTTGGGGTGGGGTGAGGGGAGGGTAAGAGAAATGAAAGCAGCATAACAGATCCATGAAGCAAACCTATTCCTTTCATATATGCATCATAATATTCCATGTACCATTTCCCCAAAAATATGACCTACCCCAAAAACAAACCCTAGCCCAATTTTCACATCTGCACCTAATATAAGCCTTACCCCCAAAATAAGCCCTAAGTAATCCCTGCCCACTGTGTTAGAAGACCTCAAAAGGCCTCAAGAATGAATATGGCACATTGCAACTAGCATAAATATGAGTCATTGCCAAGTGTCTGAATTTTGATCACATGACCTTAAGGATTCTGAAACAGTTGTGAGTATAAAAAATGGTCATAAGTCATTTTTTAAAGTGTTATTGTAACCTTAAAAAGTTGCTAAATGAACTGTTGTAAAGCGAGGACTACCTGTGTATAAAATGTGTTATATGTTTGGTCAATGTGATACTTCACAGTAAAAATGTGGTTAAATTTTCTTTTGCAGGTGCAATTAAATGAATATGTGAACTGGAAAGTAAAGCTAAAAGCAGAAGGCAAATATTACTATGAATGCCACTAATGAGGATGATTTCAGACCCAACAAATACTTTCCAGGATGTGTGGCCATGAAGTGAAAATGCTTCCTCGTTAATCAATGGATATATTCTTCATCTTTTCTTCATGTCAACAATTACCAAACAGAGAATAAATCCCAAGTTTCTGAAATCCTTGTCTAGATATATTTGTGTTTAGAAATGTGTCCACCAGGTTATCGGGCATTCCATCAGCCACGGGCCCAAGGCAGGGGTGGGGGAGTGGCGGTTATTATTAAGGAAGGTCTCGAGCCGAGGGAGACCTCTGTGCCGCAGACAGCCGGTTGTGAGTCCCTCTTTGTGAAGTGGGGTCATGGGTGGCAGCTGGGTTTGCTGATTGTGTACCTGGCTCCTCGCTACGTCTCAGCAGCCCTGCCCGAGCTCCTCGATGTGATCACAGGGTAGAGGGTCTGACGTAAAGAGGGGGGCGAAGGTCGATCCCACAGAGGGCCTTTCCATCCAAACGGCCCAGGGGAGGGGCAGGTATGACGGGAGCCGGGGGTCGTATCAAGTTTCGGGGAGCATGCTTACCAGCTATTTAAGAGCAGTCGCCCACCCAGACCCCCTGGGCTCCTCCCGTAACTAGGAGGTGAGGAGTTACAGAGCCCGAGGCACATGTTGTGCAACGCCAGGTCCATGGTGAACAAAGCCCCCCTCATATACGATCTAATTTCAGAGGGGGACCCGGACCTGGTGGGTATTACGGAAACCTGGTTGGGGCACGAGGGAGGTGTTCCCCTCGTTGAGATGTGCCCACCAGGTTACCTAGCACTTCATTGGCCAAGAGCCCAGGGTAGGGGTGGGGGAGTGGCGGTTATTATTAAAGAAAGTCTTCAGCCAAGGGAGGCCACTGTGCCTCAGGTAGTCAGGTGTGAATCTCTGTATGTGAAATGGGGACTTGAGAGGCAGCTGGGCCTACTGGTCTTGTACCTGGCTCCCCGCTACGTGTCAGCGGCCCTGCCCGAGCTCCTCGAGGTGATCGCTGAGGTGGTGGTTGGCACCCCCAGACTTTTAGGGTTAGGGTTAGGGTTAGGGTTAGGGTTAGGGTTAGGGCTAGGGCTAGGGCTAGGGCTAGGGCTAGGGCTAGGGCTAGGGCTAGGGCTAGGGCTTGGGCTAGGGCTAGGGCTAGGGCTAGGGCTAGGGCTAGGGCTAGGGCTAGGGCTAGGGCTAGGGCTAGGGTTAGGGTTAGGGCTAGGGCTAGGGCTAGGGCTAGGGCTAGGGCTAGGGCTTGGGCTAGGGCTAGGGCTAGGGCTAGGGCTAGGGTTTCCGGCATCCCTGTACAGCCAGTTGACTCCATCACTGGCCATAGGGGGTGAACATCTAATCCCTGTGGATGGGGCACGCAACCTGGGCATCCTCCTTGATGCACGGCTGTCCATGGAAGATCAAGTGATGGCGGTGGCCAAGAGAGCATTTTACCAGGTTTGCCTGGTCCGCCAGTTGCGTCCCCTATTGGATCGGGGTGCCCTCTGCACAGTCACTCATGCCCTCGTGACATCCCGACTGGACTACTGCAATGCTCTCTACATGGGGCTCCCCTTGAGGTGCACCCGAAGGTTTCAGCTTGTCCAGAATCCAGCCGCGTGGGCAGTTATGGGAACTTCTAGGTTTTCCCATTTAACACCGCTCCTGCGCGAGCTGCATTAGCTGCCTGTCATCTTTCGGGTGCGCTTCAAGGTGTTAGTTATCATCTTTAAAGCGCTCCATGGCACGGGACCTAGCTATCTGCAGGATCGCATCCTGCCCCATACATCCCTGCGGCGGATTCGCTCCCACAGAGAGGGACTTCTCTGGGTGCCGTCCACTAGGCTGTGCCAGCGGGCGACGCCCAGGAGAAGGGCCTTCTCTGTGGCGGGCCCAGCCCTCTGGAACGACCTTCCCCCCAAAATCAGAACAACTACTGACCTTCGCTCCTTCAGACAGCAATTAAAAACATACTTCTTTCGCTTGGCTTGCCTAGGGTAATTTAAAATTTTTAAATTTTAAATTTTAGGGTTTTTAGGGATAGCCTAGTTTTAGGAGTTTTTAGCGCAGGGCAAGTTTAATTTGTTTTTAATTTTGTATTTCTGTCTGTTTTAACTATTTTTAATTCCCTGTGCCCTGTCTCGAGTCCCTTCGGGGGGAGAGAGAGCGGGTTATAAATAAAATTATTATTATTATTATTATTATTAGTAGTATTATTATTATTATTATTATTATTATTATTATTATTATTATTATTATTATTATTAGTATTATTATTATTAGTATTAGTATTAGTATTATTATTATTATTAGTAGTAGTATTATTATTATTATTAGTATTATTATTATTTTAGTCATGGGGGATTTCAACCTGCTATTGGCATGCGATTCATCTGAGGTGGCTCGGGAGTTCATGGCCTCCATGATGGCCATGGACCTGACCCAAGTAATTTAAGGCCCCACACATAGGGGGAAACACACTAGACCTAATCTTTGCCTCTGGCCAGTGGTTGAGTGATCTAGAAGTAGGGGAATTAGTCATCGAACCCCTGTCATGGTCAGATCACTCGCTCCTGCGGCTAGACTTTCCGACCGCTACACCGCACCACGGGGAGGCAGAACCCGAGATTCCCAGATGGTTCCGCCCCAGGCGCCTGATGGACCCGGAGAGGTTCCAGATGGAGCTTGGGCCTATGCCTGTAACCCTCACCCACGACTCGACCAAGGACTTAGTGGCTGCATGGAATAGTGCAGCCACGGGGGGCCTTGGACCGGGTCGTGCCCTTGCGGCTTCTCAGGTGGCGCCGATCCATCCTGGCCCCTTGGTTTTCTGAGGAGCTAAGGGTGATGAAGCGCCGCAAGAGACGCCTAGAGAGCAGATGGAGGTCCACTCGTTCCAAATCCGACCGAACACTAGTGAGGTCTTAAACAAAGATCTACCTAGTGGCAATAAGAGTGGCAAAACGCAGTCATCTTGCCACTCTTATTGCGTCCGCAGATAACCGCCCTGCCGCCCTGTTCAGTGACCCGCTCCCTTCTCCATCAGGGGTCGTGGGAAGCTCCCTTGCAGGGTAGAGCAGAGGAGTTCGGAAGTTATCTGCTGGACAAAATCGCTCGGATTCGGGACGACTTGTCCTCCATTTTGATAGATCTGGCCGAACCGTCCGAGGCAGGTCTTGAGACCGTTTTATGGGATGAGTTCGACTTTGTTACTTCCGAAGACATGGACAGGTTGCCGAGGCGACTGAATGTCACCACATGTTTATTGGACCCGTGTCCCTCCTGGCTGTTACTGGCCTCCTGGGAGGTGACACGAGGCTGGTTCCAGGGAATTGTGAATGCTTCTCTTAGTGAGGGGTTCTTGCCGGCCTCCCTTAAAGAGGTGATGGTGAGACCCCTCCTCAAGAAGCCCTTCCTGGACCCAGCGTTGCTAACTAATTATCATCCGGTCTCCAACCTTCACTTTTTGGCGAAGGTTGTAGAGAGTGTGGTGGTACAGCAGTTCTCTCGGCACCTGGAGGAAACTGCTTATCTAGATCCGCGCCAGTCCGGCTTCCGACCTGGGCACAGCACCGAGACAGCATTGGTCGCGTTGGTGGATGATCTCTGGAGGGCCAGAGATAGGGTTTTCTCTTCTATCCTGGACCTATTAGATCTCTCAGCAGCATTCAATACCATCGACCATGGTATCCTATTGCACCGACTGGAGAGGTTGGGATTGGGGGGCACTGTTTTTGCCTCTCTGGTCAGTTGCAATTTGTATTGGCAGGAGGCAGAGGTCAACCTCGAGACCACTCATTTATGGGGTGCCTCAGGGGTTGGTCCTCTCACCACTCCTGTTTAACATCTACATGAAGCCGCTGGGTGAGATCATCCGTGGTTGTGCGGTAGAGTACCATCAGTACGCTGATGATACCCAGCTGTACATATCTACCCCCAACCACCCCAATGATGCGTCGAAGTGATGTCCCGGTGTTTAGAAGCCGTGCGGCTCTGGATGGGAAGTAACAAACTTCGGCTCAACCCGTCCAAGACCGAGTGGCTGTGATTTCCGGCGTCTCGGCATAGCCAACTTACTCCATCGCTGGTTATCGGGGGCGGTTCATTGGCCCCCACGGAAAGGGCTCGCAACTTGGGGGTCCTCCTGGATTCCCGGCTGTCCCTAGATGACCATGTGATGGCCGTGACCAGGGGGGCATTCTACCAGGTTCGCCTGGTACACCAGTTGCGTCCCTTTCTGGTCCTAGATGCCCTCTGCACTGTCACTCAGGCACTTGTGACGTCCTGCTTGGACTATTGTAACGCTCTCTACATGGGGCTCCCCTTGAGGTGCACCCGGATGCTCCAGTTAGTTCAGAATGCGGCTGCACGGGGGATTCTGGGAGCTTCTCGTTACTCCCACGTAACGCCTCTCCTGCGCGAGCTGCACTGGCTACTGGTGGACTTCTGGGTGGGCTTCAAGGTGCTTGTTACCATCTTCAAATTGCTCCATGGCTCAGGGCCTAGCTACTTGCAGAACCGTCTCCTGCCACATACCTTCCTTTGTCCGATACGCTCCCACAAATAGGGCCTACTGAGGGTACCAACCGCTGGTCAATGCCGGCTAGCGGTGCCCAGGTGTAGGGACTTCTCTGTGGCAGGGCCGGACTTCGCACTATCATGGACCTTCCCCTCTTTCGCCACTCACTTAAAACATATTTTTTTCAGCAAGCTGGTCTTACGTAATAGTTTTGACTGTCATAATATAACATCTGCCAAATACATATATGGATGTTAGATTTTAGGGGAATTTTTAGCATAGGCCGGGTTGTAATTTTAATGATTCTAAATTTTAGTACAGGTTAATTTAATTCGTTTTTAACTTTGTATATATTGTATGTTTATATGGTTTTTTAAATTTTTCCTGTACACCGCCCCGAGTCCCTTCGGGGAGAGGGGGCGGTTTATAAATCTAATATAAATAAATAAATAAAATAAATTTTAGTCATGGGGGATTGCAACCTGCCATCGGTAGGCAGGACATCTGAGGTGGCCCGGGAGTTCATGGCCTCCATGACGGCCATGGTCCTGACCCAAGTAATTCATGACCCCAGAAGTGCCAATATGGTTCCGCCCGAGGCACCTGATACATGAGCTGCACTCGCTTCCTGTGGCCTTCCGGGTGTGCCTCAAGGTTTTGGTGACCATCTTCAAAGCGCTCCATGGCATGGGTCCTGGTTATTTGCAGAACCGCCTCCTGCCACATACCTCCATCCGACCTGTCCACTCCCAGTTGGAGGGCCTCCTCAGGGTGACGTCCGCTGGTGGCTGGCAGCTCCCAGGGGAAGGGCCTTCTCTGTGGCAGGCCCAGCCCTCTGGAATGACCTGCCCCCTGACCTTCGTACCATTACGGACCTTCGCCTCTTCCGGCGAACATTAAAGACTTACTTTTTTCATGTGGCCGGCCTGGCATAGTGTGTTTTTACTATCATTTTAATAGGGTTTTTTATTATTTTAACACAGGTTAAATTTATTTAATTTAATTTTAAATTTATCTATTGAGTGTATTTATATGCATTTTATCCTTTATTATCCTTGTGCACCACCCTATGGGAGAGAGGGCGGTATACAAAATAAATAAATAAATAAATGAATAAATAAATAATATTTGATTTTTGTATAATAATTTTATTACAGGTAATATGTAAATAATAATAATTAATTAATTAATAATAACAATTTATTACATTTATAAACCGCCCCACCCCTCCCCGAAGGGACTCGGGGCGGCGTACAGGAAAATTAAAAAACTATCTAAAAACATACAAGGCATACAAAGTTAAAAACGAATTAAATTACCCTGTACAAGAATTTAAAGCATTAAAATTATAACCCATTAAAACCAAATAGATAATTTGCAAAAAACAGACTGGGGCAAGAAGCGTCGATTAGGCCAAACCGGCCTGATGGAATAAATAAATTTTTACTTTTTGGCGGAAGGTGCAGACGTCCGTGGTCATTCTAATATCCGGGGGTAGGTCGTTCCAGAGGGTCGGGCCCATCACAGAGAAGGCCCTTCCCCTGGGCGTCGCCCGCTGGCGTTGCCTAGTGGACAGCACCCGGAGAACTCCCTCTCTCTGTGAGCGAATCGGCCGAAGGGATGTATGGGGCAGGATACGATCCCGCAAATAACTAGGTCCTGTGCCATGGAGCGCTTTAAAGATGATAATCAACACCTTGAAATGCACCCGAAAGGCCACAGGCAGCCAGTGCAGCTCGTGCAGGAGTGGTGTTACATGGGAGTATCTAGTAACTCCCATAACTGCCCGCGAGGCTGCGTTCTAGACCAGCTGTAGCCTCCAAGTGCATCTCAAGGGAAGCCCCATGTAGAGAGCATTGCAGTAATCTAGACGAGATGTCACAAGCGCATGAGTGACCGTGCGCAGGGCGCCCTGGTCCAATAGGGGACACAACTGGTGCTGGTAGAATGCCCCCCTGGCTACGGCTGTCACATGATCTTCTATTGACAGCCGGGAATCCAGGAGGACGCCTAAGTTGCAGGTCCGCTCCAAGGGGGCTAGATGTTCGCAACCTATGGCCAGTGAGGCGTCAACTGGTTGAACCGGGGAGCCGGTAGCCACAGCCACTCAGTCTTGGACGGGTTGAGCTTGAGTCTGTTCCTTCCCATCCAGATCCTAACGGCTTACAGACACCGGGACATCACTTTGACGGCATCGTTGGGGTGGTTTGGGGTAGAAATGTACAGCTGGGTGTCATACAATAGCAGAGTTGGAAGGGACCTTGTAGGTCTTCTAGTCATCTGTGTACAGATGGTAATGTACCCCAAACCCACGTATGATCTCGCCCAGCGGCTTCATATATGTATTGAACAGGAGAGGTGAGAGGACAGACCCCTGAGGCACCCCACAAGTGAGAGGTCTCAAGGCCGACTTCTGCCCCCCTGCCAATACAAATTGCGACTGACCGGAGAGGTAGGAGGAGAACCACCGCAAAACGGTGCCACTCACCCCCAACCACTCCAGTCGATGCAATAGGATACCATGGTCGATGGTATCAAAAGCTGCCGAGAGGTCTAATAGGACCAGGAAGGAGGAGCAACCCCCATTTCTGGCCCTCCAGAGATCATCCACCAAAGCGACCAATGCCGTCTCAGTGCTATGACCGGGCCGGAAGCCGGAGTGGTGCGGGTCCAGATAATCAATTTCCTCCAGATGGCTTGGAAACTGTTGTGCCACCACACTCTCTACAACCTTCGCCAGGAAGTGAAGGTTGGAGACCGGAAGTTAATTTACTAACAATGCTGGGTCCAGGGAAGGCTTCTTGATGAGAGGCCTCACCACCGCCTCTTTCAAGACGGTAGGCAAGAACCCCTCACTCAAAGAAGCATTCACTATTTCCTGGAGCCAGCCTCGTGACACCTGCCAGGATGCCAGTACAAGCCAGGAGGGACACTGGTCCAATAAACATGTGGTAGCCCTCAGTCTCCTACATAACCTGTCCATATCATCGGAAGTAGCAGAATCAAACTCCTCCCAGAATGGTATCTCAAGTCCCACTTCCGACACTTCCTCCGGACCACTTTCGGTGGAGACCAACTCGCTCCGAATCTGAGAGATTTTGTCCTGCAGATATTCTCCAAATTCCTCTGCTCTGCCCTGTAGAGGGGCTTCCCGCGGCCTCTGGTGAAAGAGGGAGCGGGTCACCCCAAACAGGGCAGCAGGGCAGTTATCTGCGGACGCGATAAGAGTGGCACAATACTGACATTTGGCCACTCTTATCGCCACAATGTAAGTCCTCAAATGGGATCTTACCTGTGTTCGGTCAGATTCCGAGCGTGTGAATCTCCATCTCCTCTCTAGGCGTCTCTTGTGGCGCTTCATCACCCTCAGCTCTTCGGAGAACCAGGGAGCCAGGGTGATTTGCTGCTGCAAGGGAGGCCGTAAAGGTGCAACCCGGTCCAAGGCCCTAGTGGCCGCTCTATTCCATGCAGCCACTAGGTCCTCCATCCGGGCACGGGTCAGGGCTACAGGTAGTGGCCAAAGCTCCATCTGGAACCTTTCAGGTTCCATCAGGCACCTGGGGCAGAACCATCTTGGATATTCCGGTTCCGCCACCCCGCAGTGGGGTGTAGTGGTGGGAAAGTCGAGCCGGAGAAGTGAGTGATCTGACCATGACAGGGGTACGATGACTAAATCCCCAACTCTCAGATCACTCATCCACTGGCCAGAGATGAAAATGAGATCCAGTGTGTGTGCTCCCTCGTGTGTGGGGCCCTGAATTACTTGGGTCAGGTCCATGGCCGTCATGGAGGCCATGAACCCCCAGCTGCCTCGGAGTTCTCGCCTACCAATGGCAGGTTAAAGTCCCCCATGACTAACAGTCTGGGGGTCTCCACCGCCATCTCGGCGATCATCTCGAGGAGCTCGGGCAGGGCTGCTGATACATAGCGGGGAGCCAGGTACACAATCAATCAATCAATCAAGTTTCAATCAAGTTTAATTTCTTGACCGCTCCTCTCCCCATAGGGACTCGGAGCGGTGCACAGGAAAACTAAAAACCATAAATATAAACAACTCAGCAAGCCCAGCTGCCTCCCTGGGCCCCACTTCACGCAAAGGGACTCACAACCGGTGGCACAGTGGTCTCTCTCAGCTCAAGACCTTCCCTCCCAATGACCGCCACCCCCCCACCCCTAACTAGGGCCCGTGACTGATGAAACACGCAGTAACCTGGTGGGCACATTTCCACGAGAGAAAGTCCTCCCTCGTGACCCAACCAGGTCTCTGTAATTCCCGCAGGTCCGGCTCCCCCTCCGACACAATGTCATTAATGAGGGGGGCTTTGTTGACAACGGACCTGGCATTGCATAGCATCAGTCTTAGGCCCTGGCTCTGTAAGCCCTGACCACCTAGATTGCGGGGGTTGGGGCATATGACCCTTTGAACCCAGCGGCCACGCTCTCCCAACCGGTGATGAGATCTCAGTCTACCATTGCACCTGCCCCTCCCCACAACCATTTGGATGGGATGACCCTCTTCTGGAACCTCCCTTGTCCCCCTCTCCTTAACGGACCCATCTGCTTCCTTTTCCATTCCGCCCGACAGCGTGGTTTTAGTCCTGCCCTCAGTCTTACTAACCCCCTCCCCCTCCCTGGGACCCCCTAAAATCCGAATAAAAAATTTCATTAAAAACCCCCTGGGACTGCGTTTCGCCCACCTCTCTTGATTACATAATCCCTCATCAAGGTGAGCCCTCGTTAACGTGGAGGGCCAAACCTGCGAGTAGAGGGACTCCCGCAGTAGAATAAGGTCTGCCCTAGAGTACTTCATGGTAGACGTAAATATAAATATATATAAAATATAAAAGGTCAGAGGAGTTGTTAGACAGGGCATTAAAATTCCACAGATGTTATTAAAATGTTAAAATACTATAAATAGATGTTAAAATATATAAAATTCAAGTAAATCCAGGAGACGTCTAGTCCGGTTCTAAAAGTTCATAGATAATTCATAAAAATTCATACATGGTTCATAAATAGTCATCGAAGGTGGAAAAGTTTGTTCATATATATCAGACTGGTGGTGGAGGGTGGCTCTGGCCTTCCAGTTGTATTTAGTCCCGGCCTATAGTCCTCTAAGGGCCTAGCCCAGATGTTATCAGCCTCCTCCAGTCCCGCAATACCAGGAATCTAGTGGGCCTCAGCTGAAAAGTTGTTATAGCTGAGGCCAGTTTTTCCCGGCCTGGGGCCTCCACTACCCACCTTTGTCCCAGGTGGCATCTCTTAGCTTCTGCCTCGGCCTGGTCATCTTCGGCCTTCCAAGGCCTCCGCATAGCTGTTCTTTCGGCCCCTCAGCCTTTGAAGCTCCTAGTATCTTTCGGCCTACCGGGCCCAGATATCCTTGGGCCCGGCCTGGCCCAGGCAGGCCTTGCGGCCTCGATGTTACCCTGCCGGCCCATGCCGGCCCAGTTGGTCCTCAGCTGGCCAGGTCCGGTTCTTCCTGACCTCCCCAGGCCTTCACAGTCGCTGGTCCAAGGTCGCGACTCCAGCGCTGGTCGCTTCTCCCCCCACTGACCGTCCCGGCTCTGTTCGTCCACTCGTCCTGGCTCTACTCCTCTCCTACTCACCGCGCGGCTCCGTTCCGCTCCTCTCCTCCTCTCCTCCACACCGCACGCTGCTTCACTCAAGCCTCGGAACAGCGCAGCATTTTTGAAGCCTCCGGCCAGCTTCCCTCTGATGACCCATGCAGAGCCACCGGCCCACCCTGGAAGCTTGTCCTAGCCTCAAAAGGCAGCCAGGGTGAGCGCCTCACTGGGCCTAGTTCAGCGTTTCTCAAATAGTGGGGCGCGCCCCCCAGGGGGGGCGCGAGGCTCTGTAAAGGGGGGCGCGTTTGACCTCGGCAAATCGGCTCTGCCGATTCCCTTTCTCCCTCTTCCTCCCTCCCTCCACAGCCGGCATGCTGGCCACTCGTCGTCTTCCAGGGACTGCCGTTCCTCACACACACGCACGCACGCACGCACACACACACACACGGAGGCTTCTCAGCTCCTGAGCGAGCGAACGAGCGATCAAGCACAGCGGGTGGCCGTGCGGCCGGGGCAGGCTAAGGCGGGTGAGCCGGGCTGAGGAGACTCCGCGGGGAGTGGGGGCGGGGACGACGACACACAGACAGAGAGAGGCACAGACACAGAGAGACAGGGAGGGAGGGAGGAATCAGAGAGTGACAGAAACACACAGAGAGACAGAGAGAGAGACAGGGAGAGAAAGAGAGAGACACAGTGATTAAGTGCGTGAATGCGAGACACACACACACACACACACACACAGCGATAGATGGGCAGACGAAGAAGAGACAGACAGAGATAGAGAGAGAAAAAGAAAAAGAAAGAAAGAAAAAAGTGGGAGAGAGAAAGAAAGACAGACAGACAGACAGACAGAGAGAAAGAGAAAGAGAGAGACAGAAAGGAAAGAGAAAAAAGAGAGAGAAAGAAAAAAGAGAAAAAGAGAGAGAGAGAAAGAGAAAGAAATTTCTTTCTTTTTTTAATTCTCTTATACGTTAATAAGGATACAGTGCTAAGCAGAGGTGTACTTATAACAATTTTATAGACAAATGATACTATTTACAGTCGCACGGGGGGGGGGCGCGAAATGTTTTCTTCTTCCTAGGGGGGGCCTGACAGAAAATAATTGAGAAGCACTGCCCTAGTTGATGGCAAACAGGCCAGGCGACATGCCCTAGCCGCCCACAACTCCTGCGGCCCTCCTAGCGCTCGGTGGCAGACCGCCATTTTCGCGCATGAGCAGTCTCGTTGTAATAAAACTAATACAAACTACAAAGGATAAAAAAGAAAAAAAGGTTTATTGCTTATTGTTTAAATTTCTATACCACCCTTCTCCATTCCGGGACTTAGGGCGGTATACAGGCAACAATAAAATCACAAGTAAAAAACATAGAAACCTTTAAAAACATATTAAATGATAAATAGCCTGACTTAAAACCTTGTTAAAATCCCTGCTAAAACCATTCAAAACTATACTATTCAAAACTATGCCAGTTAAAAACTATGCCAGGCCAGCTGCACGAAATAAATAAGTGTTCAAGGCCCAATGGAAAAGGCGCAGCTCCGTGGTTGTCCTTAGCCCAGGGGGTAGGTCATTCCAGAGGGCAGGAGCTGCCACAGAGAAGGGTCTCCTCCTAGGGGTTGCCAGCCGACATTGCCTGGCCGATGGCACCCTGTGGGAGCAAACTGGATGGTGGGAGGTATTTGGTAGCAGGAGGCGGCCTTGCAAATAACCAGGTCCCTTGCCATGGAATGCTTTAAAGGTGGTTACTAATACCTTGAAGTGCACCCGGAAAACCACAGGCAGCCAGTGCAGCTCGCGCAGGAGAGGTGTCACGTGGGAATATCTAGACGCTCCCAGAATCCCCCGCGCGGCCGCATTCTGAACTAACTGGAGCCGTATACTAAATACTAAAGAAGTATTTACCAAGATCTGATTTTGGGCAACCATATGTGTGCTGGAAAAGTGTAAATGCAGAAAAAATAAAGACATGTAGGCAATCCCATTTTGAACATGCAAATAAAATAGGGAGATGGTTGACATATAGGCTAAGGAAGGAAGCAAAAACAAGAAGAATAGAATCACTCCAAGATAATAGTGGGAAAGTTGTAAATATCATAGAACAGAAATTAAAAATAGCACAAGATTTCTTTGGTTCACTGTATGCTGATGAGGCACAACAAAAGGAAAAGATCAACTCCTATCTTATAAAACAACATCTTGGAGTAGTCCCTGATACATATAAAAATACACTAAATATAGAGATTACAATGGAAGAGGTAGAAAATGCAATTAGAAAACAGGCAAGTGGGAAAACCCCAGGTCCGGATGGAATACCAGGAGAATTATACAAAGGTATTTGGGAGACTTTAATCCCACAAATGAAGGACCTATTTAATGAAATCTTGGAAAAGGGGGAAACTCCCCAATCATGGGCCGAAGCCTACACCTCTTTAATTCCCAAACCTGACTCAGACTTAACTCAAATTAAAAATTATAGACCTATCTCACTCTTAAATGTCGATTATAAAATATTCGCGACAATTCTGGCTGGGAGGTTGAAACCATTTTTATCTAATTTCATACATCAGGATCAAAGTGGATTTCTACCAGGTAGGTATCTGAGGGACAATGTACGAATGATAACTAACTGCCTAGAATACTATGAGGCACACGCAGACAAACAAATGAGCATGATTTTTTTAGATGCACAAAAAGCATTTGACAGGGTCAATTGGAACTTTATTATACAACAACTACAAATTATGGAATTCGGCCCTAAATGTGTTAAAGCAGTCCAGGCCATTTATACGATGCAATCAGCAAGGTTGCTGTTTAATAGAGTCTTATCAGACCGGATTCCAATATACAGGGGCACCAGAGAAGGATGCCCGTTGTCACCCCTCTTATTTATTTTGACACTGGAGCCTCTCCTAAACACAATTAGACAAGAGAAGAACATTAGAGGACTGCAAGTCAGAGGAGAAGAATATAAAACCCAAGCATTTCCTGATGATTTAGTTTTTGTGATAGAAGATCCTCTGACCTCAGGGCCCAAATTAATCACAATAATAGAAGAATATGGAGAGGTGGCTGGTTTAAAAATTAATAAACAAAAAACTAAAATGCTAGTTAAAAATATGACAGGACAACGAAAGGAACAGATACAAAAATTAATGGGAATTGAAGCTGTCAAAAAAGTGAAATATTTGGGAATCTGGTAACTAATAGATGCTCTGCGATTAAGGAACTAAATTATAACAAATTGATGGGCGAAATGACCAAGGAGCTCGAAAGATGGAGCAAAATTCCAATCTCATTGTTAGGGAGGATAGCTGCTATAAAAGCATACATCCTTCCAAAATTGATTTTTTTGTTCCAGATGGCACCTGTAAAATTAAACAAAGAATTTTTTCAGAAGCTGGACCACATCACTCTGAAGTTTGTTTGGCAGGGAAAAAAATCACGTATAAAAAAGAAAATGTTACAAGAACATAAATTGAGAGGAGGCATGGGACTCCCAAACTGGGAGCTTTTTTACCATGCCTCAACTCTATCCCTGATACATCAGCCAATTTACAGGACTCTTAAATGAGAGAATATTATCACAGCTCCTGTTCAGGGTCCCTTTAAGGGGAGGAGACTTAACGTCATCCCTCTCTGCCCTTCGACTCAACCTAGAGATCATCCAGACAGAGAACCAATTAGATTACTGCTGTGTGACATTTTTTAGATATGTGTTAGATTTTTAAGGGCTGAAAATAAAGAGACCAGGATGGATCCATTTCAGGCTTATTAGCCTTCTTCAGCTGGCCATACTCCTTCTACTGGGATTTGAACTGGTGTTTTCCAGCATATGAGGCAGGCTTTTCTATGCCTTGAGCTATCCGGTATCCCTGATACATCAGCCAATTTACAGGACTCTTAAATGAGACAATATTATCACAGCTCCAGGGTCCCTTTAAGGGGAGGAGATTTAACGTCATCCCTCTCTGCCCTTCGACTCAACCTAGAGATCATCCAGACAGAGAACCAATTAGATAGATAGAACCAATCAGGGACAGATAGAACCAATCAGGGATGGCCAGCTGAAGAAGGCTAATAAGCCTGAAATGGATCCATCTTGTGTGTTAGATTTTTTTAAGGGCTGAAAATAAAGAGACCAGGATGGATCCATTTCAGGCTTATTAGCCTTCTTCAGCTGGCCATACTCCTTCTACTGGGATTTGAACCAGGGCTTTCCAGCATTTGAGGCAAGCTCTCTATGCCTTGAGCTATCTGGTATCCCTGATATATCAGCCAATTTACAGGACTCTTAAATGAAGAATAATTCTCACAGCTCCTGTTCAGGGTCCCTTTAAGGGGAGGAGACTTAACATCATAAAAAAATCTAACACATATCTAAAAAATATCACACAGCAGTAATCTAATTTGGTTCTCTGTCTGGATGACTCTGGGTTGAGTCGAAGGGCAGAGAGGGATGACGTTAAGTCTCCTCCCCTTAAAGGGACCCTGAACAGGAGCTGTGAGAATTATTCTTCATATATATATATATGAAGAATAATTATCACAGCTCCTGTGAAGAGGTCCCTTTAAGGGGAGGAGACTCAACGTCATCCCTCTCTGCCCTTCGACTCAACCCAGAGTCATCCAGACAGAGAACCAAATTAGATTACTGCTGTGTGACATTTTTTAGACATGTATTAGATTTTTAAGGGCTGAAAATAAAGAGACCAGGATGGATCCATTTCAGGCTTATTAGCCTTCTTCAGCTGGCCATACTCCTTCTACTGGGATTTGAACCAGGGCTTTCCAGCATTTATCACAGGAGCTGTGATCATTATTCTTCATTTAAGAGTCCTGTAAATTGTATAATATTTTAGATATGTGTATTAGTTTTAATAGCGTGTTAAAACTAACACACATATCTAAAATATTATACAACGTAATTCTTGGCTTGCTGTTTGGATGGTCTCTAGTGATGAGCCGATGGGCAGTAAGGGAAACAGTGTGTCTCCTCCCTGAATTGGGGCCTAATAATAACAGGTTGTTGTGAAACAATTACCTATACTAATATACCCTGTCTAAGCTGATGTAATAGGGGAACTGGTTTGGCTTAAGTGTGAGGCCCCTCGCCTTACATGCAACATAGCCCCGGTTCGAATCCCAGTAAGGGGTATGGCCAGCTGATGAGAGCTAATAAGCTGGGACAAACTTAACTCTTAAATTAGGGGACTAGCAATATCCCCGGTATGTTTCTTTTTCTTCCTTTTCCTTCTTTTCATTTTTCCCCTCTTCTTTCTCTTTTGTATGTCTCTCCAGTTACCCCTACCCTATACTGTTGAATGTTTGATTTTATGTTAATAAAGATATATTTTTTTTAAAAAAGAAAAGTGTAAATGACCAAACCAAGTTAATTCAGGACTATTCACAAACACTGAATTAAGTCCCTTGGGGAATATTGGAAGAGATCCTTCCATTCTGTAAATATGCATAGCAGAATAAAGTTCCTCTAACATATTTTGGATTATTTTTTTAAAGACATATTTCTTTAATATTTTTGTATCTCTCTCTCTCTTTCTCTCTCTCTCTCTCTCTCTCTCTCTCTCTCTCTCTCTCTCTCTCTCTCTCTCTCTCTCAATAGTGCTCTAATTAATGAAGGTTGGCAGACTTTTGAAAGCAGCAGAAGTTCTATTGCTTTGCTTCTCCAGACCCAACCTCTTTACTCCCCATTGATTGATCTTTGCCAAAGGAAGCACTTTATTGCTATCTATCCAAATATTTATGCTTATAAATTTATTCTGAAGCTATTGTCACACTCAGGGGCTGAAAGTGAAGATGGGTGCTGGACAAAAATATTATCTCTTCATTTTAGAATTTCAAAGAGAAAATACTCCTGTTTTTGGCCTATTTATGGTTGCAATTAATACATCGCAGAATTTTAAAGGAAAAGAGAAATAGACAGACCTGTCATTTATCGACAATTCACTAATAGCACTAGGAAAGGACAATATAAAAAAAACAATTCTTTTAAAAAAAGAATAACAATTCTTCTGAACGAAAATGTGATATTTAATAAGGAAACAGGATCAAAAATGAGAACAGCCAGGATAAATGAAGTACCCAGAGAGATACATATTAAATTTGTCAGAAGGTCGACTAGGGAGGGAATCTTGAAGGCGCAGAGAGTGGGTCCGTTAATTTATCAACAAAAGGAAGTTGCTATCTTGAAGCAGATCCCAAAAAAGATTAGGGAGGTGAGGAGGAAGTACTCCTTCTTATCTAAAAAATTGTTTAACCACGGGATTTGGTTTAAGTGGGCGATGCCAGAAGGGATGTTGGTGTTCTGGGAAGGAGGAAGAGTAAGGATTAAAACAGTTGCTGAGGCGGAAGCCTTTCTTTAAAAACATTCCTCTATCCTGGGGGAAGATCCAGAGGGGACGGAGGGGGCCACAGCCCCGCCCGCTGGGGGCCAGGATGGAGAACAAGAAGACACAATTGCCAAGAGACTCAGATCTAAAAAATGACTTTGCTTTTTATTAATACAGTATAACTTTTATCTGGATGTTTGTACACGATTGCCAGCATAGAACTTTAGAATTTATATGATGTATGCATTTCTTTTCACCTTGTAGTATTATTGAAAAATGTATTACCAATGTTGTATTAAGAAGCCCCAGAGGGACCAATGAGCTCAACGTGAAAGTTCTCAAAATATTTTTGTATTTCACCCTACCCCTACCCTACTTTAAAAAATTTGTAAAAACCAATAAAACTTTTTCAATATAAAAAAAAAAATGAGAACAGCAAATACATGCCAGAATGCCTCGAGATATAATTTGGAAATCATTGAACCTGGAATTGATCTTAAATTAATACATTTTACTTTAGTTTTTCTTTCTGGTACATCATGCCTTCTGCAAAAGCAATGCACCACAAATTTCTTCAGATAAACATTATACCAATGAAGTTAATGCACACAGAGAAATAGAAATAGCTGTATTTTTTTTTAGAAGAATAAGATGTTATCAGACTCACTCAAACTCTCTTGCTTGCTGAGTTTTGGGTTTTTTTAAGAATATCTGACCCAATGCATTGCTTTTTTATTGCTGCTTCTTTATGGATGCCATAATGCTTATATCCATTTTTAAATGTCTTCTAGTATAAGCAGGTTTGTAGAATTAGGTACTGATATGAATATTTAACTTTGGATATTCAGACTATGATCGGTAGATTTTCCCTACAAATATAAATATTGTTATTGTGTCCATGCTAACACCAAGTAGCTTGCCATAAAGCACCGAGTAACCCTCCCCACAACATAATCTGTCTCCCATTCCAGTATATACTTCCTCTGAGATTCTGCTTCCCTAAGTCAACTAGCACAGCCTTCAAAAGGAGTTGATATTCCCATAGATTTTGAGCAGCATGTATTCATCAAAACATTTTAAAATGTACAGTTGAGATATATAAATGCGAAAACAATAATTGTTCATCCTCTGGGGCCAGGCTAAAATTCAACATCCCCAAAGGTGTATTTTTACGGATCTATGAAAGCTTGGCAGGCAAAAGTCAGTCTGGAGCTCTATTTGGATCAGTCCCTCAAGTAGCTGGATTAGTTTAGTTTAGTTTAGTTTAGTTTAGTTTAGTTTAGTTTAGTTTAGTTTAGTTTAGTTTAGTTTAGTTTAGTTTAGTTTAGTTTAGTTTAGTTTAGTTTAGTTTAGTTTAGTTTAGTTTAGTTTAGTTTAGTTTAGTTTATTAGATTTCTAGACTGCCCCCTCTCCTCGAAGGGACTCGGGGCAGTGTACAGGTAAAAATTAAAATTATGACATCAACATTACATATAAACTAAAATCGAATTAAATAATTCCCTGTACAAATTTATAAAAATTAAAACTTAACCTTAAAACCAAATCACATAATTTAAAATTACAAACTGAGGCGGGAAGCATGGAATTAGCCCAGGCCGGCTAGTTGAAACAGGTGGGTTTTGAGTTTCTGCCGGAAGGAGCGGAGGTCCGTGGTCGTTCTAATGTCAGGGGGAAGGTCATTCCAGAGGGTCGGGCCCATCACAGAGAAGGCCCTTCCCCTGGGCATCGCCCGCTGGCATTGCCTAGTGGACGGCACCTGGAGAAATCCCTCTCTGTGAGAGCGAATCAGCCGATGGAACCATCCCCTCTCCCTCCTCCACCAGTCTGCAAATCCAGGAACGTTGGGGAACTCTGTGTTAAGAGATGCTAACTCTACACTTACATAGCAAGTAGCGTAATATCTTCATCAAATCGTACAATTGCACAAAATATTTAATTAGATATAGTGTTTTATTTTCTTATGATACAATTTGTGACCTATTGGATTTCATTTCAGAGTTGTTTTCTTACTGAAAGAGACAAACAGAATGACCACAGGCAGGCAAAAATTGGGAGGAACATCTGACTTCCTGCCAGTTTTCCCATTGACTTTTCTTGTGGGTAACTGGCAAGGATCATTTGAGCAGTTTGTCAAATTTTAGTTCCATGAGAGTAATGGATCTGGAATACAACTGTGCCAAATTTCAATCCTTAGAGTACACAAAGTGTCATCTCCTTAGAAGAGTTAATTTTCTTTTGGCTTCACTGCTGATTTGGGGGAAGCAGGGAGCATTCTTCTTTCCACATGTAATAGGCTGATGCCCTTTCCCCTACCCTCACAACCCTCAGCAAAAACATGGTGAAACTGCAAGTCCTCCCCAATTTTTTAGAACCTACTCTGTAGGTGTGGCCTATTTTGTGGGCGTGGCTTGGCAGTCATGTGGCAGGGTGGGAGTGGCCACCTTTTAAAATGTGGTGAAACTCATTTAACAACACTCTTGCCTAGCAACCAAAATTTTGGACTCAATTGTGATAATAATTTCTTTCTTTCTTTCTTTCTTTCTTTCTTTCTTTCTTTCTTTCTTTCTTTCTTTCTTTCTTTCTTTCCTTTCCTTTCCTTTCCTTTCCTTTCCATTCCTTTCTTCCTTACCTTTCTTCCTTTCCTTTCCTTTCCGTTGGGTCACTGGCAATGGTGGGCCAGATTTACTTCCAGGTACGCCGGTGGAACCCCCTCTCACCGTTTCTCTAAATTTCACCAACCGGCTCTCGCGAGTAGGTGCGAGCCTGCAGAAACCCACCACTGGTCCTCCCCCACCTCTTTTGTCCACAGAACTGCCTGCCACTTTATTAGTCATCAGAGATTTAAAATACATCAGCAGACTGAATGATTGGGTTTACACAGCTAGTAGGATGTAGCAATTAGAGGATAGGAAAACAATGAAAAATATCTACTTTCAAGTGCATACTAAATGATGGAGCTCCTTGGATAACTTTCAACAACTTCATATATTTTAACAACAGTAGGCCGTTTAGACTAAGCTGAAAAGTCAACAATATGGCTAACATAACCACAAATGGTTTATGATAGTTGAAAAAAACCCCTGTTTAATCTATTTTGTTTGCTTTCCATTTCATTGCAAGATGGGTGGCTTATGATCTTAAATTACTATTATTGTCATTTATTGTTTTAATGTTTACTAGCTTTTATTTTTTTTAAACCAGAATCAGCTGTAGATGAGCTGTTCAGTGTACAAGTGAAATAAATAAATAGACAAATTAGAGTTAAACTTATTTTGTACTTTCTTGCTGCTGTTGTACTATTTTATTGGTCTTTTTTTAAACTGCAGAGTCCTTATCTCTTGGGACAGTTGATAAATATAGTTAAGTAAATAAATTTAATTGGATGAAACTATGACTTCCATTTTCTGCTCTTCTGAGCACAGTTTCAAAGCTATAATATTTATGTGTATTGTACCATTTGTTCTAAACCTTACAATGGATGTAAAGGCTAATTATTATTTCCTTTATTGCTGACACACTTCATGGCTTTTGATTTTAGCTCAGCATTCAGATTATCAGGATTTTGCTTATTTATCCAAACTGTATTCCACAAGTGTTTCCTTGTAAATCAGGGTCTGGATGTATATTGATGCATATGCCCTGGCTCCTAAAGTCTTTTTTTTTAATCACTTTTTTGCATATTTGAGAATGATTTAAACATTCAATATCTAGAGAATCATATCTCAGTGACTAGAAGAAATGTGGTCAATAATGATAGAATAAAGACTGTTTAATTTCAGAGAAAAAGGTACATGTGAGTTGGAAATTAGATAACTAGATAAATTAAATAACAGATTTACTAGAGGTAAATGTGGGACAAGTCTATTATACTACCAACATTTTGTTATTTTTCTTTCACATACAGACTGTCTAATCTGCTTACTGTAAAGCAGATACAATACAATACAATAGCAGAGTTGGAAGGAACCTTGTAGGTCTTCTAGTCCAACCCCCTGTGTGGGCAGGAACCTTATACCATTTCAGACAAATGGCTATCTAACATCTTTTTAAAGACTTCCAGGGTTGGGGCATTCACAACTGCTGGAGGCAAGCTGTTCCAGAGGTTAATTGTTCTTACTGTCAGGAAATTTCTCCTTAATTCTAAGTTGCTTCTCTCCTTGGTTAGTTTCCACCCATTGCTTCTTGTCCTGCCCCCAGGTGCCTTGGAGAAAAGTTTGACTCCCTCTTCTTTGTGGCACCCTCTGAGATATCGGAACACTGCTATCATGTCTCCCCCTGGTCCTTCTCTTCATCAAACTAGACATACCCAGCTCCTGCAGCCGTTCTTCATATGTCTTAGTCTCCAGTCCTCTAATCATCTTGGTTGCTCTTCTCTGCACTCTTTCCAGAGTCTCCACGTCTTTTCTACATCGTGGCGACCAAAACTGTATGCAGTATTCCAAGTGTGGCCTTACCAAGGCCCTATACAGTGGCATTAACACTTCACGTGATCTAGATTCTATCCCTCTGTTTATGCAGCCTAGAACTGTGTTGGCTTTTTTGGCAGCTGCTGCACACTGCTGGCTCATATTTAAATGGTTGTCCACTAGGATTCCAAGACACACCTATTTCATCTAGCCGGCCTAGCGTAACCTCCATACTGACTATTAGATAGTTTTTAAACTTGGGATTTTAATTCGGTTTTTAGCGCAGGGTTTATTTATTAGAATAAGTATTTTAAATTTCATATATTTTATATATTTTGTATGTATTTTAACATCCCTGTGCGCCACCCTGGGTCCTAACAAGGAGAAGGGCGGGGTATAAATTTAATAAAATAAATAAATAAAATAAAATAAATAAATCCCTCTCACAGTTGCTACTATTGAGCAAGGTACCACCTATACTGTACCTGTGCATTTTGTTTTTCTTGCCTAAATGTAGAACCTTACTTTTTTCACAATTGAATTTCATTTTGTTAGATAGTGCCCAATGTTCAAGTTTGTCAAGATCCTTCTGTATCTTAAGCCTATCTTCTGAAGTGTTGGCTATTCCTGCCATTTTGGTGTCGTCTGCAAATTTGATGAGTTCCCCATTTATCCTCTCATCCAAATCATTAATGAAGATGTTGAAGAGTACTGGGCCTAAAACAGAGCCTTGGGGTACTCCACTGCATACTTCCTTCCATGTAGATGCAGTTCCATTGAGGACCACACGTTGAGTGCGGTTGGTCAGCCAGTTGCGAATCCATCTGATGGTGATGCTGTCTAACCCACATTTTTCTACTTTATCTAATAGTAGGTTATGGTCTACTTTATCAAATGCCTTACTGAAGTCCAAGTAAATTATATCGACAGCATCCTCTGCTTGGTTGGGTGGCCTGTAGTATAGACCTATGACAATATCATTCCCCCCCCAACCTTTAATATTGACCCAGATACAGTGGTACCTCGGTTCACGAACGCCTCTCTTCACGACCAATTCGGTTTACGACCAAAAATTTCCCAAAAAATGTGCCCCGGTTCACGAACACCGTTTCGGTTCACGAACGGAAAAGTTTGTAAAAATATGCTCTGCTTCACGAACTCCACCTCGCTTCACGAACTCCGCGTTATAAACGAGGGCTGGCTGGGGTGGGGTGACGCAGTGGCGGCCGGTCCATTGAGCGCGCAGGCGAATTGTGAGTTCGCACTGCGCCTTTTCCAGGCTGCACCCTGCCGCGGTTGTTGTGAGTGAGGGGGACGGGTGTGTGTGTGGAAGCGAAGGCGGGGGGGAGGAGCTGCCTTCCCGGCCGGGCTCCACAGCTGAGGGGTGGCCGCGCGCGGTTTGTTCCATCGCCCCTCAGCTGCGGAGCCCGGCTGGGAAGGCAGCTCCTTCCCCACTGCCTTCGCTTCCACACACACACCGCGCGCGGCTGCCAGCATGACTTTCGCCCATCTCTTTCTGGGCTCGGCGCTTCTGCTTCTCGGGACCCTTCCCGAAGCTGGCCGCGGGGCTGCTGGCTTCGGGAAGTGTCCCGAGAAGCAGAAGCGCCGAGCCCAGAAAGAGACGGGCGAAAGTCATGCTGGCTTGCTCCATCGCCCCTCAGCTGCTTTACATTGAACCCTATGGGAAACTGTGCCTCTGTTCACGACCAATTCTGTTCACGAACAGAGTCAGTTCAAGAATCACGACCAAAAAACAAGGTCAGAACGGATTAACCGGATTTACATTGAACCCTATGGGAAATTGTGCCTCGCTTCACGACCAATTCGGATCGCGAACAGAGTCAGTTCACGAATTAAGTTCGTGAACCGAGGTACCACTGTACATTCAAGATAGTTCTCATCATTGTTGTGCTCTATTTCTGTAGAGATGTAATTATTTCTTATATATTGTGCAACTCCACCTCCTCTTTTATTTGGTCTGTTTCTTTTAAATAATTTAAATCCTTCTAGCTGTATGTTCCATTTGTGGGTTTCATCCCACCAAGTTTCTGTATTGGCAACAATATCATATCTGCCCTCATTTACTTGAATTTCTAATTCACCCTGTTTATTCCTCATACTCTGTGCATTGGTGTATAGACATTTGAGTCAATTTTGATTGACAGTGTTTACTGTCTACGTAACCTGTGTTATGCCTGACTATGGTTCTCTTTGCCCCTATTTCTTTGCCACTTGTATGGTTCATGCACATGATATGGCACTCACTGTTAATTGTTTGGTTTTGCTTGACAGCAGTGGTGATAATATTACCCGCACAAACATCTATGTTACATGCACTGATAACCCTATGAATTTTAGTTTGCTGGGGACAGAAATGTTCTTTATCTATTGATTCTCTGTCCCCACTATTCAGTTTAAAAGTTTAGCCAGGAAATCTGTGAATTTAATGCCAAGTAACTCAGTCCCTTTCTTGGATGGGTGCAAACCATCTCTTTTGTACAGATTATCATTGGACCAGCTGCAGGCATCATGACTAATAAAACCAAAGCCTTCCTTTTTACACCACTCCTTTAGCCACACATTAAACTCTGCTATGCGCTGGCCCTTTCCTTTTTGTTCCTTGTATACTGGTATAACCTCTGAGAAGATAAGCCTACAACCTGTACTACTAAGTTCGTACCCCAAACTCTGGAAATCATTCTGCACGGAAACTTCATCTTTTTGGGACAGATCATTTGTGCCAAGATGTATAATAGCGTCAACTTCACAGTCCTTACTTGCATTCTTGACTATCTTAAAATACGCCTCTTGTCTCTGCTGGCTGTAGCACCCGGCAAACACCTGATTTCTTTCAAAACCTCCATATCCTTTCCTAAGTTTACATTCCTTATGATTGAGTCACAAATCAATCAACAGATGATAACTGTTTTGGTACTCTTAAAAATATTCCACATATACAATGCAATTAATTATTCTTTTCAGTTCATTTAATTTTATTAGTTTTAGTTATGACCTGCAATATCCTCTATTGGCGAGGAGGGGGAGGAAAATTTGCTTCTGAACCCAATTAAAGTGGAAATATCATTACATGAAGTAATTCATAATTTCCACCATACATTATCATCCAATTAAAGTACAAAGCATTTTTATAATCACAGTTTGTACGAGGAAATTTTACTGAAAGGGTAATGCATGATAAGTACTTTAGTGAGCGCTATAAATGTGTGTATAATCAACCTCTCAAAGATACCAAGATTTCTAAGCACACTGCTTTTGCCTCTCTGCCTTGCTGTTGACTTGAGAACTCCATCTGACTTCCACCATGCAGTTTGTCATCGTTTCTATTGCTTTGATAACATGGATGTACTTGGTTTTCCCAGGTAAGTTATATACATTGCCCTTCCTTTCTACTGCCTGGGCACTAACATAAAAGACTACAGGATGGTGTGGCTTAACCACCCCTCTTCTCTTCCTTCTTTATATCAGGGAATGTGTAATTCTTTAATTAAAGCATGCCATGTTATTATTAAAAAGTATTCATGCATCCTCTAGCTGCCTCTTAAAGTTACTTAGGTAAGTGTCATCCCAATCTGCCCTGATCCCAATGGAAATAATGTTTTGAAATTTCAAAACTTTTTTTTCGGGACTCGCTTCTGGTTTTTGAAGGTGACGGATGTACTTTGTGCTTCGTCTGCCGCTTGCTGTACTGGTGGGCTTCTTTGGAAGCACAGAAGGCCTCGGGGGGGGGACTTCTGCCGTAGGAGCAGCTTGCTGGGAGCCCCAGCCTGGCGGTGGCCAGGGGCAGCCCCCCCAGCCTTGCTCTAGGAGCTGGCGAGCAAAAAGGGGGCGCGGATTTCACCTCTTCACCTGATAAAACTCAGGAGCTATGCAGAATAAGAAGAGTAGCTGAAACGCCGGAGGTGAAAGACTTTCGCTAATCTCTTGAATTGCAGATAAAGGATAAGTAATAAATCACTGTAAGTGCTAGTTCAATCAACTTGGAATGCAGATTGGAGGGGGGAGTTCTCAACCCCCCTTGGACGGAACGGCTATTAACCGATTCCTCTCCATTTGAAATGGAGAGAGGAAGGATTAACTTGCTATTTGAACAAACTATGTGAAAGAATTGTATCTTATCGCATTTGCAACTGTTTCTTACCGAGCTCTTTTAAAAAGAAAGTAATTGGAACTTTTACTTTTCTTCCTGTCAGAGGAAGGGCCAAGATGGCTTCTCTTTGTTCTCCACTTATAACTCCTCTACAGTGCTGAAGCTTTTCCCTCCTTAATTACTTAATTACCAAAGAAGGATTATAAACTCTTTACTTCAGACATTCCTACCAGAGGCTCTCAAGTCTCTCCCAATATGTGGACTCCTGATTGTGGACTGTAAAGTTTCCTTTTTTTAAAGTGAACTCTTAAGACTGAACTCCCACTTGGACTGTCTGATAACTCGGACTCTTTTGGTTGTCTGTTTCTCCGGCACCATTTCTTTGTCAGCTAAGAAACTGAGAGTGACACAATGGCTTTTAGAAAGCCTCCAACGGGAAAGTCAGCCTCTGCTCCATCCTCTGCCATCTCCAGCCCGACTACACAGTTGAAAATTTCTATATTCTTACAGAAAGAATCTGCTGGAGAGGGCTCAAAGGATCCGTTGGTTGTAGAAATGTTTTGGGAAATTATGAAAAATATGAATAGCATGAATGAAATTATGAATGAAATGAGGAAAGAGATGTTAGAATTAACATTAGAGCTTAGGGAAATGCAATGAAATACAATGGAAAATTAAAAAAATTGAAAAGCTAGAGAAGGAGGTGGCTGAGATAGGGGAAGAGGTGAAGAAGGTTCAGAGGGAGGGTTCAGAATTGGGAGCAAACATGACCAAAATTGAATTTGAAAGAATGTCTTTTTTTTCTCAGGTTCCAGAATATACCAGAGTCAGAAAACGAAGATCTTAAAGACCTTATGAGTACAATATTAGCAGAATACCTTAAAAGAGAGAAAGATCAACTCTGGTGGGATATGGACCTGGTTTATAGAATTAATTCAACTTATGCCAGGATAAATAATGTACCAAGAGAAGTTCATGTTAAATTTCTTAGGAGATCCACAAGGGATGAGATATTGAGGGCTCAACGGGATGGAATTTTAAAATGCCAGTATAAAGAAGTAATCATTTTGAAACAGATTCCGAAAAAGATTTGAGAAATAAGGAGGAAGTATTCTTTCTTGTCTAAGAAATTATATAAAAAGGGAATATGGTTCAAATGGTTATTACCAGAGGGAATGTTGATTTTCTGGAAGGGAGGCAGAGTAAAAATCAAAACACTAAGCGAGGCGGAGGCTTTTATTAAAAAACATTCCCCCCAGCTGGGAGGTGAAGACGGGGGAATGGAGGGAGTGACGGCCCTGCCCGGGGACAGGGAAGAGACTCAGATCATAAAAATGACTTTATTTGAAATACTATTGTAATTGTTGATACAAGATAAAGTAGCAAAAAAAAAAGAGATGATTGAATATATAGAATATGCAATGTAATCTTTTTATATGTTTATCCTTTACCTTTAAAATTGTAAACTTATGAAGTTTGGGGAAAGTCGCCACCAACGGCAGGGAAGCTACCAAAATGTTACCTGTACCCTACACCTTTTTTCCTTGTAAATTTTTTGAAAACCAATAAAATACTTTTTAAAAAAAAAACACTTTTTTTTTCCTTCAAAAAATGAAAAGGCTAATTTTTCACATTGGAAATGGAGATTTAAGAACAGAGAGAAAATAATTAACATTACAGATCTTTCATTACCAAAGTAGGTGACATCATTACTCTCACAATGTCACTAGCGAGATAAGGAAATGTCTGCAAGCAAACAAACAACCTCATGGAGCACCAATAGCTATATGGTTCAACCCTGAGCTGTATATTTTCTCTTCTATAAGAAACAGAAAGGCAGAGGAAATGAATGGGTACTAGTCAGGAGGTGGAAAGGAGGAATACAAAAAAAAAAGGAAGAGACGGGTTCTCGTAGATATGTCAAACAAATTATTTCTCTTCTTTGCATGGATGAAATGGGAAATTAACAGGGGAATGGCCAATTGGGGTAGCTGCAATTCAGAATTAGTATAAATCTTGCCCCACTGTCAAACCATAGCGATAAGCACTGAAATTTGTTAAATCAGCTTCAGGAGCAGCCATGGGTGGCAAACCTGATACACCAGTTGAGCCCCTATCTAGATCTGGATGCCCTTCACGCCGTCAGTCAAGCCCTCGTTATGTCTACATGGGGCTCCCCTGGAAGTGCACCCGGAGACTCCAGTTAGTACAGAATGCGGCCGCGCGGGGGATCCTGGGAGCCTGACGGTACTCCCATGTAACACCTCTCCTGCGTGAGCTGCACTGGCTGTCTGTGGCCTTCCGGGTGCACTTCAAGGTGTTAGTAACCATCTTTAAAACGCTCCATGACATGGGGCCTGTCCGCTCCCACAGAGAGGGCCTCCTCAGGGTGCCATCTTCCGGTCAATGCCGCCTGGCGACCCCCAGGGGGAGGGCCTTCTCTGTGGCGGGTCCAGCCCTCTGGAACGACCTGCCCCCTGAACTCCGCACCATCACGGATCTTCGCCTCTTCTGCCGGCTGCTTAAAACGCACCTTTTTCTTCTAGCGGGCCTGGCTTAGATCTAATTGTCTCAAATTTAGTGGCTGAATTTTAATATACGTTTTAATAGTTTTAATCATATTTTAGCACAGACACACCATATTTAATTCTATTTTAAAATGTGACTATTTATATTTTGATTGTTTGTTGTGTTTTTAATTCTTCTGTGCACCGCCCTGAGTCCCATTGGGGAGATAGGGCAATATAGAAATGGGATAAAATAAAATAAAATAATAAAATAAAATAAATAAATAAATAAATAAATAAAAACAATTTATAATACCCTATAGAATTGCGATCCCTTCAGAAATAAGGAGATTTAAACAAAAACCTATCAACAAGGAACAAGTAAAGTTGATAAACACTGGGATAGAGAAATTTACCTGCTAGTGTTCTCTATACACAAAGCAGGAGGGGGAGAGAAAATAAAAACCGCCACTTAGACACTTACAATATACTGAAAGTACAATTATTTTTACTCCTCGTACTGCAAAATGAATGGGGTAATTAATGGCAATTGTTTCCTATCCTTGAACTTTTCATTTTATTGCTACAGAACCATTACATGACTCTTTTGAAGACCATTATGTCCACATTTTGGATGGGGAAGATAGATGGTTTGATGGCACATTAAATCTAAATTTCTTCCCTCTACATTTACATTTTAGATCAGGGGTTCCCAAACTTGGCAACTTTAAGACTTGTGGACTTCAACTCCCAGAATTCTCCAGCCAGCTATGCTATGCTGGCTGGAGAATTCTGGGAGTTGAAGTCCACAAGTCTTTTTTTTTTTAATGAAAAAAGTTTTATTGGGTTTTATAAATTTTACACATAAAAGGTAAGGATAAGGTGTGAAAAGACATTTTGAGAACTTTCTCGTCGAGGTCATTGACTCCATCTGAGTCTTCATGCACAAAATAGGTATTTCAGTTATACATTCATACTACAAAGTGGACAGAGATGCAAGTAAAGTTATAATAAAAGAACCGTGCTAGCAAACGTATTTAAACATCCAAACAACATTGTATTATACTAAAAAGTCATTTTTGAGATCTAAGTCTCTTGGCAATTGTATCTTCTTCCCCCTGGCCCCCAGCGGGCGGAGCCGCGACCGCCTCTGCTCCCTCATTGTCGTCTTCAAGGGTTAAGGAATGTTTTTCAAGAAAGACTTGCACCTCTGCAATTGTTTTAATTCTTACTCTTCCCCCTTCCCAAAACACCAACATTCACTCCAGCATCACCCACTTAAACCAGACCCCCCTTTTAAATAATCTTTTGGACAAGAAGGAATACTTCCTTCTTATCTCTCTAATCTTCTTCGGGACCTGTTTCAAGATGGTGATCTCTTTCTGTTGATAAATTAGGGGGTTGTCTCTCTGCGCCCTCAATATCCTTTCCCTTGTCGACCTTCTAACAAATTTAATATGTATCTCTCTAGGCACTTCATTTATCCTGGCATATGCTGAATTTATTCTATAAATCAAATCAATGTCACCTCTAATTTCTTCCTTAGGACTGTGTAGATAATCTGCTAAAATTTTGCTCATTAAATCTTGTAAATCTTGTGCACTGTCCTCAGGAACATTCTGAAATCTTAAAAAATATGACATTCTTTCGAAATCCATCCTAGACATATGACCAGTTAAATCACTAATTTCATTATTAATACTTTTAAGGTCCCCCTTTGCCCCACCCAGCCCCACCTCCAGCTCATCAGTCTTTTGTGAATTTTCCATTAATTTCTTCTATACCTTCAAAAGTTCTAATTTAGAACTGACTTGATCTTTTCTCATTTCCTTGATTTCTCTCACCAAGGTTGCAAACGTTTCTTCGACAGCTGTTAATCTTGCATCTGTGTCAGGTTTTTCAGATAACATCGAGGTGATTTTAGGTTGGTGTTGCTTTTTTGAAGCCATGGTGAAAAAGTTTATTCCTGTGTCAGTAAAATGGCGCCTGCTGGGGAGATATTAGCGGAGCAAGAAGAAGCAGTCCAATAAACAAATTTATAGATGTTACCAAATCAAAGTCCTGAGAGAATCCACAATAATACAGTCCTGAAAAGTAAGAAGGCACTTCAAGGGAAGGATCAATTAATCAAAGAAAACATTAGGTAGAAGAAAGGAGAGACAATCCCATTCTCAGGAAAGTGTCGGCAATCATCTGTAATTAGTGTCTCAGGAGAACAAATGAACGCCATCTTCTCCGCCCATCAGGGAGCCTCCGGGAATTCACCAAGTGTGAAATTGCAATTTAGTTGCCAGACTTCGATTCAAAGATTCTGCAATCATTCCAAAAGGACTTTAATCATCGTTAGATAAGTTTGGATGCAAGTTTCTGTGCGTTCCCCAGCCGGGGAAGCTGTTTCAAAATGCCACTTATGTGCTCCAAGGGGGGGGGTTCGCAAACTCCCCCCTCCATCGCCTTGTTGAGTAAAGATTGCAAGCAAAGGAAAAAAGTCACTCACTTTCCACTTTGAAGTCAAGAGTCTCAGACAGGCTTCCGACTCCGACAGATCAGCTCTCTCCAAAGCGCTAAATGTTCCAATCCTCCGGAGGCGAAGGGAACCAAGCCCCCCGCAGCATGTTCTCTCACTCCTGGGTCGAAGACAAGGACCCCCCCTGACCGCCGTCAGGGCAGGGGAATCCCAGCAAGCCGACCGTACGGCAGGATTCCTTTGAAAGGAATTCCCTGCCCCTTGGGGGGCAGTAAGGGCAACAAAACAGCAGAAGAGTCAAAGACTCATCTGTCTCCTCCGAGAGACCGGAAGCTCCTCCAGTCCACAAGTCTTAAAGTTGCCAAGTTTGGGAACCCCTGTTTTGGATCAATGAGTTTTACATGCTGTATGTTTGTTATTCTACAGAGTCTCCCAGCACAACATGTTATCTGTAGCCTAATGCTTGTAGATTGCCACTGAGGAACTTCTTACGTAACTATGTTAATAGAGTGACATTCCCATTTTTGTATATATTTAGCCAGCGTTCAAAGGAATTAGGATAATTATGAAGAAACAGTGCTATGTTCACTGTTTGCTGAACTATAAAGAATATGGCATTTTGTGCTGCACTTACACACTATGGCATAAGAAAGGAAAAAATATTCTATCATTTGACCTGAAGAATCTTCTGAGTAAAAATAGAAGATCTGTGACAGAATGCTTCTCAACTGTTATTGATTTAAAAATAAAAAAGACACATGTATCATATAGTTCTAGGTGCTGAGCCTGATGACGTCGACACTGAGGGTGACTCTGACTCAGGTTCTGACGCTGAGAGGGGAGATGCCCCTGATGCCACTGATGCCCCTGATGCTCCTGATGTCACTGATGCCCCTGATGCCACTGATGCCCCTGATGCCACTGATGCCACTGATGCTCCTGATGCCCCTGATGCCACTGATGCCCCTGATGTCCCTGATGCCACTGATGCCCCTGATGTCCCTGATGCCACTGATGCTCCTGATGTCCCTGATGCCACTGATGCCCCTGATGCCCCTGATGCCACTGATGCCCCTGATGCCACTGATGCCACTGATGCTCCTGATGTCCCTGATGCCACTGATGCTCCTGATGCCCCTGATGCCACTGATGCCCCTGATGTCCCTGATGCCACTGATGCTCCTGATGTCCCTGATGCCACTGATGCCCCTGATGCCCCTGATGCCACTGATGCCCCTGATACCCCTGATGCCACTGATGCCCCTGATGCCACTGATGCCCCTGATGTCCCTGATGCCACTGATGCTCCTGATGTCCCTGATGCCACTGATGCTCCTGGTGTCCCTGATGCCCCTGATGTCCCTGATGCCACTCATGCCCCTGATGCCACTCATGCCCCTGATGCCACTCATGCCCCTGATGCCACTCATGCCCCTGATGTCCCTGATGCCACTCATGCCCCTGATGCCACTCATGCCCCTGATGTCCCTGATGCCACTCATGCCCCTGATGCCACTCATGCCCCTGATGCCCCTGATGCCACTCATGCCCCTGATGCCCCTGATGCCACTCATGCCCCTGATGCCACTCATGCCCCTGTTGCCCCTGATGTCCCTGATGCCACTCATGCCCCTCATGCCCCTCATGCCCCTCATGCCCCTGTTGCCCCTGATGTCCCTCATGCCCCTGTTGCCCCTGATGTCCCTGATGCCACTCATGCCCCTGATGCCACTCATGCCCCTGTTGCCCCTCATGCCCCTCATGCCCCTCATGCCCCTCATGCCCCTCATGCCCCTCATGCCCCTCATGCCCCTCATGCCCCTCATGCCCCTGATGATTGCCTGAGTAAGCATGGTGGCCGTTGTGTCAAACGGTGTGATTCAGACGAGACGCAGGTTCAACGCTGTACAGAAGGGTTTTGCTGTAAAGAAAAGTAAGAGCTTCATTTTGTTTTAATCAGATGAAACATGCTTTCAGATTTTCCTATTTTTATTTAGGTATTTCATAGTGTAGATGGTCTCCAGAGGCTCTCTAAACGTATATCATCAGGGGTCCCCAAACTTAGCAACTTTAAGACTTCTGGACTTCAACTCCCAGAATTCTCGAGCCAGCATAATTGACTAGAGAATTCTTGGAGTTGACGTCCATGAGTCTTAAAGTTGCCAAATTTGAAGACCTCTGATATATCATATTTAGAGAAGAGTGAGATGCAACAAGGAAGAGGAATCACCCTGGTCCTTAGTCTCTTGACAAAGGATATTCTGAATTGTTAGTGTGGATTATTCTAAAAGCATTTTATTGTAAATAGTTTACTGTTAAGGGTGAGGAAATAAGTGTAAGGATTGTATTTATTATTCTATAATGGATTACCAGTGTTCATTCCTGAGATCAGCGGTGGGATTCAATCACTTTGCACCACTTCGGGAGAACTGATTGTTAACTTTCTGAGCAGTTTGGCGAACTAGTTTTTGGAAGAAATCATTAGGGCAGAGACCCAGTTGTTAAATTCTTTGAATCCTACCACTGCCTGAGATACAGTATCATTCAGGGGAATATGCAGGGGAGGTTTAAAAAAAAGGTAACAAGATAGCATGCTAGCATTATCAAAGCCCTACCCCTTTTTATGGATATCACCTGCATGCACAACTAGGCGGGGCTTAAATTTCCATGGCTGGTGTGTTAACTTTTTTTTTAACCACCCTATGGATATTGCTGCTCTGATCAAATACAGAAGGCTGACTGCCGTATTCTGGGATGATCAACCTGAAATCCACTCTGGCTATTTTTAAATGAGATACTGATCTTTCTTCACTATAATGCACAGTATTATATCTTGGGGTGGGGTGAGGGGAGGGTAAGAGAAATGAAAGCAGCATAACAGATCCATGAAGCAAACCTATTCCTTTCATATATGCATCATAATATTCCATGTACCATTTCCCCAAAAATATGACCTACCCCAAAAACAAACCCTAGCCCAATTTTCACATCTGCACCTAATATAAGCCTTACCCCCAAAATAAGCCCTAAGTAATCCCTGCCCACTGTGTTAGAAGACCTCAAAAGGCCTCAAGAATGAATATGGCACATTGCAACTAGCATAAATATGAGTCATTGCCAAGTGTCTGAATTTTGATCACATGACCTTAAGGATTCTGAAACAGTTGTGAGTATAAAAAATGGTCATAAGTCATTTTTTAAAGTGTTATTGTAACCTTAAAAAGTTGCTAAATGAACTGTTGTAAAGCGAGGACTACCTGTGTATAAAATGTGTTATATGTTTGGTCAATGTGATACTTCACAGTAAAAATGTGGTTAAATTTTCTTTTGCAGGTGCAATTAAATGAATATGTGAACTGGAAAGTAAAGCTAAAAGCAGAAGGCAAATATTACTATGAATGCCACTAATGAGGATGATTTCAGACCCAACAAATACTTTCCAGGATGTGTGGCCATGAAGTGAAAATGCTTCCTCGTTAATCAATGGATATATTCTTCATCTTTTCTTCATGTCAACAATTACCAAACAGAGAATAAATCCCAAGTTTCTGAAATCCTTGTCTAGATATATTTGTGTTTAGAAATGTGTCCACCAGGTTATCGGGCATTCCATCAGCCACGGGCCCAAGGCAGGGGTGGGGGAGTGGCAGTTATTATTAAGGAAGGTCTCAAGCCGAGGGAGACCTCTGTGCCGCAGACAGCCGGTTGTGAGTCCCTCTTTGTGAAGTGGGGTCATGGGTGGCAGCTGGGTTTGCTGATTGTGTACCTGGCTCCTCGCTATGTCTCAGCAGCTCTGCCCGAGCTCCTCGATGTGATCGCTGAGGTGGTGGTTGATACCCCCAGGCTTTAAGGGGTTCAAGGGTGGCAGGTGGGTCCATTTACGTTGGTTTAACGGAGCAGAGTACGAGACCAGCTGATAACGGCGGAAGTAAGGGTAGAGGGTTTGACGTAAAAAGGGGGGCGAAGGCCAATCCCACAGAGGGCCTTTCCATCCAAACGGCCCAGGGGAGGGGCAGGTATGACGGGAGCCGGGGGTCATATCAAGTTTCGGGGAGCGTGCGTACCAGCTTTTTAAGAGCAGTCGCCCACCCCGACCCCCTGGGCTCCTCCTGTAATCTAGGAGGTGAGGAGTTACAGAGCCCGGGCCCGAGGCTGATGTTGTGCAACGCCAGGTCCGTGGTGAACAAAGCCCCCCTCATATACGATCTAATTTCAGAGGGGGACCCGGACCTGGTGGGTATTACGGAAACCTGGTTTGGGCACGAGGGAGGTGTTCCCCTCGTTGAGATGTGCCCACCAGGTTACCTAGCACTTCATCGGCCAAGAGCCCAGGGTAGGGGTGGGGGAGTGGCGGTTATTATTAAAGAAAGTCTTCAGCCAAGGGAGGCCACTGTGCCTCAGGTAGTCAGGTGTGAATCTCTGCATGTGAAATGGGGACTTGAGAGGCAGCTGGGCCTGCTGGTCTTGTACCTGGCTCCCCGCTACGTGTCAGCAGCCCTGCCCGAGCTCCTCGACGTGATCGCTGAGGTGGCGGTTGGCACCCCCAGACTTTTAGGGTTAGGGTTAGGGTTAGGGTTAGGGTTAGGGTTAGGGTTAGGGTTAGGGTTAGGGTTAGGGTTAGGGTTAGGGTTAGGGTTAGGGTTAGGGTTAGGGTTAGGGTTAGGGTTAGGGTTAGGGTTAGGGTTAGGGTTAGGGTTAGGGTTAGGGTTAGGGTTAGGGCCTGGAAGCCGTGTGAGCCTGGATGGGAAGTAACAGACTCAGACTCAACCCGTCCAAGACCGAGTGGCTGTGGTTCCCGGCATCCCGGTACAACCAGTTGACTCCATCACTGGCCATAGGGGATGAACATCTAACCCCTGTGGATGGGGCATGCAACTTGGGCGTCCTCCTTGATGTACGGCTGTCCATGGAAGATCAAGTGACAGCCGTGGCCAGGAGGGCATTTTACCAGGTTCGCCTGGTCCGCCAGTTGTGTCCCCTATTGGATCGGGGTGCCCTTTGCACAGTCACTCATGCCCTCGTGACATCCCGACTGGACTACTGCAATGCTCTCTACATGGGGCTCCCCTTGAAGTGCACCCGAAGGCTTCAGCTTGTCCAGAATGCAGCCGCGCGGGTAGTTATGGGAACCTCCAGGTTCTCCCATGTAACACCACTCCTGCGCGAGCTGCATTGGCTGCCTGTCGTCTTTCGGGTGCGCTTCAAGGTGTTAGTTATCATCTTTAAAGCGCTCCATGGCACGGGACCTAGCTATCTGCGGGATCGCATTCTGCCCCATACCTTCCTGCGGCCTATTCGCTCCCACAGAGAGGGACTTCTCCGGGTGCCGTCCACTAGGCAGTGCCAGCGGGCGACGCCCAGGGGAAGGGCCTTCTCTGTGGCGGGCCCAGCCCTCTGGAACGACCTTCCCCCCGAAATCAGAACAACTACTGACCTTCGTTCCTTCAGACAGCAATTAAAAACATACTTCTTTCGCTTGGCTGGCCTAGGGTAATTTTAAATTTAAAAATTTTAAATTTTAGGGGTTTTAGGGGTAGCCTAGTTTTAGGAGTTTTTAGTGCAGGGCAAGTTTAATTTGTTTCTACTTTTGTATTTCTGTTTTTAATTCCCTGTGCCCCGCCTCAAGTCCCTTCGGGGAGAGAGAGTGGGTTATAAATAAAATTATTATTATTATTATTATTATTATTATTATTATTATTATTATTATTATTATTATTATTATTATTATTATTATTATTATTATTATTATTATTATTATTATTATTATTATTATTATTATTATTATTATTATTATTATTATTATTATTATTATTATTATTATTATTATTATTATTATTTTAGTCATGGGGGATTTCAACCTGCTATCGGTAGGCGATTCGTCTGAGGTGGCTCGGGAGTTCATGGCCTCCATGACGGCCATGGACCTGACCCAAGTAATTTAAGGCCCCACACATAGGGGGAAACACACTAGACCTAATCTTTGCCTCTGGCCAGTGGTTGAGTGATCTAGAAGTAGGGGAATTAGTCATCGAACCCCTGTCATGGTCAGATCACTCGCTCCTGCGACTGGACTTTCCGACCGCTACACCCCACCATGGGGAGGCGGAACCCGAGATTCCCAGATGGTTCCGCCCCAGGCGCCTGATGGACCCGGAGAGGTTCCAGATGGAGCTTGGGCCTATGCCTGTAACCCTCACCCACGACTCGACCAAGGACTTAGTGGCCGCATGGAATAGTGCGGCCACGGGGGGCCTTGGACCGGGTCGTGCCCTTGCGGCCTCTCAGGTGGCGCCGATCCATCCTGGCCCCTTGGAATTCTGAGGAGCTAAGTGTGATGAAGCGCCGCAAGAGACCCCTAGAGAGCAGATGGAGGTCCACTCGTTCCGAATCCGACCGAACACTAGTGAGGTCTTAAACAAAGACCTACCTAGTGGCAATAAGAGTGGCAAAACGCAGTCATCTTGCCACTCTTATTGCGTCCGCAGATAACTGCCCTGCCGCCCTGTTCAGAGTGACCCGCTTCCTTCTCCATCAGGGGTCGCAGGAAGCTCCTTTGCAGGGTAGAGCAGAGGAGTTCAGAAGTTATCTGCTGGACAAAATCGCTCGGATTCGGGACGACTTGGCCTCCATTTTGATAGATCTGGGCGGACCATCCGAGGCAGGTCTTGAGACCATTTTATGGGACGAGTTCGACTTTGTTACTTCCAAAGACATGGACAGGTTGCCGAGGTGACTGAATGCCACCACATGTTTATTGGACCCGTGTCCCTCCTGGCTGTTACTGGCCTCCTGGGAGGTGACACGAGACTGGCTCCAGGGAATTGTGAATGCTTCTCTTAGTGAGGGGTTCTTGCCGGCCTCCCTTAAAGAGGTGATGGTGAGACCCCTCCTCAAGAAGCCCTCCCTGGACCCAGCGTTGCTAACTAATTATCATCCGGTCTCCAACCTTCACTTTTTGGCGAAGGTATAGAGAATGTGGTGGTACAGCAGTTCTCTTGGCACCTGGAGGAAATTACTTATCTAGACCTGCGCCAGTCCGGCTTCCGACTTGGGCACAGCACCGAGACAGCATTGGTCGTGTTGGTGGATGATCTCTGGAGGGCCAGAGATAGAGTTTTCTCTTCTATCCTGGTTCTATTAGATCTCTCAGCGGCTTTCAATACCATCGACCATGGTATCCTATTGCACCCACTGGAGAGGTTGGGATTGGGGGGCACTGTTTTTACCTCTCTGGTCGGTCGCAATTTGTATTGGCAGGAGGGCAGAGGTCGACCTTGAGACCACTCATTTATGGGGTGCCTCAGGGGTGCCTCAGGGGTCGGTCCTCTCTCTCCCCTCCTGGTTAACATCTACCTGAAGCCGCTGGTTGAGATCATCCGTGGTTGTGGGGTAGAGTACCATCTGTACGCTGATGATACCCAGCTGTACATATCTACCCCCAACCACCCCAACGATGCCGTCGAAGTGATGTCCCGGTGTTTAGAAGCAATGCGTCTCTGGATAGGAAGTAACAAACTTCGGCTCAACCCGTCCAAGACCGAGTGGCTGTGGTTTCTGGCGTCTCAGCATAGCCAGCTTACTCCATCGCTGGTTATCGGAGGGTAGTCATTGGCCCCCGCGGAAAGGGCTCGCAACTTGGGCGTCCTCCTGGATTCCCGGCTGTCCCTAGATGACCATGTGACAGCCGTGACCAGGGGGGCATTCTACCAGGTTCGCCTGGTACGCCAGTTGTGTCCCTTTCTGGACCGAGATGCCCTCTGCACTGTCACTCAGGCACTTGTGACGTCCCGCTTAGATTATTGTAATGCTCTCTACATGGGGCTCCCCTTGAGGTGCACCTGGAGACTCCAGTTGGTTCAGAATGCGGCCGCGCGGGGGATTCTGGGAGCTTCTCGTTACTCCCATGTAACACCTCTCCTGCGCGAGCTGCACTGGCTACCAGTGGCCTTCCAGGTGCACTTCAAGGTGCTTGTTACCATCTTCAAATCGCTCCACGGCTCGGGGCCTAGCTACTTGCGGGACCGTCTCCTGCCACATACCTTCCTGCGTCCGATACGCTCCCACAGAGAGGGCCTACTGAGGGTACCAACTGCTGGTCAATGCCGGCTAGCGGTGCCCAGGTGTAGTGCCTTCTCTGGAACGACCTACCCCCCGAAATTCGCACTATCACTGACCTTCCCCTCTTTCGCCGCTCACTTTTTTCAGCAAGCTGGTCTTGCATAATAGTTTTGACTTTCATAATATAACATTTGCCAAATACGTATATGGATGTTAGATTTTAGGGGAATTTTTAGCATAGGCCGGGTTGTAATTTTAATGTTTCTAAATTTTAGTATAGGTTAATTTAATTCGTTTTTAACTTTGTATATATTGTATGTTTATATGGTTTTTTAATTTTTCCTGTACACCGCCCCGAGTCCCTTCGGGGAGAGGGGGTGGTTTATAAATCTAATATAAATAAATAAAATAAATTTTAGTCATGGGGGATTTCAACCTGCCATCAGTAGGCGGGACATCTGAGGTGGCCCGGGAGTTCATGGCCTCCATGACGGCCATGGACCTGACCCAAGTAATTCATGGCCCCACGCACACTAAGGGACACACTGTGGACCTTGTTTTTGCTTCTGGGTAGTGGACGAGTGATCTAGGATTAGGGGAATTAGTCATCGAACCCCTGTCATGGTCAGATCACTCTCTCCTCCGGCTTGATTTTCCAACCGCTGCACCCAACTGCGGGGAGGCGGAGCCATAAGTGCCAATATGGTTCCGCCCGAGGCACCTGATACACGAGCTGCACTCGCTTCCTGTGGCATTCCGGGTGTGCTTCAAAGTTTTGGTTACCATCTTCAAAGCGCTCCATGGCATGGGTCCTGGTTATTTGCAGAACCGCCTCCTGCCACATACCTCCATCCGACCTGCCCGCTCCCAGGGGGAGGGCCTCCTCTGGGGGACGTCCGCTGGTGGCTGGCGGCTCCCAGGGGAAGGGCCTTCTCTGAGGCGGACCCAGCCCTCTGGAACGACCTGCCTCCCGACCTTTGTACCAACACGGACCTTCGCCTCTTCCGGCAAACATTAAAGACTTACTTTTTTCATGCGGCCGGCCTGGCATAATGTGTTTTTACTATCATTCTAATAGGATTTCTTATTATTTTAACACAGGTTAATTTATTTAATTTAATTTTAAATTTATCTATTGACTGTATTTATATGTATTTTATCCTTTATTATCCCTGTGCACCACCCTATGGGAGAGAGGGCGGCATACAAAATAAATAAATAAATAAATAGATAGATAGATAGATAGATAGATAGATAGATAGATAGATAGATAAATAAATAAATAAATAATATTTGATTTTTGTATAATAATTTTATTACAGATAATATGTAAATAATAATAATAATAATTAATAATAATAATTTATTACATTTATAAACCGGCCCCCTCTCCCCGAAGGGACTCAGGGCGGTGTACAGGAAAATTAAAAAACTATCTAAAAACATACAAGACATACAAAGTTAAAAACGAATTAAATTACCCTGTACAAGAATTTAAAACATTAAAATTATAACCCATTAAAACCAAATACATAATTTGCAAAAAACAGACTGGGGCAAGAAGCGTCGATTAGGCCAAACCGGCCTGATGGAATAAATAAGTTTTTACTTTTTGGCAGAAGGTGCGGAGGTCGGTGGTCGTTCTAATATCCGGGGGTAGGTCATTCCAGAGGGTCGGCCCCATCACAGAGAAGGCCCTTCCCCTGGGTGTCGCCCACTGGCATTGCCTAGTGGATGGCACCCAGAGAAGTCCCTCTCTGTGTGAGCGAATCGGCTGAAGGGATGTATGGGACAGGATACGATCCCGCAAATAACTAGGTCCTGTGCCATGGAGCACTTTAAAGATGATAATCAACACCTTGAAACGCACCCGAAAGGCCACAGGCAGCCAGTGCAGCTCGCACAGGAGTGGTGTTACATGGGAGTATCTAGTAACTCCCATAACTGCCCGCGCGGCTGTGTTCTGGACTAGCTGTAGCCTCTGAGTGTATCTCAAGGGGAGCCCCATGTAGAGAGCATTGCAGTAGTCCAGACGAGATGTCACAAGTGTATGAGTGACCGTGCGCAGGGCGCCCCGGTCCAATAGGGGACGCAACTGGCACGCCAGGCGGACCTGGTAGAATGCCCCCCTGGCCACGGCTGTCACATAATCTATTGACAGCTGGCAATCCAGGAGGACGCCTAAGTTGCATGCCCGCTCCATGGGGGCTAGATGTTCGCCCCCTATGGCCAGTGATGGCGTCAACTGGTTGAACCAGGGAGCCGGTAGCCACAGCCACTCAGTCTTGGACGGGTTGAGCTTGAGTCTGTTCCTTCCCATCGATGGTATCAAAAGCCACTGAGAGGTCTAATAGGACCAGGAAGGAGGAGCAACCCCCATCTCTGGCCCTCCAGAGATCATCCACCAACGCGACCAATGCCGTCTCAGTGCTGTGACCGGCCGGAAGCCGGAGTGGCGCGGGTCCAGATAATCAATTTCCTCCAGATGGCATGGAAACTGTTGTGCCACCACACTCTCTACAACCTTCACCAGGAAGTGAAGGTTGGAGACCGGACGGTAATTTACTAACAATGCTGGGTCCAGGGAAGGCTTCTTGACGAGAGGCCTCACCACCGCCTCTTTCAAAACGGTAGGCAAGAATCCCTCACTCAAAGAAGCATTCACTATTTCCTGGAGCCAGCCTCGTGAAACCTCCCAGGATGCCAGTACAAGCCAGGAGGGACACGGGTCCAATAAACATGTGGTAGCCCTCAGTCTCCTACATAACCCGTCCATATCATTGGAAGTAACAGAGTCAAACTCCTCCCAGAATGATATCTCAAGACCCGCTTCTGACACCCCCTCTGGGCCACTTTCGGTAGAGACCAACTCGCTCTGAATCTGAGCGATTTTGTCCTGCAGATATTCTCCAAATTCCTCTGCTCTGCCCTGTAGAGGGGCTTCCCGCGGCCTCTGGTGAAGGAGGGAGCGGGTCACCCCAAACAGGACGGCAGGGCAGTTATCTGCGGACGCGATAAGAGTGGCACAATACTGACGTTTGGCCACTCTTATCGCCACAATGTAAGTCCTCAAATGGGATCTTACCTGTGTTCGGTCAGATTCAGGGCGTGTGGATCTCCATCTCCTCTCTAGGCGTCTCTTGTGGCGCTTCATCACCCTCAGCTCCTCGGAGAACCAGGGAGCCAGGGTGGTTCGCTCCTGCAAGAGAGGCCACAAAGGTGCAACCCGGTCCAAGGCCCCAGTGGCCGCACTATTCCATGCAGCCACTAGGTCCTCCATCCGGGCGCAGGTCAGGACTACAGGTAGTGGCCCAAGCTCCGTCTGGAACCTTTCAGGTTCCATCAGGTGCCAGGGGCAGAACCATCTTGGATATTCCAGTTCCGCCACCCCGCAGTGGGGTGTAGTGTTGGGAAAGTCGAGCCGGAGAAGTGAGTGATCTGACCATGACAGGGGTACGATGACTAAATCCCCAACTCCCAGATCACTCATCCACTGGCCAGAGATGAAAATGAGATCCAGTGTGTGTGCTCCCTCGTGTGTGGGGCCCTGAATTACTTGGGTCAGGTCCATGGCCATCATGGAGGCCATGAACTCCCGAGCTGCCTCTAACCAACAGCACTCCTTTCCCCCACATTCAGGTGTGCACAGTTGTAGCAATTATGTTTTAATAACTTATTTTAATCAGGTAAGGCACTGGCCTACTGCTTCCATTCACACAGGACCACAGAATTAAATGGAAAGAGCCATTTATTTCATGCATTTCAACTCCTTGCTGTTTATTCTTTCTACTAGTTGTCTATCCCCCTGCATGAACATATCTTCTTCTATCTTCTAAAGCAGGGGTAGTCAATCTTTTTATACCTACCACCCACTTTCATATCTCTGTGAGCAGTAAAATTTTCTAACCGCCCACCGGGGCCACAGTAATGGTGATTTATAAAGTAGGGAAGTCAATTAAATTTAAAAAAGGAAAGTGCTTCAGTATCAGACAAAACCCCTACCATCTACCATGAAAGCTGGAATGCCAACTAGTGGGCGATAGGGACAAGGTTGACTACCACTGTTCTAAAGGAAAATATTTCGCATTTTGGGTCATTGATTCCATTGATTCCAGCTTCAACTGTTGGAAAGCTTTTCTAACATTCACTTAAAAGCTCTCCCTCCTAGGAACTCCTGAAAGGGGGACTTAGGAGTGTGACTTGCAAAATTTCACAGCACCATGATTTGGAAGAAAGTTGGGCACTTGTTTGCTACATGCTTAGGTGATCTACTTATTCTGCAGTTTGTTGCTTTGTAGCTATATGTCCAAGAACTCCACAGTAAATGTGTCGGCCAAGATCCCTTCTTCTTTGCTTTTTATCTGGTGATAGTGATCTCTTGATCTCTTGCATGGATTCTCTCATGATGTATACTGAGGAGGATATTGAGATTTAGGATATGGGGGGAAATAGGTTGTAAAATTGTTTCTCCTTTCCATTTCTTCCCTGCCTCAACTTTTCCAGCCAGCTCTTATTTAGGGATTGCAAGTTATTTAGGGATTCTCAGCAGATAAACACCCAGATCTCCAGAAATTCCTTCTCTGAATTGCTCTATCAGGGCCATTCCATTCCACATTTCTGGCAAATATCTTAAAATCTAGAATACATAATGTTACGTTTTTCTGCTCTTACCTGAGTTTATATATCTCTTAAGTCACTGTGAGTTTTCTTATTAAATCTTCAAGTATCTTTGATCTTTCACGGGAAATATTTGATTGTCTAGTAGCAGACTGTTGCCCTCACTGATTGGTATGACCCATTTAATTGCTCTTTCTTTTAGCAAACTTACCACAAAAGTCACCTTGAGTGATCTGTGGAAACTTCTGCTGGCGTGCCTGCCATAAACAGATTACATTGAGTAATGAAAATTGGTCCGGGTCTCCTCCAAGGTAAGCTCCTATGAGAATACAGATGCATGGTTTCTGCTACAGATACATCTACTTGCTGCTAGTGTTGCAACAATGCTACAGCAAGCTGCTCATAGATAGTGGTGTACCCAGGAGATCAGAGTCCCAAATGTGCTTTTTCAAGAGGCAGCTGGACTTTCTGGTAACCCAAAAGTCCAGTTGCCTCCTGAAAAAGTAACTTTGGGATAACCATGACCTGGATCTTAATAGACATCTGGAGTTCAATGGGTGTTCTAAAACTAAAGTGGGATACTCTGCTCCTCTAGAGAGAAAGTAAGAGACTTGCAAGATTGTTAGCCCTTCAATATAGCTCAGACCAGAAAACCAAAACCAAAAATACTAATACTGTATTCCTACTGTAGAAATGAATATGTCAACAATAGCTTCCTAATCTAACACCTGCTCTGGGGAGGGGAAACAATAGTTGCATACTAGAAGCAATGATCTCATACATATATTCTTAGCAAATATCATTTGTCTGAATTTTGAAAGTTCTAACCAGATATTTTATCAAGCTATCACCTGGAACTGTTTCTGGAGTCCCTATCTTCCCTGAAGGTATTCTTGGTAGAGATTCTACTCCCTAAAGTCTATGATAAGATGTGCAATCAAGCCATCTCCAGGTCTTATTCTTTATACACTTTGTCCTTTATAAATAAAAATAAAATGAAAAGTGCCACTTGAGTGTAGATAACTGTGCTATGTAACTGCTAGGTTCACCAAAACTGAAGGTGCTTTCCTTCTCCCCTGCCTTAATGTTCCACAGAACTAGGAAGGGTCAATTCTGGAATATTTTCTTCTTCCCCATTCCTGCTTTGGACTCAGATTTTTCCTATCAGATCATTGTCTGACACAGGTCTTTATTGTCTCTCTAAGCTCTCACAGCAAAGATGTAGAACTGCATCTTTTGTATACAATCTGCTTGAGAGTGGATTGCAAAGTTTACATTCTGTAGAAATAACATTGTAACCTTTTCCAGCTGGGAAGCAACAGCATCTTTTCTCAGAAGTCCTCAGAAATTGCAACCTACTTGTCTGTAAAGATCACACTTTGAGAATGAATATCTAGCATTCTCTTTTTTAAATAAGGTAGGATCACCTAGACCTGATTATCATGCTATTGATAATAAATCTGACTAATTTCCCTTTTAAATAATCCTAGTGATTCACTTACTTTTGACACATGCAAACATATTTTTGGATTATTTTTCTCAATATGTAAAGGTAAGCCTGAATTGCCTCCCCTGCTCTCTAATCTCTCTGTTCTGTAAGGGGAAAGTAAGCGAAAGCAACAAGCCAGGCACAAGATATATACTGACTGTATGGCAATCATGTAACTGAGGGAAGCTAAGAAGGTTGTAAACACATTGATCATAAAGTAACTTTGTATCATAAGATCATATCACAACTGTGAACAATAGCTGTGCTAGGCAGTCAGTAAACAAGGGCTACCTCTAAATGAACAAGTTCATTATTTTTCCTCATTTGTTTAATTGGGTTCTTGTTATCTATTTTTAAGATTTTTGGAAAAATAGCTGTTGTTTTAGGTCATATGTATGCAGAAGTATTGAAAATTCAGAAACATTTAAGCATCGCTGTACGAATATTTGAATCCCAAGCATTCTTGTCCAGTCTCCAACCTTCACTTTCTTGCAAAGGTTGGAGATAGTGTGGTGGCTCAGCAGTTTCCTCGACACCTGGAGGAAGTTGATTATCTAGACCCACGCCAGTCCGGCTTCCGGCCTGGTCACAGCACCGAGACGGCATTGGCCGCGTTGCTGGATGATCTCTGGAGGGCACGGGATAGACGTTGCTCCTCTATCCTAGTCCTATTAGACCTCTCAGTGGCTTTAGATACCATCGACCATGGTATCTTATTGCACCGACTGGGGGGGTTGGGGGTGAGAGGCACCGTATTACGGTGGTTTTCATCCTACCTCTCTGGTTGGTCACAATGGGTGTTGGCAGGAGGGCAGAGGTCGGCCCCGAGGCCCCTCATAGGTGGGGTTCCTCAGGGGTCGGTCCTCTCGCCACTTCTGTTCAACACCTATATGAAGCCGCTGGGCGAGATCATCCTTGGTTTTGGGGTGGAATACCATCTGTACGCTGATGACACTCAGTTGTACATATCCACCCCAAACCACCTCGACAATGCCGTCGAGGTGCTGTCCCAGTGTCTGGAGGCCATACGGGTTTGGATGGGGAGTAACAAACTCAAGCTCAACCCATCCAAGACTGAGTGGCTGTGGTTTCTTGCACCCCGGTTCAGCCAGATAAGTCCAACACTGGCCATTGGGGGCGAACAACTGGCCCCCGTGGAGAGGGCGCACAACTTGGGTGTCCTCCTGGATTCCTGGCTGTCCATGGAGGACCATGTGATGGGGCGTTCTATCAGATACGCTTGATATGCCAGTTGCGCCCCTTACTGGACCGGGTGGCCCTCCGCACAGTCACTCAAGCACTCATGACATCCCAGCTGGACTACTGTAACACTCTCTACATGGGGCTCCCCTTGAGGTGCACTGGAAAGTGACAGTTAGTCCAGAATGCAGCCGCGTGGGTGATTATGGGTTCCTCAAGGCAATCCCACATAACACCTCTCCTGCGCGAGCTGCACTGGCTACCTGTGGCCTTTCGGGTGCGCTTCAAGGTGCTGACGACCATCTTTAAATCACTCCATGGCTCGGGGCCTAGCTACATACGAGACCGCCTCCTGCCCCATACATCCCTTCGACCGATCCGCTCCCACAGAGAGGGCCTTCTCCGGGTACCGTCGGCCAGGCAATGCCGGTTGGCGACGCCCAGGGGAAGGGCCTTCTCTATGGCTTGCCCAGCCCTCTGGAACGACCTACCCCCCGATCTACACACCACCTCGGACCTCTGCCTCTTCTGCCAGCATCTTAAAACACATTTATTCCAACAAGCCGGCCAAGCATAACCTCCCATTTCTGACTTTCATTTGTATAAATTTTAAATTCTTAAGGTTTTATAAGAGTTTTAGCATGGGATATAATTTAATAGTTTTTTAATAATGTATTTTTGTAATTTTGTATGGTTTTTTAATATTTCATTTTATTTTTTTTCATTTTTCATTTTATTACATTTATATCCCGCCCTTCTCCACAGAGGACCCAGGGCGGCGCACAGGAAATTTAAAAAACATACACAATAGAAGATAGACAAATAATTTAAAATATATATTAAATAATCCCCAATCCTGTGCTAAAAACCAATTATTAAAAACCCAATTTAAAACTTTTCTAAAAGTCCCCATGGGAGGTTAGGCTAGGCCGGCTTGATGGAAAAAATATGTCTTTAAACATTTGCGGAAGAGGCGGAGGTCGGTGATGGTCCGGAGTTCAGGGGGTAGGTCGTTCCAAAGGGCAGGGCCCGCCACAGAGAAGGCTCTTCCCCTGGGTGTCGCCAGTCGGCATTGTCCGGCCGACGGCACCCTGAGAAGGCCCTCTCTGTGGGAGCGGATCGGTCTAAGGGATGTATGGGGCAGGAGACGGTCTCGCATATAACTAGGCCCCGAGCCATGGAGCGCTTTAAAGATGGTCGTCAGAACCTTGAAGCGCACCCGAAAGACCACAGGAAGCCAATGCAGCTCGCGCAGGATTGGTGTTATATGGGAGCTTCTGGTGGCTCCCGTAATTACCCGCGCGGCTGCGTTTTGGACTAGCTGTAGCTTTCGAGTGCACCTCAAGGGAAGCCCCATGTAGAGAGCATTACAGTAGTCGAGACGGGACGTCACGAGAGCTTGAGTGACTGTGCAAAGGGCAGCCCGGTCCAGTAAGGGGCGCAATTGGCGCATCAGGCGTACCTGATGAAACGCCCCCCTGGCCACGGCCGTCACATGGTCCTCCAAGGACAGCCGGGAATCCAGGAGGACACCCAAATTGCGCGCCCTCTCCACGGGGGCCAGTGTTTCGCCCCCAATGGCCAGAGTTGGAGTAATCTGGCTGAACCGGGGTGCCGGAAACCACAGCCACTCAGTCTTGGCAGGGTTGAGCTTGAGTTTGTTACCACCCATCCAGATCCGTACGGCTTCCAAACACCGGGACAGCACTTCGGCGGCATCGTTGGGGTGGTCTGGGGTGGATATGTACAGCTGGGTGTCGTCAGCGTACAGATGGTACTCCACCCCAAAACCACGGATGATCTCACCCAGCGGCTTCATATATGTGTTAAACAGGAGGGGCGAGAGGACCGACCCCTGAGGAACCCCACATAAGAGGGGTCTCGAGGTCGACCTCTGCCCTCCCGTCAACACATATTGCGACCGACCAGAGAGGTAGGATGAGAACCACCGCAAAACGGTGCCTCCCAGCCCCAACCCCCCCAGTCGGTGCAATAGGATACCATGGTCGATGGTATCAAAAGCCGCCGAGAGGTCTAATAGGACTAGGATAGAGGAATACCCTCTATCCCGCGCCCTCCAGAGATCATCAACCAACGCGACCAATGCCGTCTCGGTACTGTGACCGGGTCGGAAGCCAGACTGGCGCGGGTCTAGATAATCAACTTCCTCCAGGTGTTGTGGAAACTGTTGGGCTACCACACTCTCAACAACCTTCACCAGAAAGTGAAGGTTGGAGACTGGACGATAGTTCTCTAGTAAAGCTGGGTCCAGGGACGGCTTCTTGAGGAGGGGCCTCACTACCGCCTCTTTCAAGACGGCAGGCAAGGACCCCTCACTCAAAGATGCGTTGACAATGCCCTGGAGCCAGCCTCGTGTCGTCTCCCAGGATGCCAGTACAAGCCAGGAGGGACACGGGTCCAATAAACATGTGGTCGCTCTAAGTTTCCTTGACAGCCTGTCCATATCCTCGGTGGTAACAAAGTCAAACTCCTCCCAAGCAGGAACCTCAAGACTAGTCTCGGACAGTCCCACAGGACCACTGTCGATGGAGGGTAGCTCATTCCGAATCCGAGTGATTTTCTCCTGCAGATAAATCCCAAATTCCTCTGCTCGCCCTTGTAGAGGGGCTTCCCGCGGCCTCTGGTGAAGGAGGGAGCGGGTCACCCCAAACAGGGTGGCAGGGCGGTTATCTGCGGATGCAATTAGGGTGGCACAATACTCACGTTTGGCCACCCTTATCGCCACTAAGTAAGCCCTAATATGGGTTCTCACTAGTGTTCGGTCGGCTTCGGAGCGAGAGGATCTCCATCTGCTCTCTAGGCGTCTCTTGTGGCGTTTCATCCCCCGGAGCTCCTCAGTAAACCAGGGAGCCTGGGTGATTCGTCGCCGCAAGAGAGGCCGCAAGGGCGCGACTCGGTCCAAGGCCCCCGTGGCCGCACTTAACCATGCGGCCACTAGGTCCTCAGTCAAGTCGCGGGGCAGGGTCACAGGAATTGGCCCAAGCTCCCTCTGGAACCTTTCCGGGTCCATTAGAAGCCTGGGGCGGAACCATCTAGGAGTGTCCGGTTCCGCCTGTGCGCCGCCCTGGGTCCTTGCAAGGAGAAGGGCGGGGTATAAATTTGAAAAATAAAATAAAATAATAAAAATTATAATACTATCAACTCAACTGATGTTGCTTCCCTGCCTTCTTATGGGAAGACACAAAGAGGTAATTCCTCTTTCTGTGGCTTTTAAATAGTCCTAATGTTATCACCAAAAAGTGAATCTTTCTTTTTAGAAACTATTGAAGAATTTTTCTGGGAAAAGCTATTGAAGAATTTTTCTGGGGAAAAAAACACAGGCTTGCAATTTTTCTGCTCGTAAATTTAGTGGAAATTATAAAATTATTAATTGTACCTAGTTCTAAAATAACCAAAAATAACTTCCTTCCTTCCTTCCTTCCTTCCTTCCTTCCTTCCTTCTCTCCATTCTTTCTCTTGGAAGTTTAACAATGTGTATGATACAGTATGTATGAGGAAGAGAGACAGACAGACTGAGCTGTGACTTAGTCTTTTCTTTTTCCTTTCTTTCAGTTTGCTTTGCTTTCAATGGACGTATTGAAGATGTTCCAGAAGTATGCATAGTCCATTACGGTTATTGCTGTAAAGATCCATGTGCTGGAAAATCTTGGCTACTTGGACGCTGCGGTAACACATTCTTCTGCTGCACTATATTGTGAGATGTACTTCATTCCCCCCACCCCAAACAAATGGAAGTACAACATGCCTCTAAGTGACTCTTTCTCCTAGTATAAAAAGAATATTTTTAATGTACCTTCCGATGATATGGACTGTATACAGTTGGTTCAATTGTAATTAACCTCTTCAGCCATGTTTGGTGAAGTAACAATCTGCATCAGTCCTAAAAGACAATCACTTTGTTACTTTGTTCCATTGCATGAAATAAGTCTAAAAGCTTAATACATCTAGTCTGTTTTCTATGATTAAAAAATAACATGTCCATTAGAAAACAATAATAGCAGTAAAAAGGAACTCCTAATCTAGGTTTTGGTTCATATGGAGTTTGCATATGAACTAAATATGGAGCTTGGGTTTAAACCCAAGTGTTTTGAAATTTAACACCACTCCCAGTTTGTAGTACAAGGGTTTTACATGTGGTACACCACTGGATGTATCAGTGGGGTGATTTGTTTCCACTGTAATGTAGCATGTAAAATTACTATTTATGGGCAAACCATAAATAGTTTTTCATTATGTTGTTTAACAAAACATGATTAATATCATAATTTGATTTATATATATTCAATCTGATCCCTACTGCCCACTAGTGGGCGTTCCAGCTTTCATGGTGGGCAGTAGGGGTTTTGTTTGATACTGAAGCCCTTTCCTTTTTTAATTTAATTGACTTCCCTACTTTATAAATCACCATTATGACCATTAAATTTTACTACTAACAGAGATACAAAAGTGGGCGGTAGATATAAAAAGGTTGACTATACCTGCCATATACAATATTAGTTTCTCATATTTCTTTTCTAGCCCACTATAAGGGATCTCTGTTTCAAGGACATTGAACCAGTGTGTCCACAGTCATGTGGCCAGCATGACATCATGGACCATTGTTACCTTCCCACCAAGTGGTACCTATTAATCTACTCACATTTGCATACTATCAAACTGTTAGGTTGGCAGGATCTTAAACTATGACTCAATGTAAATTCAACAGCAATCCCCACATTTTTTCCCATCTGCTCATATTAATATTACAAACCAACCCAACCCATCTCTCTATAGTCTTGTCATGCTCTGTATCAAATCTCAGGAACAACTTGTACATTTTACCTATTATATTATCATTTATCCTTATAATTATCTTTATTCTAATATGCTCTTTATTTCCACCCAAAGCAGATCAGGCTGTGAAGATGCAATTACATGCATCCATGCTTTTCCAGGATTAATAATAGACAGTTTCCTCCTTAAACAAGTGTTCTCAATTCTTCGTGGCTCTTTTCCTGGAAATATATCAAACTTTCCTTCATGGGACAGTGTTAATCATGCAAGACAAAAGCAAATTTACAGCGACAAATATCCTGAAGGCTCTTCTGTTATTGGACATCAGTTAACAATAAAGGATATCTCTGGAATAACCTCTGAAATCTCTGGAACCACCACTAGAATGCAATTAAATGGTTACAATTTGAATCCTGTTTTTGGTACAGAATACAACCAAGTTAATGGTGGCACCACAATTAAATCCAACAAATATGCTGGGGGCTCTTCTACTGGTGGAGGTCAATTAATAATAGGTAGTGCCCAAGAAATAAGCTCTGTAATCTCTAGAAAGGCCTGGAATAAAACCAAGTGTGGGTCAATGGGATGTTTCCCCTGGAAAACACCAAATAATTGGTGCCTCCATTACTCAGACTAGCCAATATCCAGAAAAATCTTCTGGCATTGGAGGCCAATTGTTCAAACATTCAAGAATTTAACTACTAAGTTAAATATTGGAACTCACCCATTTCTCACTTCTATTGTTAAAAATCCTAAAATTGGAGCCAATTTGATCAGTAGTTTTCTTCCAATGAATACCCAAACCAATGGTGACTCTGATGTCATTATCAAATATCCTAAATACTGTCTTGGCAAGAAAGATCCATTGATTGGTAGTAACAAGAATAAAGCCTCTCGGTACAAGAAATCAAGGCCCAGAGGGCAGAAAATATCAACTTTAAAAAGGAATTATTGGACACACGGAAACAAGTGCTGGAGAACACACAGAAGAATGAAGAACTGGAAGGGGGGCTGGCGGGGGCTAAGGGAGAGATTAAAAATGTTACTAATGAGGTTGTGGAAATAAATGGGCATGTGTCTAGGATTGATATGGAAAGGATGACATATTTTTTGAGATTTCAGAATGTTTCTGAGGAAACTGGTGAATGTCTCCCTGAACTCATGAGCACAATTATAGCAGACTATTTACATAAACCTAAGGATGAGATCAGGGGGGACATTGACCTAGCCTACAGAATAAACTCTGCATATGCCAGGATAAATGAAGTACCCAGAGAGATACATGTTAAATTTGTTAGAAGGTCAACCAGAGAGGAAATCTTGAAAGTGTAAAGAGGAGGTCCGTTAATTTACCAACAAAAGGAGGTTGCCATCCTGAAGCAGATCCCAAGAAAGATTAGAGAAGCAAGAAGGAAATTTTCCTTCTTGTCCAAAAAATTGTTTGACCACGGGATCTGGTTCAGGTGGGTGACGCCCGAAGGGATGCTGGTGTTCTGGGAAGGAGGAAGAGTGAGGATTAAAACAGTTGCTGAGGCGGAAGCCTTTCTTAAAATACATTCCTCTGTCCTGGGGGAAAATCCAGGGGGGGCGGGGGGGCACGGCCCCGCCCGCTGGGGGCCTGGAAGGAGTGATAGAAGATACAATTGCCAAGAGACTTAGATATAAAAAATAACTTTGCCTTGATTTTTTGAATAATATTGTATAACATGTGCATCTGGATTTTTGTAAATGACTGACAGCATAGAACTGAGAACTTAGAAATATGTACTTGCTTTCACTTTGTAGTGTACGGAAAATGTTTTTTGTTAATGATCTATTTTGATGTCCCGGTAGGGCCGACGACTTTGACGTGAATGCTCTCAAAATTTCTTTGTATCCCTTACCCTACCCTATTGAAAAACTGTAAAACCAATAAAACTTTTTCAATATAAAAAGAATAAAGCCTCTCTTTGTCAAATACTTCAACTGCTGAATAAGCCGACTAAAGTGAATGGCAGATGGATGATAAACTTAGCAGTTCATGGAATAGTTAAAAGGAAATTAAGAAAATGAATGTCAAGTTACATCCACATTTATATTTGAAAGAACAATTGAATATTAAAGGAAACAACAAAATAAGGTTTGTTCTTTTAATGTTTTTGGTCTTTTCTAGAATCTGGAAATCAGGCAGTCTTGACAGAAAGGAGATTACAATAGGTTTGTTTTTTTAATTTAGAAATTTACTTAGTTCTTTGTATTCATATGCTGCCAGAGTATTAAACACTAGGAAATTGGGAGCATGTAAAAGCAAGTATTTGGCTCATATCTATATTTGATAGCAAATGTAAAACAGAATAGTATACAATTTCTTCCCATATTTTTCAGCTGGGACTTTTAGCTAACGATTCTCGCAAAAAGTACAATAACATTTCCAGGTAGGACTTTCGTTTGCTTTGCATTTTCTTTGCCAAACATTGGGGCAGCTGAATCCTTCTCATACACATGTTATCAAGGGAGGAAATGAGGTCTGGGAAAAGAAAAGACAATATTCATTCCCAATAAGACATCTTTCACTTGTAACAGTAAATTCACTATGAACACCATTAACTCAATAATTTCCTTCTTTGTTAAAGAAAATGAATGTTAAACAGAAGAGGCTGAAAAGTTTAAAACAATTACTGTTCCTTAGCCAAACCATATCAAACTATAGCTGATTGTTTAATGTCTTCAGAAACCCACAAGGCTAAATAAATAGTGAATCCATTACGGAAATTATCAAAAATAAATGTAAGTGCAAATTCATAAACAGATCAACAAAATAAAAGCATGAATCAGAGTAAGGTACAAAAAATAATCAAAGACTCTACCAACATGGCAAGCTCAGAATAGATTGGAGTGGAGTGGAGTGGAGTGGAAAGACTAGACTAGACTAGACTAGACTAATAATTTGAAAGTCTTCCACTTTGTTGGGAGAAGTTGTATAGACAACTACTAGCATTCCCAGTTACAAGCAAATGATCAAGTTCAGAGAATGCCAAAGATTCGTTCAATTCAGCCTTGAGCTACATATATTGTTTGAATGTCTTCTGATATTGAACAACTTAGCAAAAGTGTGTTATACTACATATATTGTATTTTGTAGTATTCATGTGTGTTATAAGTTAGTGGCGAGCATGTCCAAGGCGTATGCTGGAGGAATGTAACTTACTTTATACAGCAGGGAAAGTCTTTGTTGCAAAATCCATGTACAGTCGAAGTCACAGTACAGCTTGTATATGAACATGTACCTCCAATTAGTTGACATGAAAACATATTAAGGATTTTGCTAAAGAAAGAAGATATTTTGGTCAATATAGAAATAGAGTAACTAGGATTTCACTAGATAAAATTGTTAGGCTTTGAGGAAACTTTCACTGTACATAGCTACAAACATAGATAATTTTTCTACCTTCCAGATGCTGGTTTTAATTTGTAATTCTGTCTCAAGCAGGATTAAAACCAACATTCTCAAGACTGAATCTAAACCAAAAAAAGACATGGAAGACAAGGGGGAAAAATTGACTGAAAGTAGAATGACTTCAGAAAGAGAAATTGAAAGTCCTGTATGAAAAAGCATTATAAAGTAGATTAGTTTCCCAATACAGTAACAGAAAGTAGACACATGTAAAGAGAATATGGAATTGAGTGAAAAATAAAAGAATGATTGATAGAATGAAATGAAAACTCTTGTGGATGAGAGAAAACAAATGTAGGAGAATGATTGCTTCAAAAAGGTCTGACAGAAAACTATTGTGTAAATTCTGTAAAAATTCAAAGAAAATAGAAATGTGGTCAGAGCTAAGAAATATTTAATAATAACATACAGTATAACAATAGTACATATGTATGTGTGTGTGTGTACACACACGCACGCACGCACACACACACACTTGCATACAATATTTTATAACAGATTTTGCCTACCTTTTGCAACATGACTTTTTTAGGCCACAAGTTCCCAAGCGGATAGCATACTGGGGGCACACACCAGGATGACAATAAGCATTAAAATTATGCAAGCATACCAACAAATTAATATCAGGTGTAATGGCAAGTCCTGAGGAAGAAAGGAAGGAAGGAAGGAAGGAAGGAAGGAAGGAAGGAAGGAAGAAAAAAATAAGATTTTAAAATAAGATTTTAGCATATAACAGCATCCTTCTTTTTTTAACTTTTTTCTTGTGCTGTTGTGCACAATAATAATAATTAATTTTCCAAATGAATTTCTTGAAGAGGAGTTGTGTTGTTTGCATTAAGGCCCAGCCGCCTGGTCTTTTACAGCAGGTGGCAGATCCAATTCAGCCATGGGAACCATTGTTGCCATGGACTTCATCATGGATTTACTGGACAACCAAAGCAACAAGGGCATTTGGATAATAATAGACCTGTTCTCCAAGCAGGCTCATTTTGTAGCATGTACCAGCCTTCCATCTGCTAGGAAGCTGGCCAAACTGTTTATGGTCCATGTCTATAGACTCCATGGCATCCCCACAATGATAATTTCAGGCAGGGGAGTGCAATTCACTGCCTGGTCTGGTGTAAATTTGTGGTAATGGTGGGGTCTTCACAGGGACTTAGTACATCCTTCCACCCCGCAACAAATGGTGCAGCAGAGAAGACAAATGTGATGGTGGAGTGCTACTTGAGATGTTACGCCCAGTACCAACAGACCGATTGGGCTGAACTCGTCCCCTCTGCAGAAGTTGCATATAACAATTCAGTGCACAAAAGTACAGGGTTTGCCCCATTTCATGTGGCTACAAGGCAGGCGTGTCCTCAAGTGCATCCAGATGACACAACCTCGCAGGAGTGGATAGCCCGGATGCAAAAAGTTTGGAAAGTGGTGAGGGATGTGTTATGTCACTCTTTTGCCACCTATAAAAAGAGTGCTGATAAAAGGCGGTTTGCACAAGGACCTTTCCACTTAGACCTCTCCACTAAATATCTCAGGATGCCATTGCCATGTAAAAAACTCGGGCCCAACTTCATTGGGCCTTTCCCAATTGTGTGAGTTATTCATAGTGCAGCTAAGACACCCCCCTCTACTGAGAAAAACAAATCCAGTCTTCCACTGCAGCCTTCTCTGATCAATTCAGGCCTTTGAAATCAGAGGAGACCCGCTATGGCCACCAGCCCCAGTTACTGTAGATGGGGAACAGCACTATATAGTTGAAGTTGAAGTTTATTTGATTTCTAGACCGCCCTTCTCCCTTTTGGGACTCAGGGCGGTGTACAGCCATAACAAAATAAGTGATACAAAATCTAAAACAATGTGTTAAAAGATATTAAATAAATGGCCTACATTTTTAAAATCCCATACTAAAATCGCTATTTAAAATCCCTTTAAAACTACGACAGGCCAGCAGCACAGAATAAATGCGTCTTCAGGGCCCGACGAAAGAGATGTAGGTCCTAGATCATCCTTAGCCCAGGGGGTAGGTAATTCCAGAGGGCGGGAGCTGCCATAGAGAAGGCGCTCCCCCTGGGGGTTGCCAGCCGGCATTGTTTGGCCGACAGCACCCTGAGGAGGCCCTCTCTGTGGGAGTGAACTGGTCAGTGGGAGGTATTTGGCAGCAGGAGGCGGTCTTGCAGGTAACCAGATCCCCTGCCATGGTGCGCTTTAAAGATGGTCACGAGTACCTTGAAGCGCACCCGGAAAGCCACAGGCAGCCAGTGCAGCTCACACAGGAGAGGTGTCACATGGGAGCATCTAGAGGCTCCCAGAATTCCCTGCGTGGCCGCATTCTGAACCAACTGAAGCCTCCGGGTGCACCTCAAGGGAAGCCCCATGTAGAGAGCGTTGCAATAGTCCAAATGGGAGGTGACGAGGGCTTGGGTGACCATGCGTAAGGCGTCATGATCCAGAAAGGGACGCAACTGACGTATGAGGCGAACCTGATAGAAAGCCCCCTGGCCACGGCTGTCACATATAGTGCAAGATATAGTGCCCCATACATCCCTTCGACCGATCCGCTCCCACAGAGAGGGCCTTCTCAGGGTACCGTCGGCTGGGCAATGCCGGTTGGCGGTGCCCAGGGGAAGAGCCTTCTCTGTGGCGGGCCCTGCCCTCTGGAATGACCTTCCCCCCGATCTACGCACCATCGTGGACCTCCGCCTTTTCCACCAACGTCTTAAAACCTACTTATTCCAACAAGCCGACCTAGCATAACCCCGTTTCTGATTTTATAGGGATAATTTTAAATTTTAGAACGTTAGTATTTTAGCACAGGGAATTATTTAATTAATTTTTAAAATTTTGGATTTTTGTACTGTGTATGTTTTTAATGATGCCTGTGCGCCGCCCTGGGTCCATTTTTAGGAGAAGGGCGGGGTATAAATTTAATAAAATAAATAAATAAATAAATAAATAAAATAAGATATACTACATTCCAGGTGCCACAGGGGACAGTTACAATACCTTATTTTATTGAAAGATTATCCCTCTCGACTTCCGGTATCCGGCTCCAGCGGCGACGGGCGAGCCTAGGGCTCGCTCACCGCTTTGTTGCCTTTTCTGCCCCCCCACGGGGGCGAAACTCTCCGGTTACCGGAGGTTTCCCGTAGGGTCGGCTCAGAGGGAGCGTCCCTCGTCACAGCGGTGGGGAGAGCGCTCCTCTCTGCGACCTAGGTGGAGAGGAACATGCTGCGGGGGGTTTTTTCCTTCGCCAACGGCTGTCGGCGCCATTCGCTTTAATGGAGAGGGCTGAACGGAGAGACCGGGCGGATCACCGAGGCTTCAGCTGCGAGGGAGAGTGAGTTTAAAAGAACACCTTTTTTTTTCCTTGCTGCCAGCCAGGCTGAACGGACTGGGAGGGGGGTGTTTATTTCTAAAAAAAAAACCCTCGGATTTAAGCGGCACGTTAAAATGGCTTCTCTGCAAAGATAAAGTGGAAACTTTCACTCCGGACGGTCTTTAACAAGGGAAAGTGGAATGCGATTCTTTGCAACATTGTTTCTAGGTCTGGCTGGTTAAAAAAAATTCTTATTTTGCTACTCTCTCCCTCTGGCTCTGAGATGGGCGGTGGAAGTGGCTTTTCTTTGTCCCTGCCTGACTATTTCAACTAAGGAAAATTTCCAGCGTCTCTTTGAAAGCAGGACTCTCTCTGGATTTTTGAAAAAAAATTTCTTTTGATGGATTTGTGATTTCTTCTCTGGAATACCTTCGTTATTACTATTTGCTGACCTGGGAAACTGTGTCTCTTTTGGTTTCTGAATTGTTTGCAACTTCACAGCCCTGAACTGAACTGAGCTCCTGATTTGCCCCACCAGCCCCACCCGGAAAACGCCATCTTGGTGGCAGTGACTCTAACTTTTAACCATGGCACAAGAAGCAGCACTTGTAAATTTGGAACAAAGGATGGCTTCTCTTGAAACCTCTATGCAAACTTTGATATCAGAAATAAAGGCCCAGAGGGCTGAAAATATTACCTTCAAGAAGGAGCTACTGGATAAGCAAGTGTTGGAGAACACACAGAAGAATGAAGAACTGGAAGGGGGGTTGGAGGGGGCTAAGGGAGAGATTAAAAATGTTTCTAATGAGGTGGGGGAAATAAATGGGCATGTGTCTAGGATAGATATGGAAAGAATGACATATTTTTTGAGATTTCAGAATGTTCTTGAGGAATCTGGTGAATGCTTGCCTGATCTTATGAGTACAATTTTAGCAGACTATTTACATAAACCTAAGGATGAGATCAGGGGGGACATTGACCTAGCCTATAGAATTAATTCTGCATATGCCAGGATAAATGAAGTGCCTAGAGAGATACA